>JARBWK010000012.1:27141873-27193797 GCA_030556195.1 Anolis apletophallus
AGTTCATTTTCTTAAGAACGGAGGAGAGGAGAAGAAGAATTTAGCACTAGTAGTGGATCAAAGGCACTGTGTTGCAGTGGTTCTGGCCATATCTCTAAGGCAGGTTCTTGATGGTGGTGCTTGGGGTATTATTATTATTGTTGTTGTTATATTTATCTCCCCTGAAGGAGACTCAGGGTAGCAAGGTAGCTGCTCCTCAATAAAGGGGTTGTTATGTGGTATCCCACAAGGTGCAATTCTATCCTCAATGCTCTTTAATATTTACATGAAGCCACTGGCAGAGATCATCCATAGCTAGGATATCATATCTCCTCTGACTGAATGCCTGGAGAAGATATTGGGCTGGATGAGGAAAAACAAATTGAAACTGAATCTAGACAAAATAGAGTTGCCTACCATCAAAGGTCTTAATCTGAGGATTGAATTGTGTCAACTAGTTCTGGATGTGGTGACACTCCCCCTGAAAGACTGTATTCTCAGTTTGGAAGTGCTCCTGGATCCATCTCTGCAAATGTCAGCCCAGGTACATGCAACTGTCAGGAGTGCTTACTATCAGCTTTGGCTGATCCGCCAGCTATGCTCCTTCCTAGATCTGGAGAACCTTAAGATTGTGGTGCATGTGCTCGTATCCTCAAAGTTGGACTTCTGTAATATACTTTACATTGGGCTACCTTTATACCAAGTTTGGAAAATCCAGTTGGTTCAACCTACAGTAGCCGGATTGGTTACAGAAACATCCAGGAGTAAACATATTATACCTACCCTAAAGTCACTCTAATGGCTGCCAATTAGTTTCTGGGTAAAGTGCAATGTGTTGGTTTTGACCTTTAAAGCTCTACATGGTTTGGGTCCAGGTTACCTATAGGATTGCCTTCTTCCACACAATCTACCTGAACACAGAGATCTTCTGGGAGGTGTTTGCTCCAGCCTGCCAGAACCCAACTGGCAATCACCACCTTTTCATCGACCTCCCAAAGACTGTGGAATGACCTGCTGGAATAATTCCAGCAGTAAGGTCAGCTGTCACAATTTCAGGCACAAATAAAGGCCTACCTCTTCCAGCAGGTCTTCCCAGACAGTTTTAATGATGAATTTTAAACTTGCATCTTATGTTTAACCTTTGTTTTCTGTATTTTAATATGTATGTTGTAGAAATATGTTTAAATATGTGTCTTTTAAAGAATGTTTTTAGATGAATGTGTGTTTTTGCAATGTTGTGTCCTGCCTCAACCCATGACCACGAATCATCATCATCATCATCGAAGAGGGTGGTCTGGTGTCATTGTTATTGTTGCTGCTGCTGCTGCTGTTATTATTATTATTATTTATTCTGTCCTGCCTTTTGCCAGTTCAAGATTTAAAGCATCTGAGAAAAACATTAGAAATATTTAATTAATTCAAAAGATGCAATAGTTAAAACAAAATTAGACTCAACCCTCCCCTTAAAACTAGATTAAAATGATCAGGAAAAATTGGACCTGCAAGATTCCCACGCAGTTGAACCTCATTCCTACTTTCATGATACTCTGATAGTTGCCACCTTCAGATGGCTGATGACTATCATGAAGTTGATGGGGATTGTGATCATTATAGCTTTACAGAAACATTTATAAAATGAATGATTTTCTGCCGAGGTCTCCAAGGATAGCTGTATGAATTCCACCTATCTATCAAGCACTAGCTAGCATGGTTTTAAAGTGTACAAGCTCAGTTCACTCTTTTGTCACATGGGCTGCTGTCAGTCATGCATTCTAAAGACTGTGCCACCTAAGGAAACTCTTAACACTGTGTAAGGTCAGCTTACCTTCTGCCCCATCAACCACAGTGAAAAACAGTTACAAAGTGTTGCAACTCAGACCAAGGAGAACCCCCTCCCCCCAGATCATACACACAGCAGGCAGTCTATGAAGGATAGGCTTTTATTGAAGCAAATATAATGTCCAGCAAAAGGGTTAAAAGCAGATCAAAAGTAGAAGATATTTCCCAGGTAAAAGTACAGTTCAAATAGTTTCTAGTATCAAAAACAAGGCATAGAGCTGGATATAAAATCCCAATGAAGAACAAGGCATCAATCCGGAACAAACAGGCTCAGTCCTAGGCCAGGCAAAGGCTTGGAGACAAGATAACGTGAAACACATCCAAACGAAGCTTGAAGTCTGAAAGCTAATTTTCTAGCTAGCTCTAATAAAGGGAAAACTACTTTCGATTTGCCAGCCGCCCACTCCGCCTCAAACTGGCATCACGCCTAGAAGTGTGAATGTTATCCCAATGGTCAAAAGGAGTCTCAGAAGTAGCCTCATTAAAATCTCCAGGTGTTCCAATCTCGGCCTGGCTGTTATCTCCTTCTACACAGGAATGTTCATCTACAACCATGAGAAAGGAGCTATTCTCAGGAGAATGGGCCTCGTCTGACATTTCACTTTGCACATCATTTTGCAGTTCAGAATTCACATCAACATCACTAGCATCCTCCTCAGCCCTAGCCATCCCATCATCCCCAACATGTACATGAATACCAGGCTGAAATACCACACAAAGGGACTTTTGATAATACATTTCATCATGTAGGAATTCATCAATCTGTCATTGCAAATTGAGATAAAGCAGTTATGTTAAATACAAACTACTTTGAGTACGTACTAACAAGTTGACTCCCATATCTGCCAAGGATACCGTGGATAATAATTAACGTGTTAAAATGCATTGCCCACCCATCAATAATATAATGAGTCCAGACAATTGAGTTGGAATAAATATGGGCAACTTTTATTAAATTGTTACCAAATTAACTTTCTTCATGAACTGCAACCAGCTGAAATCGTGGGTTTGAACTTAACATTGTGTAAGCCAAGGCAGTGGTCATCCCAGACCCACTCTTCAGTTGACTTGAGTGAGACACCTGAGTTCCCCACATAACTCACCATTAGTCATAACCAGCGCAACTGCTTAAGGAAGCTGAATAGAGTATCAAAACCCCAAGTTGAGAAAATTCAGAGATTAAAATTCCCCTGCAGTTCCAAGGCCATTTCTATTCGCCCCCACCTCAGTTGAGCAAACTCACTGGTGGGGGTTTCCGTTCGTGGCCTTCACCAAAATGGGTGCCTTAGGTGCACACTGAAATGTAAATTGTATCCTGATATTCCACATGACAGCCTACTGTCATGACAGCCTACTGTCACCAACTACCTGCTCCCTTGACCCGTGCCCCTCCTGGCTTGTTAGATCTTGTCGGGAGGGGTTACGAGACCCCCTGGGAAAGATTATCAACAGCTCCCTTGAGCAAGGAGTGTTCCCAGGGGGTTTGAAAGAGGCTATGGTAAGACCGCTGCTGAAGAAGCCGAACTTAGACCCTTCGGCTCCCTCCAATTACCGACCTGTGTCCAACTTGCCATTTCTAAGCAAGGTAATTGAGAAGGCAGCAGCGGATCAGCTGCAGCAGTTCTTAGAAGACACAGCTGGACTCGATCCCTTCCAGTCCAGCTTCCGTATTGGGCATGGGACGGAGACCGTGCTTGTCGCCATTACAGACCAACTTCGCCGCCAGCTGGACCGGGGTGGGTCAGCCCTGCTTGTTTTGTTAGACCTAACAGCAGCGTTTGATACCGTAGATCATACATTGTTGGCCCACCGTTTAGCCGTGACCGGGGTGAGGGGGACTGCCCTTAAATGGGTGGCCTCCTTCCTCTGGGACCGGGGACAATGTGTGGAGAGGGGAGGGGAGGTCTCTGGGAGGCTCCCATTAACTTGTGGGGTCCCCCAGGGGGCATTCCTCTCTCCTTTGTTATTCAACATATATATGCGCCCCCTGGCCCAGCTGGCCCGCGACTTTGGTCTGGCAAAGACGGAGATCTTATGGCCGGGCCGTCCATTAGAACCAGTCTACTCATTGCCCCCCTTCGAAGGGGAACCGCTGACCCCATCCCCCTCGGTGAAGAGCCTCGGTGTCATCCTGGACTCTAAGATGTCGATGGAGGCCCAGATTGCCTCCACGAGCAAAAGGGCCTTCTTCCACCTACGCCAAGCGAGGCAACTGGTGCCCTACCTTCCAACGGAGGCGTTAGCTACAGTAATCCACGCCACAGTTATATCAAGGCTGGATTAGTGCAACGCCTTATATGTGGGTCTGCCTCGGTCACTAACCCGCAAGACCCAGATTGTGCAGAATGCTGCCGCCAGGCTCCTCACAAAAACACCAATGAGATGCCACATCAAACCATCCCTGCAGCGTTTGCACTGGCTGCCGGTCGAATACAGAGTCCTCTATAAGACCCTGACCTTGACTTTCAAGGCCCTGCGGGGCCGGGGCCCTTCATACTTAAAAGACCGCTTGATCCTACCTGCCCACCCAAGAGCACCACGGCCAGCAAACGAGAACCTCCTCTGTGTCCCGGGTCCGAGAGAGGCTCACTTGGAGTCCACGAGACAGAGATCCTTCTCTGTTGTGGCCCCCGTCCTGTGGAACTCTCTGCCGCCAGACCAAAGAGGCTCAGTCGACCTGCCCCAGTTCTTGGCGGCACTTAAGACATGGCTATTCAGGAAAGCCTACACATAACACGGAACCAGCGACTCGGAATTCACCGAGTCTGATATTTTAGTATTTTAACCATTTAAAATTTTAATATTTTTAATATTTTAATCGCTAGTTGTGTAAGTCGCCCGGAGCACAAATGTGGAGGGTGACTCATAAATAATAAAGTTCAGTTCAGTTCAGTTATCAATACGCCGATGACACCCAGCTTCTGCTGAGAATGGACGGCAGGCCGGACACCGTACCCGATTATTTCCATCAATGCCTCGAAGCTGTGACTGGATGGCTGCGTTCCAGCCGGCTGAAGGTGAACCCGTCGAAGACTGAGATCTTGTGGCCCGGTCGCCCTGGGCTGGATGAGTGCCGGTTGCCTACCCTGGATGGCGAGCAACTTAGCCCGTCATCCCTTGTTAAGAGCCTGGGAGTCCACCTGGACCCCCTGCTGTCCATGGAGACCCAGGTCTCCATGGTCAGCAGGGTATCATTTTTCCATCTCCGACAGGCTAGGCGACTGGCACCCTACCTGTCCAGGGATGATCTGGCCACGGTGATCCAAGCGACGGTCATCTCGAGACTGGACTACTGTAACGCCCTCTACGTGGGCCTTCCTTTGTCGACAATCCGGAAACTCAAGTTAGTGCAGAATGCCGCTGCTCGCTTACTGATGGGAGCACCGGTGAGAGAGCATATCACTCCCATCCTGCGGCAACTGCACTGGCTTCCTATCGAGTACCGAATTGCCTTCAAGGTGTTGGTTTTGACCTTTAAGGCCCTATACGGTCTAGGGCCTGTGTACCTGAGGGACCGCCTTACCCCATACGTTCCCCCGAGATCACTGCGCTCTGAGGAGCAAAATTTGCTAGACATTCCATCAATCCACTCCTGCCACCTGTCCACAACTAGGCGCTTTTCTGTTGAGGCCCCTATGCTGTGGAATTCCCTTCCAATACCCGCGATCCGAGAGCTCCTTTTCAGAGAGCAAGACTGCCCTTTTCGCGTTTGGATAATCCAAAAAGTATTGTATGACCTTGTTTCCGAGCTTTTAGGAATTTGTAACCCTTGTGGTTTTTTAACATTGCTGTATTTCGATGTTTTTACTGAATGTTGCTGTGATCCGCCCCGAGCCTGCTGGGAGGAGCGGAATATAAAACTGAATAAATAAATAAATAAATAAATAAATAAATATTTAATCTCTCCACCTAATGCCAATTCTCATTAACTTCAACAGTGTAGGGTAGGCAAAAATAAAACCCCTGTTAAAGGGGAACAGAACTCCTACCCAGCCCCAAAGAGACTCCTTGGTACACTGCTGTAGGGTGGGAGGGCCAATGTTTGCTGCTCAAATGCTGGAACTTAGGGGGGCAGATGCCTTAAATGTTGTGCTCTGCCCCCATAACCTGGTCTCTATTCCTTGGGGTAGGCAAATAGCTCTCCTCATCTAGGGATGGCCAGAATGGGAAACCCAATTACTTCTGCTGAAAGTTACCATAGAGTCATTCTAGAGCAGTGTTTCTCAACGTGTGCCGTGGCACACTAGTGTGCCGTGAGCGATCATCAGGTGTGCCGTGGGAAATGGGCACTCTCCCCCCTCCTAGCAGCCCCCTCACAGGTTTCCAAGAAACAAATTGAGCCTCTCCACTTGGAAATGTTTATTTATTTTTTACTATTTTACTGGATTTTTCAAGAGTTGCCTCCCCCCCCCCACCCACCCATAGTTAACTGGAAGCAAGTTTCACTCAGGGTGAAATTTCACAAAGGTCTGAAGAAC
This sequence comes from Anolis apletophallus, assembly GCA_030556195.1. NCBI lineage: Eukaryota > Metazoa > Chordata > Lepidosauria > Squamata > Anolidae > Anolis > Anolis apletophallus. Next base: position 27,148,170 of record JARBWK010000012.1, read on the forward strand.
AAGCTCTATGAGGAGCGGCTTGAAGAGCTGGGGCATGTTTAGCCTGAAGAAGAGAAGGCTGTGAGAAGACATGATAGCCATGTATAAGTGAGAGGAAGCATGTATGCCAACATACCGTCCTGCCATGTAGACATGCCGGGATCATTTGTGGGGAGCCTTTTATCTGTTTACTGATGTTTTATTGATTTTATGCTGTAAACCGCTCTGGGCTCCAGAGAGAGTCTACCAAAGAATTTATAAATAAATAAATAAATAAATAAATATATGTTGTTGTTCATCGAAACAGGCCCAGGTTTCACACTGAGTGTATAAATACATTTAAAAACATATTAACTATATGTATTACTGTGTTAGAGTGTCATTTTGGTTGGTGGTGTGCCCCAGGATTTTGTAAATGTAAAAAATGTGCCGCGGCTCAAAAAAGGTTGAAAAACACTGTTCTAGAGGACCTAGAAATTCCTCTCTAGAACTTTTCTACATCCTATAGTGTAGGGGAACTTCCAGCTGAAACATACCATAGACTCACCTGGAGGATTAGAAAATTCCTAGAGATGACATATTTTAGTGCAAGTAGGTCAAATTGCAGGTACTGTTTCCACTGGTATGGGGATTATTCTGTACAGTATAAACAAATTTATATATAAAGCTATAACAAAAGGATGGGAGCTAATAGCTCTTCAGAAATTTGCCTTAGTAAGATGCTTTATATACTTTGCTCAGTATGGAATCTGCAAGTTCACTTTAATTTTGCCTGAAGCAAATCCAGGTGACATCATGATGTCACTGAAGTTCCTGATAATTTTCACTAAACCTATCAAAACTTGGTTTGTCTTCCTTCAGAAGAGCTTTGATGTTTTGCCTGAAGAGTAACCTGAAAAATCACTTTATATTTTGCTTCAGATGACATTTACGTAAGATTTCTGGATGCACACAAGCTCTTTTTTGCACCTCTGAAATAGCTTTTTAGATTTTTGCACCATCTTTTTGTGATACATGTCACTTGCATTCCATTGCATTTGATAACTGTCTTCCTTTTAAAAATGATGACAGATCTACATAACTGGAAGCAATTTCCTTTGATTGACATGGAACTGGATATGCATCTCGTTTTACCTGGAGTGGGGATTGGAATCTTGTAGTCCTTTGGATGTTGTCAAACTGCAACTCCTAGCAGTCTGAGCCTCAATTATGAGTATCCATTTGTATATTCTTATAACTGATTCAGAGCTTGGTATTCATTTTAAAAAGAAAGAGGCACATACAGTATGTAAAAAAAATAATTCCTGATTAACCGTGAGGCAAAGTGAAGCAGAGTGATGCAAAGGCTGTATTTCTCCTCTGATAGAGCCCTGTCAATCAGTGGATTTTTATAGAGGTCACTGTTCTGGAGAAGGTTCCTTACACATGGTGGGGAACTACCAGTAGCTTAAACATCCTACCCTGATAGCTTGGAAAGTGTATTGACACAGAATTCTCTCTGCATTTTGTGAAGTTGAGCAGGAACAGATACGACCCCTATCTCTGCTATCAATTTTGTTCCCCCTGTAGATTCCACATCTTCTCCATGCTCTCCAGCTACTTGCTCTAATGCAGGACTGGAATTCCTCCAAAATGTTTTGGATTAGGAACCTAATGGGCAGATTTCAATTCTACATTAATAGAATAATAGAATCACAGAATCATAGAGTTGGAAGAGATTGCAAGGGCCATCCAATCCAACCCCCCTGTCATGCAGGAAGAGACACTCAAAGCACCTCCAACAGATGGCCATTCAGCTTCTGCTTATAAACCTCCAGAGAAGGAGACCTCCCCACCCTGTGAGACAGCATATTACATTGCTGAATAGCTCTTTTTGTTGGTAAATTTTGCCTAACGTTTATGCAATTCCTGCAATTTGAATCCATTCTTCCACACCCTATCTCCACAGCAGCAGAAAAAAACCTTCCCCTCCTCAATGTGACAGCCTTTCAAATATTTAAACGTATTAATCATGGCCCCTATCAGCCTTCTTTTCTCAAGCATAGCATACCCAGCTCCTTAAGTCATTCATCATAGGGCCTGGTTTCCAAATCTTTGATCATTTTAGTCACCCTTCTCTGGACATGCTCCAGCTTGTCAATATCTTTCTTGAACTGTGATGCCAGAACTGGATGCAGTATTCCAGATAAGATCTGACTAAATCAAAATAGAGTGGGACTGTGTCTTCCTTCAATCTCAACACTATATTCAACACTATCGGTGGTATGATTGGCTATGTTCTCTATGGCTATTTAAAGATGAAGTCCAACATTCCTTGTTGGTTGAAAGTTTCCTTCCCCTATTATAATGAGAATAAATAGTAGTAGATTTAGAATTCTCACAATTCCCCTGGAAAATTCTAGATCAGGAGCTTGGTGCAATTAAATCAGTTGGCAGCTCCACATCTGGCCACTCACATTCAAGTGCCACCTCGGAGTTGGTTGAGGTAGGCAGGATTTCCCTGGGTACTGGTTGTGGGGGGTCGGGAGCAGGTCAGGGTTTTGCCCTCCCTTCTGCTCGAGATCTCCGTGTACAACTGGTGGGCCACTGTGTGATACAGAATGCTGGACTAGATGGGCTGAGGTCCGATTCAGCATGGCTCTTCTTATGTTCTTAATAGAGAAGGCAAAGAGATCTTAATAGAGAAGGCAAGGACATCACCCATGAGTACAAGAGACTTGGCTAGCTAACCAAGCAAGCCAAATATTATCGCTATCCCTGCCATCTAGAACTGGCATTATTAGAAAACCAGGATATATTAGTAATTAATAGATGCATCAACTACAAACACCCACCCCCAGATTTTGTACATACTCAAAAGCCTTCTCTTATTATTTTTTTCATTTCTTCCTGATGTGATTCCTAGAACTCAAAATAAGTTCTGGGAATAAATCCTGACTCCAGCTAAGTTCTCATTAGCAGCATCTTTTTAAGGGTTGGTTTGGATTCCAGGAAAAAGTAGGTCAAGCCTCAAAAGATCAATTTGTGAATTCCCTTTTTTAAAACGTATCTACTTTAAAAGCTATTTTGCTAATGTCATTCTAGACATCTCTCGTAAGCAAAATTTTTATTTTTATGATACTAAAGCTAGCAGACTCTGCTTCGTTCTATGAGTTTTTGTTGCTTTTCAATGATATATAAACCAAATTTCTGGTTGTTTTTTTAAAAAAAGAATCAATACTACTGGTACAGCACACTGGTTCCTGTTTATTGCATTTCTAGATAAACATACATTTAACATTTTTTATTACAAAATCTATACAACTGTACAGAGCTCTTCACTTTTTTCCTGAGGTTTAGCGAAATATGACCCTCATGTTGAATCTTTATTCTTCAGCAAGACAATCTGCAGATTCAGATTCATTGATTTGTTTTGGCCCAAAGCCATAACAACAGAGAATCTTTGGGGTCTACACTAGAGATTATCCCAGGAAGTGTCTGGTCCATGGTCTCTTAATACAACAAGAAGACACGAGGAATATGCAGGCAAGAATCACTGAGAAGGAGAAAAAGAAAATGCCCCTTCAAAGCAAAAAATTAGCACTTTTTGTATACCAAATTTTTTCATGTTATAATGGTTTGAGAACCTTGCCTTTTAACATCAACCAGATATAGACAACATAATTCCACAGACTATTCTGTTGGAATGATCAATCTGAACACACATTCACTTTCTGTTTGCTGCAAGGTTGTAAAAGGGGGATGAACCCTTTTGATATTTCCTGTTTGGTCACTTCCCCCTTCTTCCTGCTCTTTTTCTGTCTCCTGATGTAATTTTTGTGAAGAGAGGTTCATTCGCCATTTTGAGCCCTCTCCTGCAATGCTGTACCTGCGTGATATTTTACATCATGCAAGTTTTGTTTGTAAGTAAACCTTTTTGACTTTAACTCTTTTGTCTGGAATAATTATTAGCATGTATGTTACATGCTAATAATTAGTCCAGACAAAAGAGTCTTTAAGGGAAAAGGAGTAAGGCTGTGTATTTTATTGGTCTAAGCCAGGCATTCTCTAACAAGCTCTGTTCCCCAGATTTTTTGCTGTGTATCTTTTGAGAGGCATTAACAGGCTTGCATCAATCTGATTTTATAACTATCATCAGATTGTGCTATAAATATATCATTTTCCTATTGGATTATGCTATTTTCTTATCATATTCTGTGCAGATGCAATTGCGGGACATGATCTCCTGGAAGTTACATCCTACTGAAATCTCACTGAAATTAAAAGAAATTAGGCAAAAGTGAAATCCATTTATTTCAGTTTGACTGTAAATAATGAATTAATGAATGAATGAAAAATTAATGAATTTCAAATGAACAGATGAATGAATGACTTGGATTTTTCAATGCATTGTGCCATGTACATATTTATTCATTTATTTAGATGAGTTCTACCTGTCTTTGGAATGAATGATCCTCAAGGCAATGTGCCATTAATAACAACACACATACATAGAAGGTGAATATGGAGGTGATCCAGCAGAAATGTTACTCCATATTCTTCTACATTTCAATTTCTATAGAACTATAGCAGCTCAGTTTATTGTCCTATATCCAGGAGATTCCAATGTCTGTTATATCTTAGCAGTGATGGCTGACACCAACACTGTGAGCACAAATGTTTCCTACTGCAGTGATTACAACAAGGTCCACGACAATAAAGAGATTGACCTATTTTGAATTTGATGTTATTGTATCCTTTTGTTATTGTTACTTCATTGGATTTAATTATGTTGAATAAATAAATAAATAAAATTGATATCTTATTAATTTTAGCTGGGTTCTGAGGCCAAACTTTTGTGGTCTATGAATTGACATAAGTTTCTCTCTCACACTCTCGCCTCCTTTCCCATCATCAAGCCCACATCAATGCAGCATCTCATATTGACTGAAAATGAAATCATTAGGGGTTTGCAAGGTTCATTAGACTCCAGCTTGATACTGTTCATGAGGTCCAGCTGTTGATCTTTGTATATAAACCTGGTGAATGATTTTGGCAGAGCTGAACTTGGTCTATAGTCTATTCTGCTAGAAATAGTTGCAGAGAATTAAACTTATTTGTGGCTCCGGTCATACAATGGATGTACAAAACTCTTCCAAATAAGGAGGTTATATATAGTAAAAATACTCCTTACCATCAGCATCAGCCCACAAAAACAGATAAAGGTAGACACTGTTTACCATCTTTCATATCAGCATTTTTGGTCCATGAAACATCCCTTTCTACTCAGAAAATTATAGCCATGTACAGATTCTTTTTTTCTGTGCAAAAAATACTGTTTAATGCTATAGCTGTGGAGTTTATTATGCAGCAAATTTGTATATGGTTCTTGTGCAGAAAACAGCATTTTCTTCAATATTCTGTGCAGAAGGTACAGTTTTCTGCACAGGAAATGTTATTGAATATGGCACAGTTTTCAATGACTTTTTCACAGAAAGAAAGAAAAATGTTAGAATTATTCATTGCTTCCTTTAATAATCAATTTAGTTCCTTGGTGGGGGAAGGCTAAATATAAGTAGAAGAAATAGAGAAATGGCATACATTGATAAATACATATATGTGTTATCCTAAATTCTAATTTGATCTGAATAAATGAACCATATTGCCATCGTTGAACTTACCTGTAAGTGTAATCCTGTGTTTTTATGTTGACATGTTCTCTATTGCATGAAGATGGAACAAGATGATACAATCATATTTTTTCCCTAATAACATCTACTCTTCATCAAGTCAGAAAGACAGCCAGTGTAATTTCATATGGATGTTTAACTGACTCAGGAAGGCTGTAAGTGAAGAGTCTGCCCTGATCTTTTGTAACTCCATACCTTGAAGAGACAAATCTGAGGTATGTTCTTCATACTTTAAATATATTTATTTATTTATTTATTTATTTGGACTTATATGCCGCTAACTCCATACGGCTCGCAGCGGCTTACAAAGTCAAGAAATAACAATACAGAATAAAAAGACAGACAAGACAATACACCAGAAAATACATAAATAGACATACAACATACAGGGTGAGACATCACAGGGTAAACAACAGCAGATAGGGGAGGGGAAGACCAGGCTCATGCCAGGGGGCATAGCCACCCGGTGGAGCTATCGAGGGCGACCGTCAAATGGGGGAGCCGGGGGTCCCACAAATCGAGGAACATCCTCAGAGACTCAAGTCTAAACAGTGACAGTCACTGTGGTGTCGGTTGTTGCCAGCCTGAAGACCATGCCTCGTCCTCGGCGGCTTGTCCACCCTCCTAGGTTGGGGGTTCGCCGGTGGGGGTGCCCCGAGCCTGCAGGCAGTGTTCCGGAACGTCCTGGGACGGGGCCCTCCGGGAGGCACCTTCTGGAGGACAGCCACCGTGGGAGGGGGAGGTATTACAGAGCAGGGGAGGGACATCCTCCGGCCCCGCCCCCTGCCCCGTCCTCGACCCCATCTCTGCCTCATCGGGTGACCATCGGGCTTGGGAGACCCACCGGGGCCCGGGCTGGCCACAGTCAGGGGGACCGCCGCCGGCAGCCGCCCCGTGCATTGCCGGGGCCGCTCCCCCGGAACCCTCACCAGGACTCCCTCGATGTCCACCGCATCCGTCGCGGACCACCTGCACAGCGGCAAAGGGGAGCTCGCGGCTTTGGGCTGCGGAACCGGCAGCGGCGGCAACTCCACGACTGGGGCCACCGGGGACGCGGTCCCAGCCACTGGGGAAGGTGGAGGGGGCGGGGCCAGGGACGCCGGGCTGGATGGGGCCAGCACCATGTTGGGGCAGCCAGCCGATGCCTCCACCGTCGAGCCCGGGGGCAGCGGCCCAGGGCCGCCCACGGGCTCCACCACTGGGCCGCCGTCGCTCTCGCTGGGGTCCCGACCACGGGCGAGGGTCGCCTCCTCCGAGAGGGGGCCTCGGCAGCCCGCCGGCCCTCCTCCGAAGGTCCATCTGTGGGGTCGGGGCTGGTCACTCCACTCGGCCTTCTCCTCCAGCCCCGGGTGCGGGAGGCTGAATGAGGCGGGCCCCGTGCTCCGCCGGCCGCGCCCTCCAGGCCCAGGGCAGGGGCCCGGGCAGCGGGGGGGCGGCTGCGCCGCACAAGGACGCCAGCGCCGGTCCCAGCCTGTCCAACTCACCCAGCCAGAAGGCCAGGCGCTCGACCAACTGGCCGAGATGATGGGCGAGGCCGGTAAGGTCCTGCGGTGGGTCCCTGGTGTTCCCAGGGTGGTCGTTGGCGTCCCCTTGGGTGGAGTTGGAAGGGGAGGAAGGTCCGGCCTCTTCCAGGCCCGGCCAAGGTACAGGGGACCAAACCAGGCACCCCTGGGGGGTCGCTGTGGTCACCGCAGTCGCTGCAGTCGCTGCAGTCCCCAAGCCGGGGGGCCTCCCAGGGGCAGCAACATCCCTCAGTCCCGCAAGGGCCCTGAGGACGGAGGCTGGCGCCCGAACAGCCTCCAAGGTGAGCTCGGCGTCGGCCTGCAGGGCCTCGAGAAGGGGGAGGGAGCACCTCGGAGCCTCAAGCAGCGCCCCCCCCCCCCGAGTCAGGCAAGTCAAATAGGACAGGCAAGTCCGGTGAGTCATTCCCCAGGCAAAAAGCGTCCTCCCTCAGCAGTGGGGGTGCTGTGCGGGCAACGACACAGGAAAAATTTCCAGAGGCTCGGCGGAGCTCGGCGTTTGAACGTCTGCTCGACGCGGCCATCTTGGAGTTGATATGTCCCAGGACACTCTCCAAATTCGCTTTCTGCTTTCTTCAACCTGCACTGAGCCTGCCGTATCATAACTGGCCTGCAGCAAACATATTTTCAGCAATCTTCTACTCCATATCAGCATGACACAGGTGCAAATTTTCCTCAAGTAAAATGGCCAACCTCAAGTAAGGCAATAAAATTTAATATAGGTTGAGTATCCCTTATCCAAAATGTTTGGGACCAGAAGTATTTTGGGTTTTTATTTTTTCCCTATAGATTTTGGAATACATATGCTTACACAATGAGGTATCTTGGAAATTGGACTCAAGTCTAAACACAAAATTTATGTCTCATATACACTTTATACAAATAGCCTGAAGGTAATTTTATACACTACATTTTATAATTTCGTGCATGAAACAAAATCAGAAAGCAAAGGTGTCACTAACTCGGTCACCTATTAGGACAATTTTAGATTTTGGAGTATTTTGGATTTTGGACTTACGGATAAGGGATGCTCAACCCATAAACAGCTGGTTAACAAGGCTCTCCTTGTACCCAGCCTCATACACAGTATGCCAAGTTTCCAGGCTCCAGGGATGGCAAGGATAAGTCTGGTTGGTCTGCATATTTCTCCATGTACATTATACATATCATCCAAAGGCTCCCTTGACCATCAGCAAAGCAAGAAATGGGGTAAATAGTGTCAGCTCCAGTAGGGACTTGTTGTACCCCCTCGAAAACCGGCCACCTGCAGGGGAAGAGAGAAGAAAACAAAAGAAAAGAGAGAGATATCATGGTCCTGGCTTGTCAGGGAACTTCTTGAGCAGTCTCAGGGCCTTAACGTGCTCGGCTAACACCCACTCTGGTTGCAAGTCCTTGGACATCCACTGAACCAGATATTGGAGCCTGCCCCGGCGGCGTTGAGAGTCAAGAATGTCCCGTAGCTCGAAGTGGGTGTGGGCCCCTACCATGATTGGAATGGGAAGTCTGTTGGGGGGGACCATTTGCGATCGGTCACTGCCTTCTTCAACAAGCTCACGTGGAAAACCGGATGGACGTTGCGCCAGGTGTGCGGGAGGTCCAACTTCATCGCCACCGGGTTAATCACCTCCACAATGCGTAGGGGTCCTACGAACTTGTCAGCGAACTTGCGCGATGGCTGGGTGGACTTGAGGTGTTTGGTCGAGAGGTACACTAGGTCACCTTCTGTTTATGTAGGCTGAGGGCCCCTCTTCTTGTCTGCTTGTATCTTGTAGCTCTCCTTGGCTTGTTGCAGCGCGGCCTGGATGTGGGGCCATGCGCTGGCCACCTTTGTGCCCCAGCTGTCGGGTGAGAGCGCCACTCCGGTGGCACTGTCAATGGCCGGGAACGGCGGGAAGTCGTGGCCCGAGACGGCCCCTAAGGGCGAGACGCCTGTGGAGGCATGATCTGAGTTGTTGTAGCTGTACTCGGCCACATCCAACAGCCCGGACCATTGGTCTTGTTGGTAGGTGGAGAAGCAGCGTAGGTACTGCTGCATAGTCTTCTGGACTCTCTCAGTCGCCCTGTCCGTCTCCGGGTGGAAAGACATGCTCAGGGCCCGTCTGGTGCCCAACCCCGCCAGGAAGGACTTCCAAAACTTTGAGGTGAACTGTGGGCCTTGGTCGCTGATGACACGGCGTAGGCAGCCGTGGAGCCTGAAGACGTGGTGTGTGAACAACCGGGCTAACTCGGGTGCTGTGGGCAACCGGCGGAGGAGGACGAAGTGGGCTTGTTTTGAGAACAGGTCCACTACTGTCCAAATGGTAGTATAGCTGTTGCTGTTTGGGAGGTCTACTACAAAGTCCATCGCGACTTCACTCCAGGGCTCGGTGGGGTTGGCGATGCTCTGCAGGAGTCCTGTTGGTCGGCCCACCTTCGGTTTGTTTCTGGCGCAGACCTCACACTCGGTGATGTATTCCCTTGTGTCCTTGCGCATCGCTGGCCACCAGAATTGCCGCGCCAGCAGCCTTAGAGTTTTTGTGAGACCAAAATGTCCTGCCAACTTCGAGTCATGGGCCTGTGCCAGGACCTGGCCCCTCATGCTTGCTGGGACATATAGTTTGCCGCCACAGTGCCAATGCCCGTCGGTGAACTGCAAGTCATCCTGGTGACCCTTGAGCCATTCATCATTCAGGGAAGCCGCCTTGAGCTCGGCCAGGAAGTCGGGGGGCTGACCGTCTTGGGGTGGTGTCGTCTTCGCGGCAGCCCTGGTGTGGGCCACCAGGCCCAACTGGTGGTCGGAGAACATGGTTCCGACTTCTCCCGAAGCGGCGTAGTCGGCATCTGGCATTCGGGAGAGAGTGTCTGCCAGGAAGTTCTTGGGCCCTGGAATATTTCAGGGTGAAATTGAAGCGGCTAAAGAACTAGGCCCACCTCAGCTGTTTAGCATCAAGGCGTCTGCAACGCCTGCAGATTCTTGTGATCCGTCCATACTTCAAACGGCAGGGCGGTGCCCTCCAGGAATTGTCTCCAGTGGCTGAGTGCGGCCCTTATGGCAAACGATTCTTTCTCCCACACATCCCACCTTTTTTCGGCTCCGGAGAATTTCTTGGATAGGTAGGCGCAAGGCCGAAGTTGTCCTTCATCATCTGGTTGAAGCAGCACCGCCCCGTAGGCCGCCTCGGATGCGTTGCACTGGACAGTGAAAGGGTGGTCTGGCAAAGGGTGAACCAGCAGCGGTTGGCTGGTGAAGCATTTCTTGAGGGTCTCAAAAGCGTCTTTACACTGGGGTGTCCATCGCAGCTTTGCGCTAGGGGACTTGACTTTTTTTGTCTCCCCCAGGCCTTTCATTTTCAACAGTTCCGGGAGGGGGAGTGCTATCTCAGCGAACCCCTGTATGAATTGTCTATAAAAGTTGGCAAAGCCCAGGAATCCTTGGAGCTGCCGGCGGGTTCGAGGGGCCTCCCAGGGCAGTACATCCCGGATCTTGTTGGGGTCCATGGCTAGGCCCCTGGTGGAGAGGCGGTATCCTAGGTAATCCAGTTCCGTTCAGTGGAACTCACATTTGGAGAGTTTGACGAATAGTTGATTTTCCTTTAATCGCCGGAGCACTTCCCTCGTCAGTTCAATGTGCTCGGGTTCTGACTTCCGATGGGGAGGAAGCTGATCACTTTCCTTCTCACTGAACACATCATCCAGGTCTTGATACTCGCGGGGGATCCCAGGCAGGGGGGCCTCAGCCGTGGCCACTCCCGCTCCCTCCGTGGCGGGGCTCTCGCCTTCTTCGGGCTCATCTATCTCTGCTTGGGCTTCTCCATCCCAGAACTTCACCATCCCGGTTTCCCAATTGATCTGGGGGTTTTGCTTCCGGAGCCAGGGGATCCCCAGGATGACTGGTTGATGTGCCATGGGTGAGAGGACGAACTGTAGGTTCTCCTCGTGGGTTCCGATCTGAATTTCCAACTTCCCTGTTTTTTGGGTTGCTGGCTTTCCGTTGGCTGGTGTCCCATCTAGCTGTGCGAACAGGATTTGCGCCACCAGGGCCTGGGCTCTTACTCCTAGTTGCCGGGCCAGTTGGGGGGACATAAGGCACCGGGTGCACCCGCTATCTAGCATCGCCTCTGTCCCTACTTCTTGGCCCCCTTTGGGGTTCCGCAGCCTAACATTAAATTTAAGGGTGCCGCAGCTCAGGGGTTCAGACTCACCGCCTGGGAAGGCTTGGATCTGCTGCCGGGCGTCTACAGCAGATCGTTGTCGTTTCCCAACGCCCATTCTGGATCGCTCTCCTCAGCCTCCGTTCCGGGCTCCTTGGGCTCCCTTAGATTGCGTGGTGCACTCGCCGTTTCTGCTGCCGCCACAGCCTTGCCTCTGGCGGTCTTGGGGGCATCTGCCAGTTTGGCCTCTGGCGTCTTTTCGGCTCTGGGTGGCCCCACCTTCTGGCGACATTCGGCTGCATGATGCCCTTCGCGGCCACAGGAATAGCACACCCCTCTCTTCCCTTTAGGAGGTTCCCTGCTGCTCGACCGGGGCCTTGGAGAAGGGCGTCTGACTTGTCCCGGCCTTCCGGCGGGGCCTGGTCCTCTGGTTCTCCCCCCATCACGGTACCGCCGGGGCATTTGCTCCTTATCACATTCCACCCGGCCGGCCAGGACTATCCAGTCTTCCAGAGTCTTGGGGTTCCCCATTCCAGGATGTCGGACCGCAGGCCTGCCTTGAAGTATTCCAGCTTGGTTACTTCTGACCAGTCTCGGACCCTTCCAGCAATCGTCTTAAAGTTCAGGGCATATTCTGACACAGTCTTTTGGCCCTGGTAGATCCATTTGAGCTGGGTCTTGGCCTTCTCCCCGGCTAGCGGGTCCCAAAACCGCTTCTGCAGCACATCCAGGAACGCCTCCAAGTGTCGCAATTCAGGGGCCTCTGTTTTGAACATCTGCACCAGCCAGTCGGCCGCAGCCTCCTTCAAGTTGGCCCCTATGGCTCATACCTTAGCTCCTTCGGAGGGGAAGGTGTCCCCATAGTCCTGCATAAAGTTCTGGACATTTGTGAGGAAGTAGGAGAGCTGCCGTGGGTCACAATCAAACTTCACTTTCAGGTCCCTCTGGCCCGGCCCCGCTTCCTGGCTCCTCTCGCTCGTTCCTAGGTTGAAGGTGGATGCCCCTCTTCTCGGGAGGAAGTCGTCCTCGCCGCTGGCAAAGGTTACCCTCCCAGATGGTCTTCCCCCCGTCCTCTCTGATGCGTGGGTCGGGGCTCTCTCCTTCACCCGGGTCTCTTCTGGAAACCCCCATGCAGGGCCCTCTGCTTGGCGCTGCATCACTCCCATTTGGAATTGGAGGCTTTGCACTGCTTGAGTTAAGGCACTCACTTGGTCTGCCAGCACTCGAGATTGGCTCGGGGTGCTGGTTCCCGGGGCTCCTCTCTCTCCAGTCACCCCCGTCTTCTTCCGTACCGTCATGTCTTTCAATAAGGGTATCTGGAAGTCCTGCTCCCGGTCATCCATACCGGTGATGGCGGGCTGTCTGGTCCCCTTCAGAGCTTCGGTGGCCTCCGCTTCCGCCTGGCCTGCTCCGAGTCCCTCCTCATCTTCGGCCATTTACTCCGAAGTGATTTCAATCGGGAGTTCTCCCTCCTGTTCAGACATCGTGATTATAGAGGTTGCAGTTGGATAGGATTCACAGCCGCAAAAGGATTTTGGAGTTCGGTCTTTATGTCAGCTCCGGTAAGACCCCAAACAAGCCACGCTCACTCCAAAGCTCTTTGAAGGAAAAGTAGTTTATTTGATCCTTAATCCAGGGCGGTCAAAGATCGAACTGGTCTTTTCCCGCCGATCTACACCTTCAAACCCTTCAAGCCCAACCCCCCGCTGGTCCACTCCTCCTCCTTTGTCCGTTCCTCTGGCATCCAGCATATCAAAGGCCAGGAACAGGGCACTCGGCATTTCAAAGGCCAGGAACAGGGCACTCGACATTTCAAAGGCCAGGAACAGTTCAAAGGATGATCAGATGTTGCTGTTATCAGATGGCGGGCGATGCCTAGGCCGTTAGGTAAACAAACGGGTCAGGTGACGCTGACAAATAGCTTAGTTGTAGGGGTGTGCAAAATGGCAAAAATTCATTCTGTTTTTGTTCTGAAGTTTGGGTGCCCCCCCCCCCTGCCATTTTGCTTTCAGGAAATTTCTTCCTGAAATGGAAATGAAATTCCAGATCCCAAATCCTTACAACCCCCTACTAATCTCCCAGAATCTTTCTGAAAAGAGAACTGGAAAGTGGGGGCCACCTGAAATTCAAAACGAAAACAGGATTTCTGCTGTTTCATACATCCCTACTCAGCTGTACTTTTCCTGGCTCCCTCCTTTCCCCACCATTTCTAATAACAGAGAATGGAACTTGTGTTGTTGGAAAATATCCAGTTTTGGTTTAACAGTAAGGTCAGTTCTGGGAGATTACAAGTTGACGGTGTCTTGCTTACCAGATGCTAGATGCTTGTTTAGCTGTCTAGTACAAATCAATGTGTTTATTGTGAGCGACACAATCACAGTAACCCTTTTGCATCCACTGTTTGCATCCATGGTTTGAGAATATTTTTTAAAGTCCAAAAGGTAAACATTGATTCTTCCATTTTATATAAGGAGGACCATCTTGTTACATTATTGTATACAATGGGATTTCAACATGCATAGATTTTGCTATCCATGGGAGGTTCCGAAACCAAAGCAGAGTGAATATCAAGAGGGGGTGCATATTCCTTCAGTATTACTTTACCAGATGATGATGTCATTTTTCAAGATTCTAGTGTTTGTTTTGTTTTTGTTTTTTACTTTGGTGAAATATTTGAAAAGTTCTGCTGTATTTCACCTACTAAAACTTTCTAGAAGGCACTCAAACTCTGTAACAGATTATTCTAAATCCTTCACTAAAATATAAATCCTAGAACTCCAGATGATGAAGCCGCGATAGTTAAAGAGGTATCAAACTGCTTATTAGCTGTGTAATGTAGATACAGTTTGTGCACAGTTTATTTACATGAATAGAGCTTCTGTTTTCCAGGAGATAAGCAAATCTGTCTTTCACAAACTCGAGAGTAGGGCTGCTGCTGCATGAATATCAAAGTATCAATTCCTGCCACAAATAGCAGAATTAGCAAGAAACTTTTTGCTAAGGTTTGCCCAAAGTTTATCCTCAGCCTGTTTCCTCAAAGTTTGAAAAAAATGTGTGGCCTTTAATAGGTATGGATGACATGTTCTTACTACTGTGAGATTTTAAACCTAATTTGCAAAAACATCATTTTTATCATCATCTACACAATTACACTCTTAAACTCACTTGCTAATGAGTGAATCCCATTGACATGCAATGTAAACATTATGCAGTAGGTCCCCATAACCGTGAAACCAGTATCTATGGTTTCATTTATCCATTAATACAGAATATTACCTTTGTAGGCATTTTCCAGGTCATCTAGTCTGACTTCATGGCATTATTGGCCCAGAAGTGTTTCATTTTAATAGGTTTGCTATCAACCATGGTTTCGCATATCTGGGAATGTGTCTCCCACAGATACAGAGGTCAAATGACTGGTTGGCTGTGTGCCAACCGGCTGAAGGTGAATCCGTCGAAGACGGAGATCCTGTGGCCCGGTCGCCCTGGGCTGGGTGGGTGCCGGTTGCCTACCCTGGATGGCGAGCGGCTTAGCCCGTCATCTTTGGTTAAGAGCTTAGGTGTTCAGTTGGACTCCCTGCTGACCATGGAGTCCCAGGTCTCTGCGGTCAGCAGGGTGTCCTTCTTTCACCTACGACAGGCTAGGCGACTGGCGCCCTACCTGTCCAGGAGCGACCTGGCGATGGTAATCCAAGCGATGGTCATCTCGAGACTAGACTACTGTAACGCCCTCTACGTTGGCCTTCCCTTGTCGACAATTCGGAAACTCAAGCTAGTGCAGAATGCCGCTGCTCGCTTGCTGACGGGCTCATCGGTGAGAGAGCACATCACACCCATCCTCCGGCAGCTGCACTGGATTCCTATCGAGGACCGAATTGCCTTCAAGGTGTTGGTACTGACCTTTAAGGCCTTATACGGCCTAGGGCCTGCGTACTTGAGGGACCGCCTTACCCCGTATTTGTCCCCGAGATCACTGCGATCAGATGAACAGAATCTGCTGACGATACCATCGGTCCGCTCCTGCCACCTATCTGTGACCAGACAGAGAGCCTTCTCTGTGGCAGCCCCAGTGCTGTGGAACTCCTTGCTGGACAGCGCTCGAGCCATCTCAGAGCTAGCTCCATTCAGAAGGGCCTGTAAGACCGCCCTCTTTGGATTAGTTTTTAATTAGACACAGAAGGATTGTACCTCAAGAAACCTATGTATGTCACCCTGCACCTCGCAATGTGTTGGATTGTGTTTTAATGTGTTTTTATGCTTTTTATTGTAGGGCTGCATGTCTGTGACATGATGCCCATATATATTGTTGTTATCCGCCCCGAGCCTGTGGGGAGGAGCGGAATACAAAATCGAAGTAATAAATAAATAAATAAATAAATAAATAAATAAATTGTAAATTTAATCATCCACCTCCAAAGTAACTGTGCCCAGTCCCCCCCCCCCCCCCAAATCCTTTTCTCATAGGATTTCTTCTTTCATCTTCGCTTACTTTTGAAATGCTTCTTTGGATCCTTTCACCAGATGCATTAATTTTGTTTATTTGTTTGCTTGTTAAGTACTGTAAAAAATAGCTAGGATTGTTTGAAATACGGCCCTTTATTTTTTTACAGACACTTCTGCCTTTGTATACCTGTATCCAACATCGTTTTTCCTGTGAAGCAGAAATCTACTTTCTCTGAATCATTGCTGTGTGTTACATGCATCTTGCTATCCATGGTAAGCTTAATTACATGTCATGTTCTCTATTCAGAAAGAGAGAGGCTCACTAAGCTTTATAATGTAGATATGAATCTCAGCTCAATCTCATGTAGCTCATCTTGGCATTTCTCTTTTCACAACCTCTGAAGATAACATTCTCAAAGCTGCTGCTTTTTGGGTCAGGTATCTGCAACAACAGCAAATATGCATATTTGCTCTATTGAGGGTGGAGAATTTGTGGCATTTCAATAAATAACATCTTCAAGGGAGCACATGCCACCCTACTAAGCGATTTTGTTGTGTCATTCAAAATGTGCCATACCTGCTGTTTCTTTGTTATGTTGCCCCTCTCAAGATACATCAAATGAATACATCCTAAAGCATCTTCCCTGCAGTTTGTTGGCCTGAGGTTCATATACATCTCTACATCAGAATCCAAGGAAGAATGAATGCCAAAGCCACTTGCAGAAGCAAGTATTAAAAAGAAATGTAGCTGAATAAGTGAGATTTCAAATGGAAAGTTATTGCTGTATCTTCCTCCTTGCTGCCTCTTTGCCACTATTGCCATCCCTTTCAAAACAATAACACACTACAGAGAAATGTAGTCTAACAACACATCTGGAGCAGAGATTGGACTGCTTACTTTGTGTGGAAAATGGTTGCCAGGATCTCCTAGACAGCATGGCTAGAAACCTTTCCATACTTACATCTGAAAGGCACCAGGTAAGGAAAGTCTGTTCCCATTTTGAACCAAGCCATTTAGTTTTATACATTATGAAAGTTTTGCTAAGTATTAAGAGACACTTTGAAAATTCCCCCCAAAAAATCTGTGGATGACTGAAACAGTCTGAAACTTGATGGGCTAACAGTCGTAAATGTGTTCTAAAGTCATACAAAGTTTGATAACAATAGCTATAACAATGAGGGAGAAAGCAGCCCCTAAAATTTCCTTACATATCCAAAAGTAACAAAAAACAGTTAACTCATTATAACTACAATACAGGTCCCGTCCAATTTCAGAAACACTTTAGAAGCCATTTTTCCGCATCCCGAATGTTGTAACGAGTATTGAAACTTTTTTTTATTGATCGCACAGACCTAATGGCAACAGATTATAGACAGAGACTGAGAAAATCTGGGACCTTTCATAGCCACCTAGTACTTCCAGATGAAAGCAGAAGGAGCATGAATATGTTCAGATTTTATATTTATATCAACTATTTTGTTGGTAATAATAATAATAATAATAATAATAATTTTTATTCTTATATCCTGCCCCGATCTCCCCAAAGGGATTCAGGTTGGCTTACATCAGGACCAAGCCCAATTTAAACATGTTTGCAAAGCAACACAATTAAAAACATATAACAATCACCTATATTAAAACAATAAAACCAATAAAATCGAAGACCTAATAAAACATAACCAAACAACAAACAACCAATGGCCAAGAAAAGTGGGCATGTGCAGATTTGAGACTAATAGGACAGGACAGGGCCAGTACAACATAAACTGTAAGGACGGGGGCTGGGAATAAAGTGGTAGAGATCCTACCGAAAGATGAGGGCCAGGCAGACTTTAATAGTTGAACCATTATTCAAAGGCACATTGGAACATACAAGTCTTCCAATCTTTCCGAAAGGTGGACAAGGTGGGGGCTCATCTAATCTCCCTGAGGAGAGAGAAAGTTCCAGAGCCGGGGGGGGGGGCACTGAAAAAGCCTTCTACCTTGTCCCTACAAACTGTGCTTGTCACAGAGGTGGGAGCAAGAGAAGGGCTTCCTCGGTTGATCTTAGCACTCATGCCGGTTCATAGAGGGAGATAAGGTCACGAAGATAAGCAGGACCCAAGCCATGTAGGGCTGTATAGGTAATGACCTACAATTTGAATTGGACCTGGAATCTTATGCCAGCCAGCTGAACTGCTTCTGTAGAGGCATTGTCTGCTCCCTGTAACTAGCTCCACTTACTAACCTGGCTGCCGACTTTTGCACAAGTTGCAATTTCTGGGCTGTCTTCAGAGGCAGCCCCACATGGAAAGCATTGCAGTAATCCAATCTAGGTATAACCAAGATATATGAGACAACATAGCGTCTGCAGACTCACGCCCGGCTCAATTGTTCAAGATAATTCGGCAGCTGACGATGGTCCCTACCATCCCAAACAATGATGATCGGGCTCTTACTGCCGAGGCTTTTCAGAGTCATTTTGCAGACAAGATTGCGATGCTCCGCCGGGACCTGCCTGCCATGGTTGATACAGTACAGGAACTTGAGACTCCGTGGCCCTCCACCGGATCCACCTTCGACCGGTTTCGACCACTGGACGCAGAGGATGTTGACAAGATTGTCGCAGCTCTTCGACCTACCACCTGCTCCCTCGACCCGTGCCTCTCCACGCTGATTCGAGCTTGCGTGGAGGGGTTACGTGGCCCTCTGTTGAATATAGTCAACTGCTCCCTTGAGCAAGGAGCTTTTCCAGTGGAGTTAAAAGAGGTGGTGGTTACTCCATTGCTGAAGAAGCCAGGGTTAGACCCCGCGGCTCCCTCCAATTACCGCCCAGTGTCAAACTTATCGTACCTGGGCAAGGTAATTGAGAGGGCAGCAATGCAGCAGCTGCAGACATTCCTGGATGATGCAACCTGGCTAGACCCCTTCCAGTCCGGCTTCCGTTCTGGGCATGGGACAGAGACCGTCCTGGTCTCCATCACAGACCTACTCCGTTGCCACTTGGATCGAGGCGGATCGGCGCTGCTCGTGTTATTGGACCTCACGGCAGCGTTTGATACTGTCAATTATCAACTTTTGACACACCACCTAGCGGTGGTGGGGGTGAGGAGGACGGCTCTCAACTGGCTGTCCTCCTTCCTCCAAAACTGCCTGCAGTGAGTGAAGTGGGGAGGGGTGGTCTCCAAGGGCTCCGCCTTACATTGCGGGGTCCCTCAGGGGGCCATCCTCTCCCCACTGTTATTTAACATCTACATGCGACCACTCCCCCAATTGGTATGGAGTTTCGGGCTGGAATGTCATCAGTACGCTGATGACACCCAGCTCATTCTGAGGATGGACGCCGGGGCGGAATCTGTACCCGATAATGTCCAACTCTGCCTAGAAGCCGTAACTGGATGGCTGCGAGCCAATAAGTTGAAGGTGAACCCGGCGAAGAAGGAGATCTTGTGGCTGGGCTGCCGGGGGGGGGGGGAGATCCAGCTGCCGACATTTGACGGCGTGGCACTATGCCCGCAGTCCTTAGTAAAGAGCTTGGGGGTCCGGCTGGACCCTCAGCCGTCTATGGAGGCGCAGATCGCGTGTGCCTGCAAGACAGCCTTTTACCACCAAAACGTCTGGCTCCCTACCTCTCCCGTTGCGATCTGGCCACGGTGATCCAAGCCACGGTCATCTCGAGGCTCGATTACTGTAATGCGCTGTACATTGGCCTACCTTTGTCGGCGATCCGGAAACTCAAGCTGGTGCAGAACGCGGCAGCTCGCCTGCTATTAGGAACCACAAGAACGGCTCATGTAACACCACTCCTTCATGAACTGCACTGGCTGCCAGTTGAATTCCGGGTCTCCTTCAAGGTGTTAGTTTTAACTTTCAAGGCCTTATATGGTTTAGGGCCAGTGTATTTGAGGGAGAGGCTTACCCCATATGTGCCCAGAAGATCACTGCGTTCAGAGGGGCTTAACATGTAGGAGGTCCCTGGTATGAGGATTTGCAGAGTATCCAGCACGCGGCAGAGGGCATTTTCAGTGGCCGTACCGGCCTTATGGAACTCGCTGCCAGCGGAGACGCGAGCTCTGTGGGACTTAATGACTTTCCGCAGGTCCTGTAAGACCTGGCTATTCAGGCAGGCATTTGGTGCCTGATTAGTGCCTGCTATATCTCACCACCCTGCCGCGTTGCTGCTGCTAGTGTTATGTGCTTGACTTGTTACAGTTTTATTGTAAGGGGTGGGATTTTTAACTGGTTTTATAATATCGCATTTTTATGTGTTTTTATGAATTTTAACTCAGTATGTTTATTTATTTATTTATTTATTGCTTCGACTTATTAGTCGCCCTATCCCACAGGCTCAGGGCGACTTACATATATAAGTCATAAAACAGAACAAAACAGAACATGGTTAAAATTGCTACTACCAGTGCGCAGCATGGTTTAGGCACAGCCTAACACACATATATCTCTAAACACCGAACGCCTGAGCAAAGAGGAAGGTTTTGCAAGCCCTGCGGAATGTTAGTAGATCGGCCTGTGCTCGGACTGTGGGGGGAAGAGCATTCCACAGTACCGGCGCCGCGGCACTGAATGCCCTCCTCCGCGTTGATCCTAGGTGGATGGATCGTTGACTAGGCACCACCAGGAGGTTTTGGGACTCGGATCGCAGTGATCGTGGTGGACTGTAATGGGAGAGGCGGTCCCTTAGATACACTGGCCCCAGACCATTCAAGGCCTTAAAGGTCAAGACCAGCACCTTGAAGGTGATCCGGTGCTCTATCGGAAGCCAGTGCAGTTCACGCAGCACAGGCGTGATGTGGCAGCATGATGGAGAACCTGCCACCAGCCGTGCTGCCGCGTTCTGCACCAGCTTGAGCTTCCGGATCACTGCCAAGGAAGGCCAATGTAGAGGGCATTACAGTAGTCTAGCCTTGAGATGACCGTGGCTTGGACCACTGTGGCTAGGTCGTGACGGGACAGGTAGGGAGCCAGTCTCCTCGCCTGTCGGAGATGGTGAAAAGCCACACCGCTGACGATGGAAATATACTTCTCCATCGACAGCTCGGAGTCAAGCGTGACTCCCAGGCTCTTTACCGATGAAGACGGGCGAAGTATCCCCCCCGTCCAGGGTCGGAAGGCGGATCCCCGTACCCGGACGACCCAGCCACAGGATCTCCGTCTTGTCGGATTCACCTTCAACCTACTGGCTCGCAGCCATCCAGTGACGGCCTCGAGGCAACGATGGAAATTATCGGTACGGAGTCCGGCTGGCCCTCCATCCCCAGAATGAGCTGGGTGTCATCCGCGTACTGGTGACACTCCAGCCCAGCTGCGTGCCAACCGGGCAAGTGGTCGGACATAGATGTTAAATAATAAAGGGGAGAGAATTGCCCCTGAGGCACCCCACAATGAAGTGGGGTGCCCCGGAGACAACCTCACCCCTTCTCACTCGCTGGGACCGGTTCCGGAGGAAGGAGGACAGCCAGCTAAGGGCTGACCCCACCCCGGCCCGGCCAGTCGGTGGGTCAAAAGATCATAATCGACAGTATCGAACGCTGCCGTGAGGTCCAATAACACGAGCAGCGCCGATCCACCTTGATCTAGTTGGCAACGCAGCTTGTCTGTGATAGCGACCAGCACAGTCTCCGTCCCATGCCCCAAACGGAAGCCGGACTGGAAGGGGTCGAACCAAGTTGCATCATTTAGGTAGGACTGCAACTGCTCCATTGCTGCCCTTTCAACCACCTTGCCCAGGAACGACAAATTCGATACTGGGCAGTAGTTGGAAGGACCGACGGATCTAAGTTCGGCTTCTTCAGCAATGGAGTGACCACTGCCTCTTTCAATCCCCTGGAAAAACTCCTTGCTCAAGGGAGCTGTTAACTAATTTCAACAGGGGGTCACGTAACCCCTCAGGCAAGCTTTCACCAGCCAGGAGGGGCACGGATCGAGGGAGCAAGTGGTCGGTCTAGTTGCAGTGACTATCCTATCAACAGCTTCTGCGTCCAGTGGTCGAAACCGGTCGAAGGTGGGCCCGGCAAGAGGCCACGAGTCTCAAGTTCGCTAACTGTATCAAGAGTAGGAGGAAGGTCCCGGCGGAGGCCGAAATCTTGTCCGCAAAGTAGCTCTGAAAAACCTCGGCAGTTAGGGCCTGATCATCATTTTTGGGATGGTAGGAACCATCGTCAAAGACCTAATCACTTTAAACAATTGAGCCGGGCGTGAGCTGGCGGACGCTATCAAGGCTGCATAGTATGAATTTTTCGCAGCCTTGACAGCTTGCTCATAAGTCTCCATAATAAGCTTATAAGCCGATTTCGAGCCTTCGTCACGGAGCCTCCTCCACTTGCCCTCTAGCCGTCTCTTTAGCCGTTTATGTGCTGTAAACCGCCCGGAGCTTCAGATAGGGTGGTCTATCAAGTCGAAATAATAAATAAATAAATAAACAAACATGGTCAAATTACTGCTAATGACCTTAAAGCCCTACATGGCTCAGGTCAGGTTATTTCAAGGGCTGCTGCCTTACAAACCAACCCATGCTTTGAGATCTGCTGTAAAAGTTCTTCTCTCTGTCCCACCACCTTCACAGGAATATCTGGAATGAACACAGGGGTCTGGTACCTTCCCTACTTTATTTTTCCAGACAAATAAAGACATGTCAACAGACATTTGGCGAGTGAATTGATCATATATTGTAAGGCCCATCTTACAATATATGATCAATATTGCTAAATATTATGTTAGTGTGTATGTATTTTTCATGACACATGTTTTGACCTAGTCATAGTTTTTTATTGTTTGAACTTATTTTGAACTTTTTATTATGTGGATTGTAACAACAACAACAACAACAACATGTAATAAAGTTTGAAAAACTATCTGTTCTTTGTTTGAACATATTATGTCCTGTTTAACTTTGTAGTACTTATTTTGAAAGTATTGTTATACTCCAGACAATTTGTTTTTGTGGCTGCCACAAACTATGCTGAATTTGTTGAGACTCTGTGAAATATTCTTTGCAAAAACTATAACAAAATGTGCAAGATGTCCCACCCAAACATTTTTTTGCAGTTTAATAAACTTTTTCCCATGTTTTTATGATAGACCCAATTAGGAAAGGACATTTATAATCCAGGAATAAAAATCATATTACATAGTGCAATGGAATAGCATACCCTTGCATCATGCAGAAATAGTGCATCCTTCAGCATTTACTGAAATGCAATGCCCAACTGTGTTATGCATGTATTCAAGAACTTCAACAATACATGGAAAGCTGCATGATTCCCAACCCTCTTATGTCCTCCTGCATGTGCCCCCATTGAAGGGGCTAGCATATATATGTCTTGTTCATATATGTCTTTCCCATTGTGAAGCCCTGTTTATAGGATACCTTCCTCAATGAATATTTTTCTGGTTCTGACTGTTATATTTTGAGCAGCAAGTGACAATCTTTCTTTTCTCCAAAGCATATCCAAGGAGATAGATTGATAGATAGTATTTCATTTTCTTAAAATATATTTCACTCATCAAAATGGTTACAATCTGACTAGAGAACTTTTATTAATGTTTATGATTGAATCATCCTCATCATATGTTTTCTGTTTATATGCTACTTTGAGCCAGAAAAATTAGAACAAGAGAGGGAGTACGTATGTGTTGTAGTTATTTTTCAAACAAATTTAAGGCAAAGTCAAATACCCCTAAGAACAAATGTTGCCACGGAAATCCCATTATAGGTTTGCCCTTAGGTTCATCTCAAATAGCAAATGACTTGAAGGCACACAATATCAAATATACAGTATAGGGATTAACAGAGCTACAAAATATACAACGAATAAAATGTTTTGGCTTACATCTTTTTCTGTCACTAAAGACGATGCTGAGCTGCATCTAAGGTGTCACTTTTGAATACTTCATTTTCAAAAAATGTTCACTGGATGAAAATAATATTATCTAGATTAAGACCATGAAATATTAGAGTATTAAATCTATGAATTCAGAAATTCTCAATTTTATCTAAAATGCTTGAAAAAGATGGTGGCTCAGAAGCAAATAGGGACAAATTTGAGAGGATGTAATGTTCTGAGCTGAAATGCCTGCCATTGGTTACTCTGACTTCCTAGTTAGAATTTGCAGAATATATATACACAGATAAACACACTTACATAAACTAAAGTGTGACCCATTATGCCAAGTACTGCCATCGACAATGAGTGATGGCCCACTGCAAGCTCTTTCTGCTGCCTGGTATTACAAAAATAGCAGGCTACCAGTACATGGCTTATGATTAGAGTCTAAATTGAATAGGCCTTCGAAACAGAAGTAGTTGCTTACTTATGAAAACACTGATAAAATTTCTTAACAGTCAGAAGAGGGTTTTTTAAAGGTCTAGAGCATACTTTATTTCCACTGCAACATTTTATCTTCACATTTTTCCCAGTTGTGAACTCCCTGAATCAAGTTCCAAGTGGAATAAGAATCTATTTTAACTTTTTTTTGCCTTTAATGGAATGCAATTTTGTTTCCAAGGAAACTGCATGGTATTTTCTGCTGTAAACACTATGTTGGAAGAAGCATAGGAAGGAATTCGATCTATGGAAGACACAACATTTCTATAAACAAGTTGACTGGTTTCTTGTTATCATTGTCATATGTGCATGTTATTGTTCAAGATATTACTCCATGTTTATTCTTTCACGTTCAAGGAGTCAAACATGATGAGACATTGTTCAAATGTTCAGACTTTGTGTGACATAATTGTTAAAGATTAATAGCTCGTGTGGAGCACTTGGAACTTGATTGGAACTGGAGTGTGTGGGGAATGGACTATAATTCTTACCACAGTTCTAATTCCAAGAGCCAGGATTTATTCCAAGCTTTTATCTTGCTACTTGGTAAGACAAGGGAATAATACCAGAAATACTTCATCTCAATCCAACAGGCATCTTGTTTATCATCTTGTGACACTGACTTCAGACATTAGCACTGTCTTTGGAGGTATGACGTCAATAAAATAGACACCCAGAATGAATATAATGTAAGTAACGTTGAATGTCATTCAAAATTTGGTGATGAAAATTGGTACTTCCTTAAATACCAGTAAATCTTCCAGTTGCAGTACAAAGGAGTGTTGAAAGAAGTTGTTAATGTCTGCATCAATACTTGAATCCAAAGCAATTCAATACATATATCCTCCTAGGTCACAGATAAAGTGGTGAGGTAGTTGGTCTTGATATTATACTTACCAGTCTAAAACAGTTGCAGATGAAAAGTGAACTGCTGTTGGGATGTATTGAATGCCTCGTTTTACTAGGTGTTAAAAAACACAATTATGTCAGCAAAATGCCCAATGGTTAATTTCTGTTTTAGGAATTAACCACATGAAAACCACAATAAAATGTAAAGCTTTCACTGATGTTCACAAGAAGTGAAATAGCTGCAGGATGCCATTATGCAAGAGATATTGTTCTTTCAGCTTGTTTTAGAAAGCCAAACCAACCTGAGGGTAAAACTTCTTTGATGGGGTTTGAAAGATTTCATGGGTGTGAAAGATTGCAATCCATTAAACTTTACATAGAGATGGACATCTGCTGAGTTTTCAAGGACAGGGGAATTATTCATTGTTACTCCCCTGCAACTGGATGCAAACCTTCTCATGATGAAAATAAGAACCAGAAATTGCATCCAGTTTTAGCTTGATCTTGATTCTGGCTGAGGTTGATTCTGTTTTTTGTTTTTGTTTTTGTTTTAAAGTTCAAAGTGTTTTTGCAGTCGGCTACTCCAAAATGACCATCAACCATTTTTTGCACAAATTTGTCCCCTTCCCTACAAAAAATTGGGGTAGGGTCTGGAGGGAGGTTGAGGGGCTGGGGTGCTTCTTGGGGACACAATAAGACTTTTGATCACATGCAGGCTGTGGACAATTGTTTTCCCATCCAAGCCTTACACCTGAGTATCTCTGTTAGTATGCGCAATATAAGGCTGTTAGTTGCTTTTTGAGGATGAGTTCTTAGCTGCAATAAACAGATACACTGCAGCTGAATTACTGACTATTGCTGAGTTTGATTACTTCAAACTCTAGTCCAATACACACAATACTACACCATGCTGGTTTTCAACATATTAGGAAGTATAGCCATATTAGGGATACAGTCTTGAACTTTGTGTGAATGCACAGTACCATAGATATTTGCAAATCCTATTGAAATAAAAGAAATTTGACCCAAGGATACCACAGAGTCATTGCAGAAAACTATAATATGTCTAGACAGACAGGATATATTTTTGTTAGTTGTTGAAAAATGAAACCATAGATACCAGGCCAAAGGATATAGGGATTATACTGTATCAGGACAAAGAGAGTCCTATGTAAGGCTTAATTTTTAATCAAGGTAACAGATGACTGAGACATCGAAAAGTTTAAGAATCCATAGCCTTCAATAGAACCAGAGAGCTGAAATTGTGAACATAACATCAAAAATAAGACTAAACAAAAGAAAGAACTAAATATAAAAAAATGAATAAGGCACAAGTAGGAAATAATCTTTCAGAGTCTGGATACACAGCATGTCAGGCTGATCTGACCATAAAATCATTGACTTTATAAAACAAATGCAATACTTTTCCGGCTCAGTATTTCAGATAAGAGATGGGAAGAAAGTGTTCCCATTCTGTTGGGAAACTTTGACAGATGTTGAGTACATCCAATAAATATGTTATGATTCTTAGGACATCATCACATTTAACAATTTGAGCATCCTAGGATGCTTCCAGGATGCTGGAAGGACAGAGCCTGTTGGATCCCATCAGATGTGACTGCCAATCTTCACATGCAGATGTGTATAGAGGCTGAACATTATGACTTGGCTCCTGTGTTCAGAAACTCTAATGAGACCAGGTTTTTGATCAAAAGAAGAATATCTTCAGAAAATAGTTACAGGCCTCTATACTGGCCTTGTCACTCAACACATCGAGGTCTGGAATGCTACCAAGCACACGGCAACTTTGAGAGAAGGGCCTTATGGGCAATCTCTCATTTATCTCCACTTTAGCCTTTTACACAAGGAACATGAATTTATCTGAGTACAGGAAGTCCCAAAGTTACAAACAAAATAGGTTCTGTAGATTTGTTCTTAAGTTGAATTTGTATATAAATTGGAACAGGTACAAGTGTAACTCCAGCCCTATATATATGCTTTGGATAGCCTGGGGAAGGGTTAGCACCCCTGTGGTGTTTGTTTTGCTGGCTGTGCTCCTGGAAGATTTCACCTCTCTTTCTGTTCCTATGATAATTGGATTGGGGGGAATGGTGTGTTGTAGAAACAAGGACTTCAGCTGAGACACCTTTCCCCCATGATAACTCTTTGAGAAGTGAATTTCCCTTCCAAGGGATAGATTTTTCTCACTTCCTGTTGTCTCACCCCTGTTCTTAACTATGAGTCATTTACAAGTCTGATGTTTGTAACTCAATGAACCGTATAGTGTTTCTTCCTGTTTCTCTTGAGGGCAATCATTTAGAATACTGATGCATTTACATGCTATTGATATGTTTGCTAGTCCAGTTGCACACCAGTGTGAGTCACAGGGACACAAATGGAAGAGAAGGTTTGGAGATTCACAATGCTCTTTCATGCTTAACTGCATTCATTACAAACATGGGCCCTATCTACACTGACCCAGCATTTAATGCATTTAATGGTCGTCCATGCTCTGGTCACATCCCGAATAGATTACTGCAACGCACTCTACGTGGGGCTGCCTTTGAATGTTCTAGAAATTAGGAGAAAGGTGACTTGGGGTGCATCTACACTGCAAAATTAATATAGTCTGACATAATTTTAAATGCAATGGCTTAGTGCTATGGAATCTCGGGAATTGTAGTGTGGTAAGGTACAGCACTCTTTGGCTAAAATTGCTAAGACCTTGTAAAACTAGAATATTGTTAAAATTATTTAGGATTACTGTAAATGTAACCTTGCTTGTCAGAATTTCCCACATAGTTGGAAATATAATATTTATGCTTCTGGTGTGTTGACAAAGCGGTGGTGATTCAGAGCCTATATTTCTGGCTCTGTGCTCCAGCTGGTGTAATCATTGCTCATCTATTTGCATTCAGTCTCATCTGCAGTACTTTTTGCATACTTGAAATGAACTTCTCCTCAAATGCACTCCTTTAATAACATATGTGGGTCAGACTGTTCCGTGATAAGCCCAATTAATTTCAACTTATTTTGCACCCTATAATCAAAAATACTTCTATGGTAATTTCATGTCAGTAATCACAGCCCATTAACAAATTCGGGTTTCTGGCCAGAATCCTGCTGGGGCATTATATTGGCAAAACTCCAAATTGGACTAGTGAGTATGCTAAGTACACACTTGCATAAGGAGGTATTGAGGACTTTGCTTCACAAGCAATTTTCGTTGGTCATAGATGTATAAATCTGGATCAGCAACTGAAACAGCAAATTAAATGATCCAGAATACCATCCAAGACCTTGCATAACATTTTTGGGACAGTGTAGCCAGTAATAAAAAAAAGATCTGAGACTGCAGGGAGAGGGGAGGGTCCTTATTCCCCAATGCTTCCAGCAACAAGCATTAATTCAAGAGGCTACTACTGAATAAACAATGAACCAATCAGTATTACAGCCTTTTCCCCTCCCATTTCTCTATGGGGTACATATACACTGTAGAGTTAATGCAGCTTGACACCCCTTTAAATGACATAACACAATGCTGTGGGACTAGTTTGGTGAGGCACCAGCACTTTTGATGGAGAATCCATAGCACTGAACATGGGGAGTTAACATAGTGTCAAACTGCATTAATGTTACAGTGTGGATTAATCCTAAAATGTGGAGCAATAGACTCAAATTGCAGGAAAAATGGTAACATCTAAACATTAGGAAAAACTTTCTGGTGGTAAGAACTGTTTGAAAGTGAAATATACTGCCTCAGAGTATGGTGGAGTCTCCTTCTTTGGAGGCTTTGAAATAAGGACTAAATGACAATCTTTGTGTGTTCCCGCATGGTAAGGGGGTTGTACTGGATGACCCTTCTGGTCTCTTACAACTGTATGATTCTATGATGTCAGTATACCAATGGGAGTGGAGTGGGAGTATGACTTTTGTCATGTAGATCTCTTATGATTTTTGCATCCTGCAATACATGTTGCTGTTATCAAATTGAATGCTTATTTTCCTTTTCAAAAAGGTTACAGAGTTAAAGTGATATACAATTCTCATCATGATCAACGTCGTCATCATCATCAGCATTTTAGAAAATCAACATTTATGCTTTTAGTAAGATGTATTAAACCGTTATTGTGATACTGTATGTGAATTATGTAAACCGCCCCGAGCCTGCCGGAAGGAACGGTATATAAGAGTGAATAATAAATAAATAAATAAATAAATAAATAAACATGCTAGACAGAGAGCAATGGATACTGTACAAGATGAGCATGGGAGAGGTGTTGCGTACATTGAAGAGGTTTCAGGCTTAGAGTGCAACCATGCCCATATCCCTTAACCTCGTTTCAAGTGGGAGATGAAATGGGCGGCTGGAAAAAAAAATGCAGATTGGATGTAGATCTCAAATCTGGTACAACCAGTGACAAATCAGGATCAAAACATAATTTGACACATGAAAGTCATGAAATCATGAAAGGAAATACTATACTATTTAATGGAACTGGTAGGAAATCTGATGGAGCACATAGAATTAAAACAGATAGAGATAAACAAGGAGGATGTTCTCACATGCCTTACTAAACTAAATGTCAACAAATCACCAGGTCCAGACGACATCCACCCCAGAGTTCTTAAGGAACTCAAGTGTGAAATTGCTGAACTTCTAGCTAAGATATATAACCTTTCTCTAAGATCAGGCACTGTGCCCGAGGACTGGAGGGAGGCAAATGTAACACCGATCTTCAAGAAAGGATCCAGAGGTGATCCAGGAAATTATAGACCAGTCAGTTCCAGGCAAAGTGATGGAAACCATTATTAAAGAAAAAAATGCTAGGCACATAGAAGAACAGGCATTGCTGAAAGAAAATCAACATGGTTTCTGCAAAGGCAAATCATGTCTTACTAACTTGTTAGAATTCTTTGAGGGTGTAAATAAACACATAGATAAAGGGGACCCAATTGATATTGTTTACCTTGACTTTCAAAAGGCTTTTGACAAAGTCCCTCACCAAAGGCTCCTAAATAAGCTCTTCAGCCATGAAATCAGAGGACAGGTCTTGTCCTGGATTGGAACCTGGCTAAACTGTAGGAAACAAAGGGTGGTAATAAACGGACACTTCTCTGGGTGGAAAGAGGTGAGAAGTGGCGTACCCCAAGGTTCAGTTTTGGGTCCGTTACTTTTTAATTTATTCATTAATGATCTGGATGTAGGAGTGAATTCTGAAGTAGCAAAGTTTGCAGACGACACTAAA
The DNA here is from genome assembly GCA_030556195.1 of Anolis apletophallus. NCBI lineage: Eukaryota > Metazoa > Chordata > Lepidosauria > Squamata > Anolidae > Anolis > Anolis apletophallus. Next base: position 27,178,331 of record JARBWK010000012.1, read on the forward strand.
TTGTTCAGGGTAGTTAAAAATGAAACTGATTGTAAAGAGCTCCAGAAAGATCTCTCGAAATTGAGTGAATGGGCAACAAAGTGGCAAATGCATTTTAACCTAAACAAGTGTAAAGTCATGCACACCGGGGCAAAGAACCCCAACTACACCTACAAATTGATGGGGTCAAAGCTTTCCGAGACAAACCAGGAAAGGGATCTTGGGGTTTTGGTGGACAGCTCAATGAAAATGTCAACCCAGTGCGCAGCAGCAGTGAAAAAAGCAAATTCTATGCTAGGCATGATGAGAAAGGGAATCGAAAATAGGTCGGCAAATGTTGTATTACCTCTCTACAAATCTATGGTAAGGCCACATTTGGAGTACTGTGTACAATTCTGGTCTCCGCACCTTAAGAAGGATATAACGGAACTGGAAAAGGTACAGAAAAGGGCAACAAGAATGATCCAAGGGATGGAGCGGCTCCCTTATGAAATCAGGTTGCAACGCCTTGGTCTTTTCAGCCTTGAAAGACGGCGTTTAAGAGGTGACTTGATCGAAGTGTATAAAATCATGCATGGGATAGAAAAGGTGAATAAAGAAAAATTATTTTCTTTGTCACAAAACACTAGGACTAGAGGGCACTCCTGAAGCTCCAAGGTAGGAAAATTAGGACTAATAAAGGGAAATATTTCTTCACCCAGAGGGTCATTGGGTTATGGAATTTACTTCCAGAAGAGGTTGTGACAGCTGTCAGCCTGAACAACTTCAAGGCAGGATTAGACAGATTCATGGATACCAAGTGTATCGGTAGTTACTGAAAAGGACATTCAAGTGCCACCTCGGAGTTGGTTGAGGTAGGCAGGATTTCCCTGGGTACTGGTTGTGGGGGTCGGGAGCAGGTCAGGGTTTTGCCCTCCCTTCTGCTCGAGATCCCCGTGTACAACTGGTGGGCCACTGTGTGATACAGAATGCTGGACTAGATGGGCTGAGGTCCAATTCAGCATGGCTCTTCTTATCTTCTTATGTTCTTATAGTGGGGAAAGAAACATGTCATATAACTGGTTAAAATTTCAGCTTATTGAGAGGTATTTAGTAGATGACCTAATCAGTACACAGGGAAGTTTCTTTTCGGACTACAGCCACCAGGATCCCACACCTATCTTGGTCAGTGACTGTACTATCTTGGGGGCATTCTAGGCATTGCAGTCCAAAAAGGTAGCTCTTCTTCAGTATTTCGTAAAGTGAACTTCTTCCCAAGTCCTCTATCTGTAAAATATGAATTAGAAATTTTGGATTGTTCTGTGTTTGAAATCTACACACTGATGTGTCAGGGTGAAGTACATTGGTATGAAATCTTTGCAGAGAGGAGCGGCAGGGAAGATCCAGAGAAATATTTTGATGTTTCCTTACCATCTCCCTGACTAGCTACATTATAGATGTGCAAAGATAAGAAAGGTGGACTGACAAGTAGCTGTGAGGAGATAAAGAACTGATTTGATTTTCTGGACATTAAAGGACTGTCCATTGTCATTGGTTTCGAACAGCAAGCTACTCCTTTGCAGGAGAATGTGGCAAAATATATTTTGAGTCCTGTGAGCAAAAGATGGGATTGCATGGGGGAAAAAATCAATCAAGGATGGACATCTTCAGTCTCATGTTCCCAAAGCAGATCTTTTTAATTCTCCCTTCCAATAAATAAACATTTCCTGTATTCTTTTTAGAATTAATCACTCTTCAGCACCACAACTTTCTTACCAAAAGAACTATTAACAGTGCTTTTAAACAAATGCATATGTGTTTGAGCATAATCAAAATAGTTATTAAAATAAAATATTGAACCTAATATAAGACAACACCTGAACAACCATAACATTTGCATTCACAAAGACCTTATAGCAGGAGTCCTGTACCCAAGTTACCAGGAAGTAAATCCAATTAAAGGGAATTGGTCTACAATCTGAGGCATTCTTGTAAGTCAGGTTTGGAAGAAATCACCATCACCACTACCATTACTACTTGAACGGGTGGCTTATGGGATGCCACTTACTAATTTCATTGGCTGGTTGGAAATTTTCGGTGATAGTGGCCTGTATCATTTTTCAGTTTTTTTTAGCAACTACAACTCCTACACACTTCATTGAAATATAAGACTTTTCTCAAAGGTCAGAGGCTTAACTTTTCCAAATGAGCTCTTCATTTATTGCCTTGAGGAGCCACACTGTGTCATGTTTTATGGTTGAGGGTGGTATTAAGCAAGTGAAATTGCAGTGACTTTCATCCTGCAGTGCTGTGGCAAGTTGGCTGATTTATCTGAAGATGAAGAGATATTGTTCTGAATACCCTGGGAGAAGGCAGAGATCTCTCTTCAGCTTATCTCAATTGCTTTCACTCTTATAAGCTGGGAATTGTGTCAATCAGTCAGAAGCAATGAATTCTGTCATCACTGCACTGTGAATAAGGATACACGAAGAAGGGCTACTTAAAATGTGTGCTCTGAAGGCTGATGAAGATACACAAAGACCGGAATAATTTTATGGTAAGCATATAGAGCAGTCGTTCTCAAGAATACAATTCACCCTCCAACAAGTTGGGGGGTGGATCACTTTGTCTCCTCCCCTCGGAGAAGAGATTGGTTGATTGCACGGAAAGTGCTGGAAGGGAGGTGGGGCTGGCACATCGTGGTGCCAGCCCTCATTTCTCCCTCATTCGGCTGGAAGCCATCGTTGAAGGAGGCAGCTTTTTCCAGGGGCCAAAAAATTTCAGCAGACGAAGGTCGGTGTGGGGCCTTCCTGGGGGCGAGGGAACCAGTGAGGGCCATAGCACGGTTCCATTACCTGGAGTAGCTGCCTCGTGAGCCACTTGGCATTATGGGCCACCCCCTCCACCCTTTATTATTATTATTGTGCAATTATTTCATTAATTCGTTGCTATCATGAATCAATAGGCTGGAGACTGGGTAAAATGGGCCCTGTATTTAATTCCCCCCACCCCCCCGGCCATTTGCGCCAGTAAATGAATTAATTCATAAATTTTAAGCATAGCATGTATTTAATTTCATTAACAATTTAGTTAACATAATTAATTAATTTTATTTGTCCCAGATGAGGGGTGGGAGGGTGCTGGGGGCCCCGAGTAGGCCACGCTAAAATGAGGAGCTTACCTTCCTTTTACTGGGACCCACGCATGCGCTTCCCGGGGGCGTCCGGTGTTTTCCTTTGGTTGGGGGGGGGGGAGCCCTCGCTACTCGCTGGTTCCCCCCCGGCAGGCAGCAAGTCCCCCTGGATTGGTGGGCCCCGGAGGGGTGGGCCCGGTCGCCACCTCCTGGTGGGCCCGATCCGGGGAACGCCGCGGCCGCCCGGCTGGCCGCCGCTTGTTGCGGCGGCCATTAGAAGCGCTAAGGGCGCATGCGCGCTCTCCGCGCGCATGCACCTATTCGCCCCAATGGCGGCCCCCTATGGGGGCCGCCATCTTGCCGTACGGCGGCCGGTTGCTGGCGGCCGCCATTTTGTACGGCAAGCGGAAGTGGGGCTGTACGGACACCGGAAGCTGGCGGCCGCCATTTTGGCCTCATGGCGGCCTCCCATGGGGGCCGCCATTTAGCCATTCGCCGCCGAAGAATGGGGGCCGCCATTTTGTACGGCGGCAGGAAGTGGAGGGCCGCCATTTTGGGTTACGGCGGCCGGAAGCTGGCGGCCGCCATTTTGACCACATGGCGGCCCGCTATGGGGGCCGCCATCTTGGCCACATGGTGGCTCACTTGTGGGGGCCGCCATTTTGTTTGGCGGCCATTTTAAAAGGTTAAAATAATCAAATAAAATAAAAAATAAAATAAAATAAAATAAAAATAAATAAAATAAATAAAAATAATATAAAAAAAAAAAAAAAAGAAAAGGAGAAGAAGAAGAAAATTTAGCTGAACGATATAAATAAGATAATGAAAGTAATAAAATATATAGATTGTATGCATGCAGATATACATATAAGGGTTAAAATGCAATTTACGGAAGAAAATAAATAATAATAATATTAATAAATAAAACGAAAGATTGACAACAAATTCCTATACATGATTAATTATAAGGAAAAGAGTATAGCTATTATCATACGGGAAAGATTATATATACATGTTATTATATGTATACGTAGTCTTGGAGCGAGCTCCTGACATCTAGGTTAGCTTGCTACTGACCCAAAAAAAAAAAAAAAAAAAAAAAGGGAAAAGAGAGAGAGAGAGGAGTAATCCAGGCGATATGGTGGCTTCCCATTGACGTTTTGTCTCGATCTTTTACATTTCAGATGGCACCTAAAAAGAACCTAGGAGGTCCTAAAGGAAAAGGCCCGGCGACAAAGACGGCGAAGCGGGCATTGTCCCCGCAGGCCCCCCCTATGAGGGAGAGGGGGGTCTCTGCAGCGGATTTGGATGCTCTCAGTCTGAGGGTTCAACAGATTGAGGGAGAGATGGGATTAAACGTCCAGAGGGGGGAGGTGAGGCCCGCTCGCCTAGCTGGTCGAGACTTGATATATGCTGATCTACTGTCTCGTCTTTCAGTGATAGATGCCGAGCGAGAAGCGCGGAGGAGGGCAGCAGATCGCCCAGTTGAGCAGCCCCCAAGAAGACAGGTGGACCGGTCCGAGGATCAGTCGCAGCCGGAGGCGGCGCCAATATCATCATCTGTGACGGCAATACAGCCCCCATCTCAAGCAGCGACTGTTGCAGCGTCTCCAGTGTGCGGACAGGCTGAAACGGTCCAGGAGCTACCCCGGATGGATGTGGCAGAGAGACCCTCTACATCACAAGGTACTAACACCACACTATCTTGGCCCTGGGACCAGGGCCAGGTAGCACTCCCCCCATTACACAACACTCAGGGTACTACAGTACAGGTTGTTTCGACCCAAACCAGCCAAGGAAATGGGGAGACTTTTCGCGACCTGCCACGTCGTCCTTGGTCACCCTCGAAGAGGCCAGGACTAGTGAGGCAAACAAATACTGGGGGACTGAAAAATGGCCAGCGCACATGACCCCCAGTAGGACAGTGGTCGCATTGGGTGCCCACCTTACGCAGAAAGTAATTGATAAGATTCTGCGTAACGAATATATAGACATCTTTTCCCTATATTTTAGGGAATTGGATAAAAAAGAGAAAGAGGACCTGGATGACGAGCGAAAAGACGAATTAAAAAAGAGGAAGGTTGAGCACATCTGGGAGAATTGGCATGCATGTTTCGCGGTTTACGCGGCCATAATCTCAGAAGCCCATCCCGCTAGAGGCCCAGCACTGTTTCGATATCAAACTTTAATTAGTGAGGCTCACATTAACGGTCCTGAGAAGCATGGCTTATCTACGATAGGCGCTTTCGCTTGGAGGCCTCATTGGCCCCTGATAGGAGGTGGGACATGATTCCTACTCAATTATGGTCCGAGGCCATGGGGGCCTTAAAGGGGGCGATTAAAGCAAAGGCAGATAGCGGGCAGACTATAGTCACCAAGAATACCCAGTCCTTTCGACGGGGGGGCCTGCAGCAGCAGGCCCAACGGCGGGGAAACCTTTGCTGGGATTTTGCGGCCAGGGGTACTTGCAGCCGCAACCCATGCCGCTTCCAGCACGCATGCGGTATCTGTTCAGGATCCCATGCAACACGAAATTGTTCCAGGGGTAGTTTTACCAGGGGTGGACCCAAAGACAACCAACAAAATAAAAGAAATCCCGGTCAATCATCTCTTCCCAAAGGGCCCCAGCCCAATTAAGCTAGATCACTTACGGAATGGTTAAAGTTATATCCCGATAAGGAAGCGGCGCTTTACGTTTGGAAAGGTTTTTCACAGGGTTTTCGGATACCGACGACGGGACCGCGAAGGCCGCAGTTAGCAAAAAATTTAAAATCAGTTAATGGTTTGGAACATTTAGTTCAGGTTAAGATAGACAAGGAGGTTAAGGAGGGGAGGGTTATTGGGCCGTTTGACACACCACCGGTCCCATGTTTAAGAGTCTCCCCATTGGGAATTGTGCCCAAGAAGACCCAGGGAGAATATCGGCTCATCCACCACTTGTCCTACCCCAAGGGCGGGTCAGTGAATGACTCTATCCCTGAGGAATTGTCTTCTGTTAAATACACTTCGTTCGATGCAGCAGTACGCGTAGTCCGTCGATTGGGCTTGGGAGCCGACTTAGCCAAATGCGACATTAAATCTGCATTCCGTCTGCTCCCGGTTCACCCGGCGGATTTTGATCTCCTCGGATTTCGGTTCCGTGGACTCTTTTACATGGACCGAGCACTGCCTATGGGCTGCTCGGTTTCATGCGCTGCTTTCGAACAATTTAGTACATTTCTAGAGTGGGCAGTTAAGGAGAAATCAGGCCTCCAGGGGGTAGTACACTACCTGGATGATTTCCTTTTATAGGTAGGCGGGGACTGGAGAGTGCAGATTTCTCATGCACTCATTCCAGCAATTGAGCAAGCAGTTAGGGGTTCCACTAGCGGACGAAAAGACAGAAGGTCCGAATACCAGGTTGACTTTTCTTGGGATTGAGCTCGATACCATTAATCAGTTTTCGAGGCTTCCCATAGACAAGATAACCAATCTGACAAATAAGGTTCGGCAGTTCCTGGGTCGTAAGAAGGCGACCCTGAAGGAATTTCAAGAGCTAATTGGACATTTAAATTTTGCATGCAGGGTGGTAGCACCCGGGCGTGCATTTTTACGCAGGTTGTGCGATGCCATTTCTGGAATTGAGTCCCCGCACCATTACTTGCGGGTGACACGCGGCATTAAGGACGACTTGCAAATTTGGCTGGAGTTTTTCTCAAAGTTCAATGGAATTTCATTTTGGAGACAAGAATTAGCTGTTATGGATGCATTGAAGGTGGCTTCTGATGCTTCCGGCGCCATAGGTTTTGGGGTCTATTTTGATGGCCAGTGGTGTGCGGAACAGTGGCCAAAAACTTGGCACGACGCCGGCATCACGGTCGATTTGACTTTTCTTGAGTTTTTTCCCATTTTGGTAGCGGTCACAATATGGGCTGAGAGGTTTGCAAACTCTACAGTTCATTTTTGGTGTGACAACTTGGCGACAGTGCAGGTAATCAATTCCCTGACGTCAAAATCTCAGAGGGTCATGAAGGCGCTTAGGCAGTTTACACTCCACTGCTTGAAGTTTAATATCTTGTTTCGTGCTTTCCACGTTGCTGGGATTAACAACTCACTTGCCGACGCACTATCTCGTATGCAGATGGAGCGTTTCCGGCAGTTGGAACCCGGCGCCGACGTCCGGCCCCAACGCATGCCAGACCATCTTTGGACGGTTGGGAGCACGAAACGTTAACTGGTATGGTGTCAGCTCTGGCCCCTAGTTCCATGAAGGCTTATTCAAGGGCAGTTAAGGAGTTCGAAGAGTTTAGGAGGGACTACAACATGCCACAGGCTATCCCGGTTCCTTACGAACACATAGCGCAGTTTTGCGTGTTTTCTAGGAGGAGAGGTTTGGCCCCGCATTCGATCAGGGTGCGCCTGGCCGCATTGGCTTACTGGCTTAAGGCACAGGGCCTTCCAGACGCCACTAATGACTTCCGGCTGCATAAGATTTTGACCGGATGGTCACGCAGCCAGGGTCAGCTACGGGATACCAGGGAACCTATTACTCCCGACATTTTGAAAGGCTTGAAGCTAGTGTGGCCCAAGGTTTGTGCGGACGCCCATGAACAAATTCTTTTTCATGCGGCTGCCTTGACAGCATTTTTTGCAGCCTTGAGGATCAGTGAATTAGTCCCAACATCTAAGACTGATACATCCTTGAGGGCCTTGTTACATTCTGACCTAACCTTTACTCAAGAGGGTGTAGAGTTGCTGGTTCGTTCTTCCAAGACGGACCAAGGGTCCAGGGGCACAGTTATTAAGTTATCGAAGTGTAGTGACCCTGATCTATGCCCGGTTACAGCTTTGGGGCTTTTCAATGGGATTCGGCGACAAGGGCCAGGTTACTTGTTCAGTCACCAGGATGGCACAGCGCTATCAAAGTACCAGTTTTGGGCTGTTACTAACAAGGCACTGAAGATGTTAGGATTGGGTCACGTTAGGTTTGCAACACATTCCTTTCGCATCGGTGCGGCTTCAGTGGCCAATGTTATGGGTTATGACGCGGAGAGAATAAAAACCCTGGGCAGATGGAAATCAAATGCCTACAGGAAATACGTGCGTACTCCGTTGTCATAACTTAAGTTTGATCTGTCGTTTCAGATCTGGTGTCGCTGAGCCATAGATGGAGGATCCTCGTCTGCGGGCACAGTTTTGTTCACGGGCAGCAAGGCAGGCCATGAGGTCTCACTATGGCCAGCATTTGGGCCTCGGCTCAGTTGCTACTGTGGAGTGGCAGGGAATTAGAGGCATGCGTTGGGACGGTTTGCTCCGCTTCTATTCCAGTCCAGGAGGGGCCCCCTCCGGACGTGTTGGTTATACACTTAGGAGGCAATGATCTGGGCCTTTTGAAGGGTAGGGCCCTGTACTTGCAAGCTTGGGAGGACATCTCTAAAATATGGCTAGCATGGCCTCGGGTTCACATTGCTTGGTCGGCAATCATCCCTCGCCTCCGGTGGTCAGGTGGCGGGGATGTCAAAAAAATGGAAAAAGCAAGAAAACGGGTGAACCGGGCCATGCGCACGGCGCTTGCAAGAGGTCGGGGCTCCTACATATTTCATGGGCAGATCTCTCACGTAAGTCCTCACCTTTATAGGGCAGATGGAATCCATCTGTCTGATGTAGGAAATGCAATGTTTCTTAATGATTTGATGGTAGGTGTTCAGTTGATTGTAGACTGATTGGTGGGGATGGGAGCTAAATAGGACATTTGCTCCCAATCCGTGGCGTAAATAGTTTAGTTTCCAAAGGTTGGTATACATTTAAGGTACCCCTTAAGGGTGTGGGGCATTCGAAAAACACTCACCTAGAGGTTAAGTTTAGGGGTGAGGTGATGGTGATTGTCCCAGGAACGGGGAGAGTCTAGTCTCAAAAGGTGAGAGAGATTTTTCCTGATGTTCCCCTTGCGGGTTGCCCGGGTTGAAAGCTACAGGGGACCCAGTTAGGCGCCCTAAAGAGCTGAGGGGTAGACTTTAGAAGACGCTACCTTGGCTTACACACACCAAGTTGAACTGACACCAAAAGTTAGTTAGTTACAAGTTAAATAGGTAACTATTTTAATAAAAGTTGCCCAGAATTTGAAACCAAAATATACTGTGTCTGTCTCTTTATTTCGGGGGGTTGGAAGACAAATCCCAGCCAGTTTATCAGTTGTTAGGATTTCTGGGAGTTGAAGGCCAAAACATCTGGGGACTCACAAGTTGAGAACTACTGATACAGAGGATCAGAAGAAATATTAATACACTCACCTTGTCATTCCAGTTTATGCCAGATGCAAAATATATCAGTACATACTGTATTTCTAGCAAAATCTTAAGGAAGTGTTACTTTCTGACAAATATTTAGACATGCCCAGGAAAAGACCATATACAGAAAAGACAGGTGAAAGAGGAGGGAAGCCTTCAACCCACAGTCCTTACCTGGCCCATGGAGGATTCCAAAAATGTCCTTCCTCTCTCCTTCAGGACTACTCCTAAAACTAGCAGGAATTGAATTATTGCTATTTCCAATCCCTGATGAGAACAAGGATTCCTTTCTTGCATTCCCTTCTCTGTATTCTCTCTGTATAAAACTAAAAAGAGTAGGTAAGCTGTATTGTTCTATGCCAGGACGTGCTCAAGGGGGTTCCCTCAGCAAATAAAGAGTTGAGGGAAACAACACAGGCCCCATCTATACTGACCATTTTGTGAAGGTTGAAGCTAGCCTCAGATTGAAATGGCTAGACAACAAATGGCTATAACAGCACACAAAGGGAAGCCCTTAATGAGCATGAGTGCTCTGTGGTTTATGTAATTAATCACTAATCACCACGTAGGTCTCAAACTATTTCCAGATTTCCTATGTAATCATCTGCACAACAAAATCACCCAGCCCTGACGTCACCCAGCCCTGCCGAAAAGGGGCGGGCCACGCAGGATGCCGGGCATGCGCGGCGAGGCGCCCTCCGCCATGTCGCTGGCTGCTGCAGCGGCTGCACCAGGAGCTGAAGGTAAGCTCCCGGTGCGGCCACTGCAACAGCCAGCGACCCCCCGGCTTCGCCCCAAAAGGAGGAGGCAGAAGCCCCAAAAGGCTGCTCTCCTCCTCAGCGTGCCTCCATTCCCAAGCTGAGCTCGATTCAGCGTGCCTGCCCTCTCCAGAGTCAGCTCGGTGCAACTTGATTGGCCACCGCCACCGCCGCACATTGATTGGCCGCCCAAGTATGTCATTTACAGGCGCGCGCAGCGGCTGCCCGAAGGCATCGCTCGCGCCATGGCTCCGCAGCGGCGCACGGGGGCCAAAACTCCAGAGGGCGGCGGAGGAGGAGGAGGCAGCGGTGGCAGTGGGGGCGCGAGGGCGGAGGGGCGGCGGCGGCTGAGCAGGTACCCCGCGAGCCCTTCGTAGCGGGAGGGAAAAGGGCACACCTGCTCCTCCTGCTGCTTCTGCTCTCAACCAGGATCAGCAGAAGCTGCATCTGCACTAGAGAATGGATGCAGCAGCTTGACACTGAAGGCTACGGGATCCCGGGAGCTGTAGTTTTGCAACGTCTCTCTTCTCTGCTAAAGGTTGCAAACTGCAACTCCCAGGATCCCATCGCCTTCAGCTTTGGCACTTCAAATTCTCCCCAGAATTCCATGCATGGGATGCTCAGGCCCATCAGGGCATCTCTGGAATATTAGCACATGCCGAATGAAACCTCTTGCGGGGCATATACATTGCAGAATTAATGCGGTTTGGCACCACTTTAACTGCCATGGCTCATGGCTATGGAATCCTGGGAGAAGGCTATAACTACTTTTAGACCTCACAGTCTCTGAGGATGCCTACCACAGATGCAGGTGAAATGCTAGAAGAGAATGCTTCTCTAGAACATGGCCAGGCAGCCCGAAAAACCTACAACAACCCAAACTACTTTATGATGCTGATTTACATCATCATCATCATCATCATTACAGCTCTTTAATAAAGGCAACGGTTTCCCCTGACATTAAATCAAGTCGTGTCCGCTTCTGGGGCTCATCTCCATTTCTAAGCCGAACAGCCGGCATTGTCCATAGACACCTCCAAGGTCATGTGGCCAGCATGACTGCTTGGAGCGCTGTTACCTTCCCTCCTTATAGGTACCTATATTGTACACATGTATGTTTTTGAACAGCTAGGTTGGCTGAAGCTGGGCCTAATAGTAGGAGTTCACTGCACTCCCCAGATTTGAACTGCCAACCTTTCGGTCAGCAAGTTCAGCAGCTCAGCGATTTAACTCGCTGCACCACCACTTCTCTCTAATAGACTCAACGTGGCTCACAATAAAGCCAGTACAATAGAAACCCCAGGACTCCAGAGTATTGAGCCATTGCTGTTCAACTGGTCTCGAACTACAGTACTTCTGCAGTGTAGAGCTAGTCAATCTAAACTTAAAATCATTTATTTATTTATTATTTACTATAATTATATCTCGCCTTTCTCAACCCCGAAGGGGACTCAAGGCGGCTTACAGCAGAGGCAATAATTCAATGCCTTAACAATTTAACAATAAAGAAACATCCAGTAAAAAATCTAAACAAGATTAAAATGTCTGCCTGTCCACATCCGAGCTCAATTCAAAGTGCTGGTTTTGACCTTTAAAGCTCTATACAGTTCTAGCCCAGCTTACTTGTCCAAACGCATCTGCCTCTACATCCCACCTTGTAACTTAAGATCATCCGGAGAGGCTCTGCTCTCACTTTTGCCAGCATCTCAACTGCGGCTGGTGGGGGTGAGAGACAGGGCCTTCTTGGCTGTGCCCCCCCCCCTGCCTGTGGAATGTGCTTCCAAGCAAAATACGACCAACCCCATCCCTCCTAGCTTTCAGGAAGAAAGTAAAATCATGGTTGTGGGACCAGGCCTTCTCATAGTAACTGCAGCACTTTATTTGGAACGGACTGTTTTAACAACGGACATGAAATACGGCTTCCGCCATTGATTGATTATTTGAATGTGCATTGTATAGATCAGGAGAGGAGAGGGGGCGGAGCCGGGGGAGGGCAGAGGCAGAGCCAGGGGAGGGGGCAAAGCCAGGGGCGGAGGCAGACCCTTTGGCCCCTCAGGTCATCAGTGACCGGAATTCCAGCCCTTGGGCTGGTAGAAGTTGGACAGCCCTGTTCTAGATTAGACATGTACACAGATCCATTTTTAGCTGGTCCTTTTGCCCATTCAGCTTATCCGTTTTGTTCAGATGCTCAAAAAGCCGTTACAGATTCCCATCCGAAAAGGGACCACATAGCAGCCAATCACAGTTGAATCTTTTTGATTTTCCTTTATTTTCCTAATTCTTTTTATTTAGTGAAAATGACTGGGAATTGGGGACCTGAGGGACAGTGGGTGGGGTGTGCACACACATGTTCGGGGGCTTTGAGAGTTAGCCTAGTTTCTTTTGCTCTTCCCTTCCTCTCCTTCAGAAAATACTTCTAAAATAATATTTATTTATTATTAATAATAATAATCCCAAAAACCAAAAGAGTCTACCTCTCCTCTAGAGTAGAAAATAGAAATAGCTTTAAGGAAACAAAACCCCAAACAGAAAGAATATTGTGGCCTTGCAGGCATGAGAGGAGATTTTTAAGGTAGTCCAGATAGCTTCACTGAGATCCAGGTCATCGCCCTTCCTCCCCTTGGCCTCCTTAAAATGCCCTGAAAGCTGCATAGCATGCTGCTGGTGCTAGCATGCATGTCTGCCTCTCCTCTAGAATAGAAATATTAAGCCCAGTCTCATCCTATACAAACAGAAGGTACAGGATCCAGAAAGCGTGGCATCTTAAGTCTGATGCTTTTTTCAATCCAGGTCTTGGAGCCTGTGGGAAGTACCCCACCCCCACCCCCAATGGGCTGGATTGGGTGCTTTCTTAACCTCATTGTTGACACCCAGGCTCCTTTGAAGAGAAGAAAGGATAAGTTCCCCATCACTGCCAATGGACTGAAAAGAGCCATTTTTCAGATGCAGAATGAAAACACCCATTCTGTAGCACACCCATTTTCGAGAGGAGCTAGAAAATGGATATAGGGGCTTCCGGTATCCGGCAAGCACAAATGGATAGCGGTTCACCTAATATGCACAAGCCTATTCTGCATCCTGTCATCCTGGCTTTCCTCTAAGGAGTAGATTCCTCCAGGTAAAGACAAAAGAAAAAGTTGCTGCAATCTCAGCCAGTGCTTGCAAACACCACCTGTTCAGATTTAATGCTCCATTATCATTATTTATGCTGGAAAAATGAAGAAGAGTGAAGTTTGATTTTTGGAAGAAACTTTGAGTGGCAAAACACATCCAGCACCTGGTCTGGGATCTTATTTTGTCAGTAAATTTTGCTATGCATCTGGAATTCAGCAGCATTGTCTCTAATGTCTTCCAGCTCATTGAATGTGGGTAGGCAGAGGATAAGATCTGGACCCAAACTGGATTCAGAGCCATCATCTCTGCCATATGCAGCAGAGGAGTCCTTTGAATACAGAAAAAATCCTGAATTCAGAACTGAATTGGGCAGATTCAGACACTTCAGCAAATGTCTATCCCCAGCCTAAGTAGGAATCCTCTGAAGCAGTCTGAACCCAAATCTCAACCACTTATGAAAATTAGCACTATCAGTAGAGGGACACAGAAAACATGTGCTAAAATTGACACTTTTCTTTTCAGACCCTACACATAAGAAAAACAACAGGGATTAAAAGGTGCATAAATTAGGGTATGAGAACAGTAATTGCCTTGTAAAATATTTTCATCAAGGAGTTGGGTGGCTTCTGCTTTGCTATCGTTCCAGTGCCAGACAAAAACCTAATTGTTTCCTGGGATTTTTAAGTATTTCTAAAGTTTCACTTCCCTGAAACTGCTATAGGTTTGCATTGATTTGATTTTTTTTTTAAAAAAAACCTGTTTTGTGCTGTTCTATTGCTATGTAATTATTTAACACTGCCTCTCCCCCAAGAATGCTAATCACTGAAGAGTAGGATTTAAATTTCAGAAATCTATGAACCACAGTCATTATTTCCTCCCTCTTCTTTATCTTCCCTTTCCTCCTCCTCCTGCTTTTTGAGTGGATTTTTTTCTCTTGTATTATTATTTTATACAATTGTAATCCTAATTCACCCATAAATCGCATCTTTCTATACTGATACCAGAATTCATTTTTTCCTTCTTCCACTATCTTTTTTTCTCACCCTCTCCTCCCCAAATCATGAAGTCATGAAGCTTATCACTATCAATCTTCATCAATATGAATTGGCTTCCAAATAATTACATGCTAGATATTAATCATAGCATTCAATACTTGTTTTTCCAAAATCTTTCTTGATCCAAAGTCCAGTTGTGCCTGGAGAAACATAAGCAAAAAATCACTTCAAAAATATTTCTTCTTTTGTGGCCCCTTTTATTACTCTTATTTTGTATGCTTTTTTTCTGAAAGTGTTATGGACATATCTTATTTAACCACATTTGAATCTATAGATTTCAAATGTTTCTCATGCTTTAGCTATTTCTAGCCTTGCGGTACTTAACATAATTGCTATAAGCTCTTTATTTGGCAAGTTTTCATTTTGACCCAACATTTGACTTATCTATCATAATACATCCTCCCATAATATATATTTTTGGACAAGGTAGCCACATAGGATTCCAATTTCCTGTTTTTTCCACGTCTCCAGCATAGTTTGGACATGTCATTATTGAATTTATGGAGTCTGAGTGGATAGTTATATCATTTGTGAATCATTTTAATGCATCTCTGTTCTAGGCAGATATTGATTTATAGGGTTATTTCTGTACAAGTAAAGAGGTATTGGGCAGATATTGATTAATAATGATTTCTTTATGAATGAAATTGTCAAACTATGGAAACATCTCTTCTTTAAAGTAACAATAGAAAGCAGGAGTCATACATTATTGACATTTTACTCTATTATATTTATGGTAAGCAAGGGTTGGTCATGTTGGCAAGTGTTTTTGAGATGGTGGAAAATGACAGCTGAAATTGAGGTGCCACCCTGATGAAGGGTGGCACCTACTCCTCTTCCCCCCACTCCTTCTTTCCCCTCCCTACTTTGTGACCCCTGAATGCACTGTCACTCCCACTACTGGAGCACCCAGTCGTGAGGTGACTTTTCATACCTGGTGAGCCCTCAGAGACCAAGAGCTTGGAATAGAATTTTGCTGACCCACTATGGAGCTTGAAAACTGCTGTAGGAAAGAATGTCATTGTTAACTATTGCCATGGAAGGAGTCATCAGAAAATCTTCAAAATGATGTGGACATCAAACTCCTGGAAGATCAGCTTGATGATAGTATCCTAGAAGTGCAAGTATGTGTTGTCGGATTGCTGAAAACACAGCAAAAACTGTTTGTTTGCTATCAAACTTG
>JARBWK010000012.1:27193897-27323472 GCA_030556195.1 Anolis apletophallus
CTAAGGGCCTTTTGTAATTGCAAGATCATATAAGTGTAGCCATGTTGCCCTGGTATAAAAAGCCTTGAGGGCCAGATAAAATAACATGACAAGCCAACTCGATCTGCGGGCCTTACATTTGACACATGTGCTTCAGAGTATTCCAGGGTTTCAAGGACACAGTTGGGCTCTACTGCCATCACTCTTTTCCTGCAGTGATTGGTACATATAAAGAGGATGTCTTATCCCCATATTTCTGCGATTCCTAGCCAACCATTAAGCTCTGTCTAAGTGCCTGGCTGTTGTGGTCACGTATGCTGATGTCAGAACAAAGCATCTGTGTAACCAGCAGGAAGGAGAGAAGACTGATCCCATCCTATTTGCTAGTCATGTGGACACTCTATTATAACATCAGCAGATATGTTTGTGGTGGTCGGGTAGTCAGGTGGAGGTTTGTGTTTAGCTAGGAGCTGTAACAGCAACTTACTTACTTAGGCAATCCCTCGTAGCTCGAGGATGATTGGCTTCCAGGTGTGGTTCTTGACACCATGTAACAGCAACATGAAGAAGGTGAGGTGACAGCCAAATGGGGACAGATTCTGCCTGCCCAGTGCCAGATTTACAGTGGATTTACCTGATCAGTTTAAAGAGAACCCTAAGTGGACTACAACTCCTCTCAGTCCTAAACATTAGAGCCAGTTTTGATGCATGATGGGATTTGTAGTCTGACAATATTAGGCATGATTACTGATTCTCCTTTATTTTGTATTTCCTGAGAGAAAGGGGAAAAGAAAGCTGTAGCACTGATCAATTCTCCACTCATCATTCAATTGAATCCTCTTGAATTAATGCTCGTTGCTGTAAGAATTCAGAAATAGCGTCAATCCCCTCCCCCTGGAGTCTCAGATGGAATCAAGCATATCAATATGTACTAAATGTAATAACGTTTGCATCAACTTTAACCAATCAGGGCATCTGCTGTCCAGATATGATGGCTGAATAAATAGTTTTATTTTGATCACAAATTGAAATAAAGAATATGAAATATGATCCCAATAATTCCAAACAGCCCCGTGGATGATGGGTGTAATAGTCCATTGCATCTGAAAGGCAGAAAAAACTTTCCAGTTCTATCATTTACTGTACGATAAACTATCCAGTACTATCCTTGGGCTTGACACATAATTCAGATCAATCACTGAGATGAAATTGATGACTGTAGAATTGGCCCTGTATTTACAAGTTATTTATTCTAAGTCTGATCAATTATCCTTCAAATCTGCGAATAGTCATCAGTGAAATGCTACAGAGCTACAGGCAGTCTTTTAACAGTCTCATGTTGAGTAATAGTGAAGACATAATAGAATACATTTCCTGCTAATTAATCTGCCCCATTAATAAGCCCATTTAATAACTTCATGAATGGAGCTGTGAAATTCAAAGGGAAATGAAGGCATACTATGCCAGCTTATAAATGTCTGGGAAGGATGACATTAAGGAAAGAACTAGGGTTACGCTCTCACCCATCATCATTACCACCAATAGCCAAATTTCATTCTGGACGTTTTATGCAAAAAAAAAACCCAAAACCAAACCTGAATGAGATAGAGATGTATACAGTCATAGTTTGCGGAGAGTGCTATAAATTCACGGCAATCCATATCATCTGTCTGCAAAAGGTCCACAGTGCAATCCCTTGCATTTCCACGAAAAGCTACACAAAGCTCCTGTATGAAACTCTGGATATCCACAACCAATCAATGTAGAAAATACATTGGACAAATGATCAGACATAGCATAAAGCCTATGTGAAAGGATAACAGAGTGGTTGCTTATTTTTGCAACCATATCTTCATCTGAATAACAGGAAAGATGTCTACTGACCTTTAACCGAGGTTTTCTGCTTGCAGTCGCAGAACTGAGAGCACATTGTATTGTGTTGTACTTGGTATTCAAGCATCATCAATGTTGGTTGCCAGCATACAGGCTCCAACCCACATTTTCAAAAAACATTTATTTTAAAGTCCCAAGAAGTAATGTTTATATGATTTAACTCTTCTGAAACACTGCACAAGTTACTATGAGGTGAATAAGTAGCAGTATATATTCCAGGAAGGGGGT
Organism: Anolis apletophallus; assembly: GCA_030556195.1. Lineage (NCBI taxonomy): Eukaryota > Metazoa > Chordata > Lepidosauria > Squamata > Anolidae > Anolis > Anolis apletophallus. The sequence goes on from JARBWK010000012.1 coordinate 27,195,998, forward strand.
TGCTCCATGAACTGTTGAACTCATGTACAAAATGTTCTCTACATGCTTCACTGATATAGCCCATTGGATTGCAAAAGTGCTCTCTTAACAACATCAGTGTGGCATCACTATGCATTCCAAGTGGATAAACAATACTTTGGTGAGGAGTGTTAAATATATACATGGGGCATCAACAAGTAAGTACCTGGCAGCAGGATATTTCATATGCTGCAGCATGGAAATCAAAAGCAGAGCATGTCCATATCTCTTGGAGCGTACATTTTCTGAATCAAACCAAATCAATGATCCTATGCTGAGCCTTTACACCAGTTTTATTCTTCTCTGGGGAAAATGCTGAGTAATTTGACTTTAGCATTTGTTTTCTAGATTGGAAATGGCTCCCAAGATGCTGTGTTTAAATTAGTCGGAGCCTGTTGATTTGTCATCTCCTCATTTCTCTTGGATGAGATACAGCTACACTTGCAAGATTTGGCTTGCAAACAAAAGTGTGTGGCTACAAAATGAAACACGCACAAACTTGAGTTGTGTCCTAAAATCCAGTCTCTCAGAACATTCTTCATCAGTGGCTGGAAATGCTATGATAGGTTCCATAAAAACCTTGGAACATGCCAGCAGCAGTAGGAATAAAAGACTATTGCTTTTTATAATAGTGAAAGCTTGCTGATCCGGCAAAGGAGCTCTTTCATTCTTCTTTCCTTCTGGTGGTTGGTGTTAGATTCTGCTTAAAACAAATAGTAAGTAGGAGGTAAGTTCAGTTCTGTTCGATTTATTTTTTTTAAGCTATAGGTCATAAAAAAACAAATATCACTGAACATTCTGTCATACTTAAACATATCTGAGGTAACTTTCAGATGTTCTCTTTCTTTAATAAGGGATCTTCATTGTAGAAGTGGATGATATCAATGATAGTGTTGTGATGCAGTGACCAAGAAGCCAAGCCCAGGAGTAAAAGGGGATAACAAAAAGTTTATTGCACAACAACTGGAGAAAGGACGAACAAAAAAGTAGCCAACTCGGCTCAAAAACCCCTCAAAAATCCCAGGGAAAAACAACAAAACAGCCCAAAACAACAGAAGACGTCCGTCTGCGATGTATGTAGGGAGAGTCCAGTAGAGTAGTTACAAAATCCGGTCCGGAAGCCCAAAACAGAAGAAAGCCAGATGAAAAGGAGGAGATCGTCTGAGGCAATCAGGAGCTGAGTATACATGAATAGCACAAATCATAGCCCCCATAAAATACAATGCCAGCCTCCCTCCATTTCATACAATACCAGGTTCTGTAGCAGGAACTCACGTAAACTCAGTGAAGACCAAGCCCCGCCTTTGGGACACACGGCAGATAACTAAACAGAAAAGCACACATTGAATTCCAAAACCCCCACCTTTGCCCAAACATCAGCTAGAGCTGCCATAGCAGCTCACCCCAGGAACAAAGTGGAGAAATAGCCCATAACTCACGAGTATCAGGAAACTGGAACAAGGTACTTGATATCAGGAACACAAGAGAGTCAGAGACAAGAACCAAACATCAACTCTTTGACCGCCGCAAAGGCAGCCCCCAAAACTCATTTCTTATATAGCACTTACACATCACTGTCTTCTGAAGAGTCCCCAGCTGCTGTATTTCCTACAGTTGCGGTGCTTTGTGTTTGTCTCCACTCTTGCCAACGCTGTTTTGTGCACTCTGTTTCTGAACCCCCAGAAGGCCAGAATAAATCAGTCAAAACCACAAAACGTGTCCGAAGTAGATTCTTCGTTACACACATCCCTTACTTCCTGCACCAATGTTGGATCTAACTCCGTATCACTTTCCTCTGACCCCATTTCTTTTTCCCCAGAGAAACCCTGGAAAGTGTCTGAATCAGAAGGTGCTCTAAGTATTTGCCGAATTCTTTTCCTCTGTTCCAGTCCTTCCACACTAGAATCACTAGCAGCCCTTTTCCTTCCAGCTGCAGAGTCCTGATCACCCAGAGCCACCCCCAGTCCATACTATTGCTTGATGCTATTGAGCGAGCATCTTCCCCAATACTACTACTAGTAGTAGCTGAAGGCTCAATAACAGCTGGGAACGCCCTCCCGGCTGAAACGCGTGCTCTCCAGGACCTCTTGCCCTTCAGGCGGGCATGCAAGACGTATCTCTTCCAACAGGCCTTTGGCCTATAGGCTCCGCTAGTACATAGCCGCCGATACTGTGGTATACCGCATTATGTTGTGCTCTGCATTTTGCACATCATGCTGTATTTTAATCTTGATGTTTTATATTTGTGTTGTGTTTTAATGTGTTCTTATGTGTTTTAATATGTTTTTATTGTATTTTACCTGTTGTGAGCCATCCCGAGCCTCCCGGGAGTAGTGGCCTAGAAGCCTAATAAATAAATAAATAAATAAATAAACATTTTCTAGCTAATGAGAGAAAGTGGCATTCAATATGCAATAACAAATACCAGCTATGTCAAAGCATGATAACTCTCGTAACCCAGTGCATAGAATACATAGCTAATACAAGCAACTACATTCAATAAATGGAGAATAGACATTGAAGATGAACATGGCAGGGCTCATGCTCCTGACAACATGCAATCTAGCAGATAAAATGTTGAGTCAGACCAAGAAGACTTATCCTGTATGCTCATGTATAAGTCTGGAAATTTTAGTCCAAAAAACAACCCAAAAAACCTGAGTTGACTTATCCACAGATCAATGTGAGTACTGTACACTAATTCTTATCAAAAAAGAGCACTGTCTCCTTCTCTGAGTATTAGTGAAAGGTAAAAGCTTAGTTCATCCTGGTAAACTGGCTGGGATTTCTGGGAGTTGTAGGCCAAAGCACCCGGGGACTCACAAGTTAAGAACCACTGTCCTAAAAGAACCCAAATAAGCACTAACTCTTTGTTCACACTCTGTTGTGGTGCCATATCTGGCCTTTTTGAATGCCTCAGTGGGGAAATGATGTGGACTAATACCAGAGCAGCTGGACCCAAGAGGTCGAATTGATATCTTTTCCTCTCCATGGGTCATATTAATTAAAGTCCATAATTTTAATCCCAAAATCCATACTAGACTTATAAGGTCAAGGTCTACAAAACTATATGTGGTATATTAAAATGTCACGCCAGCAACTCAGGGCCTCATCACAAAGGCCAGGTAAAGTGGCACGCTTTGCCTGGCATTGAGGTGAAAGGAGAAGGGCAGTGGGGCAAATTTGTCACCCTGGGCACAGCTCTCTCTCTCTCTCTCTCTCTCTCTCTCTCTCTCTCTCTCTCTCAATGACATTTTCCCCATCACATGGGGAAGTCACATGATGCCATGTGATGGCCAGCATGGGGTCCCAGCCACTAGGCAGGGTCAATCCCCCCCCCCCCTTTGATGAGGTCCTCAGTCAATACTGTTTGTTTAAAATACTTTCCAGCACTGCAGGGGGATAAATACTCTGAGCTCCCTGGGAAAAACATATGAAAAGCGTAAACAGTAATCAATCAATCAAACAAACAATCAAACTTTATTACGGTCACTGACCAGCACAAAGCGGGCACAAGCACCCTAAGAGGGGAAGGACAACTCCCCAGAAAACAGTTATTTAAAATTAGATTAGAAATCAGTATTTTATTTATTTATTTATTTATTCGATTTAGTAGACCACTCTCTCTGGAGCCCAGAGCGGTTTACAGCATAAAACCAATAAAAGCACCAATAAAACAGATAAAACAACATATATAAAAATATATTTTAAAAGACAGGATATTGTAACAGGTATGGAACCAAAGGGGGAGGGGAGTGGTTGATGAGAGAGGTAGAAAACACTGATGGGGGGCGCGAAAGGGGAAGGGAGGGGCACACTGCGAATCTAGTAGCATTTCAGCTATAACATGTTGCTCTAACTGCATTCCCAGTAATTATGTTGATGAAAAGCACCATTGTTACACTTTCAGTAGTATATAATGATACATATTTTGTGCATGGGGACACCTCCACTAAAATAAGAAACACTTGCAAATCAGGTTGATGTAATGGTTGCTGCTTTATATTTTTATAGCATCTGTTGGCCTGCTCAGTCTAGAACATTTGTAATTTTTGATTAAATGGGCAAGTTAATTTACTACATGCCATTTGGAGTCATTATAGTACAGTTTTGCCCTACAGCAGCCCTTTCAATGACACAACATTCCTGATACCTGTATTTTTAATTGAAATTTGCAGCAGACTTAATCTTAACTAAAGGTTTCATGAAATGGCCCTTCAATACAGGCAATATTTCATCCTTATTATTGAATAAATCATCATGCAGGTGGATTATGGGGAATAAAATGGAAATTATAATCATATATAGTTCATTACTGGCATCCACATCTTAATTTTTTTTAACAAATATTATGAGAGTCCAAATACTGGACTGTTTTGCAGGATTATTGAAAAGATTACAATGGGCCCGTGTAAGGACTCACCCATTCTGAGCGGGCCGAGGCCTGTGTTGCAGTTTGGCTCCCTGGTTAGAATAGCTGGCATCCATCTTAGGAAGGGAGTTCCACACAGCAGCCATTAGAGGAAGGTAATTGCCAGAGACAGGGGGAGTGGCTTTAGGGCTCCTCTGTCTAGATACAGTGTCTCCCAGGAGATTGGCTGAGAGCCATAGGGGAGGAGCTGAGCTGACTAGGAGGGAGAAATCCTGTCAGAGAAGGGTAGTCTTGAGCTAGGTTTTGGACAAGTAACATCCAAGCCTCAGCTGTTAGTCTGAATCAGTCTGTTCTATAGCGAAACACCTAGGGATTAGTCTGAACTAAGGGGTCAGGGTAGCTGACAGCTCTTAGGGACAGAAGAGAATCAGGGTGCTGCTTAGAGTTTAGAGCCAGTAGGGCTGACTTGAGATAGTCAGTCAGAACACCTTGGAGTCTCTGGATATAGAGAGGAAGGTGGGCTCTGAGACTGGGAGCTAGCACTAGTCTGTTAGCTCATTCAGACAAGACTCAGGGAACTTTTTAGGGAATAGAAGTTCCAAGTTATAACCATCTGCTCGCCACTAGTTTCAAGATTAGTGTGAGAGAGAGTTTTACAGTCAAGTTTTAGCACTGACTGGGAATTGTTTTAAGATCTAAGAGAAGAAGTCCTCTATTGAAACCAATACGCTCCAGCACATTTCATACTAAGTAGACCATCACGCTGTTGAACCATCTTTTGTAACCATACGCTCTTGTTGCCTCAATAGTAGAAGAACCATTAAGATCTGTGCCTTTGTTTTAAAGCCTGTTGAAGTTAATAAATTCTTTTGTTGTTAACTTTTAAGAAAGCCTCGATCATACTTCTTTCAGTTTCCTCTCAGTGGGTGATTTTATTAGGAGCCTAACTGAAAATCTAATTTAATTACAAAATCCTAATAGGAATATTAGGTTGGTGGTAGCGAGTTTTAAGAATTGGGTGGACCAAGTCGTCACATACCGGTATCTGCTGGTGTTTGATTCCAAGACCCCTGTGGATACCAAAATGTGTGGATATTCGAATCCTATTATATACAATGGCATCATGATATGGTGTCCTAACATAAAATGGGAAAATCAAAGTTTGCTTTTTGGATATTTGAAAAATTATTTTCAAGCCACGGATGGTTGCATTTGTAGATACAGAATCCATGGACACAAAAGTTCCAACTGTATAATATTTAGTGTGAGGTGTGATATATACATATCTAGGCTGCGTTCCTGCATCAGACACTTAACCATGATAGTGTGGTGATGACATGTCTCCCACTCTAGTTCCTGAAACCCACTCCAATATCCAACCAGCCACACTGAGGGTTGGAGTTCTGTGCTTGGGCAAACAAGGTGCCAAAGGATGGCACTTTTTGCTCATTCTCATCACTGACATCATAAGTTGGGATAGCTATGACATTCTGTCACAATTCATCAATGGGAAGCAGCTTGTTCAGAGAAGTGGCCAGACACATAATCTTTTAGTGCTTTGTAGAATTTCAACCTTTGGGGCAGCTGGTTTGGTATTCAGGGGCATTTATGATCATGGCAATCATACCCCAGGAAACAACAGTGTATAAGTATATATATGACCAGATGACAGATGTCTAAGTGGTTATGTAAATAAATAGGATCATACATATGTTTTGTAGTATTCAAAATATATCTATTTCATATCAATTTCCAAATGTGGAGAAAACCCGGTATACAAACATGTAGACAATATAGCAGAAATGCGCTGTAGTTCCAAAGAGCAGTCCTCACAAATTGAAAGGAATATCCAACAGAAGTCCTGGCCAATTGACCAGAATGGTGCTGAGGCACCTTGTTTGTACAAATGCACGATGAAGAGTTAATCCAAACCACAAGGGTGTGGGTGTGTTCAGGAATGAGTTCTCTAAGCGCCGCAGTGGAGCAGCACGGGCGTCGTTCCGTAGTAGATGTCTATATTGTAATCCAAAATTTGTGTGGATCCGAGTGGGACAACAAGCTCATGGGTGGGGATATCGGGTCATCCAGTGGGAAAGGTAAGATCCAAAGGCAGAAACACTTGAGATCTGGTGATTGAGCGGAATGCTCTGTTGGGAACATTCCCAGAGACGCAAGGAGGGAGAAGCGGTTTGAGCATCTCCTCCAAGTAGATGCTATGATGAAATTCGAGCCGACGGCAGGCGGATGCTCCAATCTCGTGTCCACATTGTAAGCCGTTTCGGGTTCCTTTCTCAAGGCTCTCAGTTCAATACAAAGCGTCTGAAATTCACATCGGGTGATGATACACACATCACCCTGCTCTCAATAGAGTAGGGTGACCCAAATCATACCCCAGGCCCATTTGCATTGATCATGTAATGCAGTTTCAAACCAGCATTGAAGAAAGAAAGTGTGCAGATAGGAAATCCTGGAATTAGTTTGAGACCCGGATGCTGATTACACAAACCACAGAGCACCGATGGGACCTCAGTGATAAATGTGAATTGGTGATTGTAAGTCTGTCACATTAGAATATAACTAACAGAATGCCAACCATTTTTTTTTAAAAAAAGATCCGTCCTTTCAACCCAACCTAGCTAAGATTTGGTAACAAGACTGACATACAGAGGAAAATAAAAAAGCAGGAGGAATGCATACCTAGAGAATGGAACATAAAGAATTATGACAATGGATGATGAAGATCAGTAAATCTGTTAAGATGGATAAAGTAACTAGTCTGATGAAGGAGAAATATTTATCCAACTACAAGCAAGATTGGGATTTTCTAACTCAGTGGTGATGATAATGAGGGGGCATTTGTTTATTGTGGGCTTAAGGAATTAGTAGAGTGTAATTATACAATAGTATCTAAGGGAAATAGATTAAAGAGCGATAAAAATCAGTATACAGTGAGTGAGAGGTGCGAGGATTAGTCTCTGCTTGTTTTCTAGCAATGTTCTTTTTGTGTAGGTGTCTCTCTTTGTATGTGTTTACATTTTGTTGTCTGTAGTAGAGTAATATTAGAAGTGGTTAGAATTTAGATGAGGGTTTTTTTAAAAAAAATATCAAAACTTGCAATTTGTGTAAATGTGCTTTTGATTGTTTTGTTTTTCTGTTTTTTAATTTAAAATTATTTAAAAGGAAAAATGAACTAATCCATTTATCCAGCCAGATATTATAAGCATTACTATTACACAGTGAACAGTAAAAATTGCATTTGTTTGAGTCTAGGCTTTCTTTCACAAACAACAAGTATGCTAGGGATTCTAGAACAAAAGACAGGTGGCTTAGGCTCTGTGATGGCACGCCGGGGTGAAAGGAAAACTATATGTCTGGCTATTCCCAGTGGCTATCGGTATACCCTCTGATGTACTTCAGTTCTTTAAAATAAAGACTCTTGAGACAGTATTAAAGTTAATCAAATAAGTTTACTGAAAACAAAAGGCAAAGCTAACTTCAGTCAGGTTTCTTGAAAGACGCATCAAAATAAAATATTACAAAGATGAAGAACCATATATACTCGAGTATAAGCCGAATTTTTCCGTCTCCTTTTAAGGCTGAAAAAGCCCCTCTCAACTTATACTCGAGAGAGGGTCCTGGTGGGAAGGTGTGGGGCTGGAAGAGCCCTTCAACTGTAGAAATCTACTGAATAGCTTTCTCAGCATTAGGATGAAAGCAACAACAAGCTTGCTCCAAATTGTATGAGTTAGCAAGTCGGACATTATGTTGAATTAGGAAGAAAACAAAGAGTACCATTCATCTGCAGGATCAAATTGGGGAGGGAAGAGTACACATTAGAGACCCATCCCTAGTTTCTCCTCAATTTAGATCTTTTTCATTTAGCACAAAAGGTCTGAATGAGACCGTGTAAGTGCATTCAGCTGAATAGATTCCCAGACATCCCATGATTGGAAACCCTGATATTAATGGGTTTCTGATTAAGGGAACTATATAGGCATGTTCAGTTGAAAACACCTAGAGAAAGGGTGCTCACACTTTTTCAGCATGCGAACTACTTATAAACCAACCAAGTCAACATGATCTACCTAGGTTTTGCTGAAACTTTATTTTAGGTAGAACTTTTTCTGCATGGGGGGGTGTTGAAAGATGTTGTTGCTCTCTGTCTATGTTGTTCTATGTATCAACCTATGGCTGCTGCTCCTAGATGACCAGATGGCCAGGAGTGCTTTCTCTCAGTTTTGAATTATGTGCCCATGTATCCCTACCTCAGTGAGGTGGTTCTTGCACCCTGGACATTCCACAGATATATAAACCAGGCAGTAAGAAGCCAATCTTGAAACTGCAAGGCCATTAAATGCTAATCAAGGTGGCCAGTTGAAACATTCACATTAACTTCAAACAGACAAGAGGACATTCAAGTGCCACCTCGGAGTTGGTTGAGGTAGGCAGGATTTCCCTGGGTACTGGTTGTGGGGGGTCGGGAGCCGGTCAGGGTTTTGCCCTCCCTTCTGCTCGAGATCCCCGTGTACAACTGGTGGGCCACTGTGTGATACAGAATGCTGGACTAGATGGGCTGAGGTCCGATTCAGCATGGCTCTTCTTATGTTCTTATGTTCTTATGTTCCTTCTCCCTTCCTGACATAATTACATAGATATAAACTGGTAGAATGAAAGCACACAGACCTTTCAGCTGCAAGGCCATTCAATGCTGATCTATGTGGGAAATGGGACATTCAAAAATGCACCCAGACAAGAGATCCTTTCCCACCCTGACATAATTCCAGAGATATAAACTGGCAGAATGGAAGCACACAGACCTTGAAGCTGCAAGGCCATTCAATGCTGATCAATGTGGCCAAGCAGATGAACTCTTCGCAGTCGCAGATGGCTTTGGCAGAAAATGGCTGCCAAAGCCTCCTTCTGGTTGTCCTCCCTCATGGCTCATCTTTGAGTGCCACCGCATGCTCCAATGTGCAGGCCGGGCGCCCACCCCCTCCTTCGCTCTGCTGCCCTCCTTCTCCCTACCTCCTCAAGCACTGAGGATGGAGGCAGGGGAGTCGCCTCAGGGCATGACGAAAGGAAAGATGTGCCGTGCAGAAGGAAGGTGCACCACGTGAAAGGAGCGCCACATGGCGTGGAAGGAGAGTGCGTGGCGCTCCTTTCACATGGCACCCCTTTCGCGCGGCGCACATTCCTTCTGCGCAGAGCATCTTCCTCTTCGTCATGCTGCCCCCTGAGGCGACTCCTCCACTTCCATCCTCAGTGCTTGAGGAGGGAGGGAGAAGGAGGGTAGCAGGAAGGTGCGCCATGCGAAAGGAGCGCCGTGCGGCGCTGAAGGAAAGAAGGAGTGCCGCGCAGAAGGAAGGTGCTGTGCAATCAACCTGCTTTGGCACCGATCGCGATCGACTTTGTGAGCGGCCCTGACCTAGAGAGTCCTTTCCAGGTTTTCATGGTTAATACACAAAAAATTTGGAGGAAACCAAGTGCATAAGGATATGGAGGGACAGGATTTGTGTATATAATCTATTTCTCAATTAAGTCCTCTGTGTGTGTTTATGTGTATGCATGCATGCAAGCAGGAGCACATCCTCATTGGGCTCAAGGTAGGGTTGCCATATGAATAAGGGACAGGCACCTAAAAATAGGGAAATTTTCACAAAAAGAAGGGACACTACATAAATACGAGTTCTACAGATACAGTGGACAGCCTAAAAGGCAGATATCAAACTTGAACTCTCACTGGAGGCCAAAATGACTAAAGGAAGATTATTGTACTTTAGGCATATCATGAGAAAACAGAACTTATTGGAAAATATGATAACATTGGGGGAAAGTAGAAGGTAGTAAGAAAAAATTGTATTACAGATAGATTTACACAATAAAAGAAGTTGCAGTATTGAGTTAACAAGACCTAACAGGAGATTTTTATTTTTTTTTAAAAAAAGCTCTTTTGGAAGTTTTACACATATAGCATTGGGTGCTTCTAGTCAGGGGTAAAACCCGCCTCAGCATGGGGTTTTCTTCCCACAAGCTACCCTAAACCAGACTTTCCCAGGCGGAGTGGCTACACGCCATCCCAGTTACTACCTGAATGGCATACAGCCACTCAGATGCCTCTAAAACAACCCTTAAAATTAAAATAAAACTTACCTGGCTGTTATTAAGGTACTTCTTCAGTTCTCCTGGTACAAAAAATGAATTGTTTTTGTAGAATTAATGCAACCATATCACATGCATGGAGTGAAATGTCTAGAAATCAGATTCTGGTGGTATTTGAATCAAACTGGAAAATTCAAACAAGTCTAAAGGCAACATATTTATCAGCAAATAAAGTACATCCTTTCAATATGCTTTGCAAAAGAAACACAGAAGTCTTTGTAAGTGTGCAATCTACATCCATCTATGGTGGTAGAATTCAAAGATATAGGCAGATTTGTCCTCTAGAACAATGTGCAAAGAGATCTTTGAGATTCAGAGAAAGACATTGTTTGCATGAGATTTGGCAGTCTAAATTCAACTTTATCATGTGCATGGAGTAAACAAATTTTATAGCTACACAACAGCCAAAATACACTAAAGGTGCAAGATCCTACTTGGTCTTTGAAGCCAAGGAGGATAAGCTCTGGTTAGTGCTAGGAGACCATCAATGAATACCAGATGCTGAAGGCCATATGTCAGAGAAAGGAACTGGCAAACCCACCTCGGAGTATTCCTTGTCTAAGAAAATACTATGAAATTCATAGGGTCACCACAAGTCAAAGGGCAACTTGAAGACACAGACACAAAGCTAATTTCAGGTTTTCAACTAGCACCAGCCCACATTCCAATTAATATGGTTATCTGCTAGTTTAATTTTAAGCAGGATCTTTTCTCCTGCTTTTTAGCAGACTGATATTTCCTCTCTTTCAACCAGCTTTTCAAATGAAAATATGGTTGAAACACTTGAAAAGGTTTAACCTCATCTCAATTAGTGTTTTTTTCAGTGGGAGTACTGGGGATGCAATACCCACATACGTTTCCTCTCCAAAGGATCCAAACTCCATGTAGAAGGTATTGTATCCTAAGCTAATCAGATACCACCAGCAGATGGATGGTTTCAGGAAGCCTAGGACATCCTTTGCTTTTGTTTACTTCCTTGTTTTTAATTTTTGAATAAAATAATCACTGAGACCAGCACCCAGTTGTGGACTGGAATAAGAGCTTTGCTATTTATAACTTTACTAGCTGAGGATCCGGTGGTGCCCGGGTTGTTTGAGGAAGGCATTGTATGCCAAGGTTGGTTCCTATTAGATGTTTATGTTGCTTGCAGTGGTCTCAAGAATTTAGTGAAGGTACTGTGAGACCCGGGGGCCTAGTCAGGAAAATCAAGTTGAGGGAGCCTAACAATATCCCATGTGCTGAGGCCTAGTCAGGAAAATCAAGTTAAGGATGCCTTGTTGTCAATTTTGGGCCTGGTCTGTGATGTATAGGGGCTACAGTGTTGTTTTGAAAGTGAATGAGGTGAAGGTACTTCATATCCCATTATTCGTGGGCCATCCTGCTCTAAACCCCACCAGGTTGTGAAGTGGCCCATTGGGCCCCTGTTTGCCAATTTTTGTCCTGAACCGTCACTGCTGTGGGCCGCAGTGTATGACTGACTGAGGCTTTTCCTTTTGCCTCTGAGTCACCTTAGAATGTTGGAATGTGGGTGGCCATTTGGAGTTCCTTATGCAAATACAATTTCAGTGGCAGACAATCCCCTCTGTCTGGGGCCGTTTGGGCGTGGTATGTAATTTTTAGGGGCTACAGTGTTGTTTGGGAAGTGTATGAGGTGAATGTACTGCAAATCCCATCATTTGTGGCCCATCCTTCCCTAAACCACACCAGGTTGTGTAGTGGGCCATTGTTCCCCTGTTTGCCAAGTTTGGTCGTGATCCATCATTGCTGTGGGCCGCAGTTGGTAACTGCCTGAGGCATTTCCTTTTCCCTCTGAGTCACCTTGGAATGGTGGAATGTGGTTGGCCTATTGGAGTACGTTATGCAAATACCATTCAGTGGCAACCAATCCCCTCTGTCTGGGGCCATAGAATGTTGGAGTTTTGAGGCTGGCCAATCAGAGCCCGTTATGCAAATAATCCCACAGTGGCAGCCAATCGAAACGCTTGCACATATTCCTCCCTCTGCTTGGACGCTCGGCTGCACCACCGCCCGCAAACACTGACTTTTATTAACTAACTAACTAATTTTATTATTTATGAGTCGCCCTCCACAATTGTGCTCCGGGCGACTTACACAGCTTGGCATTTACAATACTAAAGTATTAAAATATGAAAATGTTAAAATATTGGAATAGACAGATTCCAGGTCACAGATTGTCACTCATGCATATGCTCTTCTAAATAGCCATGTCTTAAGTGCCGCCAGAAATGAAGGCAGATCGAGGATGGCTCTTTGGTCTGGCGGCAGAGAGTTCCACAGGACAGGGGCCGCAATGGAGAAAGATCTCTGTCTCGTGGACTCCAGATGAGCCTCTCTCAGACCTGGGACACAGAAAAGGTTCTCGTAGGCTGGCCGTGGTGCTCTCAGATGGATGGGTGGTATCAGACGGTCCTTTAGGTATGTAGGACCCTGGCCCCGCAAGGCCTTAAATGTCAGGGTCTTATAAAGGGTCTGTACTCGACCGGCAGCCAGTGCAAATGCTGTAAAGATGGCGTTATGTGACACCTCATTGGTGTTTTTGTGAGGAGCCTGGCGGCAGCATTTTCTACGATCTGAATCTTGCGAGTTACTGACTGAGGAAGACTCACGTATAAAGCGTTGCAATAATCTAGCCTTGATGTAACCGTGGCATGGATTACCGTAGCTAGCGCCTCCGTTGGTAGATAGGGCACCAGTTGCCTCGCTTGACGTAGGTGGAAGAAGGCCCTTTTGCTCGTGGAGGCAATCTGGGCCTCCATCGTCATTTTAGAGTCCAGGATGACACCGAGGCTCTTCACAGTAGAAGATGGAGTCAGCGGTTCCCCTTCGAAAGGTGGCAGTGGATTGACTAGTTCTGATGGACGGCCCGGCCACAAAATTTCAGTCTTTGCTGGATTTACTTTCAGTTTGTGGGCCCGTAGCCATCTCGTCACTGCTCCTAGGCACTGGGTAAAGTTGTCAGGCACCAAGGTTGCTCCAGGTTCCAGCTTTAGGAGGAGCTGAATGTCGTCGGCATACTGGTAGCATTCCAGCCCAAAGCTCCGGACTAGTCCAGCGAGAGGCCGGACATAGATATTGAACAGCATAGGTGATAATATGGCGCCTTGGGGTACTCCACACTCAAGAAGGGACTTTCCAGATGTTTGGCCTAGCCATTCTACTCGCTGACTGCGTCCTCGCAAGAACAAGTTGAACCAAGTTATGGCTGATCCTTGGATTCCCGTGGCGGCTAGCTGTTGAATCAGCAGATCGTGGTCCACCGTATCAAAGGCAGCGGTGAGATCGAGCAGCACCAGAACTACTGAGCCTCCCTTGTCTAATTGAGGGCGGATGTCATCCGAGATGGCCACCAAAACGGTCTCGGTCCCGTGTCCAGGACGGAAACTTGATTGAAAAGGGTCCAGGCCATCCGAATCCTCAAGAAATTTTTGGAGTTGAGTCGCTGCTGCACGTTCAATCAGCTTGCTGAGGAACGGAAGGTTTGAGATCAGGTGGTAGTTGGCTGGCGTCGCAGGGTCCAAGCTAGGTTTCTTTAAAAGAGGGCGAACCATGGCTTCTTTTATAGTGTCCGGGAAGATTCCCTGCTCCAGGGAGTTGTTCATAAAGTGCATCAGAGGAACCTGAAGCTCCCCTGAGCAGTCCTTGACCAGCCGGGAAGGACAGGGGTCCGTGGAGCAGGTAGTTGGTCGTGCTGCGGAGAGGATTTTACTGACTGCCTCCAAGTCCAGCGTTTTAAATCGGTCGAATTTCTGGCTAGTTGGAGTGTATACTTCTTCTCTCTCACTCACAGCCTCAGACATAGATGGTAGTTCCTGCCGGAGAGCAGTGATCTTCTCTGTGAAGAATTGCTGTAATTTCTCCGCTGAGACGGCTGGAGTGTCCAGGGTTTTCGATTGGGAGTTTGCACTGACCAGACTTCGGACAATCTTGAAGATCTGAGCTGGGCGCGATCTCGCAGCAGCTATTTGGGAGGTGTTGTAAGCTTTCTTGGCCTCTTTTGTGGCTAACTCATATATCCTATGGATGTTTTTGAAAGTTAATCTCGATGCCTGGCTAGGTTTCCACCGCCAGGCGCCTTCTAGCTGCTTTCGTTTGCGCTTCAATAGCCGCAGTTCTTCAGTAAACCATGGTGAGCGGAATCTGCGAGGACGGAAGGGGCGTTTTGGGGCTATCCGATCAAGGGCCGTGGACAAGGCTGTGTTCCAGCTTTCAACCTGTTCATTGAGAGTACCTCCAAAAATTTCTGAGGACTCAAGAGCTGACTCAAATCTATCGGGGTCCATGCGCCTCTTTTGACGTACTAGTATAGGCTCTGGGTCTACTCTCGGTGGCAATGGAGTCTCGATACCAACTTACAGGGTGAAATGGTCAGACCAGGGGACCTCCATTACAGCTTGCGGTGTTATTTGTAGCCCAGTAACAAAATCTAGGTCTAAGGTGTGGGGCCAATTTCCGTCAGTGAGAGCCCTAAGATGTCCATGGAGTGGATGAGGTCCTTGGCCAAGAGGGAGGTTGTGATCATGTCTGCATGGACATTAAAGTCCCCTAATACAATAAGTCTCGGCAGTCTTAATGTCCAGTCCGCGACGAGATTGAGCAGTTTGGAGATGCTCTCTTTCGGGGCTCCGGGTGTCCGATAGATTAGTAGGATCGTCAGACTCTCCTTGGTGTTTAATGTTATTCCCAGGCATTCAGTGCCGATGATTTCTGGGATCTGTTTAGTTGTTATAGGGATATGGTCCCGGACCAGTATTCCCACTCCTCCTCCCCTGCCCTCGATCCAAGGTTGATGGAGCATCTGGAAACCTGGGGGTGTTAACTCGTGGAGGGGTATGTTGTCGCCCTCACGGGTCCAGGTTTCCGTAATGCATATGATGTCCATATTTTGCTCAGTGATGTAATCTCTGAGGGTAGCTGATTTATTCAATACGGACCTTGCATTAAGGAGTAGCAGGGATGAAGAGAAAGGGGATATGGAATAGATTATATGTAATAGATAGATAGATAGATAGATAGATAGATAGATAGATAGATAGATAGATAGATTTTCAAAGCTCTTAAGTATATACTTTTCTCACTTGTGGCATAAAATTCCATATGCAAAGTATTTTTCAGTATTCAGTAAACAATCACTTTTATATAATGCATGTATAGTTTACATTCTGTAACACTTATACTCTGTGTCAAACAAATAAAATTAACCTCTACGGCATCTATTCCACAGTAATATAGACTTATGTTTTTTCAGCAACAAGATCATACTTTATAATGATTGAACCTGTTAAAAAAATCTACAGCAGCATTTCCAGCATGATTTTTCCTATATGGCTATGCAAAAAGGGAAGCTAACTTCATGCTTAATGCATTCTTATACTTAGCATTTTGTCAGTATTTGCAAAAAGGGGCATTTTTCATATTATGTATTCTTCAGCTCAAGAACTTTTGGAAATAGTTTCTGCTAGGGCATGTTGCCAGTTTGATAATGATATTGCCAAACAGGGGAAATATGTTAACTGTTAAGTTTTCCAGTGAGTGAACTGTAACTCATTTGAAAATAAGTATCACTTCTGAAATATATCTTAGGAATGTTTTTCTCCATTACACTTGTAGCATTTGGGCAAAAGGAAAAGGGTGACTAAACACATCTGTCTTCTGCATTAGTAATAACCAATATGCATTCTCCGTTCTTTCATGCAGTGTAGAAGACAGAGGTTTGTGTGTGTGTGTGTGATTGGATTTACTAGATGCAAAAAACCCCCAACAACCTCTAATATGGGTTTGTTAACATAGGCAGAACACATTGTGATATGCATCTGCCAATAAATCCCTCTGGCATGTCTGGCTATCCAGCAACAGCCAATAATTTGAGGTGTGGAGATGTTCATTTCCACCACCTCCAGATTATATATTGGCACTGGAGAGAGAGGCCTATATTGTATAGTGATTTGACTACTGGACTAGGACTTAGAAAAGCCATGTTCTAGACCCTATTTATGGTAATCATGAAATCACTGGATGAGACTTGGGTCAGTCTCTCCTCTCTCATTTTTATTTATTTATATTATCTATTTATAATTCACACTTGTTAGTTGCCACTCCCGGTGTGGCTCGGGGCGACTTACAGCAGTGGAAAATACAGTTTAAAAACACAGAATTACACGATAAAACGCAATAAAAACACAGCAAAGCACAATAAAATACACAGCACGCACAATTTATCAGGGTTACATCCAAACGAGCTGGAAAGCCTGAAACTGCAGTCTTAGACCCCAAAGGCCTACCGAAACAGGAGGGTCTTGCACGCCTTCCTGAACACCATTAGGTCTTTAAGTGTGCGAACATCGGCAGGCAGTGCATTCTGCAATATAGGGGCGATCACCGAGAAGGCCCTTCGTCTTGTGGCCGTGAGGTGGTGGGTCTTGAAACTGGGGACCTCCAGAAGTTGGTATGACTCGGAACGCAATGGTCTAGTGGGACAATATGGGATGAGGCGGTCCCTAAGGTACACTGGCCCCAGACCGTTCAAGGCCATAAAGGTCAGTACCAGCACTTTGAAGGTGATCTGGCCTTCCACTGGCAACCAATGCAGCTCGCGCAAAATTGGTGTTATGTGGCTGGCCATGGTGGCATCAGCCAGCATCCGGGCTGCTGCATTCTGTACCAGTTTCAATTTCCAGATCACCAGCAAAGGAAGGCCAACGTAAAGAGCATTACAGTAGTCCAGTCTCGAGATGACCATGGTTTGGACCACTGTGGCTAGGTCGTGGCGGGAGAGGTAGGGTCCCAGCTTCCTTGCCTGCCAAAGATGGAAAAAAGCAACTCTACTGACGGTGGAGGTGTGAGCCTCCATCGTCAGTTGAGAGTCCAGAGTGACACCTAGACTTTTTACTGTTGATGACGGATGTAGTGTCACGCCGTCCAGGGAAGGAAGCTGGATCTCTACCCCGCCCGAGTGGCCCAGCCACAGGATCTCCGTCTTACTGGATGGCTGCGAGCCAGTAGGTTGAAGGTGAATCCAACGGCTTCAAGGCACTGATGGAAATTATTGGGTACGGATATTGTTATAGTGAGACTGAAGCAATGAGGAGGAAGGTCATAAAGGCCACCTTGGAGCAATGGTATAATAAAGGATAGAATTCAGCACCTTGTGTTGCTCCTTCAAGGTCTTGCATAATACCCAGAGGACACTCAATTCATCCCCACCTCAAAAGCCACCACTGCAATGCAAGATGTGAATGTAATGAGTAATTAAAATTAGAAGTAATAATAATAATACTTTATTTATACCCTGCCACCATCTCCCCGAGGTGATTCGGGGTGTCTTACATGAGGCCAAGCCCAACAGTACATTAAAAAAAATATACAACATAAAATACAAATAGTAGAATGTAATAAAAATAAAATACAAAAATAATATTTTAATATTTGCTATAAAATATATACTACTATTGTTTAGCATAGGGGCCAAGATCATGCATCAAACACATACTTAGGATGTTATAACTATTCTCTATCTCTGGATCCAACCCCTGAAACCCACCTTAGAAACCAGTCACCCATTCCAAGCAAAATAATTCTGTAGTTCTGGTAAGTAAGTAGGACACTGGAGCATGGCATGACCAGTTTCCTCTGTCCAGCAAATCATGGTACAAAAGGGGTTGCAATAGGGCTCCACAGTGTTGCCTGCTTCTGCTCCTCACACTATCCTATGAAAGTGGAAAGGAACTGATCACATCATCCTCCGGTGCCTTGTTTGCCAGAACCACGGAACTCTATCTGTTGACCATTTCCAGTCATGACAATTCTATGTGCAGATTTGAGGTTGGTTCTGAATAATAAGAAACACCACCACCTAGGAAGAACAATGCTAGATCAGACAAGGGGGGATTTTCCTGTTTAAAATAGTGAAGCATTTTTTGGATTCTAGAAGACAAGAACTTGGGCTTTTCTTTTCCATTTGTATTTTCCCTTATATTCCTGCGTGGATTTCTTTTTCTTAATTTTCCTGACTTTGGGGGTGGATTTCATCAAGAGACTGTGTATACGTGTTGTTCTGTGCCTTCAAGTTTTTTCCCCAATTAATAGCAAACCTAAAGTGAACATATAAAATTACTTTTAGTTTTCATACTGTATATATTTGCCTTGGGCTAAGCCTAGGCTGAGTTGAGCCAAAAATAATTGGAATAGTTATGATGCAATCAGACGAGAACAATGCCTGAAAAGGTTGCTATGTCAAATTTGTCTGCTTATTTCCAAAAATGGTGCTATTTTGTGGTTTTTCCTTTGGATCATACATTCAACATTTGATTAAGATTGTGCTTGAGCTTGAGCACACTGCAATTTAATAGCTGTTATACCTAAAGTTTGGGCACTAAAAGATAAGAGGGTTGGAGGATGTTAGAAATTTCTTAATGTTATTTTGAATTTGTATATGGCACACACATTATCTATGCTGTCATAGCTTCAATAGTTGTGCTTTAATCAGTGCCCTATATTCCTTTCTTTTGCTAGTGTTATAGTCATTTACGTTGTTATGCAGCAACCATTTTTATTTCCACCATTATCTCATATTTTGTATTACTTACGGTTTTATAATCATATATTGCTTTTCACCATCTTGTCTATCATTTCAATAAATTTTAAATTTACTTTACTTTGAATGTGCAGTTGTTGAAAAGGTCATTCTCCCTATGCTCATTGGAGTTATAAACCTGGGGCAGATGAAAAAAGAACCCAGATTTTCACACCGATTGTAAATATAAAAAGGAAGCAGTTATGCTGTCCTAAGTCTAATTTACAACCTTGTAATTGATTAATAGGATGCAAGTCATGATTTCCTGAGTGTTCCCCCCATAAGCCAGATCCAAACATAGTTATATGTATGTCTGATGATAGACCTCCCACACACCCCCTAAAATATTTTCCCTCTCCATATCCTACTTATCACTTCATCAAATGGGGGTGTTTCCCCATCCTAATGTTCTGCTGGCACACTGCTGGAGATGGAGCCTCCTGGAGCCCATCATATGACACAGGGCTATGCCAGTGGGGCTCTGTTCTGGCAGTATGCTGATCCAAACATAGTTATATGTATGTCTGATGATAGACCTCCCACACACACCCCAAAATATTTTCCCTCTCCCTATCCTACTTATCACTTCATCAAATGGGGGTGTTTCCCTGGGGGTGTTTCCCCATCCTAATGTTCTGCTGGCACACTGCCGGAGATGGAGCCTCCTGGAGCCCATCATATGACACAGAGCTACCCCAGTGGGGCTCTGTCCTGGCAATATGTTGGCAGCATGCTAACAGGGATCCCTGAAGAGACGGGAGACCTTATTGAAGCAGCAAGGGACAGCACAGGAGGAAGCCAGGCACAGTGGGAAAACCTCAAGGAATGGCAGCCCACAACCAACCATAATAAGGGAACAAAGCTGGGTGCTGCCCATGGTTTCCCACGCTATCTACCACTGTCTCCAGGCTTCTGGACCTTCATATGATGAAGTCCTCAGAAATTAATTTACAATAACATGGAAGAAGAGGGAGAAGGAGAAGAGGAACTGGAAATAAGTGATCAAGAAGATGGAGAAATTCAAAGAGACCAACAAAGAGAACAAAGAATACAAAAGAGACAAGAACAAGAGCAAGAACAAGAGCTACAGGACTAAAAGAGACATATAAAGGAAGAGAGAAACACACAGATGCACGATGAAGTGAGAATCTACTCTAACATCGTAAACGGTCTGAACTCACAATTTAAGAGAAATAAAATATTTAATAGATTAATGAAAAAACTATCATGTCTTGGCTTTACAGGAAACGCATATTTCAGTAGATCATGAAAAATATCTAAAAAAAGAAAAGACTAGGGAATGAGTTCTGTTCGTCAGCAAAGGAGAAAAAAGGGGGTTTAGTTATCTATGTTAAGGAAGGGATTTCAGCCACCCTACAATTTAAAGATGAGGAGGGGAGGTTCATAGGAGTTAGTGTGACATTAAAAAGGAAAAGAATCTGTAATATCTATGCACTGAACGAGTCGAAATCAATTTTTGCAGAAAGACTTAGAAAGAAAATAGATGAGGAACAATTTGACCAATTACGACTAGTGGGAGACTTCAACGGGGTGTTATGTAATTAAAGGGATAGGACGTCGAACACATCTAAAAAGGGAGAGAAATCAAATAAAGGTGGTAAGCTGCCAAAAACAATGACTAGGTGGCGGAAAGACTACATGCTAACAGATGTTTGGAGATTCAAACATGAAACAGAAAAGGACTACACATTCCTATCGGGCAGGCACAATACATGGTCGAGAATCGACATGATATGGCGATCTATATCTTTGACAAAAGATATCAAGAAAATAAAGATATTGCCAAGACTTGATTCCGACCACTGCCCGTTTAATGACAAAGGGGAAATAGACCTATACACGTTATGGGAGACTAGTAAAGTAGTCATGAGAGGCATCTTCATCCAACAAAAAGCCTATAGAAATAAACAAAGAAGACAAAAAAATGGAGAAAATAATGAACGAAATCTCAAAGGAAGAAGAAATCTTAAAAAGAAACCCAAAGCACAAAGAGGCACAAAGAAACTTGAAACTACTCCATAAGCAAAGGGACTTTATAGAACAGGAAGAAAGGCCCAAGGGGTTAAAATACTTAAGACAAAATCATTTCAACAATGCCAACAAGCCAGGAAGGTGAATGTCAATGAAGCTAAGGAAAAGGAGAGAATCAGCTTACATTACAAAACTTCAAGATGAAGGAAAAACATATACACAAGAACAAGACATAAGACAACAATTTAAGAAGTTCTATAAGTCACTTTATCAAAAAGACCTGAAAGATGAGGAAAAGGTAGTAAAATACTTGGAAGAACAAGAGATACTGAAGATAACAGAAAGAGAAAGAGAGGAGTTAAACAAAGAATTCTCGAACTCAGAGTTAGAGAAGGCTATAAAGAGTTTAAAGCTGAATAAAGCACCGGGGCCGGATGGCTTCTCGGCCATATATTACAAAACATTGCAAAATGAATTAGTGCCTTACCTTTAAAAAGTTATGAACAGGATTAGAGAAACCCAAAACATGCCACAAACATGGCACCAGGCCACAATTACAGTGATACATAAGGAAGACACCGATCCAGAAAAGGTAAAAAAATTATAAGCCGATCTCGTTATTAAACGTAGATTATAAAATTTATAGCCAAATTGTTGCAGAAAGATTCAACAGACTTACAGTGTTGCTAAGTTCTGTGTTGCTGCCCTTAATATCAGACGGGTGATGATTGACATCGTAAGGCAACAATATCCTGTCTTTTAAAATATATTTTTATACTGATTTCTAGTCTGATTTTAAATAACTGTTTACTGGGGAGTTGTCCTTCTCCTCTTAGGGCGCTTGTGCCCGCTTTGTGCTGGTCTGTGACCGTAATAAAGTTTTGATTGATTGATTCAAAAACTTACTAAAAGAAAGAATAAAAGAAGAACAGGCCGGCTTCCTGCCCAATAGACAACAAAAAGACAATGCTAGGATAATTATAGACTTATTGGAGTATTACGAAATCCATCACCAGAAAAAAATTATGTTTCTTGCCCTAGACGCCGAAAAGGCATTTGACAACGTAAACTGGACACTGTAAATTAAACACCTTCTAAGAGAGATGGATATAGGATACTATTTCCAAAACATGATAAATGCCATATATAAAAAACAAGAGGCAAAAATCTGGGTCAATAAGGAAGAAACTGAAAAAATCGATATCAACAAAGGCACCAGACAGGGATGCCCCCTATCCCCTCTAATTTTCATACTAGTGTTAGAAATATTTTTAAATAAAATAAGAGAAGATAGGAATTTAAGAGGAGCCAAAATCCAAGGGCAAGAATTTAAAGTGAGGGCTTTTGCCGATGATATTATTTGTATAATTGAGGATCCAGAGGAGAAATTTGAAAGTTGGATAAAAACAATCAAGGAATTTGGTGAGGTGGCGGGATTCAAAATTAACATGGAAAAAACAAAAGCATTACTAAAAAATATTCCTATGAAAGATCAAACAAACTTACAGAAGAACTGGAAGGTACAAATCACAAGTAAACTGAAACACCTTGGTATTATTCTAACATCTAAAAATATTAATTTGTTGCAGAACAACTATATTTCCAAATGGAAAGATCTGAAAGAGGAAATGGAGAGCTGGAAAAATATCAATTTATTGCTACTGGGCAGGATTGCCAGCGTAAAAATGAAAATACTACCTAAGATGTTATTCCTTTTCCAGAATCTTCCAATTATAAGGGGACAGAAATTACTAAAGGAATGGAACAAGGATATCATCAAATACATATGGCAAGGTAAAAAAGCCAGAATAAGGGCGAAAATCCTAACAGAGGAAAAAAAGTAAAGGAGGCTTAGCAACACCGGATCTAAAGCTGTACGCGGAAGCATGTACACTGGCTTGGGTGAGGGACTGGGCAAAACTGGACAGGAAAAAACTGTTAATACTGGAGAGAATAGACCTAAGGGCCAGATGGCACAATTATTTATGGTATGAGGGGAGTAAAAAGGAAAAAAAATCGGCAATCATTTTATTAGGTCAAGGCTCATACAAATCTGGAAAAAATATAAATCCAAATTCTATAACAAAACACCACTCTGGGTCTCACCCCTAGAAGCGGCATATATGAGACCTTTGGGCTGGAAACGTACAGAATGCTGCCGCCAGGCTCCTCACGAAAACACCTATGAGGTGTCACATAACGCCATCCTTACAGCATTTACACTGGCTGCCGGTCGAGTACAGAGTCCTTTATAAGGCCCTGACCCTGACACTTAAGGCCTTGCGGGGCCAGGTTCCTACATACCTAAAAGACCATCTGATACCACCCATCCATCTGAGAGCACCACGGCCAGCCTACGAGAACCTTCTCTGTGTCCCGGGTCTGAGAGAGGCTCATTTTGAGTCCACGAGACAGAGATGTTTTTCCGTTGTGGCCCCTGCCCTGTGGAACTCTCTGCCGTCAGACCAAAGAGCCATCTTCGACCTGCCTTCATTTCTGGTGGCACTTAAGACATGGCTATTTAGAAGAGCATATGCATAAGTGACAATCAGTGACCTGGAACCTGTCTATTCCCATATTTTAAAATTTTAAAATTTTAATATTTTAGTATTGTAGATGCCTAGCTGTGTAAGTCGCCCGGAGCACATTTGTGGAGGGCGACTCATAAATAATAAAATTAGTTAGTTAGTTAGTTAGTTAGAAGGACTTGCCAAGATACAAAGACCTACTGAAGAGAGAAAATAGAGAAAGAAAGTTAAAAACCCAACAAGAAATATTTAACCTAGACAATAAAATATCCTGGCTACACTACAGACAAATAAAAGAATACTTTGCAAAAGATGTGAAGGTCGGTTTCCAAGAGTCAAACAACTTCTGGGACATAAGACTAAAAACAGACCAAAATTATGACTAAATTATATTAAAAAATATTAGAATGGGACCAAGATAAGAGGGAGGAAAAAAAACTATATGAGAAGATGGAAGGAAAAATACTAGAAAGAGTCAGATGGGAAGAAATCTGGAAAAAGAAACTTAGATACACATATGCCATAGAGCTAAAAGAAAACTGGATAAAGACTGCATACAGGTGGTATATCACACCCAAGAAACTGGGGAAAAGTTATAAAAACATGAATACCAACTGTTGGAAATGTGGGAGGACGGAAGGGACTTATTACCACCTATGGTGGACGTGTGACAAAGCGAAAGCCTATTGGAAAAAGATCCAGGATATCTTACAAAAAATCGTAAAGGTTGATATCCCTCTAAAACCAGATACATTTCTATTAGGCATGACGGAAACGAAGCTGAAGGGTAATATAGATAAACTGTTCTTCCTTCTATGCACGGGGGCAAGAATCTGCTATGCAAAAAAGTGGAAAGACAAGGAAATCCCAGAGGAAGAGAAAAGGTTACAAAAAATTCTAGAGATCAGAAACATGGACAGATTGACTTATCTGATATCGAGAAACAAGGGGACGCCAATAAAGGAAACGGATTGGACATTGGTGATGGACTATCTGAGAGACAACAAAATAAATATAGGAGCATACTAATATAAATAACGAACCAGAGAAGATGAAACAAAAGAGGACAAACTAAAACCAAGCGACCAGTGAAAAGGAGATCTTCACCCACAAAGGACCATGGAAGTCAAATTTTTACTTTTCTATCTGTACTATTCATTCTGTTGTCCTATTCTCTTTCACCCTTCTTCTTCTCTCTCCTCCCCCCTCCTTCCACTCCCCTCTCTATACCCCTTCCAGCCTCACTATATACCTACTGTTTCGCTATCTTTATACAATCTTTTCAACTCTCCTTTTTTTCTTTACACCGCATCTTTGTTTTTATGTATATATTTAAAAACTTCTTTCAATAAAGATATTTTTCTAAAAAGAAATTAATTTACAAGAACATGAGCATGCATAGATGTATGAATAAAATTTAGAGAAACACATTTATATACCTTTTCATTCAAGCTTACAGGATGAATGTCTTTGCTTCTTCAAAAATGATCATATTCTGTTTAATATTGAAATACTAATGTGTTCACCCAGTTGTTTAAACATATTAATGTTATGAGGCATGTGCCAGTGCTTCAAAAGCCATTTAGTAAATATGCTCCAGTCAAATTGTGAATAGGGATCTCTTCACATTTGACAATTTCAGCACCCTAGGATGATTCTAGGATGATGAGAGGACAGAGCCTGCCAGATCCCATCAGATGATAAACAGTGGGGCGCCATCCTCCCAGCATCCTGGCAACTTCTTAGGATTTCTGTCTTCTCAAAGCCAGGTGGCAACTTTTCCCTCCATGACATAGGGAAAGTGCCGATGTGGGCAATGCAAGATGTGGGGTGACAGTTTTTCCCACTTCACCATGGATTTGCCCCACTGCCTGGTGAATCCTCTCGCTATCACCCTCTCCCATAGTGCACCTTTGGTGACATGCCACTGCTGAATTGTATGGGGAAAGTGGGGTCTGAAGGAAGGACTATAACACAAAAGGCTGACTAGCATTTCCAATCCAGGAAAAATGTACCAAAACTAAGAAGAAATCAAACTTGTCTTCTTTCCTCTTCCTCTTTGCTGCTTCCAAATAGTTCAAACAAACCAGCCATTTCTAGGCTCCAATTGCCACCTGCCAGACTCTGTCATCTTCTGTGACACCTTCTTCTTCATTTTTAGATAGATAGAGACACATATCAATCACTGAAAGTTTTCACAATGTTCCCTATTACCTTTTAAGAGGCAATGGTCCATATATGGCTTTTCTCTTTTGCTAAATGTTATTAGTACGTGTATAATATTTACCTTACCTTGGACAGCTTTCCTGAACTCCCATCTTCGAATTTACCTTTGGATTTACCATTGAATTTCACCTCGGAACTCGGTCCTTTGCGAACTACAAGAACTCTTTTCTGGCCGCTCAGGCTGGAATTGTGGGACTCACAATTGTGAAATAGACCCACCGAACGGGTAGTCCTGGGGATACACCCCTGGGTCCTGTAGTATCGGGATTTTTCCCTGCATATCTGGTCCATTCTCCCGGGTGCACGTATGTACTATGAATGTGTGATATTATAACCTATGTATGGTATTTGAATTATATGCATTTTTGTAGACTGTAATTTCAACACACCCTCCTGACCACATACATGAGACTCACTTTTAAATAAAACTATTTACTGCCTCTCCAAAAATGCTGTCCTGAGTCTCCCTTTGGGGGTTGAGAAGTGACGGGATATAAATACAGGAAATAAATAAATAAATATGTTTATACATTAGTCTTGGTTTTGCATGTTTCACGAGTTGTAACAGACACTTCAAAGAGCTTGATTTTGAAGGAAAACAAAAATCTAATGATAAATAAAATTAATCTATACCTACATGTTCATGCATTGCATAGCCAGGCAGATACTATAGAGCTACATTGGACTATTCTGACATAACATCAGTATCAAGGTAAAAAAAACTTCATAGCTTTATGATGAATAGTGATGAGTAGGAGGTGAAAAGAAATGTAAATAAAAAAGCAACAATTTCATCCGCACATCTGCAGACATCCAAGAAGATAGTTACCTTCAGCAATATAACTCAGTCTGGATCATTTTGTTCTCAGTGTAGGAATATACAAAGTACAAATATCAGTAAAAGATATAGTACTATATCATCATAGATGTAGCTATGATGATATAGTATTATAATTGTAGCTGCTTCTAATGGTATCAGAACTCTCAGAAAAACAACTTTTTAGTTTGGATGTATTCTGGGCGAAAGGTTTAAAGGCATTACATTAGAGCACTGGGGAATGGTGTCTGAAGAGTTGTCCTGGGACCTCATCAGATGGAGCCGTATTCTCCCCACTTCTATGTGCTGTTGTCTCTCAGAGCCCATCTCATTATGCAGGGCTACTGCCGGTGGGGCTCTGTGCAGCAGTGTGTCGGTAACATTGCAGCAGTGGAGCCCTATATACAGGCAGAGGAGCCGAAGAGGAAGCAGGGAACAGTGGGAAAATGTCATGGGAAGACAAAGGATGGACCCTGACTGTAGTGAACACAGGCAGACAGTTTCCCTACGCTGCCTCATAATTTCCCTCACTGTCCCCTGCTTTACAAAGGGACATCTGCTGAGGTTCCTGGACACAAAGCACTGAGAATAAGCATTCCAGCTAAAAGGGCTGAAGAGATGGGTGGGGTGTTTGTATCACATTCAATTTTTAAATGTGAGTCCCTTGCATTTATGATATTATAAATCTTGCTTACAGTCTCATGGATATTGAACTGGATGCCAGCCATCATAGCCTTGCCTCATTACTGTATTAGTTATAATTACTGATGGATGTTGTTTTGGTCAACTGGAGTCAATGATCAAAACCCAGAGCTGAGATTTAGGTGAGTCCCAGGTAAGCTGGGTGGTATCTATTCCTTTGTGATGTATGTGTTATCAACTGTTTCCAGACTATTTTCTTTGTTTTTACAGACTCTGGCCAATCTGATAACTTCCTTGATACCATATTAGTATATCAGTGTGGCATTGTTGTATACAATCCTCTGGAGACTGCACATTTTGATGTTCAGCTTGGTTCTTGGTATGGTTCTGATAATTAACTGCATATACTTGTCACTAATTTAAAAATGAATTTTTTACTATTAGGGGGAGAATGACAGAAAGAGAAGGGGAGAATGAAAAGATGTAGGTGGGCGGGTGAAACAAGATAGAACATTTTTTTAAAAAAAACAACCATTCAAACCTAGCTGGAGTGTCAGTTTCATCTAATGAATACTCAAATTGAATTCCCAGCCTTAGAGAACTTGGCATCTGATTCATAATAGTTTAATTGGCTTTAAATCTATGTGCTCTGTTTTAATTTAATTTATGTAATTTGTCCTCAGGAAACAAAAGGAAAGGACTGTCATATATCCAATAAAGTAATATGCCCTGCAGTGTGTGATGCATTATTAACTTATTAAAGTTACATAATTTTATATGATACCATATGAGCAAAATAAAAATGTTTACTTTTATGATACTTGGTTCATACTATTTCAATCTGTATAGGTTAATGTATTTTTGTTGGGGCTGTGCTGTTTTTGCAAGGGTATTAGCGAAGGAAACTGCAGAGTCTGAACCTTGAAAAATTCCTTGTTGGTGATGAATTTACAACAGGTCATGAAGATGAAGTGGTTGTTTAGATTGAAAGAGAACTTTCATTAAGCTAATGTAGTGTGAAGCAATTTGTGACTTTTTTGGCAAAGCTGTTGTTGAGGAAGAAATGGCCCAATGTAGATGGATGTGGCACTATAACAAGGCACAAGATGTTTGTGTGTATGTGTTGTTTGTAGATGCAAAAGGATGCTAATGGATGACCCATAGATCCATGCGTGAGGAAATATTTTGACTGTACACAACATATTCTTTCTCAGAATTGATTTTAAAGTTTATAGGGCCATTGGGGCCCAATGGGTTCATTGAAAAATGGGATTCTTTATGTATTTTTTTACTATATTTATATGCCACCCCCCACCCCCCCCACCCCGCCGGGGGAGGGGGGTGTCAAGGCAGTTTACAACATACCAATTGCAAAAATTCAACGCCAACATACATATAAAAAGAAAAATCATAATAACTAAACATATAACTATAAATTAAAATCATTAAAACATTAAACATGAGATATACAGTAAACAACATTTAAACATTAAAACAAAGCATTAAAAGCATCTTAATATAAATGTTAAAATCAAATGTTCCAAAAATAGTACACCGTAATCATTCCAATTGTCACTGCACATATTTCTTCATTGTTCTTTGCACTACATTATTTTTACTGGCCAAAGGCTTGGTCCCACAGCCATGTCTTTGTTTTCTTTCTAAAGGTCGGAGGGAGGGGGGGAGAGGACGCTGATCTAATCACACTGGGGAGAGAGTTCCAGAGCCAAGGAGCCGAGAAGGTCCTTTTTCTCATCCCCACCAACCACACTTGCGACGACGACGGGACCGAGAGCAGGGCCTCCCCAAAAGATCTTTACTGCCACGTTGGTTCATAACTGTTGTATCTTGTTCCACAGCTTGGCAGTCATGAACAGCAAATTAGGAATTATCAGGATACACTAATCTGAGAGAAATACAAAATTACAAAGTAAACAATGTCTCTCGATCTATAAAATTATTTCTCCAGACAGGAACAATTTATCTATTTTTATCCCCATCTCTCTCTTTTGAACTTTGACTTTGTCCCAGAAGAGTGATGGGGACCCTCAGTCAATGTTCATTTCCCCCTCCCCTCAAGCTCAATTGTGAAAGGAAAAAGATTGACCTTATGAAATAAATAGACACTCATCTATGCAATAAAAGAGAGAAGGGCCATTGATATATTCTAATTCTACCCTCTCTGTCTCTGTTCTTTGGATATTATCTGGAGAGCTATTCTTTTATATTGTGAAGCAGAGGACAAGCCTTGTTCTGCCATCTATCATTCCTCTTGTACGGTTTCTTAGTAACTTGAGTTAGAAAAAAATAGTGTTATTGTTGAAGAAAATACCATTACTAAATATGCATAGTGAAATACCCTTATTTCTATCCTTCCCTTATACAGATTTCACCACACATCTACAAACTCCCAACATATACAAAAACTTTCTAGTATGAGAATATAGATAATCAATGTAGTAAAGGCCCCTAGAGAGTGACAGACAGACAAAGGACAAATAGAGAATTATGGGATACTTTGGAAGACTTTACCGACAGCAACATGATTGTTCATTGAAATTAAGCACAGACTTTATCTGAGTATCCAATTGCACAGACTCATATTTCAAAAATTATTCTTCTACAGAAGAAAAAATAGGCTAACATATTTTAATTGCAAGCTCAGTGTATAATCTGTTTTGACCCTGAACCATCACTAGGGACACTTGTCAAAGCAGACAATACTGGGCATAAAGCAGTTTTCTTTTCTCATAAACACTTCTGTGTCCTTAAAATTGAGTTGGCCATATGCTATCACATGGGTCAGTTTGGAGAAAGGGGAAAGAACCATAGCTAGCTACCTATTAATCCTGTACAGCGACAAGCTAGAACAAATGCATTTATATATTGTCAGTGTAATGAATCACCTATTCATTTTAGCATCTCACTGTGTAAATATCAAAAGAGGTTTCAAGATTCTTCTGGCATAGTATTTTCTTTTGTAAAACAGGTGTCATTAATCTCAAGTGTTGCAGCAAGCCGTAATCTCCTCCTGCCACCCTGCATGCTTGCTGCCTGTGTAGGAGGATGCCTGCTGCCTTGTTTATCTATTTGGAATATACTCCCATATACAGCACTTTTAAAATAATACTTGTCTTTCTGCTACCTGTTTACTTTGGGGAAGTTTTTTTTAAAAAATCTGTGGCTGCAGCTCATGCATCTCATTTCAGCTTTCTATCCTTCCTGCGTCTTTCTTCAAGAAGCAACCATACTGTTCTTCTCGGCAGGTAAACATCGTGAGAACCATTGAGCAACTTTAGTGTGGAAGACAGTGCTAATGTTTAGAAGACATGAAACGAAAGGCACAAAATGTAGTTCTGTTGCTAAAGCGTAGTGGATGGTAGTCTCACTGGGAGCTGTGTATAAATGTCTAGAATATTTGCAGATGAGGAGTGATCATACACTATAACTTGGATGGGTTTAGACAGATAAGGAGAAACATAAGCAGATGAAAACTGAATTAAAGAAACACGAAGCTCAAACCGCGATCCCTTGCTTGGTGAAGACGGTTGCTATAGTGTTTCCTTCCTTTCTGCATTGTTCACTTCTAAGCACTAAGTCTGAACTACACAATTTCTTTTTTTAAATTCAACACAAAGCCAACAAACTAAGTGTGTGCCCACATACACATTTTCTGTTCCTTTAACAATAGCTATACTCCCAGTGCAATTACTTTGAAGAGAATGAGTTACATCCAAAACATTTGAGACCCTGCATTTTTTTTTTAAAAAAATCAAATATTATGAGGTTTTTCACCCTTGGGGTGAGTGGGTGAGTCAAAAAAAGAAAGTCCTTTTCCATTTTTCATGTTTATTGTGTTTTTGGCATAAAAGACATGTTAGTACAATTATTTTGATTTTTGCAACAAAAAAAGTTCAAAATGCTCAAAAAAAATCATTGAAAAAAGCACTTGCAACAAGAAGAAAACTTTCCCACCTTGCTTGTGAGAATGATACAAGCAAAGTTTTCCATCCCCACTTTATGGAAGCTGTTGTGTGGAACCATGAAAAAATACCATCTTCAGTAAAGAGAAAGTGCTATTAGAGAGTGTTGAATATTTGGGGAAAGAAGATAGATGAGCTCTGGTATCACTGGCTACATTATTAGGAAAAGAAAAGATGTGTGGAGTCAAGCCTGACAGTTACAGTCTATAAGTGAGGAAGCAACAGTGCAGACAAGACGAAAGGGGGAATGCATATTAGGAAACCATAACTACAGCCTATACATTTTTTGCCTTTTTTGAAGCATATTTTTGCATATCGAAGAAGAACATTTTCCACTGCCTTCAATTTCAACACATTGTCAAACAGAAAACCTGGTGGACGGAGGAAAACAAATGGGACACAAAGATTCCAGGTTATAAACTCTACAGGAAAGACAGGAGAGGGAAAAATGGTGGCGGTGTGGCCCTGTACATAAATGAAGAGCTAGAATCTCATGAATTAGAACTTCAAGAAAGTTCAAACTCACCTACAGAAACATTGTGGATAAAAGTCCCAGGACAAAAAACTAATCTAGCACTAGGGATCTGCTATCGCCCTCCCAACCAAACTCCAGAGGCAGACTGCTATCTGGAAACGAAGTTAAACAGGCCTCAAAAAGAAATACATTAGTCATAATGGGGGACTTCAACTATCCCCAAATAGATTGGCCAAATTCTTGTTCTACGCATGAAAGAGAGACAAGGTTCCTCGACATGCTAGCTGATTATTCCCTTGAGCAGATGGTCATGGAACCAACCAGGGGAAAGGGGATCCTGGACTTGGTGCTAACTAACGAACAAGATCTCATTCAAGATGTCCTTGTAACTGAGCCCATAGGTACCAGTGACCACAACACAATAACCTTCAACTTAAGTTTGGATAGCAAACTGTCAGTGAAAACTAACACGGAGACATTAAACTTTCACAAAGGGAATTTCACCAAAATGAGAAAAATTGTAAAGAACAAACTAAAAGGAGCAGTAAAAAAAATCAAATCCCTCCAAAATGCTTGGAAACTGTTTAAAAATACCTCAAAACAGGCCGAACTAAAATGCATTCCAATAAAAGAAAGAGGCATGGAAAGTCCAAAAGGACACCAGTATGGCTTACAAATGAAGTAAAAGATGTGATTGGAAGGAAGAAAAACTCATTTAAGAAATGGAAGGCTCTTCCTACCGAGGAGAACAGAAAGGAACACAAGCTCTGGCAAACTAAATGCAAAGCAACAGTCAGGAAAGCCAAGAGAGATTTTGAGGCACACATAGCAAAGAATATTTAAAAAAACAACAAAAACTTCTTTAAGTACATCAGAAGCAGGAACCCAACTAGAAAAGCAGTTGGGCCACTCGACGACAATGGTCAGAAAGGGAAAATCAGCGAAGACAAGGAGATTGCTGAGCGGCTAAATGACTTCTTTGCCTCCGTTTTCACACAGGAGGACAGACAACATA
Source organism: Anolis apletophallus (assembly GCA_030556195.1). Lineage (NCBI taxonomy): Eukaryota > Metazoa > Chordata > Lepidosauria > Squamata > Anolidae > Anolis > Anolis apletophallus. The sequence goes on from JARBWK010000012.1 coordinate 27,228,815, forward strand.
TGCCTGCAGCTGAGTCAGTTTTTCAGGGAGGGAAGTAAAAGAATTAAAACAGATAGAGATAAACAAGGAGGATGTTCTCATATGCCTTACTAAACTAAATGTCAACAAATCACCAGGTCCAGACGGCATCCACCCCAGGGTTCTTAAGGAACTCAAGTGTGAAATTGCTGAACTTCTAGCCAAAATATATAACCTTTCTCTAAGATCAGGCACTGTACCCGAGGACTGGAGGGAGGCAAATGTAACACCGATCTTCAAGAAAGGATCCAGAGGTGATCCAGGAAATTATAGACCAGTCAGTTTAACCTCAGTTCCAGGCAAAGTGATGGAAACCATTATTAAAGAAAAATTACTAGGCACATAGAAGAACAGGCATTGCTGAAGGAAAATCAACATGGTTTCTGCAAAGGCAAATCATGTCTTACTAACTTGTTAGAATTCTTTGAGGGTGTAAATAAACACATAGATAAAGGGGACCCAGTCGATATTGTTTACCTTGACTTTCAAAAGGCCTTTGACAAAGTCCCTCACCAAAGGCTCCTAAATAAGCTCTTCAGCCACGGAATCAGAGGACAGGTCTTGTCCTGGATTGGAACCTGGCTAAACTGTAGGAAACAAAGGGTGGTAATAAACGGACATTTCTCTGGGTGGAAAGAGGTGAGAAGTGGCGTACCCCAAGGTTTAGTTTTGGGTCCGTTACTTTTTAATTTATTCATTAATGATCTGGACGTAGGAGTGAATTCTGAGGTAGCAAAGTTTGCAGACGACACTAAATTGTTCAGGGTAGTTAAAAATGAAACTGATTGTAAAGAGCTCCAGAAAGATCTCTCGAAATTGAGTGAATGGGCAACAAAGTGGCAAATGCATTTTAACCTAAACAAGTGTAAAGTCATGCACATCGGGGCAAAGAACCCCAACTACACTTATCAACTGATGGGGTCAAAGCTTTCCGAGACAAACCAGGAAAGGGATCTTGGGGTTTTGGTGGACAGCTCAATGAAGATGTCAACCCAGTGCGCTGCAGCAGTGAAAAAAGCAAATTCTATGCTAGGCATGATCAGAAAGGGAATCGAAAATAGGTCAGCAAATGTTGTATTACCTCTCTACAAATCTATGGTAAGGCCACATTTGGAGTACTGTGTACAATTCTGGTCTCCGCACCTTAAGAAGGATATAACGGAACTGGAAAAGGTACAGAAAAGGGCAACAAGAATGATCCAAGGGATGGAGCGGCTCCCTTATGAAACCAGGTTGCAACGCCTTGGTCTTTTCAGCCTTGAAAGACGGCGTTTAAGAGGTGACTTGATCGAAGTGTATAAAATCATGCATGGGATAGAAAAGGTGAATAAAGAAAAATTATTTTCTTTGTCACAAAACACTAGGACTAGAGGGCACTCCCTGAAGCTCCAAGGTAGGAAAATTAGGACTAATAAAGGGAAATATTTCTTCACCCAGAGGGTCATTGGGTTATGGAACTCACTTCCAGAGGAGGTTGTGACAGCGGTCAGCCTGAACAACTTCAAGGCAGGATTAGACAGATTCATGGATACCAAGTGTATCGGTGGTTACTGAAAAGGACATTCAAGTGCCACCTCGGAGTTGGTTGAGGTAGGCAGGATTTCCCTGGGTACTGGTTGTTGTGGGTCGGGAGCAGGTCAGGGTTTTGCCCTCCCTTCTGCTCGAGATCCCCGTGTACAACTGGTGGGCCACTGTGTGATACAGAATGCTGGACTAGATGGGCTGAGGTCCGATTCAGCATGGCTCTTCTTATGTTCTTATGTTCTTATGAACTTATTAATCTCTATGTAGGAGGGTCAATGATATCCAGTATTAAATAACACAAAAGAGCATCTTGTGTATCCTGCTCTTTCTGGAAGGGACTAGTGCATGTGCTTGTTTGTACAAACTCCTCTTCCTTTGTCATCTCATGTATATATCTGTGAAGTCTTGGGCCTACATTTTCCAGTGATATATGTTAAGTCCAGCATCTCTGACAATGGGAGTTCTCTTTTTGTGAGAGAGGAGAGAAAAGGTGTGCAATATATAATAGAAGGTCTTACAGTCTCCTAAGACAGTGTTTCCCAACCGGTGTTCCACGGCACAGTACTGTTCCGTGAGCGATTATCTGATGTGCCTTGGGAAAACCTCTCTTCCCCCCTTTCTTCCCCCTCCTGCCAAACCCCTGCTGCTGCTGCTGCTTGGGGGGGGGGGGAGAAGAAGGGCTGGGTGGCAGCAGCGAAGAAGGGGCGTTATTATTATTATTTCCTTCCCTCCCTCTAAATCAAGCTAAATAAAGAGGAAGACTCACTCCTTGCTTGAGACAGAAGGGAATGAAAGACAAAGGGGTCCGCTTTCCTTTGGAATGGAGGGGAGTGGAATAAGGAAGGGAACCGGAAGTGGGGAGTTGGATCGAAATAAGAAACGGACCTTCTTCCTACTGCCCTCTCTAGCACCCCCGACTCAATGGTTTTAACCCTGTGCAAACCTCCCTAGAGCACCAACAATGAGGATCCACCAAGTATGGGGCAAACTTGGGCCCTCCCTCCAGGTGTTTTGGACTCCAACTCCCACAATTCCCAGGCAGGCTTAAACCATCGTAATCTTTGGTTTCAACCTCCCCAAGAGAGGGTTTAAAAGCAGAGAGCCTTGAACCCTCCAAACTTCCATTCCTCCCAGTCTCAGCCATATATTTCCCAATGTGTCTCCAGTTTTGCTGGGGGAAAGGCCCAGGTTAGTTCCAGGTTGGGTTACCACTTTTTGATATAAGAAATAACATTTGGGCATATTATTATTATTATTAATTTCGATTTGATAAACCGCCCTTCCAGAGGCTCAGGGCGGTTTACATATAAAACAGCATATAAACAACATGAGAACAGCATATAAAACGATTAAAACATGAATTCATGCCAAGTTTGGTCCTGATCCAACATTGTTTCAGTCCACAGTGCTCTCTGGATATAGGTGAACTACAACTCCAAAACTCAAGGTCAATGCCCACCAAACTCTTATAGCATTTTCTCTTGGTTATGTGAGTTCTGTGTGGGAAGTTTGTGTCTTTCTTCCATTCCTGCCAGGATATCTATGTTGTGTTCATCGAAACAGGCCCAGGTTTCACATTGAGTGTATAAATACATTTAAAAACATATTAACTATATTATGTGTTAGAGTGTCATTTTGTGTCATTTTGGTTGGTGGTGTGCCCCAGGATTTTGTAAATGTAAAAAGTGTGCTGCAGCTCAAAAAAGGTTGGGAAACACTAAGACACCCATGAGTGTAAGTGTCTGTCGAAAAGAGCTGATAGGGCTCTTATCTCATACCCTTCCAGCAACATAATCTCTGCCAGGTGTGGCCTTGAAGACGCATAGAGCTGGAAATGGGGCTTAGGTCACACCACACTAGCATGAACAGCCCTGGCTCGTGGACTAAAGCAGGATATGATGAAATATCCACTGGACATTGGGAAACTGGGTCAAAAGGGAGATGATGCAACTTCTGCTGGGCATTGCATGTCAGGGAGGTTGGGCCTTTGGGATGATGGACAGGTGATGGGGGTGTGTTTTGTATATAAGCTGTGTTTGTCCCTTTGATGCCAATTCTGGCATCAAAGGCGTTATACCTGGAATAAATCTCGTTGGATCAAGTTGCCGTGTGCGTGTGCTTGCCGTGTGCCTAAAGGTCCCCACAGACGTATTTCAGCATTCTCACAATGAGGGTGAACAGGGCTGTAGCCCGGGGGGGGGGGTGTGTTAGGAGTTCAACCCACCACCAATTTTTCAGGTTAACAAAAACCTGGTTTACTCATTAATTTTAATCAGCTAACCAAATCCCCATGCCAAGTTTATAAGCCTATTTCAATGAGTCCTTCCAGAACTGCAAGCATTGTCTCAAGTAAATTTTGACAATTTATTCGCACTGTCATTAATTGCAGCAATACCTGATATAGTGGAAGCAACCAAGTTAGCCCACCAATAACTAACAGGCAAAGCCTAAGGAATGAGGGGGATTTGAAGGAGACCAGACTTGGTGGGGGAAGCTGACATGGGTGGAGCTGCAAGCTATTTAAGGCCACTCCACCCCCTGCTGTGCAAAGATGCTTCAGTGTGAGGTAGGAAGCAGGATGCTAATGGGGAATTAGACTTTTCCCTCCTTGCTCCCTCCCTTCCCTCTTTCCAGATAGCACCCCTGTCCATAAGAGCTTGGTGGGCATTAAATATTGGATCAAGGAGTTTTTAGTTTACGGTCGTTTGATACACCACTTAGTTCAGGATGAGTACATAAGCAGTTGGTCTAAGATCAATTCTAAGAAAGCTGCCTCCATTGGCCTTTCCACATCCCTCCTAACTCATCCGGGTTTTGACATGGCTCCCAAATCAATCAAACAGAGACTGTGGGACATTGCCTTTTGTGAGCTGCGCTCACGCTCTTAGTTATCCTGCTTCCCTAGTGCCCTGCCCATACATTATGTTGGGCCTTTTCATGCAGCAAACTATCTAAAAAACTTGACAGTAGCCAAATATTGCTGCCTTGAGTAATCGAGTTAAACCAGCTCCTTGGTTTACTGAGGAGCTGGCAGCAATGAAGCGAAAAAAGAGGAGGCTACAGTGCGTGTGGCGTCGGAAGCGGAGCAGATCAGCTTGTGCGCGCCTGGTCCCCTTTTTGAGGACTTATGACGCAGCAACAAAAGCCGTACAGAAAACATCTATCGCGGCCAAGGTGGACGCCGCGAAGAACCGTCCAGCGGAACTGTTCCGAGTCGTTAGGGGTCTTTTAAATCCGCCACAGTGCGAGATCCCTGACAGCTCGGTGGTACGCTGTGAAGAATTTGCTAAGGCCTTCGCGGATAAAGTGGGGCTGATCCGTTCCAATACCACTTTAACGGCAGTCTCTGAGGATGTGACACGAGCATCTGCTTCTCCGGTTTTAATGGATTCGTTTCAATTGGTTCAGCTTGAGGATGTGGACAAGATCCTTGGAGAGGCGAGGCCCACTACATGCATCCTAGACCCCTGCCCATCCTGGCTGATAAAGGAAGCCAGAGGGGGTTTGGCAGAGTGGGTGAAGGTGGTGGTTAATGCCTCCTTACAGGAGGGCAAAATTCCAGCCAGCTTAAAGCAAGCTGTTATAAAACCGCTGTTGAAAAAACCATCACTGGACCCCACTCATGTAGTGAACTATCGGCCAGTTTCCAATCTCCCCTATTTGGGCAAAGTCATGGAACATGTGGTAGCTTTGCAACTCCAGGGGTTCTTGGTAGACACTGATTATCTTGATCCGGCACAGTCTGGCTTTAGGCCGGGACATGGTACTGAAACAGCCTTGGTCGCCTTGGTAGATGATCTACGCCGGGAACTCGACAGGGGAGTGTGTCCCTGTTGGTTCTGCTGGACCTCTCAGCGGCTTTCGATACCGTTGACCACGGTATCCTTCTGGGTCGCCTTGCCGATATGGGGCTTGGCGGTACTGCTCTGCAGTGGCTCCAATCCTTCCTGGAAGGTCGTACCCAGAAGGTGTCATTGGGTGACACCTGTTCGGCTCCACAGCCGTTGTCCTGTAGAGTCCCTCAGGGTTCAGTTCTGTCCCCGATGTTATTCAACATCTACATGAAACCGCTGGGAGAGATCATTCGGAGTTTCGGAGTAAGGTGTTATCTGTACGCAGATGACGTCCAGATCTGTCACTCCTTCCCACCTGTCACCAAGGAGGCTGTCCAGACCTTGAACCGGTGCCTGGCCGCTGTGTCGGACTGGATGAGGGCTAGCAAATTGAAACTAAATCCAGACAAGACAGAGGTCCTCCTGCTCAGTCGCAAGGCCGAACAGGGCATGGGGTTACAGCCTGTGTTGGATGGGGTTACACTCCCCCTGAAGATGCAGGTTCGCAGCTTGGGAGTGATCCTGGATTCATCGCTGAGCCTGGAACCCCAGGTCTCAGCGGTGGCCGGGGGGGGAGCTTTTGCACAGTTAAGACTCGTGCGCCAGCTGCGCCCGTACCTTGGGAAGTCTGATCTGGCTACGGTCGTCCACGCTCTGGTCACATCCCGAATAGATTACTGCAACGCACTCTACGTGGGGCTGCCTTTGAAGACAGTTCGGATATTGCAATTAGTCCAGCGGGCGGCAGCCAGATTGCTAACGGGAGCTACATACAGGGAGCATACCACCCCCCTGTTGTGTCAGCTCCACTGGCTGCCTGTCCAATTCCGGGCTCAATTCAAAGTGCTGGTTTTGACCTTTAAAGCTCTATACGGTTCTGGCCCAGCTTACTTGTCCGAACGCATCAGCCGCTATGTCCCACCTCGTAATCTAAGATCATCCGGGGAGGCCCTGCTCTCGCTCCCGCCTACGTCTCAGATGAGGCTTGTGGGGACGTGGGATAGGACCTTCTATCCCCGCCTGTGGAATGCGCTTCCTATTGATGTACGATCCACCACATCCCTCCTGGCCTTCAGGAAAAAAGTAAAATCCTGGCTGTGGGACCAGGCATTCGTACACCAGCACAAGGCAGCATTTTAGATTGGTTTTTAATGAAAGTGGGTGATTATGGCCAATGTTTTTATGGACTGAACATTGTTTTAATCCAGAGTGAATGTGTATGGTGCTAATGTAGTTGTATTTTAATGTATTTTTAATGTATTTTAATTGTTGAAGTGTTTTGAAGTTTATATTGTTATTATGTGGGCATCGAATTGTGCCGTACTGTAAGCCGCTCTGAGTCCCCCCTTGGGGGTTGAGAAGAGTGGGGTAAAATCCCGAAATAAATAATAAATAATATTTTCCAAGGCAAGTTGCAATGTGCTCCCGTCTGAATTGCTGCGTGGGAGATTCGCAGGTACTCTATACAATGAAAGAGTGTGGTAGAGTGCATCTACCACACTCTACTGTCATGCAGTTTCTATGAACAGGCCCGAGCAGACACAATCAACCCCCTACTAAGTAATTTACCAGCAAGTTCCATGAAATTTGATGTGAAGTTTCTACTTAGTGACAAACTTCCCCACATGACCTTGACGGTTGCTAAGTTTCTTTCTGAGGCAGCCAGAATTTAGATATTTCCCAATTTTAGACATAGGCTGAAAGTCTTTTACCTATGTTTTTAGCCAACATGTGTTTTAAGCTATTTTTAACTGTTGTTAATTTTACCCATCTGTGTGCCCAATGAACTGGTTGTTCTTAATCTTATTACCTGCATACCTTGAGGCTAAAACACACCTGCACTTCTATAATTTTTTTAAAAAAAAGATAGTTGGGTTCCCATTGCTATGTCTTGGCATTTATTGGCAGGGAGTTCCCAGCAGAACACAAGGGCTGGAGTTTTGGGTGGCTGCACTAAGCAGAGTTCCCCACCTGGGTTGCCTCAAGGAAGGCACATCTTGTAGCAGAGGTTTGCCCTCCCTTTAGCATAAACTCTTAATAAATTGTTGCCTGGATGAGTCACACTCTCAGCCTCAAGTCATGATTGTTAGATCACAGAGGAAGGTTGCAGACAACTCCTTCCTTTAAAATAATGCTTAATGAATCATTGTCTGGGGGGAGTCACATTCTCTCAACCTCAGGAAGGCACAAACAATTCCACTCATTAACTGTGTCATCATATAGTGAGCCTTACATTTTATTGCATTCCTCATGTTAGGAGTTAAGTTTTGGCCTCATATTAGGTTTAGCTCTTGCAATTATATTGGGGGAGCTCTCCTTTGTTTCGGGCCTCATGTTATACTTTAAATCTTGCCATTATATTGGGAGGTGTCCATCTTGTTCTAGGCCTTGTGTTCAACTTTATAGCCTTTGCCAGTATTTATATATTTATTTATTTATTGTATTTGTATACTACCTTTCTCAGCCCCATAGACAACTCAAGGCAGTTAAAAGAGAAGGGCGAAGACAGCTTAAATCAAAGGAAGAGCTACAGGACACATATAAGAATTTAACATGGCTTCAATTTCTACAAATTAAAGAATATTATTTTTTAAAAAGACGAACAGAAAGGATTTGAGGAAAAAGAAGATTTCTGGAAGGCTCTAATAAAAAAACAAAAGGAAAATAATAACAAAGATTTATTCCAAACTGTTGGAATGGTCTACAGAGACAGAGTTAGTAAAACAATGAATGGTCAAATGGGCAAAAAACATTGGAATATCAATAAAGCTAAGAGAATGGGAACAAATGTGGAAGGTTAAACTAAAATACACATATGCAATGGACTTAAAAGAAAATTGGTACAAGATGTTCTTCAGATGGTATATAACACCACAGAAGCTAGGTATAATGTACAAAGAAGCAGAAAACAAATGTTGGAAATGTGAAGAACAAACCGGAACTTTTTACCACATGTGGTGGACTTGTCCAAAAGCGAAAAAATATTGGAAATCAATACATGATAGTATTCAAAATATTTTACACATTGCTTTGGAAATGAAACCAAAATATTTCCTATAGGAATAACAGAAGAGGACTTAATACCAGATAAGAATATGGACAAATTATTCACCTATATGACTACAGCAGCAAGAATTGTTTACGCAAAAGAATGGAAAAGCAAAGAAACACCAACAAAAGAAGAATGGGGGGATAAAGTATGGGAAATAATGGATATGGATACACTTACCTTCTATCTGAAAGACTCAGAAGGAAAAGTGTTAATAAAGATAGACTAGACTTTATTTAAGGAATATATGAAGATACGACAAGCCCGACAGAATACCTAAACTGCAAGGAATGGAAATAATGACAATGAAATGGAAAAGAAGAAAATCAAAGAATGAAGTGGCTAAAGAACCAATGACTAAAAAAGAAATGAATAAGAAAATATAACTAACCAGTGAAGAAAGAAGATGGAAGTCAAAGAAATTCCCCTTTTCTATCTTTTCTCACTACCCTATACCCTCTTTTACCTCCCAAGCTCCCTCATTAATCCCTTATTTATTTATTTATTTATTATTCGGGCTTCTATGCCGCCGACTCCCTGAGGCTCGCGGCGGCTTACAGGAGCCGAAGGGCACAGTAAAATACAGGCAATAAGCAGTTAAAAACAATTAAAAACAACAGCAGTATAGTAATTAATAACACAGTTAACACAATGAACAGCACATCATCCTCAGAAGAACGAATAGATGGCGGGGCATGGGCAGGACTTACTCACCAAAGGCCTGCTTAAACAGGTATGTTTTACAGGCCCGTCTAAACGGGAGCAAGTCCTTCATAGCCCGAGTTCCGGCCGGGAGGGCGTTCCACAGCGTAGGTGCTATGACAGAGAACACCCTCCGGCGGGTAGCAGTCAGCCTTGCGAGTTTAGCTGAAGGTATCTCCAGGAGATTGGAGTCCTCAGACCGAAGTGATCTCGGAGGGCAATATGGGGTGAGACGGTCCCTCAAATACGCTGGCCCCAGGCCGTGTAAGGCCTTAAAGGTGAGGACCAACACTTTGAAGGTGATCCGGTGCTCAATTGGCAGCCAGTGCAGATCCTGCAAAACAGGTGTTATGTGGGCGCCAGCTGGCGTGCCAGAGCCGGGCGGCAGTGTTCTGCACTAGCCTGAGCTTCCGGGTCACCGACAGAGGAAGGCCAACGTAGAGCGCGTTGCAGTAATCCAGCCTTGAGATGACTGTGGCTTGGATCACCGTGGCCAGATCGTTCTGGGAGAGATAGGGGGCCAGCCTCCTTGCCTGTCGCAGATGAAAAAAAGCGATCTTGCTGACCGCAGAGACCTGGGCCTCCATGGTCAGCTGGGAGTCCAAATGGACCCCCAGGCTCTTTACGGAAGGCGATGGGCATAACACCGCACCGTCCAGGCTCGGAAGCTGGACATTAACATCACCCGGGCGACCCAGCCACAAGATCTCCGTCTTCGCCGGATTCACCCTCAACCTACTGGCTCGCAGCCATCCAGTAACGGCTTCGAGGCAGTGTTGGAAATTATCGGGGACAGAACCCGGCCTGCCCTCCATCCTCAGAATGAGCTGGGTGTCGTCAGCATACTGGTGACACTCCAGCCCATAACTCCGCACCAGCTGTGCAAGCGGCTGCATGTAGATATTAAATAACAGAGGGGAGAGAATGGCCCCCTGGGGACCCACAGAGTAGTGGGGAGCCTCGGAGACCACCTCGCCCCTCCTCACACGCTGAGACCGCTGGTGGAGGAAGGAGGTCAGCCATTTAAGGGCTGTCCCCCTCACTCCAGCCACGGCCAGGCGGTGGATCAATAGATTGTGGTCGACTGTGTCAAACGCTGCCGTGAGGTCCAATAACACGAGCAGCGCAGACCCGCCTTGGTCGAGCTGGCAGCGGAGTTGGTCTGTGATGGAGACCAGAACCGTCTCCGTCCCGTGCCCCGAACGGAAGCTGGACTGGAAGGGGTCTAGCCATGTTGCATCATCTAAGAAGGACTGCAACTGCTCCGTTACTGCCCTCTCAACTACCTTCACCAGGTACGAAAGGTTCAACACTGGTCGGTAGTTGGAGGGAGCCGCCGGGTCTAGTGACGGTTTCTTCAGTAATGGAGCTACCACCGCCCCTTACCCGAGTCACATATTTCTTCTCCCTGCTTCTTTACTTACTGCCCCGAGTATCTCTGCTTTTCCTTTCCCATATCCCCAATTCTTTCTTTTTATTATATATGTATTTAAAACTCTAATAATTTTTTTAAGGCAGTTAACAGAGTAAAATTCAATGCTAAGGGATGAGGGGGATTTGAAGGCCCTCATGAAAGAGACCAGACTTGGTGGGGGTGGCTGACATATCATAAATACAATTAAAAACTTAATATATAATAAAAACTAAACAAATCAATAAAATATAAATTCATAGTGTCTCCTTGTTAAAAGTGTTGCCCGGTCTCATTGTCTAGTCATTCCATTTTCCTATGTCAGTTACTCTGCATTTGGAAACGCTTGTTCAAAAAGCCACGTCTTGACTTTTTTCCGGAATGTTAAAAGAAAGGTGGCTGATCTAATACCTAAAGGAAGGACTTCCATAGCCAAGGGGCTGCCACTAAGAAGGCCCTGTCTCTCATCTCAGCCAAACGTATTTGTGACAATGGTGGTAGTGACAGCAGGGCCTTCCCAGATGATCTTAAGGTCCTAGATGGTTCATAAGGGGAGATGCGTTCAGATATGTAAGTTGGGCCAGAACCATTTAGGGCTTTGTACGCTAAGCCAGCACTTTGAATTGTGCAAACTGGCAGCCAATGGAGCTGGTGCAACAGATGAGCTGTACACTCCTTGAGCGCTGCTCCTGTTAGCAATCTGGCTGCCATTCATTGGACCATTTGAAGCTTCCAGACAGTCTTCAAAGGCAACCCCACATAGATTGCATTGCAGTAGTCTATACAGGATGTAACCAGAGCATGAACTACCGTGGCCAAGTCAGACTTCCCAAGGTATGGGCGCAGCTGATGCACAAGTTTTAACTGTGCAAATGCTCTCCTGGTCACCACTGAAACCTGGGGTTCTAGGCTTAGCAACAAGTCCAGGATAACACCCATGCTGCGAACCTGCTTAGGAAGCCTTCATTTGGATGTCTGTCTCCATTTTGTTGAGACCATATAATGGGCTTCATGCCTTTGGGCTGTTGTTGTCTCAGGCTGGGGCCAATCTGGAGGCAGGGGGGGGGGGGTGTCACATGGTCTTCTCCTGTATCTGAGAGGCTCTCAAGTTCCTGCCTGGTCAGGCTCATGGCTTCACAAACTAGAAGGCATCAGATCTGGTCTCTTCTGGGAGCTGTGCAGTCATACAAACTTACTGCAGAGAGCTCTAAAGGGGAAGAGCAGTGCAAGTAGGTGGGAAATGAGGTTTCATATTTATTTATTTATTTATTTACGGCATTTTACCCCGCTCTTCTCAACCCCCGCTCTTCTCAACCCTTCACAGAGCGGCTTCCAAAAGGCACAATTTGATGCCTACATCACAATCGCAGTATAAAAACACAATATAAAACCTCCAGCATTCGACACTAAAATACATTAAAATACAATTATATTCATAGAGAAAAGCAAAGAAGAGGGAACAAGAAACAAAGCTGTTGTTGTGCTGAGAAAGGGTGAGCCATGAAACAGATGAAAGAAAGATCCAATTGTTTTAGAAGTTGTGGTGTGGACAAACAGAATTATTTCTTACATGAAGAGCTCTGTTGAGCAATTTCAGGAACAAGAGAGATATAGTATGAGACACCTGCAGTGTTTCGTGAAATCATGGAACTAGAACAGTCAGTGCAAAAACATCCCTGCAATTTCTCCTCCAAATATACTGAATTGTTTCCATGTCTCTCAAAATTCCTATGGGCAATCAAACTGGACAGTACCCGCCAAGCTTATCTGGTATGTCATTCCAGGTAAAATTTATGTTTCAATCAACAGCAGCATGAAAAGTTGACAATTCTGTAAGAAATGCAAATCATTAGATTCTCTTTACATTTTATCGATACTTTGCCTGAATTGAGCTTTCCTTGAAGTGAACTAGTAATAGAGAGTAAAATGTTGCTAAAGTCCCACTGTTTGAAGCAGGATGCCACAAGCTTCAATGCAGATGGCTGCACAATGATCCATAAGCAAACTACAAGAAACCAGTCCCTAAGGTACATCAGTCCTGAGTTATATGTCCATAACATGATTGAAGATGACACAGGATGGTGCTTGAAAGTCTCATAGGCTTTAGTTAAGACCAGATAAACATTTGGATGACCAGATAAGAATTCGTGTGCACTGAATTCGCGGATATATTTTGAGCTGAAAAAAACAACATTTCAACAAGTTCATTCAGGTTGATGAGTATAAGGACATAAAACATGTCATGGTGATCACCAACTTCTAGCCTTAAAATTTATACTCAAATGTGCATACTATTTATTTATTTATTTATTTATTTACCCTATTTATATCCCACCTCTTTCTACCCCAAGGGGGACTCAAGGTGGTTTAGTCAATGTTTAAACAACATTAAGCTTAACATCCATTGAAATAAAATTAATAAATATTAAAATTTTAAATTACATTCAATATTAAAATCATGCCATCCAAAAAACATAGCCTAAGGCCTTTCTGTAGTCATTGCACATATTCCAGTTATATTATATTATTGCACTGCTTTCCTGAAAGCCTGATCCCAGAGCCAGATTTTTACTCTCCTTCTGAAGGCTAGGAGGGAGGGGGCTGATCTAATGTCGCAAGGGAAGGGGGAGTTCAACAGCTGAGGGGCCACCATTGAGAAGGTCCTATCTCACGTCTCCATCGGTTGTGCTTGTGAAGAAGGTGGGACCAAGAGCAGGGCCTCCCCAGAAGATCTTAATCACTGAGGTGGTTCATAGGGGGAGATACGTTCAGAAAGACAAACTGGGCCAAAAATGTTTATGCCTAAACCTTTATTCTGAGGTCCTAATAACACCAGTTTGTTTTATTTTTTCCTGAAACAATGTCAAATGAGAGTCCAATCCAGAGTTTGCATGTGTTAGATTTTTTAAATACATCATTAACATTAAACATTGGAAAGTGAGATCATTACAAAATGTGTTTTTAACACTGGAAAGATGTTAATTATCTAATTCATTAATTATCAATTAATTCTTTAATTCATTAAAGCAGAGCCAACCTTAAGAAATGGGGCTACAAGGTGGAATCTATGACATACAAGTGTGGAGAAGAGCAAATCGCAGACCACCTACTACAATGCAACCCGAGCCCTGATACATGCACAATGGAGGACCTTCTTATGGCAACACCAGAGGCACTCCAAGTGGCTATCTACTGGTCAAAGGACATTCAATAGAATACCAAGTCTGCAAACTTTGTGTTTTGTTTATTTGTTTGTTTTCAATGCAATACAACTGTTTGGTTTGCTCCTGACATGATAAATAAATAAATTCATTAATTTAAGTGGTCTGCCTCTACTTCCTCACTTGCATAAAATCAAGAAAACATGAATTCAGATATGGCTAAACTGATGTACCCAATTAAAGTAGATATTTTCAAGTTTAGTTCATGGTTCAGCACTGCTGGTCAATGCAAACACGCTCCCATTTCCAGGGTGGCTCGGGGGGATAGCAGTCCAGACTTCTCTAGGTCTGATCTGGAATGTTCTACTATGGCTCAATCCCAGTATAACTGGATCAGCCTCAGTATAGCAATGGGATGTGCCCAAGTGGTAAACAAATCAACAAGTATAACTGATTATGACATGGAGAGGACAATAAATTTCAAACAATATGTTTGATTTAATGGTGTGTTTGCAAATGCCTACACTCAGGCTAGTCTGATACTAGTATATTTTCACATAAGGGAAATTTGAAAAGAAACTATTTAACAACACTTTTTAATGAGTAAAATTATTTACTACCCAGTAAACAATGAGAATCAATTACACCGAGATTTAATGAATGCAGTTTAACAACACTTTTTAATGAGTAAAATTATTTACTACCCAGTAAACAATGAGAATCAATTACACCGAGATTTAATAAATGCAGTTTAACACGCATTTAACTGCTATGGCTCAATTCTTTGGAATAATGGGAGTTATAGTTTGATGCCAGTACTAAAGAGCTTGAAAATCAGTTGAATCTAGAGCAGGGGTGGGCAATTACCGGCCCTCCAGGTGTTTTGGACTTCAGCTCCCAGAAATCCTAACAGCTGGTAAACTGGCTAGGATTTCTGGGAGTTGAAGTGCAAAACACCTGGAGGGCCGGTAATTGCCCACCCCTGATCTAGAGCATTGAATCATGGCAGTTAAAGTGGTGTCAAACTACATTAATTCTATAATATAAAGGAACCCATAAAGGACTATTTTCACTTTATATATTATTTTGTTAAAATTGGTTTATGTGGTGTGTATTTCTGTTTAGCTTTTGCTTATATGATTTTTTGTTGTATTTTATATGTATTTTTGTCATTTAACCATTGTATTACAATTAATCTCAAAAAAAGGCAAGAAGAAAGGAAAAAGAATTTAGAAAAAGAAATAGATGAGTTGGGAAAAAAGTATATAATAAAGAGAGAGACACAAATTTATGCAAGGTTGAGAGCCAAAAAAGAGGAATTGGAAAAAAATGGAAATAGATGAAGTACAAGAAAATTTAATATATTTAAGGAGGGAATTTTTTGAATTTAATAATAAGAACTCAAAGATGCTAGCCAAATCCACACAAAAAAAGTAAATGGAAGGTATAATAAGTACGATAAAAGATAAAATGGGTAAAACATCTATGAAAGAAAAATTGAAGGTTTTTGAAGAGTTTTACAAGGAATTATACCAAACAAAAGCCAGCTCCATAGAAAAAATTAGGAAATATGTGGAGGAAAATTGGGAGAGTAGGTTGGAGGAGAATGACAAAGAAATGTTGGAACAACCTATTAAGAGGATGGAAATAGAGGAAGTTATTAAGAATTTAAAAGTTGGGAAGGCTCCAGGTCTGGACGGTTTGGGAACAGAATATTATAAAAGCTTCGGAGATGTATTGATTCCAAAACTATTAGAACTGTACAATGGAATAATGAAAGGAGAAAATATCCCAGAATCATGGAGGAAGTCATTAATAATATTAATACCAAAACCCGATAGAGACTTAACAGACCCAGGGTCATATAGGCCCATATCACTAGTTAACCAAGATGCGAAGATTCTATCTGCTATAATAGCCAATAGAATGAACAAATGTATGTACAAATATATAAAAAAGATCAATGTGGGTTTGTAAAAGGAAGACAAATGTCAAACTTGATAGGGAAAGTATTAAATAAAATTTGTGTTGTTCAAGAGAGGAATATAAAAGTAGGGATATTATCATTAGATATATTTAAAGCTTTTGATTGTGTGGAATGGCGGGCTTTAAGCGGGATTATGAACAAATTTGGAATGGGAAGTAGAATAAAAGGTTTACTAGAACAATATTATTCAAGAAATTCAGCAGTAGTAAATATAAACGATGGGGTGACAAAAGAAATAAAAGTGACAAGGGGAACAAGACAAGGATGCCCTCTATCACCAATTCTGTTTGCGATGGTGATAGAACTATTTGCAAATGCCATTAGGAACGATAAAAACTTAGAAGGGGTAGGAATAAAGGAAAAGCAGAAGGTGAGCTTATTTGCAGATGATACATTGTTATTTATTGAAAATATAGTAGCTAAAATGGATAAAACAAAGGACCATCTAGAGAAATTTGGGGAATCAACGGGTCTACAAGTTAATTGGAATAAGTCAGAAATGATGCTATTTAATTATACAAAGAAAGAAGAAAAAGATTTTATAGAACAAAGAAAAATGGGAATTAGATTAAAGAACAAATTAAAATACCTTGGAGTAATAATAACAAAAGATTTAAAAGAAATGGAAGAGGTAAATGTAGTAGCATTGAGAAAAGAGGTTAAAAAAATTAACAGAGTATGAAAGTATACATTTATCTTGGTTTGGAAAGATAGCATTAGTAATAATGAAAATACTCCCAAAGATAAATTTTATATTTAGAATGCTGCCACTGCAAATTACAGAAGAACTAAACAGATGGCAACAAATGATAAATAAATATTGTAATGGTAATGAAAGAAATAGACTAAACAAACATTTATGGTATAAATCGCAAAAAGATTTAGCACTCCCTAACATTAAAAAATATTATGAAGCGAGTAGATTGAGATTGGTTATAGAAGGAATGATTAAAAAAGATGGTGTAGAATGGCTAAGAAAGTACTCAGGAAAAGTGGAAGAAGAAATATGGAATATATTTTTTAAACAGTTCACGAGAAAGGAAATTAGGGAAATTAGAAAAACAATGTTAAGTAATATATTAGAATATGGAATCAATATAGGAGATTGTTAATAATGGATGGTTCAGTGATAACCCCAATGGTAATGGAAAAGAAATTTCCAAAAAAATTTAAAGCAAGTAATGGATAAAAAAAACTAAGGGAAAAAAATCTAGATAAAATAGGGGACTGGATAAAGGTTGGAATGAATAAGGAAATGATTATGGAAGAATTTAGAGAAATAAAATTGACATGGTTCCACTGTATACAATTAGAGCAATGGTTTAAAAACTGGGGGGGGGGGGGGATAATAAAAAAGGAAATAACTTTAACCAATTCGAACAAATAATACAAAATGGGAGGGATGTAGAAGAGCACGAAAACTTGAAAGGAATAACTAGTAAAATATATAAGATAATAATGGAAATAAAGGAAGGAAAAACAAAAAATAATACCCTTAAGGAGGTTTGGGAAGAAGATTTAGGGATAAAAATGAAGGAAACAGAGTGGCAACAATTATGGAGACAAAGACATTTAAAAAAATTATCAATAAGGGTTAAAGAAAATTATTATAAGTTAATATGGAAATGGTACCTTACACCAGTAAGAATAGCAAACATAAATAAAAACTACTCGAAAAATTGCTGGAGAGGATGCCAAGAAACAGGAACATATATACATATGTGGTGGCAATGTAAATATGTAAGTAAATTTTGGGCGGAAATATTTAGAGAAATAGAAGATATAATGAATATTAAAATTGAAAGAACTCCTAGTATAGCCTTATTATCATTATATAAAATAAACAATTGGGGAAAAAGGATAAAGATGCGATAACAAACCTATTGACAGTAGCAAGATTGCTTATAGCAAGGAATTGGAAAAAAGAAATGAATATACAAATAGAGGAATGGTACAAGGAAGTGTGGAAATTGGCAATAAATGACAAGTTAACATGTATATTAAAAGTAAAAAGAGGTATATGGAAACAAAGTGATTTTGATGAGGTATGGAGAAAATTCATCGAAAAAGGACTAAAAAAGAAAGAAGGCAAGTTACCTCCAAAGGAAGAAATGAAATTTTGGACAAATGATATGTAAAAGCTATGGCTTGGGAAGGGGGGAGGGGAGCACAGTGGTGAGGGATACAAAAATGTATAAGAAAAATAAT
This sequence comes from Anolis apletophallus, assembly GCA_030556195.1. Lineage (NCBI taxonomy): Eukaryota > Metazoa > Chordata > Lepidosauria > Squamata > Anolidae > Anolis > Anolis apletophallus. The sequence continues at coordinate 27,246,708 of JARBWK010000012.1, forward strand.
GGCAGATGCCAAAGAGTTAAGTATTGTATTGTAGTTAGTAATGAACAACATGAATCTGCTGTAAAATAGACATTGTATAATAATTGTGTTGACAATGATAAAACAATAAAAAATATTTTAAAAAAACAAACCATTGTATGCTCATGGGAGAAAAGCAGGATAGAAAGAAAGAAAGAAAGAAAGAAAGAAAGAAAGAAAGAAATATACAACAAAGATCTATATGACCAAATATGTTTACATACATATTAACTTTCTTTTTAAAAAATAATTGAAAGGAACTGAACTGTAGTGCAACTAAATTCTTATACTCAGAAAAGATTGTCCCGAAGGACACTTAATTGGCATAGCTGATAAGATAAATATTGTAGTCCTTACAAAAATGGATTTTTTTTCATTTGTGATAAGGTCCATTGAGTTCATCAATGGTTCCTTATCATCCTGGAGTAACTAGCGGTTGCCTCGGAATCCAGTCTTATCTTAGATGTTGCTCAATATTTTTATAAATTACTTGATTAATGGAACAGAAGGCATATATCAAATTTGCAGATTACACCAAAAGTGGGGAGATTTAACCACGGGATAGGATAGAGATGCAAAATGATCTCAACAGATTGGAGAGCTGAACCTGAATGAATTAAATTAATTTTAACAGGGATAAATGCAAGGTACTACAGGCAGGAAAAATAGAATGCACAAATATAAAATGAGTGACAACTGACTTGAGAGCTATTCACTTGGAAAAGAATCTAGGAGTTCTAATAAGCTCAAGCTAAAAGTGAGTCAACCCTGTGGTGCAGCATCCAAAAAAGGCCAATGAAATCATATACTACATCAACAGGAATACAGTGTCCAAACATGTCATTCTGTTCTGCTTTGTTTAGAACACGTGTGGAATACTGTATCCTCCACTTTTAGTCATCACTGTTCAAGAGAGAACAACAAACTGGAACAACGCCCAAGATTATGAAAAGTTTAGAAACTAAGCCATATGAATGTTTACCAATTTTATATTTTATGGTTGGAAGCCACCCTGAGTCCCTTCAAGGAGGGAGAGCAGGTTAAAAATAAATTATTATTATTATTATTATTGAGGGGTGGCTTAGGGAACTGTGTGTCTTTAGCTTGGCAAAGAGAAGAAAGAGAGGTGCCTTGATACGTATCTTTAATAGCTGAAGGGATGTAATATAGAAAATGCAGTGTGTTTTCTGCTGCTCCAAAGATTTAAGTATGCACACCAGATAACAAGAAAAGACATTACATCTAAGTATTATGAAGAATTTATTTGCTATAAATCCTGTTTGAGCATGGATTAGGCTGACTCAAATGGTGGGGATTATTCTTCTCAGATCTTTGAAGAGAGGTTGGATGGTCACTGCTCAGGGCACAATAGTTATTTATTAGGGTTGTGTATTTGATGCAGAAATACTCTTGGTTTGGATCTAGTTTGGATGTTTAGCACTTTTGAAGTGAGTTCTGACATGCCGGAGGAGGGAGGGGGAGGCCGAGGTGGAAATTGCTAAAAATGTTGTTTTTAAAAACTTTGAAAATTCCCAAAAATTCCATATATGAGTGAAACGTTATGAAACTTGATATAGAGTAGAAAATGTGTTCTACTATTATAGCAAGTTTCACCCCAATAGCTTTAAAAATGAGGGAGAAAGGAGTCCCATTTATAATAATTTTATTTAAGCCATATGCCTGTGCTAAACTACATTTCCCAGAATGCATTGGGCAGCAAGCTATGGCATTTAGTCATTCTATAATAAATAAAATCATGAAATCTGCAAAGTAATTATTATAGTAATTATTATAGTATAAATCTGTTCTAAGTTACAGTTATTTGGTTGCATATTAATTGGAAACATATTAATTGGACATAGGAATGTTAGGATTGTGTCTTTCTGCCTGGAAGAAAGGGGGTCAAGTCTAGATTGGGCATGGGCAAACTTTGGCCCTCCAGGTGTTTTGGACTTAACCCCCACAATTCCTAACAGCTCGTAGGCTGTTAGGATTTGTGGGAGTTAAAGTCCAAAACACCTGGAGGGATGAAATTTGCCCATGGTTGGTCTAGATGTCCCTTGATGCTGTCTGTACTATGATTTCTGTTCCTGGATTATAAATGTCATTTCCTAATTGATTCTGTCATAAAAACATGGTGAAAGTTTATTACACTGGGAAAAAAACTTTGTCTTTACTCAAGGGACATAATCATTTTGCTTTGTTGAGTCTCTACCAATTTAACACAGTTTCTGCCACAAAAAAAGTTTCTAGAGTAGAACAACTACTTTCAAAGTAAAGACCACACAATGAAAGAGGAAAGAACACATTAAAACCAGAAACAGATTTTGTTTATTATTTAAAAAATGTTTTGTATGAAAACTTTGAAAATTTGCCAGAAATCTGTGAATAAGTCAAACATTCTGAAATTTGGTGAGCTAACAGTGGTCAATGTGTCCTACCACTGTAGCAAGCTTCCTCAGGATAGCTCAAAAATGAGGGAAAGAGAAGCTCCTCAAGCTTCCCCACTGACAGTAATGTTTCCCTTAATGTGCATGTGTGACTGCCATTAATGAGGTACTTACAAAGATTCAGAAGTTTCGTAAAGTTTTGAAATGTTTACCTGCCAAAATTTGGAAAGGACTTTAGAAACAAAGCTCCAGCACCCCTACTTCTGAACCCGGTTTAGAACCATTTTTATTGCGCATGCCTTTTATTTATCCCTCCATGGCATGGATTTCACCAGATGGTCCTTATAGTAGTATGATTCTATGTTTGTGACAATGCCCTTCCCACTACCCATAATACAGAAAGAAACGGAAGGATTTTTAGCCTAAAGGGTGGATCTATTAACTGCCTAAATCTACTGAGTGAAAATAGTTTCCAGATGGTGAGATGAAACAACACAATAATGGATCTCACCCTGGGCCTTACAAGGGATGCATTTCATACTATTTAAATACAGTTTGCACTTGGAGTGCTTAGAGCTGTCACCTGTTGGCCATGGTCACCTGTATAAACATCCAATAAATTGTCAGTGTTTTGCAAGTCTTCTTCTTTGTTAATAGGGCTCCGTTATGCAGCCACCTGTTATAACAGCTGGAAAAATGACAGTGCTTTTCCATCTCTATATATTTTGAGTATATCAATAATCTCAGGTGACTAGAAAGCCACTTTTAGTAGACCAGTGAGGTATACCATAAACACCTCAATGTATTGCCTACTGCTAGGCATGTGTACATTAACAGCCATTTTGTGTTCTCCTTGCAATAAAAATCATGGTATAATAATGGGGCACATTTTTATGATGAAATAGAAAGGGGAAACTCAATGGTGAAAAAGATATAGGAAGAGGTTATTTTTTCACTTGTCTTTTTTGCAACCAGGTTGAACTTTTCCCTGTGCTATATAGAATGTGGACAGAATGTGGTTTGATTGAAGCGCTATCTATCTTCATAGCTGCAGTCTACAATGATAACTTGGATTTGTGTGTGGACACAATGTTTTACCACTAAATGACCAAATGTTGCAGGGCAGATGGTATCCATCTCCTGGAGTTGGCCAACAAGGTTTGGCAACTTACAGGCCGGTTTTCGGGCCTTTGTTAGGACTTGGTGGGGGATGGGGGTAAAATTGACATTTGCCTCCAATCTGTGGCGGTAAACAGTTAGGAAAAGCTAACTTTAGTTACCCCTTTCAGGGGTAACTAAAACACTCACCTAAGGTTCAATTTGATGAGGTGAGGGGAATTCTAACGGCCTAGGAATGGGGAGAGTCAGGTCTCAGATACCCTTAGAGGGACTTCTCTGACACATCTCCTTAGAGGTTTCCCAGACTACGTTCCCTGGGGACCCTGGTGTTTCGCCCTAACTAGCCGAAATGAACCAGTAGCCAGCGAAGCTGTTTTTACAAGGGAGTTATATACTTATTCTCAATCAGGGCTCTTGTTTGCTAGTTGTTCCAAATGGGACTCATGATTGCTTTGTCAACCAAATGCATGTCAATATTTGAAAAACAGTTCTACACATTTGGAAAAATCATTCCAATGTATCTTTAATAAGATGCCAAGGTCTCTCTTACAATCTTTTGCTGTCTCACAATCTTTTTCTAAGTTTCTCTTTCTCCCAACCTCCTCCATTACTTTCTTTTAGCTTCTTCCTATAACTCTGTTTCAGAACAGAAATGTTGAGCCCTTAGGAAACAGAGAGCGAGGTTCTGCTCTGCATGAATTCACTGCCATGCATTTCCTTGACGTTCTCTCCTTTGCTTTATCTGTAGGGGATTGAAGAAGCATCTCCAATGGCAGGCTCACATTTGTAATCTCCAGTTTCAGTACTGACCCACAGTGGGAGTCTGTTTGCTCTTATTATGCACTATGGGGCATTTCGAAAAAGAAAGAGAGACTTATATTTCTCCCAGCAACACTTAATCATGTTTGTCATGTTTGAGAAACATCTGAGCAAATGTTCAAAGCGATTTTATGAGGTTTCCTGACCTTACACAGCCACGAGGTTGCTGTTGGAAGTTGATACACTCAGAGTCTTTGCCTCCTATTAGGATCCAAGCCATTGTTATCTCTTCAGAGTAGTGATGTCTGAAAACCTGCTAAAAATGTTGGCAGCCTTATAAAAACTCTTCTAGCTCTCTTTGCAATGCCTCTTGTGATCTCTAGTATTAGAACCATTTCTTTTTACCCAAAATCTCATTGATAAACACTTGGAATAAGCTTGAATTCCATTGCTAAACCCAACTCTTGAATATGTGGTCTCCCCATTTGACTGATGAAAAACAGAACACATGTGACTACGACCCATCACAGGATGGTCAAACAGGACTAAGTTATGAATGAGGAAGAATCAACAAGCCAGTAGAGGCAGCAGTTTGCTTTTGCCTTATGACTTACTAAAACAAGTGCCCTAGAACACTTCGAGCCTTATTCAGGAATGGATCCCTACACTGGTTATCATGTGACGTTGTGTGGCTTCCCATAATCCGGAATCTCTACGGTTTTTTGGCATTGAAAAAGTTTCTACCTCTGCTCATGGTGATCTGGATACGGCTTTAATCAGAGCAGAAACCCGACAATTAATCAATTACCTTACAGAGACGCCTCTTGGCCTCAATGAGAAACTGTCTTTAGCTGCGCTTCTCAGGTGAAATTCATTTTTGGACATCATCATTTGGGTTTATAACCAGTCTGTCTGCTTTCAGTCATTGCTCTTGCTATTATCATGATACTTACATGTACATACTATTGAGCCATACCCTCAGGTAAATATGCTTCGCTTTATATTTTAATGATATTGCTTATATACACAACCGTGATGTTTGGAACTCGATATTATCGTGTGTTATTTCTTGTATTTTCATATATTTGATTTCATAGATTGATTGCCTGCCGTATATATGAGTATTCATACTATGTATAAGATGACGTCCACCCGGCCTTGATAAAGACCGTAAGGTCGAAACGAGACGAGGAATCTTCTCCCTCGTTAGCCCTCTCATCAGTGTGGTCTACCAGGCACAGCGCCAGCCTCCGCCTACATCACTTCGGAAGCTCGCCGTTTAATCGCTGCGATTCGCAGCTAATTATTCACCATCGCCTTTGGATTACCAGCTCTCCGCCAGTGTGATCCCCCAGGCATCTTGCTAGCCCCCGCTTTCATCGTATCGGAAGCTTGCTACCAAGCCGCTGCAACCAGAAGCCCTTTATTTGCATTTGCCTTTAATTTTGGCTTCCAACGCGCATTGCGGCTTGACCCAGAGTTTACTACCGCAATTGGATTACAATTACTTTGGATTTACTCTTTGTTTGGAACACTTACATATGGAACTTCACACACCTATCAAATATAGTGACTAGAACTATTTTGATAAATGGACAATGGACTAACTGTATGTGTCGGCTTCTACATATGGGCGGTAGGAACCTTGTATATTCATTGTTATTGTGATTAGTATATCTGTACACTCTTTAGTGCTCATTATAATATTATCCTGACTATTTGCAGCGTTATTATTTCTATTGCATGGTACATTACTGTTCCATATTGTCTTTTTGTTGTGTGGTTTCCAGCAGGGCCCCTGCCCTCAACCAGGGTGGAAATGCCCTTGGATGCTTCCCCCCAAACACAGGCACCTCCCCAATTGCTGTACTGTGAGACGGCCGGGGTATAAAAGTTTTAAATAAATTAAATACATAAATACTTGCTGGTGAAACAGCACCGGGGCTCCCCATGTGATAAGGTGACAAGTCTACAAGGAAGGGCCAGATTCCACCACTTCATCTCCTTTTCTACTTCCATGTTAATTGAGTACAAAATACCAAATGTGGAATGATAAATTAATCAAGACTATTTTGCCAAATGGAGAGAACTGGAAGATATGTAAAGCCAATTGAATTTAATACTGTGAAATTACCATTTAACAATTGATTCCACAAATTCAAACTTCAGGCCAAAGTCCCCATTTCAAACTGTGTCTGACTTTGCATATCATCTAACACCAATTGTATATGGGATTATGACAGAACGGCAGCCCAAAAGACTATTGTCATAATTCTGCACACTACTGTTAATAGTTAAGTGTAGGCATGAGGAGATGTTTCAGTCTGGCCTTTCACAAAAAGAGAAAACTCATCATATATAAGATAGAAAGAATATGAGTAAAAAAGAACTTTACTGTGAAAGATAAAGAAACTTGACACAAAGCTTTGAGGGAATAGCTTTTAAATGTCTGAATCCCTGTATATTTAATTATTTTAATTCATTTTAGAGTTGCCACTTTTTCTATTTTGTAGCAAGCTCTTCACTTTCACAAGCTGTAAACAAATAAGTATACCAAGGTCCTCTCTGTAACAGGAATAGTCATTCTTATTGAAATCAGATAATGTAGTTTTGTAAGAATGTCATTTCAGGTTAATTTTAATAAGAATTTAGTGAAATTTGCAAATTTCTTCATATTCAGAACAAAAGAGGGGGAAAGAATTTGTAGGAAAATGGGGAATTTGACCATCTTATAATATGGGAGAAACTTTCATATTGTCTCTTTTCATTGTCACAGACATTTTTTTAATAATTAATACTTTAAAAGCATGCATGTTTACAACTATTTGGGGGGGGGGGGGAGGTAGAATGGCAGTATAGCACAATATGAATCCCAGCACATCACAGCAAAGTTAATGGAAATATCTACTCTGTATATTTTATTTTACTAAAATGGGTTTTGCCAAGAATTCTATGAAAGATTGTCCCCGCAAGACCAAATAAAAGGAAGTTCATGTTGGTACAGAGCTGAAAGGGTTATTCTTACAAAGAAAAATATTTCACAGAACACAGCCAAAGTATTTCAAATGTAATCTCTCTTTCGGGGACAATGGAGTCAAATGTTTGTTTGTTGTTGTTTTTCCTTGAATATGTTCCTGGAAATTTTTGAAGGATTTGCTCTAAAGAGAGATGTATACCCACAGCAGCAACTTTTGGTGATATCTATAATGACACCCAAATGTTCTCAGTATAGATGCTGAAGGCTGAGCAGAGTTTTACAGCACATTTCTCAGATTTCTCATTCTTTAAGAGAGAGGTTGTCGCATCACATCAAAACAGCTTTCTGAGAAAGTTTTCACCTCGAGCATAAGTACAGGAAAATCACGGATGCGCTTTTTTATCCTCAAGGTTTTTGTATTTTGGGCATGTCTTGATGCATAGCAGCTGAATCAGTGTGGTGTTGTGTTTTAAGTGTTCAAAACACTACATCATATGGATTTGAACCCTTGGTCAGTTATGAAAACCTACCACGTGAAATTGGGCAAGTCAAATTCTAACAGCCTAAGAAGAAGGCAATGGCAAAACCCCTTTGAATAATTTTTGACAAGAAAACTAGAGGATTTTTTGCTTTTTTCCTATTTTTTCTATTTATTATACATCAGTTCAATTAACAAATTTTTGCCATACAAGTCTTATCTTGATATACATTATCGCAAGAGTCACTTGCAACACTTTATAATATGATACTTTATAAATTTCTTATCTTCCATTACCCATGCCCTACCCCCATTTTCCCCCTCCCTCCTGGAACAGCAATTCCAAATGATGTTATTGCATCAATTTAACTGTGTGAAAAGCCTGGTTCAAGGTGCTATCTCTATGTATCTATCATCTCCGTATATTTTATTGGTTAGAATTTCCTGTACCAGTCTTGCTTTGTATGGCAGTTCATATACTTGTTTTTCCTTTTATTAATGCAATCATTTATTATATATTCCGAGAGATAAGACCATCAAGTTTCTAAATCCCAACTTGTATTGTCTCCCCATCCTCGGGCTATTGTAGCCTGTATTGCAACTATCATATATTTTAGGATTTCTGTCCAATTATTGTTATTTTCCTTTGACTCTATAGTGAGAGACATGAATCTGGCTTCATCCCACTTTAATTTTTCCCCTATTATTTCTTCGATTGCGTTTCTTATTTTACTGTAATAGTTCTGAATTTTTCTACAATCCCACCACATGTGGGACAATGCCAACATTAATTGGAAATATTTCCCATTATATGAGCTAATTGAAGGGGAGGGGTCCATACCATTTAGAGATTTTTATTGGGGGGTGGTTCTTTTATCCTCATATGTTTCATTTTCTGAATGTCGCCAACCCAAGACCTGATTAATTTCTTATGTTGGTTCTTCTGTTTCAGAAGCAAAGCATGCAGACACAGAGATCGAGCATGGAAAACTTGACCAAGTGACCAAAAACATGCAAACAAACCATCCAAAAGGCCTAGTTTATAGAAGTCCATATTATAAGGCCCTATTAATCATACTTTATCTTGCAAGCTGCATAATTTGCATTCTTGGAATTGCTCCCCAAGTATGAAAACTCTATTTAGAGTGAAAAAATACAATTTCCTCAATATTGTTTCTCCATAAAATCACTTCAAAACTGAAAACAGAACAATGATGAAACTTCAGTTTTAACATTTAAGCCACTGTAGTGGTACACTCTCTTCATGCCACTGCTAAATTTGAAAATTTATAGGAATAGGGTTGTGCACGTATGTACAGAATCCGTTAATACTTTATTAAATGTCGTAGTTTGGCTTTCTGATAGACAGAAGGTTCTTCAGCAAATTCTGGCTGGTGGAATATGAAGAGCTGGGCACAGATGCAAGAGCCCCAGAGGGCAATGGCACCAGATGACAGTTTCAGTTAACGACATGCAAATGAGGCTCCAAGGTAGCTCTGAGGCCTTTTGGAAGGTGGGGAAAAGCCAAACCCCAACCTGTTGGAAAGAAGATGCAGTTAAAATTTAAGAAAGTAGTAATATATGAAGTGGCTTTGAACTCACAAGGATAGAATAATCCTGATGAAACCATAGAGGGCTCCTGGCCAACAAGTGTTGACAAAATGGGGCTGGATGAACCAACAGTCCCACACGGTAAAAGTTGACTTCATTTTTCCTTGTTATAAGCTTGGCTGTCCTGCGAAAACCTTGTGAGAATATTATTAAAAGTTATACTGTTTTCATTTCATCCACCCACAAAACAACGAAATATCCAACAATAGAAGAATGGGTTGTAAAAGTTTCTAGAATAGCAGAAATTGATAAATTGTTTATGGGGAATAAAGAAAAAAACTTTATCAAAGTTTGGGAATCATTTATAAATTTTGTTTAAAAAAAGGAAAAGGTTTTTAAAGAAAGCTTCACAATTTTTGCTGTTAGAATTTTTGTACAGAATATTTAAATAATAACTATTCTGCTGGAAGGAAGGAAGGAAGGAAGGAAGGAAGGAAGGAAGGAAGGAAGGAAGGAAGGAAGGAAGGAAGGAAGGAAGGAAGGAAGGAAGGAAGGAAGGAAGGAAATTTAATAGGAAGGAAGGAAGGACATAACTGCAAATGACTGTTTTCATCCCAAAGGATGGGAAGTCATTACAACAGAATGGACAGGAGGAAATAATGGCATAGATAGGAACAATCCACTGTTTGGATTCTAGAAAATATAGTTTAAAACACATTTATGTATATATACATGTGCATAGATTTTTATTGTACTTTTTGATAAAAATGGAAATTTAAATGAAAAATATAATTACAAATATCTTTAGGTGAATATTTTGGTCCAGCTTTGGTCAGAACTGCACTTCTGTGTACCTCATCATGCATTTTTAGCACCCTAGGACACTAAAGGGACAGTCCAGCAATGGATGAGCATGCTGCCCATCACATGATTTCAGTGTACTTCATGTTGAAACCCCATCCCCAACTGGAAGAGAAGCGTCTCTGGACACTTCCCTCCTAACACAGGAAGATTGTGTTGGAGCCAGCATACTTCAGCACCACTTCCTTCATGTGATGGGGAAAGCTACGCTGCTCGGGACTGGCATACATGTTGACAGAGTGGGTGGGGCACACTGTCCATGTGATGAAGTCGCATGTCTGCAGGTTTCTAGTCCAAAATCTACTGACCTGTACATCTCTCTCATAGGCAAAAGAAGGGAATCTTCCTCCAGGGTGACTTTATGGTCCTATTCCATTGGCAGAAGTTGATCATAGAGTCATGTTGGTGGACCTGGAGATTCCTTCAGAGAACATATTAATTAAATCCATGAAGGATCAAATCTGCAAAAATTAAACCCACACATGTGAGGGAAAACATGTGGAAGCACACATTGTGGAAGTTGCAATTCAAAATGGTAACTGATTTTGTTGAGCTAAGGTTAATTCTTCAGGGTAAACCTCATGTAGGGTCTATCACATTAAACCAGATTTTAGTTGTCATTCAACAGAAAGTTCCTTCCTGACATCTTTATTTTACCTAGAAGTCTTTGGTGTCACTTTATGGGTGTGCAACCTTACAACTGGAACTCCACCCACAAGGTTACTCTAATCATTTGGGGTGAAGTCTTAAAACACCATTCAAGAATCAATCCATTTGGAGAGTGGGATTAAGAAATAACTAGGTGCCAATTAAATGTTGAATATTGTCGAAGAGCAGATCTGGCCCTGTAACTGGAGCCATTTCCATGCCTGGTTTGCCTGTCAACTTTCATCAGTTTCTGTTGGCTGTAGATGAATAACAGTGAGCCAGGAACGGAGGAGGGAGATTGCTGAAGGAGCAGGTTTGTGGAGGTGTTTCCCAGAGTTGAACGATCACAGCCAGATGATTGGCACAATGCTCTGTTTAACAAGGGGAAGGACTGCATGGGTCATTTGTTCCTTATGGAAGGCTGCATTCAGTGATCATTTCTCTCAGTGATACTCCAGAGACAGATCAGAAGCTCTGATGTCAGCTATAGATCTCTAATGTTGCAGATTGGAAAACAATGAAGTTAAAAGTGTGGCCTGGAACAAAACATTACAGTGGAAGATGTTTCTATTTGGAACTTGGTTGGCCAGTCAACCATGCTGTCTTTCAGAATGGTCCATTACATGCATCCATCCACCCTCACCCCATTTTCTTTTAAAATTATGTCAACAACCAATTATTATGTTGATTTTTCTTAGGCCTATTGTTTAAATCTTATTCCCCATTCTCCTTTATAAAGGTTTTAATCTTTCTGCTAATCTCGGGGTTCATTTAAGCCTCTTGTATAGTAGTAATATTGTTTGGAGCAATATATAAATATATCAGTGTACAGCAGATTTGGGCAATGTGTGTCCCAGGGGTATTCTTGTGTTCACAGAATACATGGAGAATCTCCTCCCTGTGGTTCCTTATGCACGCTTAGAGTCATCGAATCATAGAGTTGGAAAAGACCTCATGGGCCTTCCAGTCCAAGCCCCTGCCAAGAAGCAGGAAAATTACATTCAAAGCACCCTTGACAGATGACCATCCAGCCTCTACTTAAAAGTCTCCAAATAATAAGCCTCCAACACACAGAATTCCACTGATGAACAGCTTGTAACTTGTAAAGGTCCAGTGCAAAAATATTAGTCTTGAAGACTTCTGGGGCCAGTGAAGATTTCTGCACAAAAATTGTAAGTTTCTAACCCAAATCCAAACCATTCACATTTTTAAAAAACAGAAGTGGACTTCAAGCCACTTCTAACCCTATTTTCTTTTGGCATTATCTAGCAATGTGTAGTCCCAATACTGCTCATGGGCAATTTGGGGCCCAAGCTCATTCCAGTACATACATTTTAAGACAATACATAGAGATTTTTTTCACAATCATAAGCAGTGTTATAAAGCTGTTGTTGCAAGCTGTCTTCATAGAAATTACAGCCATTGTTTGCATCCAAACACAGTCAGATGTTGGACATATCCTATGGCAAGTACTGTGGTTTCCCCCCTGACTGACATTTTGAATTCATTTAAAGCTGCCGCCTCCTCCTCTCCTAAATCACTCCTCCTTGAACAATTGTTTGAACTATTTTCTAGTGCAGTGTTTTGCAAACAGTGCTCCTCCAGGCGTTTTGGACTTCAGCTTCCAGCTGTTAGGAATTGTGGGAGCTGAAGTCCAAAACATCTGGAGGAACACAATTTGAAAAACTCTGCTCTAATTGAGTAAACCGATCAGTCCAGAAGAAATGTTGTTTGATTGTGATCTGGCTTAGAGCCCTTTCACCCTACTCAATCATAACACTATGATTTTACTTTAGCTGTCATGGCAACATTCTATGGAATCCTTGGGCTGTGTAGTTTGGTGAGGTACTATTATGCTCTGGCAAAGAATTTGGCACACTTGTGCCTAAACTGCAAGTCCCAGGATTACATAGGATGCAGCCATTACATAGGATGGCATTGTGCTAAATGTCCTTTTTAAACTTTTAAAAAACTTTTAAAACTTTTTTTAAAACTTTGTGTTTTTAAATGCATTTTAACGGTACCCTCAACTTACTTCTGACACGATAAATAAATAAATAATCTAGTTATGATTGGGTAGGATGAAAGTGACAGTAGTCACTTTTCTTTTTGATTGCTGTGTCAGCTCCACTGGCTGCCTGTCCAATTCTGAGCTCAATTCAAAGTGCTGGTTTTGACCTTTAAAGCTCTATACGTTTCTGGCCCAGCTTACTTGTCCGAACGCATCAACCGCTACGTCCCATCTCGTACCTTAAGATCATCCGGGGAGGCCCTGCTCTCGCTCCTGCCCACATCTCAAATGCGGTTGGTGGGGACGAGAGAGAGGGCCTTCTCGGTGGTGGCTTCCCGTCTGTGGAATGCACTCCCTATTGATATTCGATCAGCTTCATCCCTCCTGGTATTCAGAAAAGGGGTGAAATCCTGGTTATGGGACCAAGCGTTTGCACTTTAGCGCGATACGGCACTTTTGATTGGTTAGATGGCAAACTGGTGGATAAGACCTAATGCTTACGAATGGAATACTGTTTTAACTGTGGTGAATGTACATGATGCATTTTAATGTTAATTGTATTTTAATGTATTTTAATTCTAGTTGTATTTTAATGTATTTTAATCTTAACTGTTGTTTTTATTATATGTATATTGTGTGGCATCGAATCGTTGCCGTTGTGAGGCCACTCTGAGTCCCCCCTCGGGGGTTGAGAAGAAGCGGGGTATAAATGATGGAAATAAAATAATAAATAAATATAATATATGATATTCAAGACCTTGGTGGCAATTACAGAAATAAACAAGTTCTCTCTTCCAACTGAATAAGGATTTTCTTTGCTTTCCTCATGATTAGGGTTGTAGATTTACTATGACATTTATCCTGTCATCCTATCAATGTTAGACTGTGCTGAAAGGCATGGTTAACAACACACAGAGCAAAGTTGTTCTCATTACTCTACAAATCAAACAGGGTTGCATTACAGACCAACTTCGCCGCCAGCTGGACCAGGGTGGGTCAGCCCTGCTTGTCTTGTTAGATCTGACAGCAGTGTTTGATACGGTAGATCACGCACTGTTGACCCACCGTCTAGCCAGCGCCGGAGTCGGGGGGACCGCACTTCAATGGGTGGCCTCCTTCCTCCGGGGCCGGGGACAACGTGTGGAGGGGGGCGGGGGGGGTCTCCGGGAGGTCCCCACTTAACTGTGGGGTCCCCCAGGGGGCCATCCTCTCCCCCTTATTATTCAACGTTTACATGCGCCCCCTGGCCCAGCTGGCCCGCGACTTTGGTCTGGAGTGTTATCAGTATGCGGATGACACCCAGCTTCTGCTGAGAATGGACGGCAGGCCGGACACCGTACCCGATTGTTTCCATCGATGTCTGGAGGCCGTGACTGGTTGGCTGTGTGCCAGCCGGCTGAAGGTGAATCCGTCGAAGACGGAGATTCTGTGGCCCGGTCGCCCCGGACTGGGTGGGTGCCGGTTGCCTACCCTGGATGGCGAGCAGCTTAGCCCGTCATCTTCGGTTAAGAGCTTGGGTGTTCAGTTGGACTCCCTGCTGACCATGGAGTCTCAGGTCTCCGCGGTCTGCAGGGGGTCCTTCTATCACCTACGACAGGCTAGGCGACTGGCACCCTACCTGTCCGGGCACGACCTGGCGACGGTAATCCAAGCGACGGTCATCTCGAGACTAGACTACTGTAACACCCTCTACGTTGGCCTTCCCCTGTCGACAATTTGGAAACTCAAGCTGGTGCAGAATGCCGCCGCTCGCTTGCTGACGGGCTCGTCAGTAAGGGAGCATATTACGCCCATCCTCCGGCAACTGCACTGGCTTCCTATTGAGTACCGAATTGTCTTCAAGGTGTTGGTATTGACCTTTAAGGCCTTACACGGTCTAGGGCCTGCGTACCTGAGGGACCGCCTTACCCCGTATTTGTCCCCGAGATCACTGCGGTCAGACGAACAGAATCTGCTGACCATACCATCAGTCCGCTCCTGCCACCTATCCGTGACTCGACAGAGAGCCTTCTCTGCGGCAGCCCCAGTGCTGTGGAACTCTCTACCGGACAGTGCCCGAGCTATCTCGAAACTAGCTCCCTTCAGAAGGGCCTGTAAGACCGCCCTCTTTGGACTAGCGTTTAATTAAGCTTCAATGGATGACATACTACAACATCTCTGTATGTCCCCCTGCACCTCGTATGTAGGTTGGATTGTGTTTTAATCTGTTTTATGTTTTTATTGTAGGGCTGCATGTCGGTGACATGTTGCCCATATATATTCCATTGTTATCCGCCCCGAGCCTGTAGGGAGGAGCGGAATACAAAACTGAAGAAATAAATAAAATAAATAAAAAAATTACAAAGCCATGGGCAGCACATAGGCAAGATCTTGGAGAAGTTCCTTTGTTGTTGTTATAATTATTAAAGCTCCAAGAATTTTTAACCAGTACAGCTATTGAGATTTCTGGGACTTTCTTCGAATTGTACTCCAAGTAGTAACTTCTTCAAGTTCAAACACAAGCCATAATGTCAGACTGGTGGAAATGATAAGCCTCTTTGTGTGTGCGGTCTAACTAGGACAAAAGGTTACAACAAATATTTAGCTGGTTGCAGCTTGGAAAGGCCTTATGATGCTGTTGCAATACAGTTGCTATATATAAGGCAGGAGAGCAGTCAGATAGATAGATAGATAGATAGATAGATAGATAGATAGATAGATAGATAGACAGACAGACAGACAGACAGACAGACAGACAGACGGATGGAATGGCAATACTTTAGAGAATAATTTCTAAACAGTAATTTAATTAGAAGCAATCATTTAAGTTTCCAGCTTCAAAACGGCTTGGCATTTAGCATGACCTCAACTAAATTATTTTAAGTTCTGCAGTTACAGAATGGAACTTTCTTGAAAAGAGGATTATTTCTGCCTACTGGAGTACAATGCAGCATGATAAGACATTGGGGGAAGGCTATTTTGCATGCCATATGCTGTTACCTTAAAATGAATGCACCGGTCACAGCTTCTGGGAAGCAAAGAGCTGCAGGCAGGTTATGAAAAAACCATTTGAGTCAAAAGGTATTTTTCTTCCAAATTTTAGCATATTTTCCCTCAAAGTAATGACACCATGAAAGCAGGATCTGTTTCATCTGACAACGTCCTATTGTGCAGCAATTGCCAGAAGCATTTTGATATGCTTTCGTAATAAAAAAAATGTTTCTGGGCCCTTTCCAGTTCGTCTTAGCACTAAATGTTGAGAAATACAGATGATGTTACGAGTTCACATTATCTGGTCATAACGGTCAGAAGATGAAAACATCTGGTGCCAGCTCAACCCCCTGGAGATGTGCATAAAATATTGAAACCAAAAGAACATTGTAGAAGTGACTGATTAAAAAAAATTCCAGCAATCTAGAGTTTAGGAGAAAGAAACCTTTGTACTTTTGTTTTACTTCATAACGATGTAGATGCCACTTGTTCTGTTTGACATAGCTGAGAGTTTCAATTTAGGTAATGAGAAGAGTTCAATCCAAGACTGCTTGCTTTGCATACACTCACACGTCTTAGATCCACTGTCTCCCACAGAAGGGGTCTCACCATGAAAGGGCCTCTGAATTACTCCCAGAAGAGCTAGTTGTGAGCTAGATAAACCTCTGATCCATCTCAGTGTAGTGCAACATCTTATATTCAGTTTCAGACCATTATTTCCTTTCCATATTTGGAAGGTTGTGTGAGCAAGATATAATATTATTGTTCAGATGCAGATGTGCACAAAATGTTTATCTGACAAATATTCAGGAATTACAATTTTCTTGTAACTCAACAGAAATAAGATGATGCCTTAACATTTAAATCCTATCTTTCCACCCTTCTGCATAAAGATTACATAGGTATTATGTCAATCAAGGGTGGACAATTTGTGATCTTCCAAATCTTGCTGAGCTACAAATCCAACCAGCATGACTCAGAGCTGACATAATTTATCCCATGCTCCTCATCTTACCCTGTCTGTGTACATACACAACTATTTTGTGCTCAGGTTTGATTTGTCATGTACTCAGATTCTACCCTTCTTTTGTTCCATAAACTTCTACAAGTCTATTGACAACCCACACTACATTTGGCCATCATGATCAACAATTTATATATACTTAGAAGAACTGCAAAATATTTTATTTATTTATTTATTTATTTGTTCGGGTTTCTATGCCGCCGACTCCCGGAGGCTCGCGGCGGCTTACAAGAGCCGAAGGCACAATAAAATACAAAAGGTTAAAAACAGTTAAAAACAAAGCAGCACAATAAAAACAGGAGGTCTGAAATGAAATAATGTGGAATTATTTTTCCCTTCTAGATCTGAACATTTGATTCAGAGGTTGTGCTGGGTAGTGGATCCCATGTTAGTGTAGTAGTGAATCCTCTCCAGGTTTTGAGTATCCACGGTCAGAAATTATTTGGGAAAATTATTTAACATATTGGATAGCTCTTATTAACTCTCAACTAATACTTAGATTCACCATCCCACTCCATAGGACCCAGCATTTACCACTATTTAAATGCAAAGGACTGTGCCACTCTGTTCTGGTGTTTTGATTTACGAATTCTGAGATAATTTACAGGGTTTTAAGCATAGATTTAAGCAAACAAACAAGTGTGACAAGTGTGACAAAGTGGAAGTTCAAGGCTCAAGATTCCATCAAACAATTAAAGTCACTGTGTTATCGTGGGCAGGGCTGGACCTAGGTAATTTTAAATGGTAAGTGAACAGTATTTTGGTGCCCCCCCCCAACCAATCACTGAGATATTTGTCTATGCACCCTATATATATATATATATATATATATATATATATATGTATATATATAGGGTGCATAGACAAATTTGGCCCTCCATGTGTTTTGGACTTCCTACTGGCTGTTTGGAATTGTGGGAGTCCAAAACACATGGAGGGCTGAAGTTGGCCCATGCCATCTATCTATCTATCTATCTATCTAATAGGGGTGTTTGATCCATTAAAATTTGGTTCTAAACTACAAATGGGGGGGGGGATTTTTTTATTAGTAATAGAAATACTTACCAAAAAAATTCCAAAAAATTCTTAATTGATCTGTAATTAATAACGAAATTCTTAATTAGTTCTAAATTAGGGAAAGCAGGGAAACAGGACTGACACTGTTAAAAGCACAGGCAAATCAAGGGGAAAATATTTCCCTTCACCTCTGGAGTGAAATTGACTGGAGTTGTAGATTTATAACATAAATATAATATAAGAGGTAGCTAGTAGCTATACATATATATACACACACAGGGCCGTAGCCAGGATTTTGATTCGGGGGGCTGAGTTTACTGGGCTGAGACTGGGTGGAAGAGGGTCTACCCTAGCAAACCTTTTGTATTGTTATCCCAATAACCCCATTAATGTGGGATATAATGAGCATGGTGATCAGATCATGATATGAATAAACATAACAGTTTAAATAATGTACCAGTAAGGGCTTTTCGCGGACCACCCTGAGAATTTCGGGGGGCTGAAGCCCCCTAGCCCCCCGGCTACATGCCTGTACACACACACATACACACACACCTTCCTTCCTTCTCACCCTTTCCTCTGCCCTCTTCGTATTCTCTTTGTGTGTGTGTGTGTGTGTGTGTGTATCTGTATCTATTCATCACCTTCCTGCCTTCTCAGCCCTATATCCCAGAATATCAAGGCAGGAGATCCCACAATATCTGCTTTGAACTGGGTTATCTGAGTCCACACTACCATTATTTAAACTAAATATTGCAAAATTATGGGTTTTTTCTTGAAGTGATACACCACCCAAATTATGCTTGGTTTTTTGGTGAATTTTGACAAACCATGCTCAAAAGGTTGCCCATCACTGATCTAGTCCGAGGACCTTCTGCCTTCATAGAGCAAAATCACAATCAAAGCACCCCAGACAGATGGCCACCCAGCCTCTGTTTAAAAGCCTCCAAAGAAGGAGCTTCCACCACACTTTGAGGCAGAGAGTTCCACTGCTGAACAGTTCTCATAGTCAGGAAGTTCTTCCTAATGTTCAGGGGGAATCTCCTTTCTTGTAGTTTGAAGCTATTGTTCTGCGTCCTAGTCTCCAGAGTAGCAGAAAACAAGTTGGTCCCTCCTCCCTATGACTTGCTCTCACATATTTATTCACGGCTATCATGTCTCCTCTCATCCTTCTCTTCTCTTCTAAACATGCCCAGCTCTTTAAGTTGCACCCCATAGGGCTTGTTCTCC
This sequence comes from Anolis apletophallus, assembly GCA_030556195.1. Taxonomy (NCBI): domain Eukaryota; kingdom Metazoa; phylum Chordata; class Lepidosauria; order Squamata; family Anolidae; genus Anolis; species Anolis apletophallus. The sequence continues at coordinate 27,265,761 of JARBWK010000012.1, forward strand.
AGACCCCTGATCATTTCAGTCACCCTCCTTTCGACCCACCCTCCTACACAGACATGCTTCCCTGTGATGCTTGCTTTTCTGCCTGCGCTGTTGTGCGCTCTCTCTCTCTCTCTCTCTCTCTCTCTCTCTCTCTCTCTCTCTCTAAATGTAATGTTCATTTGTGGGATTAACATAACTCAAAAACCACTGGACAAATTGCTGCCAAATTTGGCCACAAGACACCTACTAACCCAAGGAGGAACCATTAGTCAAAAATTTATTTTGTCATTTGAGAGTTGTAGTTGCTGGGATTTATAGTTCACCTACAATCAAAGAGCATTCTGAACTCCACCAATGATGGAACTAAACCAAACGTGGCATACAGGACTCCCATGACCAACAGAAAACACTAAAAGGGTTTGGTGGACATTGACCTTGAATTTTGGAAGTTGTAGTTCACCTCCATCCAGAGAGCACTGTGGACTCAAACAATGATGGATCTGGACCAAACTTGGCATGAATATTCCATATGCCCAAATATGAACACAGATGGAGTTTGGGGGAAATAGACGTTGGCATTTGAGAGTTGCAGTTTCTGGGATTTATAGTTCAGGAAAAGGGAGGAAGGACAGAAAGGAAAGAAAGGAGGGTGGGAAAGAAGAAAGGAAAGGAAGAAATTTGAGAGGGAGAAAAAGAAAAAAGGAAGGATAAAAGGAAGAATGAAATAGAAATGAAAAGAAAGTTGGGAGGATGGGAAATAAAAGAAGACAGGGAAGGAAGAAAAAAAGGAAGAAGGGAGGGGGAGGAGGGAGGGGGATGAAGGGAAGGATGGAAGGAAGTAAAAGAGAGAGAGAAAGCGAAAAAAGGAAGGCAAGATAAAGAAAGAAGAAAGAAAATAATAGCCTCACCCTCCCTCCTCCTCTCTCGCATCCTCCTGACAGGCACCACCGGGGGCTTTTCCCAGCCGTGGTCGGGGCCCGGGAAGCTGTGTATGGCAAGGGCAGGATGTTCGCAGGCTGGGCCGCCCAGAGGGGAAACATGAGCAGGTGCCGCCATTCACGTTCCGGGGCCCGGAGGCTCTCGCCCCGGCAATAAAGGGCAGGCGCACAGGCAGGGCGTTCTCCGCGGGTCTCAGAGAGGGAGGGGGGAGGACGAAAGGGTGGATGGGTGGAAAGAAGGTGAAAGAGAGGAAGGGAGGGAGGAAAGAAGGAAGGAAGAAGAGAGAGAGGGAGGAAAGAAGGATGGAAGGAAGGAGGCAAAAGTGGAAGGGAAGGAGAGGAAGGAGAAAGAGAAAGAGGGAGGGAGGAAAGAAGGAAGGAAGAAGAGAGAGAGGGAGGAAAGAAGGATGGAAGGAAGGAGGCAAAAGTGGAAGGGAAGGAGAGGAAGGAGAAAGAGAAAGAGGGAGGGAGGAAAGAAGGAAGGAAGAAGAGAGAGGGAGGAAAGAAGGACGGAAGGAAGGAGGCAAAAGTGGAAGGGAGGAAGGAAGGAGAAAGAGAAAGAGGGAGGGAGGAAAGAAGGAAGGAAGAAGAGAGAGAGGGAGGAAAGAAGGATGGAAGGAAGGAGGCAAAAGTGGAAGGGAAGGAGAGGAAGGAGAAAGAGAAAGAGGGAGGGAGGAAAGAAGGAAGGAAGAAAAGAGGAAAGAGTGGAAGGAAAGGGAGAGAGGAGAAAGAGGGAGGAAAGAAGGAAGGAAAGACAAAAGGGTGGAAGGGAAGGGAGAAGAAAGAAATAATTTATAACCGGAGATAAACAGGCCTACTATCTATCTATCTATATTCCTTCCTTCCCACCATTTTCCCTGCTCTATTCATATTCTCTTTAAGTGTGTGTGTGTGTATCTATATCTATTCCCCTGCCTTCCTTCTCAGCCCTATACCCCAGAATATCAAGGCAGAAAATCCCACACTCTCTGAGTGTGGACTCAGATATTCAAAGCAGATATTGTGGGATATAGGGCTGTGTGGAAGGGCCCTCACCCTCTTCCCTCCCCTATTCCTATTCTTTGTACATTCTTTGTCTGTACATTCCCCATCCTTCCTTCCTCCTCACCATTTTCCTTGCTCCCTTCCTATTCTCTTTCCCCTTCTTACCTTCCCCTTCCTCCCTTCTCACCCTTTTCCCTCCCCTCTTCCTATTCTCTTTATGTGTGTGTATCAGGTCTAGGCTAATTTCGGGAGCAAGGGCCCGGGGGTTGGGCTAGGTGCCCTCTAGTTGGCAGGCCCATCTGGCTGCTCAGTCCTGCTCTCGGCCCCAATATAAGGGCGCACATGTGGCCTCCTCCCTCGCCCCACGTGCACCGGCGGCAGCAGCGGCAACAGAGGGAGGAGACGCGCAGGGGGCAAGGGAGACAGGAAAGGTGGGCTCCTCTGCCTCCTCCTCTCTCGCCCTGCGCGAGCCTTCCTCCCACCCTGCCGGCACCCCTGGGGGCTTGGTGCCCGGCCCTGGATGCGCCCTTTGGCCATGTGGCGCCCTGAGGCGGCCGCTTAATTTGCCTCCACTAAGATCTGCCCCTGATCATGGGCCATCTATTCTTCCTCATCCTGACCCTGTTATACAGGAATTTCTTTTGGAAAATGTTAAAGTAGAAAGGGCCAAGTGCCAGAAGACATATATAGCTCCTCCATACCAGTGAGCTGGTAAATCGGCTCCAGGTTTTCAACCAAACTTTAAACAAGATAGCCAGTGCTGATACATATACCCAAAATATAGCCATCTGAAGTTTGCCAAGAGAAGACTGGGTTAGAAATTAAACTAATAAATAAATAAGTTTGAAGCTCAGATCTCAAATACATATGTTGCTCAGCACGTAGGATCTGAACTACTCAGTTTGTCATGCATGGCATTTGATGTGCCAAACAACAGTTGTCTCCTTGCAGTAGGACCACCAAGAAAGATTTTGCTCTACGTGGGAGGAAGTGAGGATTAATCATGCCACATCTATTTGTCAATATACCAAAATATTTCAAGCTTTTCTTCCTGTCAGCAATTAATCCGTTACTTTAATAATTTTATAAGTAAATTCTCTATAGTTAACCCATATTGTACCCAATGCCATGCTCTTGGTTGGTATATGAAATAAGGATTCATAAAATTAAGTACAAGGGTTAAATTTTGTTTAATTATAAACAGGAAAATCTTGCATCAGGTTATGGCCAACAGGGATAGTTGGCATTCTGGCAGCAATTTAGAACAGCTATGATATTTTAAATCATAAATACAGTGAAAATTCTTCCTAAACATTTTGGAATCAGGATATGATTTCATATGATGACTAAGTCAGGGTTTTCCCACTTGTTTTAATGTGTTGTTATTTTATGTGACATATGGTTTGACATTTTACATTTTAGGATTGTATAGTTGTAAATGAAATAAAAAACTGCTGTACATAAGAACAACATAAGAACATAAGAAGAGCCATGCTGAATCGGACCTCAGCCCATCTAGTCCAGCATTCTGTATCACACAGTGGCCCACCAGTTGTACACAGGGATCTCGAGCAGAAGGGAGGGCAAAACCCTGACCTGCTCCCGACCCCCCACAACCAGTACCCAGGGAAATCCTGCCTACCTCAACCAACTCAGAGGTGGTACTTAAATGTCCTTTTCAGTAACTACCGATACACTTGGTATCCATGAATCTGTCTAATCCTGCCTTGAAGTTGTTCAGGCTGACAGCTGTCACAACCTCCTCTGGAAGTGAGTTCCATAACCCAATGACCCTCTGGGTGAAGAAATATTTCCCTTTATTAGTCCTAATTTTCCTACCTTGGAGCTTCAGGGAGTGCCCTCTAGTCCTAGTGTTGTGTGACAAAGAAAATAATTTTTCTTTATTCACCTTTTCTATCCCATGCATGATTTTATACACTTCGATCAAGTCACCTCTTAAACGCCGTCTTTCAAGGCTGAAAAGACCAAGGCGTTGCAACCTGATTTCATAAGGGAGCCGCTCCATCCCTTGGATCATTTTTGTTGCCCTTTTCTGTACCTTTTCCAGTTCCGTTATATCCTTCTTAAGGTGCGGAGACCAGAATTGTACACAGTACTCCAAATGTGGCCTTACCATAGATTTGTAGAGAGGTAATACAACATTTGCTGACCTATTTTCGATTCCCTTTCTGATCATGCCTAGCATAGAATTTGCTTTTTTCACTGCTGCTGCGCACTGGGTTGACATCTTCATTGAGCTGTCCACCAAGACCCCAAGATCCCTTTCCTGGTTTGTCTCGGAAAGCTTTGACCCCATCAATTTGTAGGTGAAGTTGGGGTTCTTTGCCCCTATGTGCATGACTTTACACTTGTTTAGGTTAAAATGCATTTGCCACTTTATTTATTTTATTTATTTATTTCTTCGATTTTGTATTCCGCTCCTCCCTACAGGCTCGGGGCGGGTGACAATAAAATACACTTTGTTGCCCATTCACTCAATTTCGAGAGATCTTTCTGGAGCTCTTTACAATCAGTTTCATTTTTAACTACCCTGAACAATTTAGTGTCGTCTGCAAACTTTGCTACCTCAGAATTCACTCCTACATCCAGATCATTAATGAATAAATTAAAAAGTAACGGACCCAAAACTGAACCTTGGGGTACGCCACTTCTCACCTCTTTCCACCCAGAGAAATGTCCATTTATTACCACCCTTTGTTTCCTACAGTTTAGCCAGGTTCCAATCCAGGACAAGACCTGTCCTCTGATTCCATGGCTGAAGAGCTTATTTAGGAGCCTTTGGTGAGGGACTTTGTCAAAAGCCTTTTGAAAGTCAAGGTAAACAATATCGACTGGGTCCCCTTTATCTATGTGTTTATTTACACCCTCAAAGAATTCTAACAAGTTAGTAAGACATGATTTGCCTTTGCAAAAACCATGTTGATTTTCTTTCAGCAATGCCTGTTCTTCTATGTGCCTAGTATTTTTTTCTTTAATAATGGTTTCCATCACTTTGCCTGGAACTGAGGTTAAACTGACTGGTCTATAATTTCCTGGATCACCTCTGGATCCTTTCTTGAAGATCGGTGTTACATTTGCCTCCCTCCAGTCCTCGGGTACAGTGCCTGATCTTAGAGAAAGGTTATATATCTTAGCTAGAAGTTCAGCAATTTCACACTTGAGTTCCTTAAGAACTCTGGGGTGGATGCCGTCTGGACCTGGTGATTTGTTGACATTTAGTTTAGTAAGGCATGTGAGAACATCCTCCTTGTTTATCTCTATCTGTTTTAGTTCTTTTAATTCCCTCCCTGAAAAAACTGACTCAGCTGCAGGCATATGTTGTCTGTCCTCCTGTGTGAAAACGGAGGTAGTTTTTAGTTTTTAAATGATTTAAAAAAAATACATGTGAGTTGGAATGACCCCCTGCTTCTTAAGTGCTTGTCAGTTCAAACCAGTCCAGATTTTGCCTAATAAACAAATGTATTTTCGGAGACTTTCATGGCTGGAATCACTGGGTTGTTTTAGGTTTTTCAGGCTGTGTGGCCATGTTCTAGAAGCATTCTCTCCTGACATTTCACCTGCATCGATGGCAGGCATCCTCAGAGGTTGTGAGGCAGGCCTCACAACCTCTGAGAGTGCCTGTCATCGATGCAGGTGAAACGTCAGGAGAGAATCCTTCTAGAATATGGCCATAGAGTCCAAAAAACCTACAACGACCTAATAAGATAGAATTCATTAAAATATCCTGTCTGGACTTTGGTAAGTTTACTTGACAAAGATATTCCAGAGCTGTGGGACAGCAACCAAGAACCATAATGAAGAGATCAGAATACTATGAAGAAAGAACTTCACACTTGGTTGTGTTTGGAGGATGTGCTTTCCAATTTTTTAAATTTTTTTTTAGCTGTGAACCATTTCAGTTCAAAGCCACACAGTTCTAGCTGGATTTCACAAATGAAACGTTCAATGAAACTCCTTTTCTTCTTATTTTGTACAATGTCAGCTCTGCTTTCCCCCATAATATGTGAGATTGCAATCTCAGTGTGAGCACAGGGCAGCCAATAAAAATGGGGAAAGAATATAGCTTTCCCGTGTCTCCTGAAGATCATTTCATTTTATTTTAGAGGCTCTGAACTTAGGATAGTCAAGCATATTGATTATATGATAGCATTACATTTTAAAATACTGTATTTTTTATATAGTTTATTAGAAATATGTGTGGTCAGATCCCTCGGTGAGAAAGGGATTTATTATAAAAATGTCAATCATTTCTTTTTAACTCTTATCATATCTTGAAATGGGACCTTTGATGAAATGTACCATATCTAATTGCAAAACAGAGAAGGGAATTGAAATGAGGGGATAATGAGGCTTCTTCTGTATTTTGATGTCTCTTCTTCTGATTCCAATTTCATAAAAGGGCATTTCTTTCTTATATTTTCAACCCATAAACCAATTCAACAATTGAATAGGCAGGATCAGGTGTAAAAGGTTCTCTACTGGCAGAAAGTTGCAAAATGAATTCTGACCGCTGCTGGACTTATCCCCAGAGCCGATGTTGGCAAGGGCACTCACACAATAATATAAGATAATGAAAAGAGTTTAAAAGAAGGCAGTGTCTTGATGCTGTAGCTACCAATTTCATAGGGGAGTTGGAACAACAGAGGCAGGTGTAATTCCACAAGTTATTCTATCTGAACCAGTCTGAAAATATTGCTTTAAGTGTTGTGGTGTTAAGACATTGTTTAGAGCACTTCTAAAGTAGAATAGAATATTACAGCTTGCATTGCTATCTCTCTTTTTTAGAAGGTACTGACTCACTTCTTTGGTATATTTTGAAAAGTCTTCACCTATATCACTCATCTCATATTCCTTTCCAGTCCCCTTACACTTGGCCGACTTTGCTGATCTTGAGTTCATTAATCACCTTTGATTTTCTATCTGTTTCTCAGCTCAAACTCAAAATGTACACTTCAAGGGTGGGCAACTAGTGGCCTTCCAAATATACATGGCCCAGAGCTCCTATTACTTCTGACCAGTGTAGCTAATGCTGTGAGATTATTGCCAAACTTCAACAGCAGTGTTTCTCAACCTCTGGGTCCCCAGGTGATTTGGCTTACTACTCCCAGAAGTCCCAGCCAGTTTACCAGCTGTTAGGATTTCTGGGAGTTGAAAGTCAAAATATCTGAGGACCCCAATGTTGAAAATCACTGTTCTACAGGGTCACACTTTGCCATGCTTTCGTCTACCCTTTTACAGTATGTAATCTGGTGTTTCTCAACCTCCCTAATGCCACGACCCTTTAATACAGTTCCTTGGGTTGTGGTGATTCCAACCATAAAATTATTTTCGATGCTACTTCATAACTGTAAATTTGCTACTGTTATGAATTGTAATGAAAATATCCCCAATAAGCCCAAATGTGAATACTGGTGGGTTGGGGGGATTAATTTTGTCATTTGGAAGCTGTAGTTGCTAGGATTTATAGTTCACCTACAATCAAAGAACATTCTGAACTCCACCAATGATAGTCTTGGGCCAAACTTGGCACACAGAACTCCCATGACCAACAGAAAATATTGGGAGGCTTTGGTGGCATTGAGCTTGTGTTTTGGAGTTGGACTTCACCTACATCCAGAGAGCACTGTGGACTCAAACAATGATGGGTCTGGACCAAACTTGGCACAAATACTCAATACTCAGTATGTGAATACTGGTGTAGTCTGGGGAAAATAGACATTGGGAGTTGTAGTTGCTGGGATTTATAGTTCATGTACAATCAAAGACCATTCTGAACCCCACCAATGATAGAATTGGGCCAAACTTAACTCACAGAGCCCTCATGGCCTACTGTGTTTTCTGATGGTCTTTGGCAACCCCTCTGACACTCCTTAGCGACTCCGCAGGGTTCTCGACGCCCAGGTTGAGAAACACTGATGTAATGCAAAGTCTACACTAAGAACATATTCCAAAACCCAAAATAAACATTAAGTGATACCTTTAGTATGTTTTACGCTGTTTTTATGATGTGCTTTACTGTTGCACTATGTTCTTATTGTATGTTTGCATTTTTGTGATCCGCCCCGAGCCTGCTGGGAGGAGCGGAATATAAAACTGAATAATAAATAAATAATAAATAAATAAATAAAAGAAAAATTGGAAAAACATTATCACAGAAAGGCGTAAAAAGTAATGTTGTTGGAGTCAGATGTTACAATAAGAGAGCATTAATGTAAGCAGAAACCTCGGGCTTCACTTCCCCCACCCCAAGGAAGAGGAGAGGAGAAACAGGGAGAGAAGTAATTTCTTTAAAGTCTGTGAAATTTCAGTTCTCTATTATTGCCATGAATCCTGTGCCCGTATCATTCTTTCCAGCAGGGCCATAGCTTGGGGGGGTTAAGGGTTCTACCCCCCCCATTGTTCTAACGCCCCCCCCCCCCAACTGTTTTACTTATGAATTTTAACTGGTTAACCAATTTATGAGTAAACCAGGTTTCTTTTTTACCCTGATACATTTCTGGGCAAGGTGGAAGTCTTAACCACAACCACCCTCCTATGGCCCTGCTTCCCAGAGAAGCCCCAAAGTCTCTAATTTGGCAGAGTTCAGTGATCTTACCAGGAACATCCTATTTGCTGGTTTGGAAATATATGCCAATAGGTATATATGGATTTTCCCACTTTTTCAGGAACTTGGAATCGCATGAAGATAAAATCAGAGATCTTAAGTCCTTCTACTGCAATCTCATATGTGGCATCAGTGCCTGATCCCATAGCTCCCTGCCCACCTTCCACTGAAGGGTAAACCTCTTCACAGCAGTTCAAAAAGTTCCTTTTTAGGGCCAAAAAATTAGCATCTCCTAGCCATACTGTATGGACAATTCTGGTCATTGCATTCCAAATTTTGCCTCTGTAGTGGGAACGGTTGTCTAATGTGGGCATATACAGTAAGTGCACTAGTACTGCTCTGCATGGGCATGGATGATTGCCTACCTCCTGCCACAGAATCCAAGAATGACAACCACTCAGTGTTGGGATAACAAAAGGCCACAACTTGTTTATTGATTACAAATGAGAAACAGGATTTGGCCGCCATGCATGGGTTCTGGATCAGTCAGCCTACTGCTGACTGATATCTCTGAACCATTTCAGGAGGTGCAGCTGATTACCGACTGGCACAATACTGGGACACCGTTAACACCACACTCTTGCTATAGGGAGGGGGGAGTTATGCAAGCCAGATCCAGGGCCCATGCCAAACGCCTGCAAATTGTGACAAAAAACCAAAGGTCTTAACAAAACCACCAGAATAACATAAAGGTAGGGTGGGTGGGCTGGGACATTGGCTGGGAAGTGGCCCAGCACAGCCTTAAATGGGCTACTGCGAAACATGGTGGTGGCCAGTCTCAGCCAATCAGGAGGTTGGGAAGGATCCACCAGTGATCAGCTAGCTGGCCACACTGTGGGAAAGTTGCCCCTCAGACACAATGGTGGGCAGGAAGACACCTGCTGCCACAACATCCCTGCCCAGTAAGTTGGATATGGTACTTGTGTGGGCATGGGCAATTACCTACCTCCCACCAGAGAACCCAAGAATTACAAACACTCAGTGCTGGGATAACAAAATACCATTGATTACAAATGAGAAATGGGTTGGCCACTATGCATAGGTCCTAGATCAAGAATCAGACAGCCCACTGCGGACCAATACCACTGAACCACACCAGGGGGTGCAGCTGATTACCAACTGGCACAATACTGGGACACTGTTACTGCTGCACTCCTGCTAAGTCCCCAAATGCTCCTCTTCTCCAATGGGAGAGGGGGTAAGAAACCTGGATCCAGGGCCCATGCCAAATGCCACAAAAGGGGGAAGCCCCCACTCCCTGCTGCCGACCCTGACCTGATACAACCAACAAATCTCAACAGTTCAAACAGTTCCCAAAGTGCACTGTCAGATTTGCTGACATGGCTAACTCCTGTTGGCCATGCCCTCCTTCTTCCTTCACTTAAAAACACTGCCATGTGTGTGAACCAGTGACCCATTTAACATGTCACCAGTGCCTTTAGCAGTCCCATTTGCTAAGGATGTACCTTCTCCCTTCTTGGCCAGAGCTGCGGTCCTGTGTGAGTTTCAAAGAGAACATCCAGCAGTCTCTGTTCTTTCAAGGAGGATGCCAAGTCGAATGTGCAAGGCATAGGCAGAAGATTTCCAATGCCCCATTTTTTTTAATGACATCCACCAGGACCCCACCTATGACAGCTATGATAGCTGCTCTGATCCTGAATCTTCCCCCCAAACTTTCAGCACGTGGGAGGCAAAGTTCCTTAAGGGATCTATGAAAGGTAGTCATGAACTGGTATCTAGTGAGAAGGCTCCCATCTTGGTGTAAAAACAGCAGGCCGGGGGCTGGGCCTTGAATGTGCAAGTACCAGGCCAGGGTCTGAACTGTGTAAAGCTGCTCTATCTCCAATCTGTGGATGGTGAGGGAAACCCCTTTTCCATTTTAGACAAACTCAACGTAAGGGGGGAATTTTCATTTGAAATAGGGAGAGGGGCTTCAATCTTACATTCACATTTACACACACACACTCAAACACACATCCTTAGGGGGGTTTTTTTGGCTATAATACTTTACATAACAGCAGGAGACCTGGTTAGAAGTTCCCCATGACCACATCTAAACTTATTAGCTGTAAGGTTCCTGGTTGAAATTACACCAGATCCATAAATCTACCCACTACCCATGTATATTGTGAAGTAGATGTCATTTATTTCTCATTATAAATGCATAGTATTGCAGCCTTGGATGAGCCTGTATTTCACAGATTCATAACTTTCCCATCCAATCTGCATTATGTGCAGGTCATAATATTTGCCTTTTGTACCACAATGCTAGGTAATGCAGGTGAATTGCTTTAAACATCTGAAATCTACAATATAATTGTTGGCCATTAGAATGCTGTATTCTCCTTATTAGAAAAAGCTAATATTTTCTTTCCATCTAAACTCTATTAAAACCATTTAAATATATACAGAAATCTAGTTCAGATGAACATTAATTACTCTGAAATGCATTTAGGCCACCAGTGTCTACCACCTCCAGTGAGTCCTCAAGCAAGTGGAACAGACAGAATATGAATTTTGTGTAGTAACCCATACCTACAGGGATTTTCTACAGGCAGTCTTACCTATTTCAGGTGACATTTACATCCCTAGTACAGGGCACCTCTGTCAGTTATTATGTATGAAATGTTATGGCTTCAAAAATATATCCCCACACCTCCCATTCCTGCACATATGGATCAGCTGAGGGACTGAACAAAAGGCTACATTAGCATTTAGTCAAGAGAAAGCTGCCTTAAGAAAATTCAAAATAAGGGGGGAGGGATACTTTCAATGGCATAACATTCTGGAGCTCAAATAAATCATTTTGATTGTGGGAACAGTGATAGATAGTAGATTACTTGACTGGACACACTTCCCTAGGGTACACCCCTCCCCAACACCAAAAGAGCTGACCTAGTTGCTTGTACAGTCATTTTGACAGAAACCAGAAATTACTTATTCTTTTCCCCAACCAGAGTAATTTTATTACCAGAAATGCCACAATTACTTACACTTTTTATCTACAGTGAGCTAAGGCACCACTGACTATATTTCATCGTTGGTTTACATTATAGGGGTTACGTGGGCCTCTGTTGAACATCGTAAATACTTCCCTTGAGCAAGGACTGTTTCCAGAGTGCTTAAAAGAGGTGGTGGTAGCTCCATTGCTGAAGAAACCGTCATTAGACCCTGCGGTTCTCTCCAACTACCGACCAGTGTCGAATCTTTCGTACCTGGGGAAGGTAGTTGAGAGAGCAGCAATGGAGCAGTTGCAGTCCTTCTTAGATGATGCAACATGGTTAGACCCCTTCCAGTCCGGCTTCCATTCGGGGCATGGGACAGAGACGGTCCTGGTCTCCATCACAGACCAACTCCGTTGCCAGCTCGACCAAGGCGGGTCTGCGCTGCTCGTGTTATTGGACGTCACTGCAGCGTTTGACATGGTCGATCACAATCTTTTGACCCACCGCCTGGCCATGGCTGGAGTGAGGGGGACAGCCCTGAAATGGCTGACCTCCTTCCTCCACCAGCGGTCTCAGCGTGTAAGGAGGGGTGAGGTGGTCTCCGAGGGCTCCCCATTAGTTTGTGGAGTTCCGCAGGGGGCCATTCTCTCCCCTCTGTTATTTATTTATTTATTTATTATTTCACATTTGTCTGTCGCCCCCCCCCCCCAACGGCTCGGGGCGACTTACAACAGTTCGTAAAATACAATTGTCAGATAACTCATAAACTACAGTAATACCATTAAGATGGAATTACAATTAGAACAGTTGAAGCAACAAATGGAGTCACAGTTGGCTGACAGCTAGGCGGTGCGGGCTACAGTTTAGCTAACTCCGAAGGCTTGTTGGAACAGCAATGTCTTAACTGCTCTCCTGAACGGGAGGAGGCCTTGGGTGGCACGGATGCCGGCGGGCAGTGCGTTCCACATGGTAGGGGCTGCAACAGAGAAAGCCCGGCGGCGGGTTGCGGACAGATGGTAGGTCCTCACATTTGGGATGACCAGGAGGTTTAGCTCTTTGGAGCGCAGTGATCTGGTGGGATGATATGGGACAAGGCGGTCCCGCAGGTACACTGGCCCCAGACCATGTAAGGCCTTAAAAGTCAGGACTAACACTTTGAAGGCAATCCGGCATTCAATTGGGAGCCAGTGCAGTTCGCGCAGGATTGGCGTGATGTGGTGGCCAATCAGGACCCCCGCCAGGAGTCGCGCTGCAGCGTTCTGCACCAGCTTGAGTCTCCGGATTACCGACAGAGGAAGGCCAATGTAAAGAGCGTTACAGTAGTCCAGCCTCGAGATGACCGTGGCTTGGATCACTGTGGCTAAGTCGCGCCGGGACAAATAGGGGGCCAGCTTCCTCGCCTGGCGAAGATGGAAAAATGCTACCCTGCTGACGCTGGAGACGTGGGCCTCCATCGACAACAGGGGGTCCAAGGTTACTCCTAAGCTCTTAACAGAGGGTGACAGACATAATGTCACGCCGTCCAGGGTTGGAAGCTGAACATCCCTACAGCCCGGAGGACCCAGCCACAGGATCTCCGTCTTTGCCGGATTCACCTTCAACCTACTGGCTCGCAGCCATCCAGTGACGGCCTCAAGGCAACGATGGAAATTATCAGGTACAGATTCGAGGCTGCCCTCCATCTTCAAGATAAGCTGGGTGTCATCAGCGTACTGATGGCACACCAGCCCAAAACTACGCACCAGCTGGGCAAGTGGTCGCATATAGATGTTAAATAAGAGGGGGAGAGAATAGCCCCCTGAGGAACCCCGCAAAGAAGCGGGAAACCCCCGGAGACATCCTTGCCCCTCCTCACTCGTTGTAGCCGGTTCCGGAGGAAGGAGGTCACCCAATTAACGGCTGTCCCCCTAACTCCGGCCCTGGCAAGGCGGTGAGTCAATAGATCATAATCTACTGTATCAAACCCCGCTGTGAGGTCCAATAACACGAGCAGCGCCGATCCGCCCTGATCCAGCTGGCAGTGCAACTCATCCAAGATGGAGACCAGGACCATCTCCGTCCCATGCCCCGGACGGAAGCCGGACTGGAAGGGGTCTAGCCAAGCTGCGTCATCTAGGAAGGACTGCAACTGCTCCATTGCCGCCTTCTCAATTACCTTGCCCAGGAACGATAAATTCGAAACCGGGCGGTAGTTGGAGGGGACCGTTGGATCTAATCCCGGCTTCTTCAACAATGGAGAGACCACCGCCTCTTTTAAACCCTCTGGAAATACTCCCTGGGCTAGGGAAGTATTTAACATCTATATGCAGCCGCTTGCACAGTTGGTACGGTGTTTTGGGCTTGAGTGCCACCAGTACGCCGATGACACTCAGCTCATTCTGAGGATGGAGGGCAGGCCTGGATCCGTCCCCGATAAATTTCCAGCGTTGCCTCGAAGCAGTTACTGGATGGCTGCGAGCCAGTAGGTTGAGGGTGAATCCAGCGAAGACGGAGATCCTGTGGCTGGGCCGTCCGGGTGATGGGGATGTCCAGCTTCCGACCCTGGATGGTGTGGCGTTATGCCCATCGCCTTCTGTAAAGAGCTTGGGAGTTCATTTGGACTCCCAATTGACCATGGAGACCCAGGTCTCCATGGTCACAAGTCTGCTTTTTTCCATGTCAGACAGGCGAGGTGGCTGGCCCCCTATTTATCCCGGAACGACCTGGCCACGGTGATCCAAGCCACGGTCATCTCAAGACTGGACTACTGTAACGCACTCTATGTTGGCCTTCCTCTGTCGGTGACCTGGAAGCTCAAGCTGGTGCAGAACACTGCCGCCTGACTCCTGTCTGGTACGTCAGCTGGTAGTCACATAACACCCACCTTGCAGGATCTGCACTGGCTTCCAATTGAGCACCGGATCACCTTCAAAGTGTTGGTTCTTACCTTTAAGGCCTTGCACGGCCTGGGGCCAGCGTATCTGAGGGACCACCTCTCCCCATATTGCCCTATGAGATCACTCCGATCGGAAGGTACTAACCTTTTGGATGTCCCCTCTGCGAAGTCCGCCAAACTAACAGCAACCCGTAGGAGGGCATTTTCCATGATTGCGCCCACACTATGGAATGCCCTCCCCGCTGAAACGCATGCCATTCAGGATCTGCTGGCTTTTAGGTGGGCTTGCAAGACCTACCTATTCCAGCAGGCCTTCGGCCTATAGGTTTTGCTTAGGCACGCCCGTCGTACTTGTAATTTCTGATACCTGTTGTGTTGTGTCTTTCACATCAGGCTTTTAATTTGTTGGTTTTATATTGTGTTTTTCTTGCCGTGTTTTAAATTGTTTTTACCCTGCTGTTTTATCCGGCGCTTGTGAGCCGCCCCGAGCCTCCCGGGAGTGGCGGCAAAGAAGCCCAACAATAAATAAATAAATAAATAAATAAATTATATTTAACTGTAAAATGGACATATACTTGCAGGCAATTTTAAAAACCTTTACCATTCTGCTCTTTGGTCTTGGGGAGTACTCATGGTGTCTTAACTTTCAAAGAGTTGGCCTGGGATGGCCGGGGGGGGGGGGGGGACACAACTGAAGTTCTCACTGAATCATGAACCTCATTGGGTGACCTTGAACTAATTCTTCTCTTCCCGATTGACCCATCCTACACGATTCTTGAGAAGATAAAGTACAGAAGAAGAGACATGTATGGTGGTACCCTTACTGAAGCATTTCAATCACCCCTGGAAATTAACCATATAAGAATGACAGGAAAGGGTAAGCAATGGGACCTTTATATCTCTTGGGGTTTGGTTCAAGAGCCTCCCGTGGATACCAAAGTTTGTGGATGTTCACATCCCATTTTATACCAAGGTGTAGTAACAATAGACCAGCTATTACACAATCCCGATCCAGTTCAAATATCTGTGTCACCCCTACAGTTTACCCCAATCGCCTCAAAATATGCCATTTTTGTGGTATGAAATTTTACCTTGGCATTTCAATGATGCTATTTTTAATTACTTTTAACTTTTAACTTAATCAAGTTTTAATTGTGTTTTAATGTATGTTAGTTCACTATTACAGAAGTTTTAGGGTAGTGATTAGTGTCTGTGTACTTTTTTGTTTTTGTCTTTTACTGTTGATATGGTCAATGGACTAATCAATAAACTTTGCTTGCTTACCAACATGTAGTAAAATGTTCTTTACATAAAATGGCAAAATCAAAGCTGACTTTCTGGATTTTAAAAAATATTTTCAAACCATGGATGGCTGAATATGTGAATATGGAGAGCTGCCTGTACTAGAGGAAGTGGTGTCCAAGAGATCATGGTGTCAGAAAAAGCACAAAAACTCATTGTGACTCCTGCAGGGAGCATTGTAACTTACAATACAAAGCCCTAAAATTATTTTAGGATATTGGAATACTGTCAATTCCCCTGATCAAATTCTTTTAAACTGAGAATTATATCACAAGACATTCAAAGGCCCAAGTTTGTAGGAAACAATGAGTTGTTTAGGTTGATTCAATTTATGTTCTAACTGTGACAAGAAGGTAAAATTGCTAGATATGCTGACTATACCATGGAATGACAGACACCTAGCTAACCAGAATGAATGTGACCCTGGACTTACTACTGAGTGGCAAAATAATTAGTGTAGAATGAAATTATAGCAAAAAAAAATAGAGACAAGACGACGGGAATAAACCACATAGGTCAGTGGGCCAAGGACCTTAGAAAAGATCTGTTTCATTTCAGATGCATCAACCTTGTTGCATAGGGAAGGGAAGAGACGCCATAATAGCAATGTCCTGACATCATGTGAATTATCAAGATCAATCAAAGCTACCAGACATTTCTATTCAGTTATTTATTTACAAAGCCTATTTTATTGAAGATATTGTGTAAAAATGTCCCAACAATCAATTTATCTTATTGTTGGGACATTTGTTGGGGTGGGGGTGGGGAAAGTTGGGTGTCACTTAGATCAAAGTTAGTAAGTTGGGTGATACACTTTAATATCTCTAGTATCTGAGCAATATACCTCTCAAAAACAGACATTAGGAGCAGGAGCAATACAGTGCTATTCTGCTCATGTACCCTTTGTGGACTTACACTGTTGGTCATTGTTGGGACTGAATGTGGAACCCTTCTATTTTACATAATTACATCACTATGATTCCATATTAATTGCCAAGGCAACATCCTATGACATTCTGAGATTTTCAATTTTAAAGAGGAGTATTTATTTATTTATTTACTTACTTACTTACTTTGCTTCTAGACCGCCTCTCTCAGCCCGAAGGTGACTCGATGCGGTGTACAAATAGCAGGAACTGCTCAAGACAAACAAATCAACAGTTATCAATACAATTTCAACATATACAATTTAACATTTAACGTTAAAAACACAATATCAGCGTCTCATTATTAAGTCGATTTCCAGTTGCATCGTCGTCGTTCCTTAGGTCTCTATTTGATAATCATACTTCATTTGCAAATGCCTGGTCAAATAGCCAGGTCTTGACCTTCCTGCGAAATGTCAGGAGGGAGGGGGCTAATCTGATGTCATTTGGAAGGGCGTTCCAAAACAGAGGAGCCACCACTGAAAAGGCTCTGTCTCTCGTCCCCACCAATCGCGCCTGCGAAGCAGGCGGGACCGAGAGCAGGGCCTCTCCAGATGATCTTAAGCATCCTGAAGGTTCATAAAAAGAGATGCGTTCGGACATGTAAGTTGGACCAGAACCATTAAGGGCTTTAAAGGCTAAAGCCAGCACTTTGAATTGTGCCCGGTAGCAAACTGGTAGCCAGTGGAGCTGGCGCAACAGAGGTGTTGTACGCTCCCTGAGTGCCGCTCCTGTTATCATTCTGGCTGCTGTCCGTTGGACCAGTTGAAGCTTCCGAACAGTCTTCAAAGGCAGTCCCACGTAGAGTGCGTTGCAGTAATCTATACAGGATGTAACCAGAGCGTGGACTACCGTGGCCAAGTCAGACTTCCCAAGGTATGGGCGCAGTTGCCGCACAAGTTTTAACTGTGCAAATGCTCCCCTGGTCACCGCCAAAACCTGGGGCTCCAGGCTCAGCGATGAGTCCAGGATCACACCCAAACTGCGAACCTGCATCTTCAGGGGGAGTGTAACCTCGTCCAACACAGGCTGTAACCCTATGCCCTGTTCGGCCTTTTGACTGACCAGGAGTGCCTCTGTCTTGTCTGGATTCAATTTCAATTTGTTCGCCCTCATCCAGTCCGACACAGCGGCCAAGCACCGGTTCAGGACCAAAACAGCCTCCTTAGTAGCAGGTGGGAAGGAATGACAGAATTGGACGTCATCTGCGTACAGGTAACACCGCACCCCGAAACTCCGGATGATCTCCCCCAGCGACTTCATGTAGATGTTAAACAACATGGGAGATAGTATTGAGCCCTGAGGAACCCCACAAGACAATGGTTGAGGGGTTGAACAGGTATCTCCCAGTAACACCTTCTGAGATCGGCCGTCCAGGAAGGACCGGAGCCACTGCAGAACAGTACCTCCAAGGCACATCTCTGCAAGGCATCCCAGAAGGATACCGTGGTCAACGGTATCGAAGGCCTCTGAGAGGTCCAGCAGAACCAACAGGGACACACTCCCCCTGTCCAGCTCCCGGCGTAGATCATCCACTAAGGCGACCAAGGCTGTCTCGGTACCATGCCCCGGCCTAAAACCAGACTGTGCCGGATCCAGATAATCCGTGTCTTCCAAGAATACTTGGAGTTGTGAGGCAACCACACGTTCCAAGACTTTGCCCAAAAAGGGAAGATTGGAAACAGGCCGATAGTTGACGAATTGAGTGGGGTCCAGTGGTGGTTTCTTCAACAGCGGTTTTATAACAGCTTGTTTTAAGCTCGCTGGAATGTTGCCTTCCCGAAGGGAGGCATTAACCACCACCTTTACCCACTCGGCCAATCCCCCTCTGGCCTCCTTTAGAAGCCAGGATGGGCAGGGGTCTAGGATGCATGTGGTCGCTCTCATCCCTCCGAGTATCTTGTCCACATCCTCGGGTTTCACCAATTGAAATTGATCCATCAAAACTTGACAAGCAGGTGCTCCAGCTACATTCTCAGAGACTGCCGTTAACATGGTGTCCAAACCAGAATGGATCAAAGCGACTTTGTCAGCAAAAAACCGAGCAAATGCTTCACAGGAATGGGGCACCTGGTCAGGGGGATGGAATCTTTATAGACCACTGCAATCCCACCTCCCCATCCTCCGGATCTTGGCTGGTGCTGCACGGAGAAGCCTGGTGGACAAAGCTGGGTCAGATTTACGCCTCTAGCCTCATCCAACCAGGTCTCCGTTATGCACGCCAAATCTGCCCGTTCTTCCAGGATTAAGTCCTGGATAATAGCTGTTTTACCGTTGACAGATCTGGCGTTCAACAGCACCAACCTTAATCCAGAGGAACCACCATCTTGGGTACCCAAACCTACAGTGTCAGGAGACCGACTTGGAACTACTAATGCTCTGCCATCGTCCCTAGGCCGAATTAATGGTCTCCGTTTCCCGCATCTGCTCCTCCCTGTTATTACTCCTATTGGGGCCCCTCGGACATTGGAACTCCCCCTACCTCATTGTCTACTATTTCCACATTTCTAGTCCAAGACTTACCACTAGCTCCATGATTAGATATTTCCTCCAATAGGTGTCCTCCCTTCCCTTCAGTTCCCACCCCCTCCCTGCCAGTTCTGGATTGCTCCAGCCCTCCCTCAGTCACTCTTTCCCCACAGATTATGATTAAAATCAATAACAGTAGGGCATTGAGTAGCCGCATGGGGGACAGAATTCTCTACAGAGTTCATAAAAAAGCAGGGTGATTGTACAAGTTTGTAAGTCACAATCAATATAGCAGCTATAAAGTGCTGGTGGGATCTGTAGTTCTTAAAGTGCTATTGGGATATTAAGGTGCTATTGGGATATTAAGGTGCCCTGTAGATATTAAAAGGCACCGTAGCTCAGAAGTAAAGTGCAGTCAATGGGAGGCAATTTTTAGCCAAAGTGCCAACATACCAAGCCAGCTAGTAGCATTGAGAAGTAAGACCCCCTTCCCCAAAATAGTCTCACAATAATTGTAGAGCTGGCCGCAAGTTCTAAGTTACTGGTCTTGTTGAATGGGGAGGGTCATGGAGACGACGTGGCGGACGTGAAGGAGAACGCTGAGTGAGATGGTGAAGGATCTTCCAGCAAGGTGAATCAATTTAGAATTCTGTGCGTGAGAGCTCTAGTGTTTCTTTAGACTACAAATTCCACAGCATGGAGCCATGGCAGTTAAAGTGAAATGATAGCACTATAGCTGTGTAGAGTGAAGATGTTGTTGAAGGGCTCCTGAATTTCATAGGCTTCATTCAGCACTGTTCTTCTTATGCTCTGAGGAGTCTTTAAATGGTGGGTCAAGGATCACAAATCATTGTGCCCTCATTTAAGAAGAACCACACCAGTGACGCCAACATAAGAAGGGAAAGATAATTGAAAATTGAGAAAGGTGTAACAGTCATGTAAAGAAACCGTGATGGCCTACATTCTAATCAAATTTGGAATTGTGTCTTTCCACAAGGAAGTAACTGGGTAAGGAAGAAAATGAGGTGTTTAACCTTGTTTTGAAGCATTGGGGATGAAAAGAATATACACATTTTCTCTCAGTTTGATAACAAAGACTGAGTCAGCATGTTATTTTTAAATGATTTTTTTCGCGTCTTAGAAGTTTTGCAATAATTTCATTCTTTAAAAAGCTTTGTATTTTGCGTACAACATGCTCTTTCACAAAAGAGAAGGCTATCTTGTAGGTAACCTGGAACCAAACCATGTAGGATTTTAAAGGTAATGACCAAGACTTTGTACTTTGCCTAAAAACTAATTGGCAACCAGTGAAGTGATATTAATGTTAGGTGTTAAGGGGCGAGGGGCAACAAGTGAAAAGAGTGGCCATGCCTTCTGCAGTTCCTCAGTTTGAAATAATTTCCTTCTGTAATTCTTATCCACTTTTCTTCTTATTCTAAAAGGCAATTTTACCTTTGCACATTTGTATGTAATGTGTCTTTGGCCTCAGAGAGAAGGGAGAAAGAGAAAATATGCATAGGTCTCTTATGGCATCATCAGAAGGGGTATTTTTAGGCAGCGTGTACCAGTTCCTATATAGCTTTACAATACAGCCCACCGGCTCCCATCCCACAATGTAGAACTACTTCCGGTGGGGCTCCAGATAGAGAGGAACCAATGCATGCCTCCATAGCAGCAACATGGGAGGCTTCCCATGTTCAATTGGAGTCAGTGGGTGAAAGCTGGGTGGTGAATGTTGTAGGGGGGGGGAGCCAGGCAGTGCGGGGTGTGGGGCAACGGGGTCTTCACGCTCCCACCAACCAGGCACTGTCAGATTTGCCACGATGCATGCTGATTCTGGCAGCCCATCTGATGAGGTTGTAAATCTCATGTTACTTCTCATATATGGGAGGAATTGTCAAAAAGGCTATTGTTTAAAATGAGCCTCAGGTTCAGAAAGCAAGGCTAGAGGTAACTGTGTGAACAGGCCCAAAGAGCTAAACAGCCCAGTCCTTTACCACTGTCAATTACACTGACAGTCATGCCATAGTTACTGTTGGAAACAGGCATTATAAAGAGACCTTAGAGAGAGACTTCATGGTGAGAGGAAGTCTATCTCCTTAATTTAAAGAGAAATGGCAGCCTTTTTGGCTTCACCTTGCTTGCACTGATAATGGAAACTGACTTCCAAGCATTACAGAATTCATATTAAAAAGTATTGGGTGAGTTTTGATTCTAAAGGTTTCGCTTGGGCAACCCCCTACTCACTGGTGTTTCTTAATATATGTTTGTATTTACAAAACTTACAAATTACATATGACTTACTAAAGTTTAAAAATGAAGATTTGCACACAGCTAATAATAATACCTATCTGGTTGAATACATACACACAACAAACAAAAAAACAAAAACAAAACAAAAGTCTTGACTTAATTTCAGCATCTGAGTCCATTGGTCTAGTTTAGTTGAACCAAGCAGTTTAATAGAGGCCATTGCATAAATGAGTATATGAGCACATGTCTCAACAAAACTCTGCTGCTGGCCTATATGTCTTATAGTAAGGGGCTTTTCAATTCAGTATACTAACTTTTGCATGTTTTTTTTTATTTTCCTCCTTCTGCCCAAGATTACAGAAAGAAGCATTATCCTCTTCCAATATCATTTAGAAGAAACATGTTTTTTGACCTCTGAGCTAAACTGCTAAGCTGTCTTTGCAAGTGCAATATTTTGAAGTGCTGAGTTATTCCTGACATTAAAACCCCAGCTGGTTTATTTTACCACTGAGGAAATGCAGGTACTTGTTCAGCAAAAAAGAAAACACCATGAAATAAATTACTATTTTTCCCAAGGAAATTAAAGGTTTCTAGTAGTACCTACTTTATTAGCCAAATTTTATTGCCAACCTACAGTCTGCTGCTCATCTTGAGAAAGCTGCAATACTCCTTTAATAATTGTGCTGTTAATGTGTCATGTCACAACAAAATATTTTGGAACATTACACCACCTTTAGCTTCAGAGAAGTGTAAAATGATATTCATATGTATGTCAAATGATACACAAATGCATATGTGAAAACTGATCATTATTGGCTTAGCCAATAGATCATCAATAGAACTATGAAACAGCCTTAACATGGTTGTATTAATTTATTGTTTTGTTGATTTATGTATACAGGTATGAAGACCTAATATTATGGAACATATAATTATATTCACCCCATTTCTTTGGACAGAGCAAGATCTCCAGGGGTGTTTCTTTTGGAAGGGGTTACTTAAGGTTTTCAGTATTTTATAATATGCACTATTATTTAAAAGTCCTTGTCCTTTGCTGAATGTCACATTTGTTGGATTTTCTTAGTGGGTCTGCAGATAGTTTGTAGGTTGTGTTTCTTCATCAGCTTCCCTATGTAGTCAGTGGTTCCCTTGATGTATGGTAAGAACACTTTTCTTCTGGGTGGATCTTTGTCTTTACTCTAGTTGCTTGTTCTTGGTCTTGTGGCTCTTCTGATGTCTATGGTGGAGTATCCATTGGCCCGTTGGTGCTTCAGTTCATCTTGGAGGACTGGAGGGAGGCAAATGTAACTCCGATCTTCAGGAAAGGATCCAGGGGTGATCCAGGAAATTATAGGCCAGTTAGTCTAACCTCAGTTCCAGGCAAAGTGATGGAAACCATTATTAAAGAAAAAATTACTAAGCACATAGAAGAACAGGCATTGCTGAAGGAAAATCAACATGGTTTCTGCAAAGGCAAATCATGTCTTACTAACTTGTTAGAATTCTTTGAGGGTGTAAATAAACACATAGATAAAGGGGACCCAGTCGATATTGTTTACCTTGACTTTCAAAAGGCTTTTGACAAAGTCCCTCACCAAAGGCTCCTAAATAAGCTCTTCAGCCATGGAATCAGAGGACAGGTCTTGTCCTGGATTGGAACCTGGCTAAACTGTAGGAAACAAAGGGTGGTAATAAATGGACATTTCTCTGGGTGGAAAGAGGTGAGAAGGTGCATACCCCAAGGTTCAGTTTTGGGTCCGTTACTTTTTAATTTATTCATTAATGATCTGGATGTAGGAGTGAATTCTGAGGTAGCAAAGTTTGAAGACAACACTAAATTGTTCAGGGTAGTTAAAAATGAAACTGATTGTAAAGAGCTCCAGAAAGATCTCTCGAAATTGAGTGAATGGGCAACAAAGTGGCAAATGCATTTTAACCTAAACAAGTGTAAAGTCATGCACATCGGGGCAAAGAACCCCAAATACACTTATCAACTGATGGGATCAAAGCTTTCTGAGACAAACCAGGAAAGGGATCTTGGGGTTTTGGTGGACAGCTCAATGAAGATGTCAACCCAGTGCGCTGCAGCAGTGAAAAAAGCAAATTCTATACTTGGCATGATCAGGAAGGGAATCGAAAATAGGTCGGCAAATGTTGTATTGCCTCTCTACAAATCTATGGTGAGGCCACATCTGGAGTACTGTGTACAATTCTGGTCACCGCACCTTAAGAAGGATATAACGAAACTGGAAAAGGTACAAAGAAGGGCAACAAAAATGATCCAAGGGATGGAGCAGCTCCCTTATGAAATCAGGTTGCAACGCCTTGGTCTTTTCAGCCTTGAAAGACGGCGTTTAAGAGGTGACTTGATCGAAGTGTATAAAATCATGCATGGGATAGAAAAGGTGAATAAAGAAAAATATTTTCTCTGTCACACAACACTAGGACTAGGGGCACTCCTTAAGCTCCAAGGTAGGAAAGTTAGGACTAATAAAGGGAAATATTTCTTCACCCAGAGGGTCATTGGGTTATGGAACTCACTTCCAGAGGAGGTTGTGACAGCTGTCAGCCTGGACAGCTTCAAGGCAGGATTAGACAGATTCATGGATACCAAGGGAATCAGTAGTTACTGAAATGGACATCCAAGTGCCACCTCTGTGTTGATGGAGGCAGGCAGGATTTTCCCCGGGTACTGGTTGTGGGGGGTCGGGAGCAGGTGAGGGTTTTGCCCTTCTTTCTGCTAGAGATCCCTGTGTACAACTAGTGGGCCACTGTGTGACACAGAATGCTGGACTAGATGGGCTGAGGCCCGATTCAGCATGGCTCTTCTTATGTTCTTATGGAGGAGGTAGGGTTCGCAGATTCTTTTTGCATGGTCTGCAAGAGCAAACTATCTACAAATGCACTAAAAAAAATCCAACAAATGTTACATTCAGCAAAGGACAAGAGGTATCTTCTCATCTCTGCAGGAGTACACCATGCAGCTGTGGACAAGTTTACATAGGGACCACTAAACACAGCAATTTCCCAAACACGCATCAAGGAGCATGAAAGGCACTGCAGACTAATTCAACCCGAGAAATCACCCATAGCAGAGCACCTGATGAAACAATCCGGGCACTACATATTATTTGAGAACACAGAAATACTGGACCACTCTACCATCATGTCAGACTACATAGAGAAACCAGACTGCATAGAGACTATGGACTACATAGAGAAACCATTGAAATCCACAAGCATGTGGACAATTTCAACAATAAAGAGGAAACCATGAAAATGAACAAAATCTTTCTATCTGTATTAACAAATTCTAGAATCAGCACAGCAAATAAAAATATTTGGAAAACGGGAATTCCAGACAGGAAACAATCATAGCCAGCTAACACCTCCCAATAAAGGATTCCCCGGGCAGGAAGTAGCCAGACTTTGAAGCTGCAAGACAATCAAGGTGGCCATTTGCAACATTCACACTTGCCTCAAATAGACAAGAGTTCTTTTTCTCACCCTGGACATTCCACAGATATATAAACCCCACTTGCTTAATTTCCAACACACCTCAGAACCTCTGAGGATGCCTGCCATATATGTGGGCAAAACATCAGGAGAGAATGCTCTGGAACATGGCCATACAGCCCAGAAAACTCACAGCAACTCTGATTCCTGCCATGAAAAACGTTAGTAACTCAGTTAAAGGCATGTTTCTTCCCAGGTCCTTCCAAGCACTTCCCTGGAATTTCTTGAACAAAAATGGAAAGTTTATCAGAAGTCTTAAAGAGTCCCCCCCTCAGGGGTTGAGAAGAGCGGGGTAGAAATGGTGTAAATAAATAAAGAGTCTTCAAGTCTCTTAACCTACTATCTTATCACTCTATTGTTCTGCAATCTGTAATAAAGAGAATAATTTTATTTTGATTTTTGTATAGCTCAATAGATGGTGCTGTTTCGGGGCTTTCAGAACTGGTGACCAATTGATACCAATGGAATTTGTGTACATCCCACTTGTTTGAACAAGGTTAAAGAACACAGTTTTGTGCTCTGAACTGGTGATGAAAGAAGAAAGCTCGATGTTAGATGTTCAACAATTGCTCTATTGGTGTGACAGATGCTGTTTTTTATTATTCTTTTTGCTGTGGGTATCTCTGTGCTCCCTTCGACTTTTCCCATTTAGGTGGTGATTAAAATACAATTCCTTAAATTCTGTTGTTAAGTCCAATGAAGTACACTCATAGAATCAATGAAACATCAGAATCATTAGATGTCATGCATCTGACGACCAGAAGAAATTAGCTCATCAGATTAATTTGAGATCATTCAACCAGGAGCACAAACAGAAGTTAATTGCTCCTTGTTAGATATCTCAAAAGCAAAGTTCGACAAATGCAGCTCTGGAGACCTGAAGCCACCTGGCATGAGTCAAAGGGAGCCTTGAAAGAAGACCTTTATGGTGATGAGCAAGAGGAAAAGGAAAAAAGATTTTTCGGAATTTGGCATTAAGAAATATAACCCTCCATTCCCAAGACAAGTCACATTAAGTGTCTACATCTGATTCATGGTTGGCAACCCAAAAAGATGCTTTCATATGATTCTTACCTACTAGAAGTGTGCAAAATTGCAGCTGCTTTTCATAAGCCATATTAATTTCAGAAAAAATTGTACTTACATTTTGACTTACTAACCTGAAATTACATCCACTCCCAACCCAAATGAATCAAAACACAGCTCCAATGAAATTCTGTAAAAGATAGTTCTGAAATTCTGTAAAAGATTTTGTTTGCCCGCCCATCCCCCGAATGAAGGAGACTTCAGACAATAATAACACAACAACAATCATTTGGGTCAAATTGGGCAAATTTTATTTGCCTATTTAAATCCCCTTAACTAATCTGAAAGGGTGTCAGGAATCAATTTCAATCAGTTGGAATCAATCTCATTCAATTTGCGGGCGAAACACCAATATTGCCTGATTAATCAACCAGACAACCTAATGAGGGAAATGATAAAGAGGTCCATTCTCCCACAGCGGAGAAGAGCCTCTTCTCATCCCAGGGCCATTAACTGAACTTCACCCAACAACCATAACTTCAGGGTGCATACATAACTAACTGGCCCTCACCCCTGACCGGGGTGCCTCGGTGTACACCGACTATGGCATTTTCCTCTCTAATTACCCCCACAGA
Organism: Anolis apletophallus; assembly: GCA_030556195.1. NCBI lineage: Eukaryota > Metazoa > Chordata > Lepidosauria > Squamata > Anolidae > Anolis > Anolis apletophallus. The sequence goes on from JARBWK010000012.1 coordinate 27,292,234, forward strand.
CTGGAGGTAGATGTCCATCTTGCCTCCATCCCCACCTATCCTCTAACACCCTTTCTAGGCAATGACTAATATCCTCTAAAAACAACTGGTTGCCCTCCTCGGACAAGTGGACCCCATCATTTCGAAAAACAATTTGATTGGCCGGATGAATGAATCTATGCCCTATGTAGGACCCGTTACCAGCGGTAACCACATTACGCATGGCCCGGTTCACCCTCTTGCGGGCCTTCTCCATCAACCTGGGGTCCCCACCCCCAGGCCACCACATCCGTGGTGTAATCTCCGACCACATCACATGCACTCCGGGCCACGCTCTCCAGATTTCGAAAATATCCGCCCTAGCTTGAAAAAACAGGGCCTTGCCTGTCAGCAAGCCCAAATCATTACCACCAAGGTGGATAATGATCACATCCGGGGGGAACACACCCCTTCCTTGAAATAACATGGAACACAGCCCATTCCAATGCAGACCGCGTCTGCCCATCCATTCCACATTAGCAACTGCACTTAAGCCCAGATGTTGGCCGAAGGGGGAATTGAGAGCATGCTGCTCGGCCCAGTAGATGTAGCTGTGGCGCAAATCAGAACTCTCCTCATCCGCTTCGACCTCTCTGGACCTGCAACAGAAAAAACAACGGGAACAGCATCACACGGGCTTACAGCTGAACATTGCGTACATAACCCCTGTAAGCCCCGGAACGCCACCTCCCCAGGGACATAATAGTTCCTACTTCATATCCCATTGCAGCTGCCGATGACGCGGCTCCAATTCTAAAGGAATGGGTTCCAAATTGCTTGCCCTCTAAGCCTAGCAGCTTCAGGGCCTTTTTAGTAACCGCCCAAAATTGATATTTTGATAATGGCGTCCCATCCCGATGACAGAATAGGTAACCCGCAGCCGAACCCCGGAGTGCAAGATAGCGCGTCATGGCCAACACCGGACACAGTTCCACATCACTGGCTTTACCAAGCCTGACCAGCGCACCCCTGGCAGTTTGATCAGTCTTTGACGACCTGACCTTTAATTCCAACATATCCGGGGCCAATCTAATGTTGGACACCAAGAGTGCTCGTTGTGAAGAGTCGGCTTTAGATGACGCCACCAACTCACTCACTCTAAACGCGCCAAAAAAGGCGGTCAAGGCAGCCGAGTGGAATAACGCCTGTTCGTACTGGGAATCGCACACGGAAGCCCACCGTTGCCCAAGCCCTTTTAAAATGCCTGGTGTCAAAGGCTCCCTCGTGTCCTCCACCCTACCACTTTGCTTGGACCATCCTGCCATTAGTTTATGTAGGCGGAAGTCGTTCGTAGGGTCGGACATGCCCTGCCCTTTATACCAGTAGGCAAGCGCTGACAATTTTACATGAATGGAATGTACAGCCAATCCCCTTCTTTTGTTATATATACAAAACTGTGCTACATGGTCATAGGGCACCGGGAAGGACTTAGGTAAACCGTAGTACTCCCTGAACTCCACGAATTCCCTGACGGCCCTGAAGTAGCCTCTCTGTGAACTGGGAGCTAACGCCAGCGACATGTCGACCGCTACCTCGTCACTCCAGCCTGCCAAAGATGGTCTGGCATGCGTTTCGGGCATTCGTCTGCGGTGGGCGCTAGTTGCCTGAAGCGCTCCATCTGCATACGAGACAGAGCGTCGGCCAATGAATTATCTAGCCCCACAATGTGAAATGCTCGGAACAGAATGTTTAACTTTAAGCAATGAAGCATAAACAAACGCAAGGCACCCATAACCCTTACTGATTGCGATGTAAGGTTATTGATGATTTGCACGGTGGACATATTGTCACACCAGAAGTGAACGGAAAAGTTGGTAAACCTATCGGCCCAGATGTGAACCGCTACCAAAATTGGGGAAAATTCCAGGAATGTAAGGTCAGATGTGATGCCCAGCTTGTGCCAATTATCGGGCCACATCTCAGCGCACCACTGACCATCGAAATAAACTCCAAACCCCAAAGAGCCTGAAGCATCTGACGCCACCTGCATAGCATTTTTTAAAAGCAGGTTCTGGCGCCAGAATAAAATGCCATTAAAATTTCTGATAAAAGTCCGCTTTTATGGCTTGGGTCACCCTAATGTGCTGATGTGGCGAGACTGTGCAGGAAATAGCATCGCACAGTCTGCGCAGGAAAGCCCTGCCTGGAGCCACCACTTTACACGTGAAATTTAAATGACCAATCAATTCCTGAAATTCCCTCAGCGTGGCCTTATTTTTTAACAAAAATTGCTCTAACCTATTCGTCAGGTCTGCCACCTTAATAGGCGGCAGCCTGGAATGCTGGTTAACCGTATCCAACTCAACTCCCAAAAATGTCAACACCGAGCTCGGCCCTTCGGTCTTCTCATTGGCCAGTGGCACACCCAGATTTTGTGTCAGGCGCTGAAAGGCACCCAAAAGTGCCTCACATTCACCTGACCCAAAACTTCCCACAAAAAGGAAGTCATCAAGGTAGTGAACCACCCCTTTAAGGCCCGAGTCGGTCCTAACAGCCCACTCCAGAAATGTACTAAACGTCTCGAAAGCGGCGCACGACACCGAGCAGCCCATAGGCAAAGCTCGGTCAATATAAAAAAGGCCTTTAAAACGAAAACCAAGGAGGTCAAAATCCTCCGGATGGACCGGGAGCAGCCTAAAGGAGGATTTGATGTCACACTTAGCCAATTCAGCTCCCGGTCCGTAACGTTTTACTAGCCGCACAGCCGCATCGAAGGACGTGTAGTGCACCGTGCACAGCTCATCCGGTATCGCATCATTCACCGAACTGCCCCGGGGGTAGGACAGATGATGAATGAGGCGATACTCCCCAGGGGCCTTCTTTGAAACAATTCCCAACGGGGAAACTCTCAACTGGGAAATGGGAGGAGAAACAAATGGGCCTATAACCCTCCCTTCCTCTAACTCCTTGTTAATTTTACGTTGTACCACGTCCTCCATACCCATTAAGGATTTAAGGTTAGGAGACAAACGTGGCACCCTGGGACCTTGGGCTGGGATGCGAAAACCGAAGGTAAAGCCGCAGCGCAAATACTCTGCAGCATCCCTCTTCGGATAGGCCTTCAGCCACTGTCCCAACGGGCCCAAATTAACTGGGCTGGGGCCCTTTTGAAACCGGAGACTGGCCCCCTCCTTTCTTACCATATTGTCCCTCCCGGGGGTTTCCCTTACCTGGCTTAGCCCTGTTGCAGTGCTTTGCTGAGTGATTCCCCGCGCATATGGCACATGCATGTGAAAATTTGCAAAACTTCCTAGAACACACTCCCTGGCCGGAGAAGTCCCAACAAAAGAGCTTTTGTCGCTGGGACTGCCCAGCCGGGGCGCTTGACGAAAGGGCGCCCCCGCCTTGGTGTTTTGCACCAAGTGACCGCTATCCGCGGGCTCCCCCAGGACAGCCTTCGCTGCATTCATAACTTGCAGCCACAACTAGTTATCAATCAAGTCCCATCTTTTCGTCGGGTCCAGCGCCGCCAGGGAGCGAAAACGCCTGTCGTATTCCAACCAGGCGTTACCTACAAATCTCATATGTGCCCCATATATTAAGTTCTGATATTTAAAAAGGGCTCTAGCCCTGTATGGATGGGCCTCAGCTAAAATACCTGCATAGATCGTATAGCAGGCCAACCAGTTTTCCCAGTTGTGCTCTACCTTCCTTTTCTTTAGCTTATCCTTCCCCTCATCATCGAGTTCGTCCTTCTCTTTCTTTTCTAACTCCCTGTAGAACAGGGTAAAGAGATCCACGAACTCGTTCCGCAATATCTGCTCTAAAGTTTTTGGAGCCAAATGTGCCCCGAGCTCGGCATTAACCGCCGGGGCCAGAATGGGCACCGTCCATTTGTCTGTGCCCCAGTATTGGCTAGACTCCCCGGTCCTTGCCGCCTCCAACGTAACGGCCAACACTGGGTGCACTGGCCCAGACGCGGTGGACTCTGAGGCCCAATCCTGTGCGAACATGGGTACCAGCTCGGTCTGAGCCGCCGCCTCCGCTACGCAGCTCGATGGGGTGACCACCTCCCGCACCCCTAACCCTGGGGACAAACCAGTAACTGACAGCCTAGAGGACCCCGCCTGCACCTGGGAGCTGTCCCATGGCCATACTGGCCCCGCATCCCTACCTGCTGCAGTTGACGAGCAAGGGGCCTCAGATGGTACAGCCGTCGGAGTGGACGCCACGACAGGCGCTGAAGTGGACGCCAGCCAAAGACTGGCAGCTGGACTCGCCTGACTCCCCATCGCCTGGTCACTTCCTGGTCCCCGGGCCGCCTGGGTCATCAGCGGTAGGGCCTGGACCGCTGCATCGATCGCCGGACCACCAGCATCCTGTCCCGCTTCTAGAAAGGGAACGCGAGATAAGATGCTTTTAAAGAGCAGCTCTCTGCTCGCCCCCCGCGCAGGCCTCAGTTCGGCAGCCTGCGCCGGCAACCCCCTTCCCCTCTCCAGCCCCTCGACCCTAGCCAACAGAGCCCTGAGACTATCGGCCGAGACTCCTTCGCCGTCCAACGATCCAGGAGAGGGAGGTGGTCGCTTTGCTGGGGTCTTCTTGGCTGGCCCCTTCCCCTTGGGGCCACCCACGTTTTTCTTTGGAGCCATCCTGCGGAAAAACACCAACACAAACCGTGAATACACGCTGCCCATACTACCCCGGGATACCGATTCTGCATCCCCGCACTTGATGCCCAGCTCCAAAGGCCACGTTAAGCTGCCACTGCCGAAGCCCAGGCTCATCACATTCCCCCTCCTACTCCAACTATCACCGCGCCCCCCCATGCGTCACCATCCTATACCACCAACAGTCTTTCCTTTTACCCGTCCTGCAGAAATTGCACCAACTAGTGCCTGAAAACCACCAGGCTGCCGCGCAGCCACCTAATACCTGGCTGCCGCCCCTTCATCTCAGAAACACCTCTCCCATGTTGAAAACGGCAGCCGCCGTACTGCAGCCCCAAGCAGCCTCCCCCATACTTAAAAAACTCCACCATGTGGCATCATTACCAATGTGCATTCCTGCAGCCTAAAATGGCCACCGCCCCAACTGCCATACAAAATGGCTGCCACCAGCCAGCAGCCTAACAGGACCATGCGGCCAAGATGGTGGCCACCCGAACCTTCTAAACTGCTTATGATATATATATCCTACCATGCCTCCCCTCGAGCCAGCCGAAACCTGCCCGGCGTAACTGGGAAGGGGGGGGGCGATAGAATACCCTCCCCCACTATCGGTGGGAATAAGCGGGGGGGAACCCGCCTCACTTGCGTCCCCTGCCGGGCTGTGCCTGCTCCCGCGGGGGGGGGCGCAGGCGCATGCGCCGCTCAACCGCCGGCCGGGACCTCACCCCCCCGCCCCGCCCGCCCGGCAACCGGGAACGGCGGCAAACCCTACCGGCCCTCCCTAGGCTGGGGGGGGAGGTGCGGAGCGCAGCCCCAGAGAGAAAACGAGCCCGGAGAGCTCCACCTCCGCCCCCCTGCCGGAAGGCGAAAGGCCGCAGCACACCGGCGCACGCAGAAGAGCCCAGCGGTGCGCCATCCGCTGCGCGGCAACCAGCGCGGCCTACCCACGGCCGGGAGGCCAATGCCGCCCTTACGGTAGGCCTAACCTCCGCCGAAAACGCCAGGAAGCGGGGCACTCGCTGCCCCCGCTGCACTGCCCCCGTGCGGTGGCCGTCATCCGTCGGTGGGGGGGGTCGGGGGGGGGGTGGGGGTGGATGCTCCCCCCGACCCCTCGCCCCACCCCACCCTACCGACCTTGATCCTGGCGTTGCTCCGCGGGTCCGTCAAGGCTTGATTGCTGGCGAGGGAAAAAACGCGTCTTTTCCTCCAGGCAATCAGGCACGGAATGGTCTGATGGGGCTTGGTCTCCTAGAGGCCACGCCCCCACCTGGAAGGTTCTAGCAGAACCTTCCCCCTTTAACTCCAATCAGAGTCGGGGGGCAAATGCCTCTCGCCCCAGCAAGCTGGGGCGAAAGGGTCTAATATCCTCACCAATTTTTTTTCGAAGCAAGTAATCTCTCAGTGGAGACAAGGGGCTGGAGCACACTCACACATGCTGCATCACATGCTTTTCCTCAGTTAATCACATGACTGGTTTTCCTCTCCATTCTTCTCTCCTTGTAGCAACTCAGCCCCCATCTGACCCGGGGGGGTCGGGTGTTAATCAGCCCCCACCTCAGCCAGGGGGGCAGGTTCCGGCCCCAGGGGTTCCTTTGGCTTTGGATCCAGATGAAGGTGATGCAGGGGATGATGGCTTTGCATCACCAACGGACAGCCTGCAATGGGAAGACACCTAGCCGGAGGCTTATTCTGATGACGAAGCATCTCCTGATTCTGGACCTGATACAGAATATGAGAGACCAGGAGGTTTCGGTTCTCAAGAAAGGCTGTTTTCACCAGATGTTGCGGAGGACATGGAAGCCGCGTCGGAGCCAGTTTCCCAGGAAGATAACGGCGCAGATGGTGCCATTCCCGAGCGGAGATTTGACCGAAGGGGGAGTATTGTAGCCACAAGGAAAGATTGGAAACGAGGCCTGGAAAGGTGCTGGTCTCACAAAGGAGGGAATTAAGTAGTCATTCGGTGGGAAAGTTTCCTCAGTTTGGTGGCCACGTCGGAGCTGGAGAGACGTAGCAGCTTGCTGTCCTCCTGGAAGCTAGAGACTGGCTTGCCTTGCCAAGTACTACCTTGGAACCCTGTTGATTCCATGAACTTTGGATTTACCTTGCTAACCACGGACTCAGTTGCCTTGCTTGATTCGCTTTGTTTTTATGGACCTTGCTTTTGATCCTTGTTTTTAATAATAATAATAATAATAATAATAACTTTATTTCTTGTGAGTCGCCCTCCACCATTGGTGCTCCGGGCGACTTACATCATTTAAGAAAAAAAGACAAAACACAGGTACATCAATTAAAAACACAGGTACAGAGAACCATAGAGGGCCCAGTCTCCAAGGTTATCTAGTCAATCCCCAAACGCCTGGCGGAAGAGCCAAGTTTTCAAGTCGGACAGGAATCTGGCTGGGGCCGATGTGGCCCTGAGAGCAGGCGGAAGTGTATTCCAGATCACAGGGGCCACCACAGAGAAGGCTCTCCGTCGGGTCTTTGTCAGCCGGGCCTCTCTCACCCCTGGGATGGCTATACGGTCACCATTTATTGCACGCGCTGGTCTTTCACTGCGTTGGTCTGTCAGCCGATCGCCCAGATAGGCTGGTCCGGTTCTTTGCCGTGCTTTGAAGGTTAGCGCCTTCAAAATACCTTTGAACATTGATTGCTTTTTACCTTGGACTATTTGATCTCAACTTTTTGGACATTTATCTTCTTCACCTGCTTCTAATTTTGTGCTTAATAAATAGTTAATTGACATTGTCTCTGTGTGTGTGATTATGGGGTGGAGTCAGGGCCTGCATTGTGACACTCCTGTTGTGAAGTTGTTTTGGACTTTAAGTCCCAGAAATCCCTGCCTCCAGCTGCTGAATGGCAGCTGCACCTGGATTTTTCCTACAAGCTGTCTCCTCATCTCAGGAGGACAGAGATTTTTTTAAAAAGTTCAAAAGAAAATCAGTGCATGAATGAAACATTCTGAAACTTGGTAGAAATGATGCCCCTATGTTGTGTCATTGTGGAGAAATTCAAGAAGTCATCCTGTCGTTTTAAAAAAATATTATTTGTAAAACCTTTTTAAAGTTCCAAAAAATCAGTGCATGAGAAACTTACAGTCATAAAATTGTCCAAGTGTCCCAAGTATCATCCCATAAAAATGGAGAAACAAGCCTTTAAAGCTTCCCTTAGAGTTTAAAAAGGGCCCCAAAGGACATCAAGTCCAACTCAACTCAGAAGGCTGTAATTGAAAAAAATCTTAAAATTAAAAATATTTCAAGTGTGTCAACTTTTATCCTAAAAGCCATAAAAGAAAAATTTCAAGGTGCGTCAATTGCTAAAATTAAAATAATTTCCTAAATATCGTTGGATGACCAACCCTTTCTGAAGCTTGGGAGGAATGATGCCCAGCATATGTTGTCTCATTGTCCAGAAACTCAAGGGGATCCCTCCTTTAGTTTTTTAAATAATGTTATTTGTAAAATCTTCTTAAAATTCCTAAAAATTAGTGAATGAGTGAAATTTTCTGAAACTTGGGAGGAATAATGTCCTGCATATGTTGTGTCATTATGGAGAAATTTTAAAAAATTAGTTGTAGTTGTAGATTTTTTAAAATAATATATTTGTAATTTTTTAAAATAATTTCCAAAAAATGAGTACAGCATAGAAGGCTTACATTCGTAAATGTATCCTACAAGTGTCTCGAGTTTCATCCTGATATCCATGAAAAAGACAGAAAAACAAGCCTCTAAAGTTCCCCCATTGCCACCAATGGAACAAAACAGTAATGAAACAAAACTTTGGAAATTTGTAATTGAAATGAAATGCCTTCCTCTGAATTTTTTTTTGAAATATTTTCTAAACAAAACAGGGGCCATCCAAATTTTGAAATGAACATTGAAACAGATTTGTCCTGCTTGGCTCACCTCTATTGCCTACATTAAATTGAGTCAATATTGTGAGTCCCTGTGATTGATATATTACACATAATATCATTCAAGAGAGCATGAATAAGATCTTTCTGATATAAATAAACTTAAAAATGTTTCTCCTAGTGTCTTTATGTTGATCCACATAACATTTAAATCCAGGGGGGTGAGACGTATGTATGCCAATAAAAGCTAAAACTTAGAGTTTGTCTGTACTAGGTGTTATATTTGATAACAATCTCTTGCAGAGTTTGTCTACATTAACCATAAACCCTGTGATTGTCTTCTTTCTCATCACACAGAGACTTCTGGTGAGTATCCTTGGGGGGACGGGGTTGAATGGACTTGCCTTGTTTTTTAGCAGAGTTGAGGGTTTTTCCAGAGTTTGCTGGAAACTCCACATCATTCCAGGGCTTCAAGTAGTCTGTTCAGCAGGATCAAGTCCACCAATCTGCTATCCAGACAGGATCCTGATGCCATCCCATTTCCCCTGCACTGATCAGTGTAGAGAAAAGAGATGGATCATGGCTGTTTCACTGCTTCTGCCACTCTTAGACAGCCACAGAGTTCCTGGCCATCACAGCATGTCTGAATAGGGTGGCATATGATCTGCAAGAAGGAAAGGAAATAATCCCTTTCTTCTTTTTGGTTACATGGGCACCCTGTTCTAACATCAGCAAAGATACCACAATAGCGTGGAGGTGTGTGGCTGGCTAGGAGCAATGGGGGCTATATGGAGGAGATGATAGTGGTCCCAGATGTGTGTAGACAGTGGAGTATATATAAATCAGTATATGTTATGATTTCACCCTCCCAGGGTCCTCTGCAGTTGAAAGTACTTGGACTCGGATAAAGCTTGGGCTACTTAGGAAAATAAGTTTTGATACTTTACCCAGGTCTTCCTACCCAAAGGACTCAAGACTCCAACTGACCATAGAGTCCCCTGCAGTATTTCTAAATAAGTTTTGATACTTTACCCAGGTCTTCCTACCCAAAGGACTCAAGACTCCAACTGACCATAGAGAGTCCCCTGCAGTATTTCTAAATAAGTTTTGATACTTTACCCAGGTCTTCCTACCCAAAGGACTCAAGACTCCAACTGACCATAGAGGGTCCCCTGCAGTATTTTTATCTAGCAACCTCACAGATTGGAATATAAAACTTACATTGGCTTTCACTTCCTACTAATATACCATTTACTAGTGCTACCTTAGTGGAACAGGGTATCTACCGCCAGATGTCACCCAGAATTGTCCAAAGTAATGTTTTACTCTGCCTAACAAGGAGCACGTCACTGAACATGGACTGCATGGATTGGACTGAACTGGACTTCACTCCACTGGACACCATCTTCTTCCTCAAATATATTCATGGGAAGAATACATTTAGAGTTGCACCTCATCTCAAGTTAATAAGGAAGCATGCTGTGCACAGAACCCATTTGTTTGCACATGAGCTCTGGATTAATGACATTAAATTTGAACTGTCTTGTTACTTGGATAAACAACATAATATATCTGTCTTGCAATGTAACAAATGCACAGAAGAAGCAAGAATATTGTGTTTAGAGCTAATCAGAAGGCAAACAAAGACAATGAAAGTAAGGGGGGGAGTGGAGAAAAACAAGAGATGGCGAACAGCAGGAACACAAGCACATTATTGGGATCCCATTAAAGAAACTTTTAAAAAAGCACAGTGCAACATACAAAACATGGGAAGCATTATCATGAGAGACTTGGGATGTGAAAATGTATTTATTTATTTACCATATTTTTACCCCATCCTTCTCAATCCCAAGCGGGATTCAGAGTAACTTTACACATCGGCAATAATTCAATGCCATAAAAACATACCGTTAAATAAACATTTTTAAACCACAGAATTAAAAAATCTCTTGATCTTGAATGTATTGTGCTTTTTTAATCCACACATCACTTTATTTAGATCACATCTTTTTTGTAGACCTGAAAGCGAATTCCCAAAGCAGAATAATACAATAAAAGAACATATAGTTAAAACATTGACATTAAGGTTTAAACAGTATTAAACTTAAAGTGAAATAATTAAAGTATTACTAGAACAAGGATTAAAAACAGTACAGAATCATAAAAACCCTTATCTTGTTAACAACCAATTTCCAAAGGTATAGAATAGAAAGGTATAGAAAGGTATAAAATAGAAAGGGACTTAACTGGCCATAGAAAAGAGAACAAGGAAAGAGCCATGATAATATCCTTGGGCAGAGAGTGTGGAAGCAGCCACAGAGAAGGCCCTCTCTTGCATTCCTATCAACCATGCATGTGAAATCCATGGGATATAAATAAGTGTATCCCCTGTGCTTGGGCAGGCTCATATGGGAAGTCTTACAAATAACGTACACACGAGCCGTATAGGTCATAACCAGCACTTTGAACTGTGTCCAGAAACAGACTAACAGCCAGTAGAGCTTTTGTGACATTTCAATCCCAGATACATTTTTTTCCATCCTTGTTTTTATAAATCATTTTGAGGCTTTATTGTTTTTTCTTGCTGCATTGACATTTCCACACATTTAAAGACATTTTCCCCAATGTGTGAATCTACTTATGCTTTGTTTATCTAAACATGCATTTTACCCCACAAGTGAAAGCATTTTTGGTATGTGCTTTTTCAAAGTACACATTTTAGTCATTCACAATATAAGTTGTTCACATTATTTTATTTGAATTTCCATTCTCAAAAAAGCAGTGTATTCTTACATAAAAAAGGAGAGATTAGTTTTTTTCTCACAATGAGGCTATGGTGCAAAAATGTATATGTGAAAAATATCTACTTTTGACAAAATTATTGAATACAACAAAATTTGTTCCCATGTCTAGGACAATCATTATGCTAATCTATGTGTGGGAAGGACTTCTGTGATTGTAAAAATGTAAACCACACAACAACTTTGAAAGAAACAATTCAGTCATTTTCCCCTCCCATTAGTTAGAGAGAATATAATTTATACAGATTCCTGTTCAATTTTTTTGAAACCACATGTGACGCTGTTCCTGAAATGCATTTCCCATGGCTAGATGCTTTCATGCTTTCGTATTTCAATTGATCTCACTTTCTCTGGGATAGAGATTAATACTAAGCCTTAACACGAGAATTAAGGCTTTAGTTTCTAAGGCAAATACAGACAATTGGATTTAGAAAATGCACGAGCTAAATGCTAAGAATGTCCCCACCCAATTCTTCGGGAATTGAATTTATTGCCATGGGAGAAATGGGGAAAGTGGGAAAGTTCTGATGGTTGCTGAATTAAACTGCAAAGAAAATTGTGGAAAAATAATACTATTATCTCTCCCACCCTGCTTCAAACTGTGGTTAAAAATGCTATTTAGCTTACAATGCACTAAGAACTTTATCACAAGGTAGTGGCAAACCAGCATAGAACCAAAACTCTGGTCTCTAACACATGACAGTGTGAAATATCCACTATCACTTCACCACCTCCCTGTGACAAACCCATCTCCTGCTATTAACTAGAAAACCCATAAACAGCACTGATTGTGCCTTAGTCCTGCAATTTTTGTGGTGTGATGATACCAGACACTTTTGTGACACCATTCAAGTGACATCCAGGGGGAAGGATTGTCCTCCTCTCCCACTGTTCCCTCACTGTAAATGTTTTGGGGGGTTTTTAAAAGAAAAAATAAAAATATGACTTTCAGTATGTGGAATTGTCAAGTTTCTTTAACAGGTTAAAAAATTAAAGAGAAGTGTCACAGTGGGAAAGCAAAGTTACATCTCTCATCTGGAAGTGCTGCCATGGGACATCTCGCTGCCAGAGTGTCATAGTTGCATGACACTTGCAGAAATATGATAATGAGAATCACCATACTGATACACTCAAATGGCATGGGATAGCTGCATTATGTGATAAGGTCCTCAATTAAGCCATCCATTTCCCACAATGAATGAGTAAAGCAGAATAACATTAGCCTAAATCCGGGGAGGGGGGTGTCATTGATAAAAAAATATACATTGTTTACACTCTGGATATCTTAGCTCCTTGGATGCCATCTGCCTAAAAGAGTACAGCATTTTTCCAGAGAATCAATTGAAACTCTCAAGTAGAGGAGGGTGAAGGAGGGTGACAATATCATTGGGAACAGTAGTTTATCAAGGCCCAGAGTGAATAGCCAAAAGGCTAAAGTGTTACACCACAGAGCCCCCAGGCTGCCCATTTGCCCGGCCCTGTATAGGCCCATCCGGCCTAGGAAGTGGTTAAACCATCAGTTTGATGCTTCCCAGGTCCCTTTGAAGCTTCTCTGCATTCTCGTGTGAAAGTGGCACGGAATGCATAGATAACTGCACTCAAGGTTACCAAAGCGAGACTCCCTTTCGGCCTGGTGCTACAGAGGATCCATAAACTAATCATCCCCAGAACATCTGCGCCTGCTAATTGGGGAACATTCTAAAGAACCTGAGGTAACCATAAACATATAGTTTCTCATCAATCATCGGGCTTGATGTTCGACGCACTGGGACGGGCTAAGGGAATCCTATATGAGAGGTCCCCGTATTGCAGGAGGGCATCCCGGATCAACTCCTGCCATCACAGAATGTTACTCTGAAGAGCCGGCCGCCAACGGCCTGATCCAAGCTACCTCCGCCCTTCCACCGGGCTGTCTTGGTCCTTTGAACTCTGTGCGCCCTGCTCAAGCCTGTTGCTGCTAAATACTTTGTTGCTAAACATCCCTTGCTTTCCCAAGCCGCCCGGTTGCTGAAGCGGAGGGAATCTACCCAGAGACTCTTCCAGTGCATCCGGCTTGTAATCCTCGCCGCAGGGCTATATTACCTGCTATTCCTGATTGCTTCTTTAAGGCATTGTATTGGCCTTCACGCTTTCTTCTTTCCTGCACAATAAAACTGAGTTGTACCTTAAAGCTGTGTGGTTTGTTCAGGGAGATCAAGGGAGGCCTAGCCCTAGACGGCGACATAAAGAGAGGTTTGGACAAACACAAGTACTAAGCAGTGAGAGGACAATAATTTCAAATAAACAGCTAATATCAAATAAACAGGCTTAGATGTCTTTACACTAATGCCCAGAGCATGGAAAATAAACAAGATGAGCTGGAACTCTTAGCTCGACAAAACAGTTACAACATAATAGGTATAACTGAAACCTGGTGGGATGAGTCCTATAATTGGAATATAGCATAACCTATTTCAGAGAAATAAACCAAACAGGAGAGAGGGGGTGGAGTAGCATTATACGTCAAAAATATTTACACCAGTGAAGAGATGCAAGACTTCAGTCCTGGAAAACAGGTTGAAAGCATCCTGATAAGAATTAAAGAAACAAGGACTGGAAAAGATCTGCCTACAACAGACCTCCAAGCCAGACTGAAGAACTGGATGAAGCCTTCCTTGAGCAGATTAATAAAAATGCAGAAAGAAGAGAAATTATAGGCCAGTTAGTCTAACCTCAGTTCCAGGCAAAGTGATGGAAACCATTATTAAAGAAAAAATTACTAAGCACATAGAAGAACAGGCATTGCTGAAGGAAAATCAACATGGTTTCTGCAAAGGCAAATCATGTCTTACTAACTTGATAGAATTCTTTGAGGGTGTAAATAAACACATAGATAAAGGGGACCCAGTCGATATTGTTTACCTTGACTTTCAAAAGGCTTTTGACAAAGTCCCTCACCAAAGGCTCCTAAATAAGCTCTTCAGCCATGGAATCAGGGGACAGGTCTTGTCCTGGATTGGAACCTGGCTAAACTGTAGGAAACAAAGGGTGGTAATAAACGGACATTTCTCTGGGTGGAAAGAGGTGAGAAGTGGCGTACCCCAAGGTTCAGTTTTGGGTCCGTTACTTTTAATTTATTCATTAATGACCTGGATGTAGGAGTGAATTCTGAGGTAGCAAAGTTTGCAGACGACACTAAATTGTTCAGGGTAGTTAAAAATGAAACTGATTGTAAAGAGCTCCAGAAAGATCTCTTGAAATTGAGTGAATGGGCAACAAAGTGGCAAATGCATTTTAACCTAAACAAGTGTAAAGTCATGCACATCGGGCAAAGAACCCCAACTACACCTACAAATTGATGGGGTCAAAGCTTTCGAGACAAACCAGGAAAGGGATCTTGGGGTTTTGGTGGACAGCTCAATGAAGATGTCAACCCAGTGCGCTGCAGCAGTGAAAAAGCAAATTCTATGCTTGGCATGATCAGGAAGGGAATCGAAAATAGGTCGGCAAATGTTGTATTGCCTCTCTACAAATCTATGGTAAGGCCACATTTGGAGTACTGTGTACAATTCTGGTCTCCGCACCTTAAGAAGGATATAACGGAACTGGAAAAGGTACAAAGAAGGGCGACAAAAATGATCCAAGGGATGGAGCAGCTCCCTTATGAAATCAGGTTGCAACGCCTTGGTCTTTTCAGCCTTGAAAGACGGCGTTTAAGAGGTGACTTGATCGAAGTGTATAAAATCATGCATGGGATAGAAAAGGTGAATAAAGAAAAATATTTTCTCTGTCACAACACTAGGACTAGGGGGCACTCCCTAAAGCTCCAAGGTAGGAAAGTTAGGACTAATAAAGGGAAATATTTCTTCACCCAGAGGGTCATTGGGTTATGGAACTCACTTCCAGAGGAGGTTGTGACAGCTGTCAGCCTGGACAGCTTCAAGGCAGGATTAGACAGATTCATGGATACCAAGGGAATCAGTAGTTACTGAAATGGACATCCAAGTGCCACCTCTGTGTTGATGGAGGCAGGCAGGATTTTCCCGGGTACTGGTTGTGGGGGTCAGGAGCAGGTGAGGTTCTGCCCTCCTTTCTGCTAGAGATCCCTGTGTACAACTAGTGGGCCACTGTGTGACACAGAATGTTGGACTAGATGGGCCGAGGCCCGATTCAGCATGGCTCTTCTTATGTTCTTATGTTCTAAGAGACATAGTAGAAATGGGAGATTTCAACTACCCTGATATATGTTGGAAAACAAACTTTGCCAAGAGTACAAAGTCCAACAAATGCTTCACTTGCCTTGCAGACCTCACTTTGAATTCTGTGTTCAATCTGGACACCGCCATTTAAAAGAGATATTGACAAGCTGGAAGGTGTCAAGTGGAGGGCAACTAAAATGATCAAAGGTCTGGAGATCATGCCCTATGAGGAATATCTTAAAGAGCTGGGTATGTTTAGCTTGCCGAAAAGAAGGTTGAGAGGAGACATGATAGCCAAGTATACATATGTGAAAGAATGTCATAAGGAAGAGGGAGCAAGCTTGCTTTCTGCTGTCCTGGAGACTAGGACTAAGAGTAATGGGTTGAAATTACAGAAAAGGAGACTCCACTTGAACAATAGGAAGAACTTTCTGACTGTTAGAGCTGTTTTGGCAGTGGAGCTCTCTACCTCGGAGTGTAGTTAAAGTTCCTTCCTTGGAAACTTTAAAACAGAGGCTGACTGGTCATGATTGTGCCTTTCCTGCATGGCAGGGAGTTGAACTAGATAGCCCATGTGGTCTCTTCCAGCTCTATGATTCTATTATTCTAATACAATTGGAAAACCTACTAAACTCTACCAGAACTCCGGGAGATGGAAGGAGTCAAGTCCTCCTTTCTGTGCTCTCAGGAAAGATTTCAATGGCTTCTGTTTCTTTGATGAATCAACAACAGAATATCTGGGCTTAGTTTTTCATTTCTTCCATGACTCTAAACTTGTGTAACTATGTTCTGTTTGAACTTAACATGTTGCCTGTAATTCTTCTTATGCTGGTTTGTCTTCCAACCCCCTAAAAATAAAGAGACAGACACAAAATATATGAATTCAAACTTGGGCAACTTTATTAATTGTTACCTATTTAGCTTATAACTCAACTAACTTTTAGGTGTCAGTTCAACTTGGTGTGTCTAAGCTGAGGTAGCGTCTTCTAAAGTCTACCCCTCAGCTATTCAGGCGTACTACCTGGGTCCCCTGTAGATTTAAACCCGGGCAACCTGTAAGGGAAACATCAAGAGAAATCTCTCTCAACTTTTGAGACCAGACTCTCCCCCCTCCTGGGGCATTCACCTTCACCTCACCCTCATGGGGAAATTCCTATCCGACCCCAAATGTTAAACCATTTGACGATCATTATTATACTGTCCATGGGCGGGAGTGGTGGGCGATGTCCTTTCGCAGAATGAGGGAGAAGGGGCTGGCACCACACTATGCCAGCCCCTCCTCCCTTCAAGAAAGTTCTGTGAAATTAACCAATCTCTTCTCCAAGGGGAGGAGACAAAATTGCTCCACCCCCCAACTTGTTGGAGGGTGAAGTGTATTCCTTTTCTGCTGACATGTTTGGACTTTAAAAATAATATTGTGATGAATTCATTCCCTCTTTTTAATGTCAATTATTTCTTATCCTTTCGGTTATTACTGGATTGAATTTTTTCCACATTTCCCTGGTAAAATATTTGGTAAGTTGGGGTGGCATGATATAATATTAATAAATAGATGTCATATAACTTTGGAGATATAGCTTTTTCGCATACCTGTGGTCACATAGAAGAAGACTATTGTGCAGAGCTCTATACACATAGTATCAAAACATGCAAGGATAATCAACTGATATTTGGGGACCTACCAGGGCTAAGAAAAAATTCAGCTGGTATGGAGATAAGGGTTCACTGTTCTGCATAGCCTCTTGCTCCTTCAATAGACAGAAGTATCATTTTGAATATAAATAGAATTATTACTTTCATACAAACCAATGCACATGTCCTTGATATCAATAGTGTAAGTAGATCAGTTTTCAAAATGCATTTTCCCAGCTATGAATTCATTGTGATGCCCCCACAACAGATTTTTCAAAGCACAATTTACCCATAGACCTTAATAAACTTGAAATATGCTTGGGAACTGTTAATTTCTTCTTTACGGGATAACATAAGTGGGCCGGTAATCAGCAATAGCCTTCCTGACAGCAACAGTTATATAACCTGAAGGGAGAAATTGATTGTTAGCACGTTCAGTCTGCAAGACAAATGTTCCAATGCTTGGTCTCCTTAGGAAAATTAACATCTTAACCATCTGATCTTCAGGGCTGTTGGACCTATCAAAACCCTACCAGTGTTCTTTAGGTTGCTTCTGAGGGAGTAGAAAAGGATCCCCCACCACCATTCACCAGCTGGCACTATACAAACATTTTCTTTGTACATGAATATTCCAGTTTCTGGCCCTCAAGCAAGGCTCTGCACATGCATTCTGCCTTTATGACCTGTTCTGTATTCATCAAGCAAACCATACATTCACACAGGGCTTTGAAATATTGCTTTTTTGGACTACACCCTCACCCACAAAGGCAATGGAACTTTAGTTGTGAATTGACGGCAGCTAGTTTTCACTACAGATTGTCTGTGTTTTTAAATTGTGTTGTTTTATTTTTTTATGTGTTGATAGTGGCTGTTTCTATCATTTTATGTCATTGTTGCACTTCAGACAAGGAGCACCCCCCTAGTCACACACACAACAGACAGTCTCTGAATAAGAGGCTTTTATTGAAACAAATATAATGTCCAACAAATGGGTTAAAAGAAGATAAATTGTAGAATATATCCAAGGTAAAACACACAGTTCAATTAGTCCCAAAATCCAAAGGCAAAGGTAAAGTTCCAAAATCCAAAAGCAAAGGTAAAAAGCTTGATGCAAATCCCATGAATAATACAAGGCAGCTATAGGAGCAAAAATGCGCACAAGGCCTAGGCAAAATCAAGAGCTTGGAGACAAGATAGAACTTGGCATGGTATTCTGAACGAAGCCTGGAAACTGAAGATAATATCCCTTGCAATCCAATATAAAGACAAATCAGTTTCAGTTTGCAAACCGACTGCTGCGTCGGAGGCTGGCAGCCTGCCTAGATTCTCGAATGCTATCTCGGTGGTTGAATGGTAGCTCTTTACGATTCCCAGGTGTCCCGTTATCAACATCAAGGCCTTCAGAGTCCTGAACACAAGAATTCTCATCTAATGAAGCCCTGGGAAGAGAACTGTTCCCAGGAATGCAAGCCTCATCTGAAAGGTCACTTTGCATCTCAGAATTCTCACTAAGCATCCCATCATCAGCATTGTCAGGAACAATCCCATCATTAGCATTGTCAGGAACAATCCCATCATCCCTAGCATGCACATGAGCACCAGGCTGAAACACCACAGTCATATTGTTTTATACTCATATATTGTTTTATGTTATGTACTGCACTTGGAGTTCTTTGTAAGCTGTCTGAGTCCCTTTTGGGAGATGCTGGTGGGATCTAAATAAAGTTTACTATTTATTATTATTAATAAATAACTATATCTTTACATAAAACAGTTGCCATTGCTGATTGGTTAAGCAAGGCTTATTGGCCAGTGCCAAATCAATGCTGAAAAGGGGTCAGGATTCTAAGCTATTGATGGGAGTTTATCATTTTGCTTCATGGAGAAGGAAGTTAGGAGGAAAGAGGGGGGATTTGCATGCCCACAGGAACACCAGAGATGCTGTGACTTCTGACCAATTTGTTCTGTTATTTTAAATATACTTTCAGTAAAGTGCATTGAGAGTTTCCCAGTATACTGTACATCAGCCCTTCTGAACAGATAATTGTCACATCAATCTCAAGGAAACCAGCAATGGTTGCCAGTAGTCCATGTGGGAGAGAGGAGGGATGATTTCCTTTGGAGTATTTAGTCCCCATAATTCCTTCCAGCAAGTCAGAGGAGGTTTTCATTAGATTTGTTTGTGGTTCCCTTTTGCGGTTCTAAGTAGATTTGGGGGCTAAACTCTAGGGCCTTCTCGGCTGTGCCCCCCCGGCCTATGGAATGTACTCCCAAATGAGATAAGATCGACCTCATCCCTCCTGGCTTTCAGGAAAAAAAATAAAATAGTGGTTCTGGGACCAGGCTTTCGGGCAGCAAACGTAATTTGCACCTCAGTGGACACTGACTGGAATGGTGTTGCGGCAGATGACATTGTGATTTGTTCTATGGTTTTAACTAATGCTACATGTACAGGATTTTAATGATTATGTGATTGTTTTAATGTTTATGTATGTGATTGTGATTGTATTATTGTAATTGTGATGTAGCAGCCTTGTACCATTACTAATGTAAGCCATCCTGACTCCCCCTTCGGGGGTAGAGAAGTGATGGAATACAAATACCAGAAATAAATAAATAAATAGGACCCTAGCATAGCCCTCCTAGGGTGCATCTACACTGCAGTATTAATGCAGTTTAACCCACTTTTAATTGCCATTGTTCAGTACTATGCAATCCTGAGAGTTGTAGTTTGGTGAGGCACCAGCATTCTTTGGCAGAGAAGGCTGAAGATCTTGTAAACTACTAACCCTCATGACTCATAGCATTGAACCACATCAGTGAAAGTGGTGCCAGACTGCATTAATTGCAGTGCAGATTCACCCAAGAACTTTAGAAATACATAGGATGCACTATACTGTAAGCATGTACAATATTTGATAACACAGAAAATTCAGTCGAATGCTGGGATTTGTAGTTTGGGGAGGCACGGCCCTCTTTGGCAGAGAAGAGCTGGTAGAACTACAATTTCCAGGATTCCATAGAATTGAGCCAGGGCAATTCAAATGATGTCAAGCTGCATTCATTCTATAGCATAGATTCACTCAAGGAAGTTGAGGCAGACTAAACGGGAGAGGCTCCTTGAGGGAAAGATTACCCATTTCTCTGGTTTTCATTTCAATTGCTAGAATATTTGGTGTCCTAACATTTTGGTATTTAAAGAAGCAATTCTAAGCAGGCAGAAACTGTATTGCACATCTTTTTTTGGCCAAATGACAAGGAATGAATTTTCTGCTGCTGCGCATTACATTTGGCAGGAAATATCTCTCTTTTTTTGTTTCGGGGTTTTGAAAATTGAGGTGCACATTACATTTGCTGGTACACTAGATTCGAGTAAATATGTTTATGCAAACATAATCAACACTATCTTACTTATTTTGGTAAAGAGTAGGTAGCCTTGTTTTCAAGCACTAATGTTCATTAGAGAATATCTTACTGTCATGCCCTCTAGAGGCATAATGCCATATTGAAATTCTTCATAACACAGAACCTGATGCTCCTATAATCTTGCATTTGAAGCAGCTTTCCATCTGTAAAAATCAAACTTACAATTTTACTTCCAATAAATGAAAATATATTCAATGTTGTAACAGAAGGTAAAAATAAATTTTGTTGGACCCCATTGTGACAAAAGTAGCATTTTCACATCTCTCAAAATCTATTGTGAGAAAAGTGCACTCATCTTGAGTGTTTGCCCTGCTTTAGGATTCATTGGCTCATTCAAAGAAATAAAAGTATTCACAAAGCAATGCATGTTTTGAAAATGTCAATGGTTATCAAACTATGCATGACCGGAAAAAAATAAGTGTAAGTATGCTTTAATCATTTGGGGACCATTGATTAAACTCAGTAATTGTGCAAAGAAATGCACAAATTTTTGCTACTGAGAAACAAGATACTACTACAAAGTCCAGCATGAAGTGAAAAAATGTGGTCTAATTATTTAATGCTAATTGCCCTACAAACTCAAAAGAAGGCGGGAGGGTCTAACCTGGTAAGCGATTTCAGTGGGACATAACTGAAGTAAGTTTCCAATATAACCCTATGACTGTGCTTAGAAATCAATCCCACTAAGTTTAACAGAGCTTGCTGCCAAGTGGCTATATGATTGCAGTCTTGCCATCTCATCACACAGGAGTTTTTTTGGCCCCTGGTTCCTCTTTGGCCACAGATCCTGCTAAATGCCATCATATGATGCAGGCCATGCCCCTGCCCCATCAATGGCTTCAGTGGTGAGGAAGTGTTGCAAGAAGCTTCCTCGCCAACCACGGTGAGTAAATCGTCTTTGGGTAGTTCCAATGGAGCTACCTACTGTTTTCGGGCTTTTCCCCATCTGATGGAGGAAACAGCAATGTACCAGCATGTCTTGCCACACTTTCCCCTGTCTGATGGGGGATGGGACAGGGCACAAACACACCTTGGCCCGATATGCCACCCTTCACCTTTCTGATAGTGGAAGGAGGAAGGTTACAGCTCGCCATGATGTTCCAAAGGCATCTTCCATTTTGCCAGTGATTGCTGCTGAAATAGAACAAAAAAGAGGGGGGGTCATCAATATGACGAGGTTCTTGGTCTACATCCAGCCCATCATTGTGGCAAAATATGTCTTCATGTTCTTTTTAAATGTATTGTCAAAAGAGTTTACCCATTTTTCCCAGGATAAATATTTTCATTTTTATATTCAACTGCTGGCATTGGATATTTGAAAATGTTCCTCCCCCCCCCCCCCCCTTTGAACTTTTCCTATGACATCTATAAGAACTCAGGAACTTGTTAAACAAAATTCTAACCTTTTTCACTGAACAGGCTAGTGGTAGCCTGTCTATTCGTAATATGCAACAGATTTGGATTAAATCCAGCCTGATCCACAGGGAGTTCCTTCAATCACGTCTGGCACTTCTTAAGACACAGTGGGTTTTCCGCTGAAGTTAATAGGCCTGAAACTTTGTACAGGGTTTGGGTTTATAGGAAGCAGGAAACAACAACTTTAGGTTTCATTTATGTGAAAACAGCTAGGACGTAAGACAGACAAAAAGTGGGGTTACTAACTGACAAGAGCACCTTCTTATCCAGTGGTTCCCACCCTGTGGTCCATGAGCTACCAGTGGTCTGCAAGAACTCAAATATGGTCCACGGCCTCACCATTACTACACAGTTGCAACTAGAGCAAATCTTATAGTGCCGAAGCTTATTAAATATGGTTTTCTGTGGGCAAGCAAATGGCAACTACTGGATGGCATATGTTCTGTATTAGAAACTAGAGATGATGTGGTCTATCCAATGTAATTTTCTGAATCAGCGCCCCAAATAACCAAAACAAATCTAAAGTTGACCAAAAAGTGATTCGTATCCCTTTTGGTACTAATGTTGGAAAATGGTCCTTGGCCAAAAAAAAAGAAGTTGGAAACCACTGCTCTAATCTCATGGCATATAAAGTAAAGTTTTCTTTTGTTCCTCAAATAGCTATATTTTAAGAGCAGTTTTTTAAGTTTAATGTACAGTTGTGTCTATCTTACTCTCAGTGCATTGAATTGGTTTCATTACTCCTACCCTGGACTTTTGAAATTTGGAAGACTCTTTGCCTCAAGTTACTAGCATTAATCACACTCTTTTCTTGCAAACTGAAAACATTGAATGAATCCCTCTTTCTCCAGGGAAGATTCGGGATCCACATGAATCATCAACTGAAACTTTGCAAGCTGCTTATTTTGTTTTATTTCCACATAGGGCTTGGCCGATTTTATCCCTTTAGAATCTGTAAAAGCTTCATCCATTTCTATAAAGATTTTTTTATAGAAAGTCATGAATAGTTCTGTTAAAATATGAACTTTGACCCAAATTATATGGAAGTTGGCAATTAACTTTAAATTGTTAGTATAACTGCAAGTTTCATTTAATTCTGACAAAGGTTATAATTTTCAAGTAATAACACTATGTAACACAATTTTTGTTCCTGGGTTATAAATGTCATTACTTAATTGGTTCTATCTTAAAAATATGGAAAAGTGTTATTAGATTGCAAAAACTTTGTTTTTGCTGGCCATCCTGCAGCACATTTTGCTATAGTATTTCAATGAATGAATACCTCATAGAGTCTCAATTCAACATAGTTTGTGGCAACCATAAAAAAAGAAGTTTCTGGAGTATAATGACTACTTTCAAAGAACGTACTGCACAATTAAACAGGAAATAACACTTTCAAACCGGGAACAGATTTTGTTTTCAGATTTTGTTACATAGTGTAATTAATGGGAAGAATAAACATTCCTTTTTCTGGAATGAATTACATTGGGGTTGCATTTTGTTACCATCTATTGTAATGATATAGAATCTACAGACTTGCCATAGAGAGAAGATTCCAAGTTACTCATCAAATCACCAAATCTGTTATGCTGAATCGGGATGAAAATCCTATGTCCTAAAGGTCACCTTCAAGGGTCATACCCTCTAAACTATTAATAGGGGAAACTAAATGTGAAATGGGGCACTAGTGTTGTTAAATATTTTAACAGGTTGCAAATTAATATCAATAAATCTACCAACCTGAATGGATTAAGGCAAGGGCCCTTAAACTACGGCCCGTGAGGCACATGCGGCCCGTGAGGCACATGTGGCCCGCTGAGGGCATTTATACGGTCCACCAAGGAGAAGGCCTCCCTCTCAGTGGAATCAGTCTTGGCTCTGCTAATGCTCCTTTTGTTCTTTCTCTCTCCCCCTCGCTGTCTCTATCTTTTTCTCCCCATTTCAGTCTCTCCCCTTTCCCCCTCTTTTTCTTTCTCTTTCTCCCTCCTCCTTTCTCCCTTCTCTCTGTCTCCCTCTTTTCTCTCTCTTTCTCCTCTTCTTTAATCATTAAGGGATCAAAGGATAGGTCAGTTACCTTTCAAGGGCATCCAAAATGCAAGTCAGTGTTGTTGTTATTATATAACATATATATTGTAATACCCTATTATATACTAAGATAATAATGCATTTTATTAATGCATATTATGAATATGTTATCATTGTATACTACCATTTTAGTATGTAATATAAATGTTATTATAAGTCATGAAATATTAACAGAAGAAAGGTATTTGTATCCTCTTCATCATATCTATATCGCTGTACAGACAGAGCATTGCACTCTTACTTTGATAGCCTAACACTGTCAGACAAAAGGTTTATCCAGAAAGCATCTTGAACATATATTTGCCACACATAGATATTCAATAAGAAATAATGAGGATCCAGTTGCATTTTATGCTTATTTTAATCTCAGCTTCCTTGTTCAGGCTAAGAAAAACAACTTGCTGTTATATGGATTACT
Source organism: Anolis apletophallus (assembly GCA_030556195.1). NCBI lineage: Eukaryota > Metazoa > Chordata > Lepidosauria > Squamata > Anolidae > Anolis > Anolis apletophallus. The sequence continues at coordinate 27,316,668 of JARBWK010000012.1, forward strand.
TGGCCTCATCTTTAGGTTTCATCCTTTTATCTACTATAAAAATATAGTGTATTTTTCAAAATGCAGCCAACTGAATGTATTATACAACCCTCATATAGTTTATTGTAGTTGTATCATGTATAAAAGTTATTCATGTTCAATTCTTTTCTGATGATCTGTGTAGCTACATGCTCCGAGACTATCAGCATCATTCAGCTGAACCAAGCTGTGTTTTGAGTCCAAAATTCATGCTTTTTTCTTCCATAGGATGAGTCTTAGATAACATTAATTTAGACAAGGCTCATTACAGAGAAAAAACCTGACATGGAAGGTCAGATTTTCAAGAAATGTAGAAACTCAATGGAGCTACCCCAATTAATCCATTCTGAAGATGTGTACATTATTGCATAGTTACCATCTGGAATTCAATTTCATTAAGATTCTTTGGATTTAAGTGCTTGAACTATATGCCTTTTCCTGCTGAAATGACACATAATTCATTTCCTTCTTAAGGCCAAATTCGATGTGGTGGTAAGCAAGCATCTGCCACCAAAAAGAGTCACTTACACTGCACATTTAGCTCCCATTGCTGTCAATACAGTAGACTGCCTATGCCCCAATGTCAGTAGTAGTGTTACAATTTTAGCTAATTTTTGTGTCAAATGAAGAAAAGGTTAATTTTGGAAATTTTTGCTGACCACAAGAAAACCTTCAAATTTCAAAGAGCATTTGCAGTTCAGGACATATTCTACATAAACATATGGCATTTGTGCACATAAAAACCAGTATTTCCCTACAATATTCTCTGCAGATTTTTTTGTTTGTTTGTTTTCAGCACACACACAAAACCCGTAGACTTTCTATTACTGATTAAACCCTGAGCTGCTTTTTTCATATGTTGACAAAACAAGCAGAGTGGTTATGGATTATAGCTTTCAAGAACCCCTAATTTGTTTAGACAGCTTGTCTATGGAGCTTGGGAGATCCAGTCCACAACTTTCCCACCCCAACTGGTCCACAACTGTTCCATCTCCAGCAGTGCTTTACAAGATACTGAGAAAGAGGGAGTAGCTTTCATATTCTAAGCTTTTATAGTTGAGCCCATTCTTTTGCTTGAGCAAGAAGGATTCTACTTGGTACATGGCCCTGCTATTTTTTCCAGTTTAGTTTACCAAGGCTCATTAAGACTTTTGGACTATTTGGATTTTGAGGGAAGTGTGGAGTGTTAATGCATTCCAATATTTTAATGGTTAATTGTTTTAATGATATAAATTGTTCAATTGCTTTTCATTTTTATATTTATATTTTAATGAATTGTTTTAATTAATATTGTTCCATATCTATTATTACCTGTCTTGAGTCTTTTATCAGGAGAAAGGTGAGACAAAAATGAAGTTAAAAAATAGAGTAATATATATAAAATCTATTTCCCATGTCACTATAACTCCATCACCATTCCTCATTCAATCTACTCAGACTTTGAGAATAGATAATGAATGTTCACATGTGCATTTCTCCCACACACAAAAGAAAAATGTGCTTTCAAGTGGATGAGAAACTAGGAGAAGCCTATATTGTGCTAGAGTAGAATCATAGAGAGTTGAAGGAGACCACAAGGCCATCCATTTCAGCCACCTGCTATAAAGGGACACAAAATCAAAGCACCCCTGACAGATAAACATCTAGTCCGGGGATGGGCAAACTTTTGTTATCTAGGTGTTTTGAACCTCAGCTCCCACAATTCCTAACAGAAGGCTGAATATATTATTCCCATTGTACTGGACCACAATATTATTGCACATCCCAACAATGCGTTTGTGATGGTATGTCTGGGATTCTCTGCATGTGATTACTTGTGCAACAAGTTGTATGCACAAAACCATTACCATTTAATTGATGCTGAATGTGCAATATTTGGAATCGTTCCTGCGAGGCCGCTCGCAGCGGGTCGAGTGGCAGGGTCAAGTCTCTTTGAAAAACGAATTGGAGTGTGGAGTCCCTCAGGGTGCCATTCTATCTCCCACCCTCTTTAATATCTACATCCAGCCCCTGGCTAATATTGCTAGGAGCCATGGGTTCTCCTGCTACCAATACGCAGACGACACGCAGCTGCTCTTGAAGCTTGACCCAGGGTCATCATCAGTACCGGACAGTTTCAGCCTAGGATTGAGGCGGTGACGAGCTGGCTCAGGGCATATAGACTCAAGATCAACCCGGCTAAAACGGAGATCCTCTGGCCGGGTCGTCCCGACCCCCGCCCACCACTTCCACTCTTCGAGGGCGAGTCCCTGGCTCCAGCCCCGGCGGTGAAAAGCCTGGGAGTGATCCTAGACGAAAATCTCACGATGGAGGCCCAGATCCAGGCTGCAGCTAAGGGCGCCTTTTTCCATCTCCGTAGGGCCCGTCGGCTGGCTCCCTACCTTCCACCAGAGGCCTTGAGAACAGTGGTCCATGCCACTGTCGTCTCACGCCTCGACTACTGCAACGCCCTATATGTGGGCCTCCCCCAGACAACAACTAAGAGGCTGAAACGTATCCATAACGCCGCAGCCAGACTCATTACTGGGTCATCAGTGAGGGATCACATTTCCCCCATTCTTAAAGAACTTCACTGGCTGCCCCTAGAGTTCAGAGCCCTTTACAAACTCCTGGTGCTCACCTTTAAAGCCCGGCACAACATTGGGCCTTCCTATCTGAGTGACCGGCTGACGGCCCAATGCAGCGAGAGGCCAGCACGCTCCATCAACGGTGACCGCCTGACTACCCCTGGAGTGCGGGAGGCTAGACTGGCGGAAACTCGGCGGAGAGCCTTCTCCGTCGCGGCCCCTTCGACTTGGAACTCACTGCCGCCCACCCTCAGAGCCTCTCCGACTCTATCTGGATTCCGGCCAGCCTTGAAGACCTGGCTCTTCCGCCTAGCGTTCGGGACTGGCTCGGTACCCTGGACTACCTGAGCCACCCCTCCTGTTCATATTCCATGTTTTTAAACTGTTGTACATTGTTCACCCTAGGGTTTTAACTGTTGTAAGTCGCCCGGAGCACCGCCGGTGGAGGGCGACTCACAAATATTAAAGTATTATTATTATTATTATTATTATTATTATAGCACTTCATGTTCAATTACTCCTTTTTTTCTGATTTTCACATAAATCTGGTCAGATTCACTGCTCCTTCAGGATACTTATCTGCAAGACTGAACATAATAAATAATAATAAACAATAAACTTTATTTATACCTCGCCACCATCTCCCCAATTGGGTCTTGGGGCGGCTTACATGAGGCCAAGCCCAACAGTGCATTCCAATAAAATAAAACCAAAGCACAAAACAACAGCATAATAAAATACATAAAACATAAGAATACAGTAAGCAATATAAAAATACAATTTAAAAAATAATTCATAGTCACAGTGATAGTAAGCCGGCCACATGTACAGGATAAAATACTAAAAACTCAGGGTGAGATAGGGATGGAGCAGATTATTTATGAGGGAGAGGCTAAAGCATCTGAGTCATGGCCACATACAATTTTACATGAAGAGCTATTCACAGCAACACTTGAAACTCCTGCCAGATGCTCAGTTTCAATCAAATTTTGTATATCTTATATCAAAACATAAATTATGAGGAGGTGCAATGTGTGGGTCCCAAAGCAATGTCTTGAAAACAGCTGGCAGGGAGCAACACGGGGGATCTGGGGGAAAGTCTTACCATGAGGATTATTTCTGTAGAAGATTCTGGTTTTCTGTACCCATTTCCAAAATACTGATTTTATCCCTCTCATCCCTGTTCTTCCTCTTTCCTCTCTAATTAGATAATATTCTTCAATCAGTGAAAATGCTCAGTATTTTGGGGCTTTCTTTTATGAAAGGTTCCATACCAAAACCCCCCACTATTTTTCTATTTTTATAGTTTGGCAGGCAGATGATTAACAACTTGATTTTTTTCACAACTGTAGCTTCTATACATTTGATCATCAAAGGGCTGTTAATCTAGCAACGTTCATATTTCCAAAACTTAGGCAAGCTTTAATAGTCTTCCCTCTTTAACCTATTCCTACAGCTACGATCAATGACATATACAATGACAATGACATTCTTATACCTCTCTGGCACTCCATTTGTGTATGTGTGGAACCCCAAAAATTGAGGTTTGCCACATTATTTGCTCTCCTACTCATTAAATTATGAACCAATAATCAAATTCCTGGAATCTATTCTGTTTTATTGACATTTTAATAATGTTTCAAAAAAAGATTTTCTAGCTCCTGTGTAATACTGGTTCGACGATAACTTGCAATGTTTCTTTTTTTGCTCCTACATCAATGAAAATTCAGGAAATTTTACCATTCATATTGCAGTTGATTTATTTATTTTATTTCAAACATTTGTACCCCCTCCTTCTCTACCCCCGAGGGGGGCTCAGGGCAATTTACAACAGCAGCAATTTGATGCCGGCAACATATTGTACAAAACATTGCAATAAAAACATCACACAGTAAATTGCTCTCGGGATGCTCTTGTCTAATCTAATTTTATACAATCGAAATTTCAGTATTGTTATTTACATTTAAAATGTTGTATTCTATTTTAATTGCATTGATTTTTTAATAAGCAAGTGTTATGTGCCAATTATTTTACATAGTAGTTTTATATTGTTACACTTTTATATCATATTAATTTCTTTAGGCAAACGCCCTGTAGTTTAAGCATCAATAAACCTACAATACACATTCATCAGTCAGAAAATGCTATACCTCTCCAGTGGCGCCCCCTTGTCGTGGGGGAGAGGCTTGCGTACCCTAATGAAGTTGTGAGCTATACTGGTGGTGGCATAATAGCCACTGATAGGGCCTCCCATGCCAGACAGGTCACAACCGAAGGGTCTGACAAAGAGCGTCAACGGGCAGGATGGGCTCTCTGGCCTTTTGGCAACCATCCTAAGAGAAGGAAAACTCTAAATTCAAACCCAGGCAGATGGTGCTCGTCTAACCCTGTAAGGTCAACCATCTAGAGAAGGTAACTCTAATCAAACCTACAACCTGAGGACTTCGTTGCCACCATCCAAGCTTGCTAGGCCCCGGCAGACAAACCTTTGGTTTAAAGGGTAGGCCAGTTCGGTGCACGCGGCGCTCCACAGAAAAATCCATTGCACAGACTCGAAGGACTTTCTGCAACCGGACTTGCCTATCTTGGATTGGCCTTTTTAGTCATCAATGCGCGTGTATAAAGCATGGGATGAGTCCTTCCTGAATCTTCGTTCGCAAAGAAAAGCCAGAAATATAATATAATTAAAGTGTCTAGATCTTGCTTCCCTTCCGGGCGACTTACATTTTAAACAATGTAAGTCGCCCGGAGCACCAGTGGTGGAGGGCGACTCACAAGAAATAAAGTTATTATTATTATTATTATTATTATTATTAATCCTGTCTTGCCTTCTTTCTTTGTAAAAGTACACATGAGGTAGATGGTTCTTCTATAAAGTAACATGCACAGTCAGTCCTTCACATTTGCAAATTTGACTCTAGGCCCCAGCAGATGAAGCGTTGGTTGAATGGGTGAGGCTAGTTCTGTGTACGCTGCACTCCACCAGAAAATTCCATTGCACAGGCTCGAAGAACACATCCAACTTCCAAAAAAGCCCTGTTAGTCATCAACGTGCTTGTAGAAAGCATGGGATGAGTCCTTCCTGAATCTTCGTTCGCTTAGAAAAGCCAAGAGGTAATGCTATTAGTTAGAAATGCAATTCCATGTGATTGAAAAAATATTCTTTCTCACGTTTGCTTTTAAATAGCTGTTCTTCGGATTCCAATCTTACAAATGAACTTAAATTCAATTGATATTATACTCAAGTTCTACTTTTGAAACGGGAAAGCACTTTGCCAGACATACGAACCAGTGTCGTACCGTCCAATTGTGACCTTATAAAGCAAATATTATTTCATGTTATTTACGCAATATTTTATTTTAATTCTTGTATTTATTCTGTATTTTAATTTCAGCAATGCCAAATGATATATATTGAAAAATTCACCATTTGGTGTGACTTTTAATTTATTGTTTGCTTGAACAGTTGTTAAAAATAAATTTTAAATTTCAGCAAAAAAAATATTTTTTCTGAACATGTGGTCACTAAAATCCACCGAAGGGTTAAGTAAGTGCTGGGACTGGCTAAAGCATCTGAGTCATAGCCATGTAAGAGGAATGGCAAGATTAGGATGATTTCCTTTGTCCCTGAGTATGACAGATAACCAGAGTGGGTGTAATGCTCCGGAAAGGGGGTTCCGATAAACCAAACTCACTCCAAGCAGATTGGAAGATAATTCATTTATTGGCTCCTTACTCCAGGCTGAACAAAGATAGACTAAAGAAAAGCCAGCGCAAACATTCCTCAAGAATCCCTCCCGACCCGCCCCCGCTGGGCCCTCCTTCCGAGGCTTGACCAAATGGCCAGTCCACATATCAAAGGCCAGGAAGGTATCTGGCAGATCAAGGGGATGAGCCTGGTGGTTTCCCGCTCGGCAGTGTCCATATCACTTAGCGCGATCGGCTTGGTCGTTATGGCATGAAGCGAACCAACGGAGCTGACATAAAGCGCCCCCCTCCGCCAAAGAGTGACCTGCAAGGGAAAGAACACAGAAAGAAAAAGAAAGGGGTCAGGGACCCGGCTTGTCCGGGAGCGGCGTGAAAAGCCTTAACTAGTCTTGGGGCGCTAACGTGGGGTGCCAACACCCACTCAGGGTGTAAGTCCTTGGCAGTCCATTTAACTAAGTAACTAAGGCGGCCCTTGTGGCGCGCGAGTCAGATGTCCTTAATCTCAAAGTGGG
>JARBWK010000012.1:27323572-27376260 GCA_030556195.1 Anolis apletophallus
AAAAAACATTGCAATAAAAACATCACACAGTAAATTGCTCTCGGGATGCTCTTGTCTAATCTAATTTTATACAATCGAAATTTCAGTATTGTTATTTACATTTAAAATGTTGTATTCTATTTTAATTGCATTGATTTTTTTAAGCAAGTGTTATGTGCCAATTATTTTACATAGTAGTTTTATATTGTTACACTTTTATATCATATTAATTTCTTTAGGCAAACGCCCTGTAGTTTAAGCATCAATAAACCTACAATACACATTCATCAGTCAGAAAATGCTATACCTCTCCAGTGGCGCCCCCTTGTCGTGGGGGAGAGGCTTGCGTACCCTAATGAAGTTGTGAGCTATACTGGTGGTGGCATAATAGCCACTGATAGGGCCTCCCATGCCAGACAGGTCACAACCGAAGGGTCTGACAAAGAGCGCCAACGGGCAGGATGGGCTCTCTGGCCTTTTGGCAACCATCCTAAGAGAAGGAAAACTCTAAATTCAAAACCCAGGCAGATGGTGCCTGCCTAACCCTGTAAGGTCAACCATCTAGAGAAGGTAACTCTAATCAAAACCTACAACCTGAGGACTTCGTTGCCACCGGCCCAAGCTTGCTAGGCTCCCGGCAGACAAACCTTTGTTTAAAGGGTAGGCCAGTTCGGTGCACGCGGCGCTCCACAGAAAAATCCATTGCACAGACTCGAAGGACTAACTGCAACCGGACTTGCCTATCTTGATTGGCTCTTTAGTCATCAATGCGCGTATAAAAGCATGGGATGAGTCCTTCCTGAATCTTCGCTCGCAAAGAAAAGCCAGAAATATAATATAATTAAAGTGTCTAGATCTTGCTTCCCTGTTTAATCCTGTCTTGCCTTCTTTCTTTGTACACATGTAGCACCCATGGGTCCGTTCGTGCCACTGGGGGGGGGGGGGGGCGATGCGCCGGGGGTCCCGTTTGCATTGGGACCCGCACAGGCTGGAAGGGACACGGAGGATGAGTTGGAAGGCCCAGAGCAAGATTGGTCAGCCATACCTTGCCCAGTTCACCTGTAGAGAGTTTAGCCTGGGATCTCGAAAGGGAGCATTCTCCCGGGAAGGAGCGACCAGGTGGAGATGGGAGGCAGCGAAGCAGATAGCGGAGATAGTTATGAATTCCCAAACGGTCGAGGTTCCCAAGAGCTGGCCGGGCAGCAGATGGAGGCTAGCGGCTGGGAACTCCGGGAGGCTGCTTCTCAGGAAGATAGCGATTCTGGACTGCCAGAACGGGGCCGTTTCTCATAACAGGCTTAGGGACATAGAGGAGGGCAGGAGGAGCTGGCATCTGTCCCTAGACCGTCGCCGTTCGGAAAGTAGAGACTGGAGACGCCGGGCCTAGATCGTCGGGGTTCCAGGCCGAGGGATTAAGAACGGCCCGTGGAACTGATCGTCAGTTCTCCCGGCCACGTCTGATCTGAAGGGCGTTGAAGGAGTGAATCTTGGAGCCTACTTTGGCTCGCCTTGAACCAAGACCTTGCCTTGTATTGATTCGCATTGGTGCGGATCCCTTGCTACGCCCGGAGTGAATCAGAGCCTTGCCAAGCTTTTTACCACGCTTGCCTTTGAATCTACCTTTGGAACTTTGCTTACTTTACTGAACTGCAGCTTCGCGCTGATTGCTCTAATCTATGAACTTACTAATTGACTTGCATTTTTGGATTTGTTTTTATTCAATAAATATAGTTAGCCTTTGCTACGTCTCCGTGTGTGTGTTAAAGGGGCAGTTTTAAGTCGGTGATTGTGACAGTTGGCCGGAGAACTCCTCGAACCCCTATTCGCACCACGGGACGTACTCAGGAACCGCCGGCAGCGCACTCCAGGCTCCCATCGTCCCCACTGTCGCCATGGCAAACCTGACGGATCAGCAGGTGGTGGCGTTGCAGCAGGAGGTGGCGGAGTTGCAGACCCGAGCGGGCGGCACCCGGCGGTGAATGCCCCGGCACGTTTCAATGGACATCCGGCGGCGGTGGAAGTTTTTATTGCCCAGGTCAAGATGTACCTGGAGCTGCGGCCCAATGAGTTTGCCACCCCCCAGAGCCCAGGTGGGGTTCGTGTTCAACTGCATGGAGGGGATGGCAGCGACTTGGGCAACTTCCCTCATCAATGCAGCGTCTCCTCATGTGGGCACTTTGACACTTTTCTGGCGGCGATCCGGGCGACCTGGGGACCTCCAGTCAACGAGGACCTGGCGGAACGGATTTGCACGGCTGACCATGAAGGACTTGTCTTTGGCTCAGTACATTTCCCGTTTCCGAAGTTTTGGCCAGCCAGACCATGGGAAGTGGCGGCCTTACGCTATACGTATCTAGCGGGACTCTCTCGAGCTTCAGCAACAGATGCTACAGCTGCCCCGGCCGGCCGACCTGGAGGAGGCCATCGCTCTGAGTCTGCGGGGCGGAGGCGGCCACGCAACACAAGAGAAGGTGGGGGGCGGCCCGTCAGAGAAACCGCCGAACAAGCGAGAGGCCGGGACCGCCAGTTTGTGCCCCGCCAGATCCCTGCTCCCACTCCTTTTGTGGATGATTCTGAACCGATGCAACTGGGCACGGTGCGGCCTAAAGTGGATGCCGCTGAAAAGGCCCGGCGCCAAAGACTCAACCTTTGTTGGTACTGTGGGGGCTCGGGTCATTTTTCTCGTGACTGCCCCCAGAAACCGCGTGGGAAGACCCCCCCGGGCCTCTGCAGCGGTGGCCAGCGCCCGAGCCTGAGGAAGCCCTTCAGGCGGCGGGGGGGAAGGGTTCGGCCGAGTGTAAGAGGGTTCGCCACTCGGCCGCCCGCTCACCTTCCTCCGGAACCCAAGACTGGACAACTGTTCCTTGTTATGGTTACCCTCTGGTCTCCGAGAAGGGGCCGATGATGGTCCATGCCATGATCGACTAGGGGGCTACCAACAACTTCATTGACACTGACTATGCCCAGTCTGCTGGATTGCAATTTCTGGATCTTCAAGAGCCCAAGGGCATTCAGACTATTGATGGGAGGCCCTTGAAAGCTGGGGCTGTGACCCAGTATACCGCTCCCACCAGGATGTGGACTAGTTCTCACAAGGAGGAGATTTCCTTTCTCTTGACCAAGCTGTCGGACTTTCCTATTGTGTTGGGGGTCGTGTGGCTGACACTGCATGATCCCCAGATCTCCTGGGCCAAGAGACAGCTTGTTTTTTCTTCTGACCATTGCCAGAGCCAGTGCATGATGGCCCGGGCGTGTGCAGCGCAGGAGGTGACTACGGTGGCGACGCTGCCCAGGAAGTACGCTGGCTTTTGGGACGTTTTCAGCGAGAAGGAGGCGGAACGGCTGCCTCCGCACCGGCCTTATGACTGTGCCATTGATTTGGAACCCGGAGCCCGATCCCGAGGGGGAGGCTCTACCCCCTCTCGGACCCGGAGCAGCAGGCCCTTCGCGATTTCCTGGACGAAAACCTGCGGAAGGGGTTCATCCGCCCTCGCAGTCCCGGGCGGGGCGCCCATCCTGTTGGTCAAAAAGAAATCAGGGGAAGTGCGGTTGTGTAATGACTATCGGGAGCTCAACCAGATCACGATTCGCAAATCGCACCCCTTGCCCCTGATCCCCGAGTTGCTGGAACGGATGCGGGCGCCAAGGTATTCACGAAACTGGACCTCCGGGGGTGCCTATAATCTTGTCCGGATTCGTCAGGAGATGAGTGGAAGACTGCGTTCCAGACCAAGTGGGGCAGTTTCAATACCTGGTGATGGGATTCGGTTTGTGCAACGCCCCAGCCTGTTTCCAACGCTTCATGAATGACATTTTCCGAGACCTGCTGGATCGATATCTGGCCGTCTATCTTGATGATCTGCTGATTTTTCTCCGGATCAGGCCACCCATGACCGCCACGTCAGGGAAGTGCTCCAGAGACTGCGGGCCCACGGGCTCTATGCTAAGCTGGAGAAGTGTGCCTTTGATCTGCGTGAGGTGGACTTTCTGGGCTACCGTATTTCCCCACGGGCATAGCCATGGATGACACCAAGATCCAGGCTGTGGTTGACTGGGCGGCTCCGGCCAGCAAAAGGACATTCAACGCTTCCTGGGCTTTACCAACTACTACAGAAAGTTCATTCCTGACTTTGCCAAGTGGGCTGATCCGATCACCCAGTGCCTGCGGGGTAAGGTGCCGTTCGTGGACGCCGGAGGCAGATGCGGCGTTCCGGAGGCTGAAGCAGCTGTTCACCACTTAGCCGGTTTTGCAGCACCCCAACCCCGCACTCCCTGCATCGTGCAGGCTGATGCTTCTGATGTAGCAGTGGGAGCGATCCTGCTACAGCCACAGGGGACGGACTTGTTGCCCTGCGCTTACTATTCCCGGCAGCTCACGGCGCCGGAGAAGAACTATACCATTTGGGAGAAGGAACTTTGGCCATCAAGGTGGCGTTTGAAGTCTGGAGACACCTCCTGAAGGGGCCAAATTCCCGGTGGAAGTTCACACCGACCACCGGACTTTGGCGCACTGGAAGTCTCAGCGCAAATTGACCCAAAGGCAACAGCGATGGTCCCTGTGCTTTGAGCGCGTCACTTTCCGCATTCACTATGTGACCCCAAGCAGACCAAGCAAGCTGATGCCCTGTCCCGAAGCCGGAGTATGTCCGCGGGGGAAGGCCTCCCGAGCAGCCTCTGCTCAAAGCGGAGAACTTTGCAGCCGCTCGAACGGCTCCCCCGTGCCGGCTCCGGCGGCCCCGCCTGGCCCTGTAGATAAGCGGCCGTTGAGTGTGCGGGTCCAGGCCCGCCAACGGGACGACCCTTGGGTGCAAGAGCAGCTGACTAAGGGGGTGCAGGCTCCGTTTCAGGTAAGAGACGGGGTGCTCTATCACCGTGACTCTGTTTATGTTTCTCCGGCCCTGAGCTGGGGACATTCTGAAGCTTTGCCATGACACCAAGGCAGCGGGACATTTTGGGCTCTTTAAGACTCTGCAGCTGGTCCTACGGGACTTTTGGTGGCTCAAAGTACGCAGGGATGTGGAGGACTTTGTGGGATCCTGCCCTGTGTGCCAGCGGGCCAAGAACCCGGGGGGCAAGCCGGCCGGTTTGCTCCAGCCGCTTCCGACCCTCCGCTCCCTGGAAGATGATTTCGCCGAGTTCATCACTGATTTGCCCAAGTCCAAGGGGTTCACCACGATCCTGGTCGTGGTGGACTGTCTCACCAAGATGGGACACTTCATCCCCTGTGTGGGGGTGCCTACGGCCAAGGAGACGGCCGATATGTTTGTGCAACATGTGTTTCGGTTGCATGGCCTGCCCGAGAGTTTGGTGACGGACCATGGTTCCCAGTTCACTTCCCAGTTCTGGAAGGGTGTCCAGAAGCAGCTGGGGATTGAGGCGCGGATGTCTACGGCCCATCACCCTCAGACCGATGGCCAGACCGAACGGGTGAATGCCACCTTGGGCAGTATCTGCGGTGCTATGTTAACTACCAGCAAAGCAACTGGGCGTCTTTGTTGTCCATGGCAGAGTTTGCTTACAACAATGCGACGCAGGAATCCATCAAGGAGACTCCTTTCTTTGCCAACTATGGATACCATCCCCGGTTCTACCCTCCCGTGACTCCGTCGGGGGAGGTGCCGGTGGCGGAGGATTGGCTGCGGGAGCTCGCTGCCCTTCAAGATTTGCTATGTACTCAATTGGACCAGGCCAAGGCCGACTACAAGCGGATGGCTGATCGGCGGCGCCAGGAGGGTCCTGACATCCTAGTGGGGGATCGAGTCTGGTTGTCTACCAAGAACCTGCCCACTCAACGCCCGAGCCGCAAATTGATGCGAGATTTTTGGGGCCCTACAAGGTGTTGGAGAAGGTGGGCCCTGTTTCCTTCAAACTACAACTCCTGCGGACATGAAACTCCACCCGGTGTTCCATCGCTCGTTGCTCCGCCCGGCGACGGGGGTGCGGCCTGACGTGACGCCGCCGCCGCCTCCCCCGGGGATGCAGGCGGGCGGAGCGGAGGGCGCGGTGCAGGACATCTTGATGCCTGCCTCCGTTACCGGAAGTAGGAGTACTTCATTGACTGGAAAGGTTTTGGCCCGGAAGAACGTGCTTGGGTCAAGGCTCGAGATGTACACGCGCCGGAGCTGGTGGCTCATTTCCACCGCAAGTATCCTGACAAGCCCAAGCCCCGGGGGCGGCCCAGGGGGGGGCCCTGAGGGGGGATAGTGTAGCACCCATGGGTCCGTTCGTGCCACTGGGGGCGATGCGCCGGGGTCCTCCCATTGGGACCCGCACAGGCTGGAAGGGACTCGGAGGATGAGTTGGAAGGCCCAGAGCAAGATTGGTCAGCCATACCTTTGCCCAGTTCACCTGTAGAGAGTTTAGCCTGGGATCTCGAGTGGGAGCATTCTCCGGGAAGGAGCGGACCAGGTGGAGATGGGAGGCAGCGAAGCAGATAGCGGAGATAGTTATGAATTCCCAAACGGTCGAGGTTCCCAAGAGCTGGCCGGGCAGCAGATGGAGGCTAGCGGCTGGGAAACTCCGGGAGGCTGCTTCTCAGGAAGATAGCGATTCTGGACTGCCAGAACGGGGCCGTTCTCATAACAGGCGCAGGGACATAGAGGAGGGCAGGAGGAGCTGGCATCTGTCCCTGTGACCGTCGCCGCTCGGAAAGTAGAGACTGGAGACGCCGGGCCCTAGATCGTCGGGGTTCCAGGCCGAGGGATTAAGAACGCCCCGTGGGAACTGATCGTCAGTTCTCCGGCCACGTCTGATCTGAAGGGCGTTGAAGCGGAGTGAATCTTGGAGCCTAGTTTGGCTCGCCTTGAACCAAGACCTTGCCTTGTATTGGATTCGCATTGGTGCGGATCCCTTGCTACGCTCCGGAGTGAATCCGGGAGCCTTGCCAAGCTTTTACCACGCTTGCCTTTGAATCTACCTTTGGAACTTTGCTTACTTTACTGAACTGCAGCTTCGTGCTGATTGCTTTATTTTATGAACTTTATTAAGTGAATTGCTTTTTGGATTTGTTTTTATTCAATAAATATAGTTAGCCTTTGCTACGTCTCCGTGTGTGTGTTAAAGGGGCAGTTCTAAGTCGGTGATTGTGACAACACATGAGGTAGATGGTTCTTCTATAAAGTAACATGCACAGTCAGTCCTTCACATTTGCAAATTTGACTCTAGGCCCCAGCAGATGAAGCTTTGGTTTAAAGGGTGAGGCTAGTTCTGTGCACGCTGCACTCCACCAGAAAAATCCATTGCACAGGCTCGAAGGACACATCCAACTTCCAAAAAAGCCCTGTTAGTCATCAACGCGCTTGTAGAAAGCATGGGATGAGTCCTTCCTGAATCTTCGTCGCAGAAAAGCCAAGAGGTAATGCTATTAGTTAGAAATGCAATTCCATGTGATTGAAAAAATATTCTTTCTCACGTTTGCTTTTAAATAGCTGTTCTTCGGATTCCAATCTTACAAATGAACTTAAATTCAATTGATATTATACTCAGAAGTTCTACTTTTGAAACGGGAAAGCACTTTGCCAGACATACGAACCAGTGTCGTACCGTCCAATTGTGACCTTATAAAGCAAATATTATTTCATGTTATTTACGCAATATTTTATTTTAATTCTTGTATTTATTCTGTATTTTAATTTCAGCAATGCCAAATGATATATATTGAAAAATTCACCATTTGGTGTGACTTTTAATTTATTGTTTGCTTGAACAGTTGTTAAAAATAAATTTTAAATTTCAGCAAAAAAATATTTTTCTGAACATGTGGTCACTAAAATCCACCGAAGGGTTAAGTAAGTGCTGGGACTGGCTAAAGCATCTGAGTCATAGCCATGTAAGAGGAATGGCAAGATTAGGATGATTTCCTTTGTCCCTGAGCATGACAGATAACCAGAGTGGGTTAAAAAGTGATATAAAGTGTGGAGAGGCATGTGCTCACTCGTTCTTCACATTACTTCTCTTCCCTCCTTCCCTTCCATGAAGGAGGGCCTGTCGCCATGTTGATGGCTATGTGCTCATGAAAAACATGTAGCATGTAAATAGACTGTACAAATAGAACAAGATAAAATAAAGTTTCAATATTTCATTAAAGAGCTAAGGCTCAGGAGCTGCACAGTGTTTTACGCCACTAATTGCTAAGTTGCCAATAAAGGACTTTGCTGATGTCTGGCTGTTTTTGATCTGCTTGCCATACAAGTGCATTACAGTGGCAGTAATTTGGAAGTTATGAATTACATATCTTCCTGATGGGGTTATTGTGATTGTTGATCCCAACCCACGCTGACAATATTTACTTCTATATACAATCGCCTGCTAAAGTCTCTTATTGTAATGCACCCCACAGCATCTATTAGTGCTTCCTTCTGATACTTCTACCTTTTGTCTTTGGGGATGCATAAGACTTTGCAGCCAAATACTATATTTGTCATTAAGACATAGAATGCAAATAAGTCAGATTCCAATCACTAGTCACAACTAAAGCTGTGTTTGAATCAACTACTCAAGAGTAAATTTTAAAAATGCAAATATAACTATTTCAATAAGCTCTAGTTGATGCTAGCAGAAGATATCAAAGGCTTGGAACACCTACTGAGGGAAGTTCAGGAAGAATGTGTAGCAGAACATTAAGAAAACAAAAATAATGACCATAGATAATTTATATAACTTTAAAGTATGTAAATGATTGACATTTGAAATAGTCAAAGATGTTCTAAATCCCTAGTAAATCTGTAGTCAAGACATCAGATGACTTCAATTGTGAAGGATTTAGATGAAATCATCAAATGTAAAATCTATCATTGAATGAAGGGCAAACTCAGGTATATAATGCTAATGCCACCATATTTCCAATTTCTATGTATGGCTGTGAAAGCTGGGCAGTGAACCAAACTGTCAGGAAGAAAACCAATTCATTTGAAGAGCTGGAAGTCCTATGGATATCATGGAATGTCAAAAATAGAATACATAAGTTCTACAGCAAATCAAGTGTGAACTCTCCATGCAAACCAGGATATAAGATGACATGATTCCTTAGAAAAGTCATTAATTCTTAGTAAAGTGGAAGACAATAGCAAAACAGAACAACTACATTACAAGTGGTAGACTGGAGCCCCAAATACACTGCCATGCTGTCCAGTTTGAAATTGTGTTATATGGTGGATGTAGACTCATGCATTGACCTGCATTATATGAGTCCACACTGACCATATAATGCAGTTTCAAACTGCATTATATGGCAGTGTAGGTGGGGTTTCAATCAAGGAAGCTTCAGCACTGGGTTTGTAGGATTTGGGCCATCAATGAAACATAGAATCCAAGACAGCGTTTTACCACCTGTGACAGGCAAAACACCTGGCTCCTTAGCTCTCCCGCTGCGACTTGGCCACGGTGATCCAAGCCACGGTCATCTCGAGGCTCAATTACTGTAATGCGCTGTACATTGGCCTACCCTTGTCGGCGATCCAGAAACTCAAGCTGGTGCAGAAGGCAGCAGCACGCCTGCTCTCAGGAGCTTCAAGATCTGCTCACGTAACTCCACTCTTGCACTGGCTCCCAGTTGAATTCCGGGTCTCCTTCAGGGTGTTAGTTCTAACTTTCAAGGCCTTATATGGTTTGGGGCCAGTGTACCTGAGGGAGCGGCTTACCCCTTATGTGCCCAGGAGATCGCTGCGTTCAGAGGGGCTCAACTTATTGGAGGTGCCTGGCATTAAGGCCTATAGGCTTTCTAGTACGCGGCAGAGGGCGTTTGCTGTGGCCGCGCCAACTGTGTGGAACTCCCTCCCTGAGGAGATACGAGTCATCCGTGACCTGATGCCATTTCGCAGAGCTGTCAAGACCTGGCTATTTAGGCTGGCATTCGGCCCTTGTTAACCGATGCCCGCCTTAATCAGCACTCTGCCGTGTCACCGCCATTGCATTATGCTGTCTTACTGCAGTTTTATTGTTGGGAATGGGGTTTTAACTGGGGCTTTTAACTTGGTTTTACTATGCTTTATGTGTTTTATCTGTTTCTTTACCTGTAAACCGCTCTGAGCTCCAGAGAGAGTGGTATATTAAGTTGAACTAATAAATAAATAAATAACTGCTTGCTCAGTGGGTAGCTGTCTAGCCTCTTTTTGAAGATGGTCAGAGAGAGACCACCACCACTCTAGATTACTGCTTCCATTGCTGAAATGGTCTTGCCATCAAGATGTTCCTGTTAATGTCCATTTGCAATCTATCCTTCCATAATTTATACTCATAGTATTTTATCCTACATTCTAGGACAGCAGAGAACAATCATATACCCTCCTCTCTGTGGCAAACATCCATATATTTAAAGAGCACAAGCAGGTTTGAACATGCCCACCTCCTTCAACCTTTCATCATATGCTTTGTTCCCCATATCTTTTATCATACTGTTGTCCTTCTCTGGCCTCATTCCAATCAGTCATTCCATCTTTGTTAAAATAAAAATGCCTTATAAGGCCATCATACATAGGGTCACCATAAATGGAAGCTGACGATATCAATTAACAACAAGGACTGTTTATTGGATGAATAATTGGATTTACTCCAATACTTTTATCTATGTATCCTAGTTCTAGACTTATATAGTCAATCAAAACACGGAAAGTCATTTTGACACTACTATAAATAGCAGTGCATTTGTTTCAAAAATAGGTTTCCAACTGCTTGCTTTTTATTTCATTACAACTGGAAAGTCGGAGACTATCTGGAGAATATTCCAAATTCACTTCTAGGTAACTAGAATACAAATATACAATAACACATTTCCATTCATTATTTGTTCCCTTTCTGCATTTCTCATCACATTAATTCCCCCCCCCCCCCAAGACAAAAATGCTGCTATTTTTTTACCCGATTGTATTAGATAGTCATCGGCAGAGCTATGCCAGAGCTAGACAACTGGACAGAACAAAATAGGTTATTATTTCTTTGACGTATCTGCAAACAAAAGTGTTAGCTGATCCCAAACTGTATTACCAGTTATGCTGGTGGAAGTCATGCAGGAGGATAGCAATTCAGGAAATTACTTGTGCCAGCAAATCATTATTGCAGTTGGTTATCTAGAAATGGAATGCCTAGTGCTTATGTGATCTTAGACGGAAGTTGTAGAAATCTGAATAGAAAAACAATATTAGTTAAAATATATTTTGCATTCTGGTTTATCAATAGTTTGCAGAATGTAAAATCCCAGGAAGATTTGATCCCATAGAAAATAAGGTGGAAAGAAATTCATAAATATAAGAAAGTCCATTGGTAGAGCAGTCTCATTGGTAGAGCAGGAACAAGATGGAAAGTAGAGGAATCACTATAATAATCGGCACATTATATTAGTTTAAATGTTAGATTAGATCACAACTCTGGGTTCAAATTTGCTCTTAGTCATGGAAAGCCATTTGGTGACGTTGAACAAGTTACATTCTCTCATCCTCATAGAATCATTGAGACCTTGTGGGCCAGCCAGTCCAACCCCTGCCAAGAAGCAGGAAAATCATCTTCAAAGCACAATGGCAAAATCTCCTCTGAGCAAAACCTTTTAAGAAAAACCCATGATAAGGGTCATCATATACGTCTTTTATCTGTTTATTGATGTTTTACTGTTTTACTGTTTTTATGTTGTAAACCGCTCTGGGCTCCAGAGAGAGCGGTCTACCAAATCGAATTTACAAATAAATAAATAAATAAATATGTCAAAAATGTGTGTGTGTGTGTGTGTGAGAGAGAGAGAGAGAGAGAGAGAGAGAGAGAGAGAGAGAGAGAGAGAGAATGTAAGGAATCCAATTAGTTTATGCTATAATTAGATTACCGAAAAGCAAATAAGGAATCTGTGGGTGAATAGACAGATAATTCTTTAACTCTTTTTTCTCAATTTGATTGAATTACAACTCAAATCACTCCAATTAAAATAAAAATATAAACAGAAATACTAAATTAAAGCAAGCAAAACAGTACTAGAATAATTCCCTAGACTTCTCTCCCCCTGGCTTTCCCCCCCAACCCCTTTGTACCCTTTTTTAAAATATAAAAATACTATGTATACTATATAACACAATTGACTTCTCCCCCCTCAAGACATGGCATCTATCAGAATATTGTAATATACTTCTATTTTACTGGTTGTTTAAATTCCTGCTACATCTACACTAATATATTTAAGATCAATAATACGTATTTGTAATACTAATATTAATACAGTTTGAACATTTCGGCTAAAATTAAAATCTTGTAATTTCTTTTCTTTTTAATTCCATATCAACAAACCCCTTCCATTTTTGTCTTTTTATCTAGATTGATTTTACTGTGTTTCAGCATTTTCTTCAACATAATTTCTTGTATTTCCCCCTTCAAGATTTTTTTCACCAAGCCACTTTCCTACATAAAAGCCTATATTTTATTTTAGTTGTTCCAGAATTCTGTTTGTTAAGCCAGGTCCCTTCTCAATGTTTTCCTTATATAGCAGGCCATCCACCTACCATGAGTAATTTTACAGAAACAATTTGAACATTTTGACTATAATTCAATTCTTGTAATTTCATCTTTGAGATTTCATTTTAATATTCCTTTTAATTTTTTCTTTTACAGCAATTATATTTGCTAGTTTAATTTGCAAAAATAACTGGGGCAGCCTAAAGGGAGCACACAACTATCACATTACGTCAGCTTCACCGGTTGCCAGCTTGCTACCAAGCACAATTCAAGATGCTGGCTTTGGCCCATAAAGCCCTAAATGACCCCGACCCAATCTACCTGTCTGAATGTATCTCCCTCTATGAACCACCATGGAGATTAAGATCTGTCATAGATGTGATTAGTGGGGATGACAGAGAGGACCTTCTCAGTGATCACCCATTGGCTATGAAACTTTCTCCCTGGTGAAATTAGATGAGCCCCCTCCCTCCTGTCCTTCAGAAAGATAGTAAAGACTTGACTGTGGGACCAAACTTTTGGGACAGTGCAATAAGGCAGCAATTGAAAACCTTATCATGCCAACTAGATTCGATACAGATGATTGAGACAGTTTTAAACAGTGGATTTTAACATTGAGATAACTGCATAGTTTATTTACATCGCAGCATTGAATGTTTGCCGTTTATATGTTGTGCCATCCAGGGTGAGAAGGGCAAAATATAAATGTTTTAAATAAATAAATAGATCATAACTGATCAGACAACAGATACAAATTTACAGGATTTGATTCTCCTCTGTTTTATTTGTTATAATTATAGAAAAAATATGTTTGACCCATAGCATCATTCATATATGACATAATCCAAGAATGAAAATCTTAGCCAATAAGTTAAAGCCAAAACGTCTTTCTTTCTACTCAAACAGAATCAGATTCTATCTTTAGTCTCGCTGATATCACATATTTGGACAAAACTGGAAGGTTCTTTTTAATCACCATTAAGTCCTATGATATCAAAATTAAGTGTTATCACATTAGAACATTGTGTGTGGCAACAGACCCGAAACTGAGGTAATTATGCATTATTTACTGTAGCTTGTGTAGATTCAGCTATAGTTTCTTATCTGGAAAGATCTGAGGCCATTTCATACTACAGCAGTATGATTGTATATTAATAATGACCAAGGCTAATATTATGGAATCCTGCGATGTTTAGTTTAGAGCAGGGGTCGGGAACCTTTTTGACTCAGAGAGCCATGAAAGCAAAATATTTGGAAATTTATTTTAGTGAGAGCCATATAATATATAGAATATATATTAAGACTGAATTCAACTAAATGTGAGTATATACATAATGCTATGAGAAAAGGATTCCCCTGACAGAATGATGGGACACTTTAGACCTGGCTCTGCTAAAGGCATGCTCAGGACTCTGAGAAGGAAGAGAAGACAGAATGAAGGGGAAAAGAAAGAAAGACAGAGGAAATAAAGGAGGGAGGGGGAGAGGAAGAAAGAAAAGAAGAACAAACTATGGAAAAGGAGGAAAAGAAAAGCAGGAGAGTGACAAGGAGGGGAAAAGAAAGAAGGAAATGGGAAGGGAGGAAATGAAAGGGTGGGGAAAAGAAAGGAAAGGGAGTGAGGAAAAAGTAAAATAATGAAGGGAAAAGAAGAAAAGAAAGAAGGGGAGAGAGAGGGAAGTGAAAAGAAAGGAAGGAGAAGGAAAGGAAGACTTGGGGGAAAAGAATAGAAGAGGAAGGAAGGAAGGAAGAGGGAGGAAAGAAGGAAGGGGAGAGAGGGAGAGGAAAGGAAGGAGAAAAAGGAAAGGGTGAATGGGAGAAAGAAAGGAAGGAAGAGGAAGGAAGGAAGGAAGGAAGGAGAATGGAGGAAAGGAGGAAAGAAGGAAAGAAGGAAGGGGAGAGAGAGAGGGAAAAGGAATGAAAGAAGGTAAGGGTGAAGCGGGAGGGAGGAAGGAAGGAAGGAAGAGGGGAAAGGAAGAAAGAAGGAAGGGGAGAGAAGGAGGGAAAAGGAAGGAGAGAAGAGGGAAACAGTGAAGGGGAGAAAGGAAGGAAGGAAGAGGGAGAATGGAGGGAAAAGGGAAAGGGGAGAGGGAGGGAAAAGGAAGGAAAGAAGGAGAAAAGGGTGAAGGGGGAGAAAGGAAGGAAGAGGGAGAATGGAGGAAAGAAGGAAGGGGAGAGAGGGAGGGAAAAGGAAAGAGAGAAGAAAAGAACAGTAGAGGAAGGAAAGAAGGTAGGGAGAGAGGGAGGAAAAAGAATGAAAGAAAAAGAGAAGGAAAGAGAATGGAAGGAAGGAGGAGGAGGGCGTGGGGCCAAGACACCCTTAGTGTCGACTGTCGGCGAGGCAGTCCCTCCAGAAGGCGTCGAAGAGGCAGCGGCTCTTGAGCTGCCCGACGATGAGGGAAATGAGCTGGGAGTCCCCCAGGGCCAGGCCCGCCTCCACCACCTCCCCCGAGGCCCGTGGTGGAGGACGAAGAGGAAGATGAGGAAAAGGCGCCGCCACCAGGCTCTGCCATCCCCGGCGAAGAGGGTGCAGGGCAATGGGGGATGATGAAGAGGCAGCAATGGTGGTGCAGAAAGCGGCAGTCACCGCGCATTTGCGTCACTCTTCTCCGCTGCATGCTGGGAAACTGAGGCCCAGGCTGCTCTGGAGAGCCAGATGCAATCAAGAAAATAGCCACATCTGGCTCCCGAGCCATAGGTTCCCTACCCCTGGTTTAGAGGGTAATATTTAGAATGTCAAAGTAAGAACATCTGTACCTTATTCACAACAAACATTAGGGAACATAAGTGGGATGGAACTATTGTGCTTATGTTCCATTTGTAGACTTGTTATAGATGTTTTGTTAGCCATTGTTGGGACTGAATGTGAGCGTCTTCAATACTAAGTAATTACAGTATTATTATTATGTGTTAACTCCTATGAAAAAAAATCTTATGAAATCCTGGGATTTAATATTTAGAGAAGGGTATACTGTACATTCTAAGCCAGAGTACTCTAGCGCCTCAGAAAAATACAGATCTCAAGATTTCATAGAATATTACTATGGTAAATATAGTGACATCATACTGTAAAAATTATGTAGTGTAAAACGATACTTACTAGTATGGAGGAACAAAAATACTTCATCCAAGTAATCATCTGAATTGAAGAGAGAGTTAAGTCACGTCTCCTACAATCACTTCATCCAGGGCCAGTCCACCACATTGTGCTGTGAGCTGGCCCCATATTCACTATGAAGGGTGGTCACGTGCACCAGTCCAAACCCTTTGCAATTCTGTGTTGATGTTGAAACAGTCCAGCCAGGTTGAGACTGCATCACCCCATTGGCCTGTCCCCTTGTCATCCATGTCTCTTCTACTACTTCTCATTGACAATTTTCTCCTTCTTGATGATTGCCAAGGTGCCCCATTCTGACCTTAGGAGGCACAAACATGACAACCAACTATTCTCAAGGAGAAAATGGGGTAATGACATGGGGAACAACCTATCCTTTCCCCTTTGCTGATCAGTGCAGGGAAAGAGTAATGGCAGTGACATCTGTGTGGACAAAGGATTGGACTAAAAAGGATCCACTCTAACTGCTGTAAAGGCACTGGATACTCCAGAATTCCCTACTAATTCCACATTTTTCTGACTTTGCTTAGTGCAGAACAAAGTCAGGTAGAGGGCACAAAACTCTAGATACTTACTGGAGGTCCCTGTGCATTGTGAAGATAGCCAGCACTTGATCCGAGGTGTCAATTGATTTTTAACTAGTGTAGA
Source organism: Anolis apletophallus (assembly GCA_030556195.1). Classification (NCBI taxonomy): domain Eukaryota; kingdom Metazoa; phylum Chordata; class Lepidosauria; order Squamata; family Anolidae; genus Anolis; species Anolis apletophallus. The sequence continues at coordinate 27,339,738 of JARBWK010000012.1, forward strand.
CAAGCCCTTTAAGCCATTGAATATATTTGACACATTTGTTTCTAAAATGGTATAAGTTAAATGTTCAATAAACTAAAGCTTACATCACAAGCAGAATGAAAAATAAAATATCTATAATGCTTTATTACTTTGCCTCGGGTGTTTACTCATGTATGGCACAAAGATTGCCCTCATTTCTCTAGCTCCAGGGGATGAAATCTAAAGAAATCTAAAGAATACATATTGCCATGCCAAAACAGATTGTCCCTAGATGCAAATGTTACAATCTGAGTGCCACTGCTCTGCCCCATATGTCTTTCACTTTTAGAACTTCTCTGGTGTGACTGCTTGGAAATAAATGGAATTGACATGATGGAGCCTCATATGGATGTAAACCTGTTTACATGATAAGCGCCGTAGGGCTTTGATCTTCAAGGTCAAGCAGTTGTTTCCTGCTCTCTTCATGCTAGGGCTGCTGGTTGGAGAAGGGAACTGCAAGCAGTGCAGTGAGCTTTGAAACAATTATTTCAACTCATCATTTTGGTTCTCTATCCTCAGAATCCTTAGATGTGTAGTTTGGTGAGGCTTAGGAATGTCTACCAGAAAGATCTAGCACTTTATTTCAGTGAAGAGCTTTAAACAATGCAAAGCCTTTCACCAGAATCACAGAATTCTGTTGGGTGTACTCACCCATGGCATGTATAGTGATTTCAAGATGACACATGTGTGTATATTGATCCATTTCCATCACACTGCATGCCACAAAGATCTCAGACGATTTGTATTTCTTCTGTGAATAGCTGCACTGATATTTAGCCTGATGAGACAAGATCATATTGCCTTTCAAACTACTCCCATCTTAACCCTCCATTACCACTTCCAGGTTGGTCCTGTCAGTTATGGATCTCTTCTTCCAGGCTGGTTCTACCAAACTAGCTACCTCTGCTTCCAGACTACCCAACATCTATATGTCTGATCTAGGCATTTGCCAAAATCTGGAAGCCCCAAACATTCCATTGGAAAGTGATATTTTAACTCTTCTCAGGTTGCAAAGGGGAAACTGGTTTAAACTGGTTATATCTTAGTATTTTGGCTGAAGAAATGAATTGGGGATAAGGTGATAGGCTTAGCTTTCCCCCTCTACTTCCAAGGGCCTCTTTCTTCATTATGAATGCGGGTTAATGCCCAAAGCCATAGTCGCCTGTCATGGCAGTGGATCCAAGAACCAGATGCCTGGAATCCCACTAGTGTCTACGAAACAAGTTTTATTTTGTCCTTGGCACCTACCTCTGACAAATGGCTATGGGGAATTAAAAGGAAATAAATGATCTGCTTACATTGTGAACAGTCCAGCAAACATTTGGGTGTGATGTTTTAGCTCAAGTTCCTATCAGAGCAGAAAACTGTAGGGATCAGTTGTCATTAAAATAGCAGAAAGCAAGCTGAGCAAGCCACTGCAGTATTATCTTCTACTCGCTCAGCTGAAACCACCGTTACTGCTGCTGCTAACATTTCTTTTCATTCACTTGTGCCTCCATTACTTTCAGTAAGTCTACCACTGTTTGTTCATCACTCATAATAATACTGCTGTACATGCACATCAGGGATTCTGAGCTAGCATGCTCTATTTCTCTAATTTTATTACCGTTATTATTAAAAAAAGAAAGCCTGCCACTGTTCTCAGTGATCTTCTCAAAGTCTACTATCTGAATCATATTGTGATTTCTCCCCCCCCCCTTTTTTCCCCTTAGATTAATAACACCTAGAAATGAATTGGTCTGTTGATAAATCTTTCAGAAACATTTCCTAAGATACATCCACAGAGGTCATGGGATCATCAACACCTTCTGGGTTTTCATTAAGTCATCCCAATAACAATGTGATCGCTACTTATCAGGAAGCATGCGAGGTATTAAAATTTCTAAGGTGCTTAGAATAGTCGCATAATTATTGCTGACCACATCAAACTCTGGTCTTGCTATTTTTAAGCCCTTTGCAGAGAACTGCCAATGGTATGACTAAATGTGTAAGACTATATGAGATTGCAAAATCCCATTCAGAATGATATTATATTTTCAATAATTGATCACAAACTCCTGTCATTTTACCTGCCTTTGTCTGTCATTGTTACATGCTTTAAGTCAATTCTGACTTAAGGTGAGCTTATCCTAAGGTTATCTTGGCAGGATTTATTCAAAGCGGATCTGCCATTCCTTCCTTTTAGGCTGAGGGAGTGTGAGTGCCAAAGACCACATAGTGGGGTTGCTATGATTAAATGCGGAATTCAAACCCTGGTCTCCCTGAGCCCTAGATCAGCACACAAAACAATGCATCATGTTTCCCTTTATATGATTACACTGCCCTTTTTAAAACTGGTGAATGGCCAGATGAGCACACCTATAGTCCACAAGACCCGGCAGAAGAGTACTAGGGCTCACATGAGGTTACAAATAGAAAATGTAGTCCAAACAGTCCAAGGTTCAAAGGAAGAAACTAAAAAGGGAGCTGCTAGAAAGATGAGTCCAAAAGTACATTCTAAATTTCGGGAAACCGCAGATGGCAGACAGAGCTGCAAAGTAGTTTGAAACTGATATTCTCTACCAATGTAATGGTTTGGTCTCAGCTGATGTATATCCAGCAGGAAATCAGCCCACCTATTCTTATTTGCTTAGAATCTTATGTTTAAAGAGGAGCAGAGTTTTCCCTGTTCTTTTGAACCCAGCATTTTAATTTGTGTTCTTTTTGATAGTGGAGTGAACCTGGCTCTGTTTCCTGATCTGCACTTGTTATATGGGACAGACCAGGTCCTGCCTCCACTGGTGCCATGAACCACACCAGGGGACGGGAGCCATTTTCCACTAGTGAACCACATAAGGTAACCAGCATATTTTGGCATTCTGATAGTGATGCAACATCACTTCTGGCTACTACTTTAGCCAATTTTCAGTCCGTCTTTTTATGTCTATTTATCTGTTGTGATGGGAAGGCAGTTTGGATGGCTCTTAACAGTTTTGATTGGCATTAGCTTGATTGATGATAAAAATCAACTGAAAACCTGGGAATTTTGGAGGGGCTTCAGGGACTACACTTATGTACCTACCTTTCTTTGCTCATTTTAACAATTAATTGGTCTAATGGTTTTTAGTATAGGACTACAATTGGAAGAGCATAGTGTAACTTTCCACTCTAGCATAGAAATCCACTGGGTTACCTTAACAAGCCATATTCTTTCAGCCCCAGAAAATCCCATGATAGATATGCCTTGGGGCCACCATAAGTAGAAAATAATTTGAAATCACAAAACAACAGTTCACCCCATCTGGATTAATGTGATACTCCCTTGAAATTTCAGATCCTCCCCATCTATCACATAAATATACAGTTTATGTTTATCTATACAGACCTAACTTAAAGAGTTACTGTAGTGCATGCAAGGGAATAGAATTCTTTGGAGCCACAACCAGCATGGTAATTGACTGTGTGAGTTTTAATTCAAAATATTTATTATTATCCCTGCTTTATTAGTTTATTTATTTATTTATTATTTCAATTTGTATACCGTCCTTTCCAGATGGCTAAGGACGGTTTACAATGTATGGAACTACCAACAGAGGCATAAAACATAACAATTAAAACAGTACCATATGACAGCATAGATACGGACGAAATTGAAAGCAATTCCATTTAGGGCGATTCCACCCTCCCAGGATAGTTATAAGCTTAATGCTTGCCGGAACAAAGCAAGTTAAAGCAAGTTAATAAAGAATAAGAGACCTAGCATTGTGTAGTGGTTGAGTGCTGGACCATATGACTCTGGAAACCAGGGGTTAAATATCAACTTGGCCATGGAAACCCACTGCGTGGTCTTCAGCAATTCAACCTCTCCCAGCCTCACAGGAAGGCAAAATCATATTTCCTGACAAAATCTTGCCAAGAAAACTGTGTGAACCCCATTAGGGTCATCATAAGTAAGAAGCTACTTGGAAACGTCTGACAACAAAATAAGCTTGTCAGTAGCTAATAAGCTATTCCTTGATTACTTTGCACTGTGATTTGGGTAATTCAGAGAGGAGAAAGATCACAATTTTCTGCTTTGCTTCAGGAAGCAAAATGGCATGGATGGCACCACAACTGTCTTATTACTGATATCAAGCATGTGATCTCAGAGGTCAATTTTTTTTGTTTGTTTGTTTTACAAAGAATCAATATACTAACACGTTGAAGCCAATGACAAATCAGTAGTGATGGGCATAGTTACAGATGGCTTCATTGTGTGATTTTATTTATTCTTCATAACCTAACTTTCCAAGCTCTGCCTCACCACCACAACACTCAGCAGCAACCACTGAACAGTTTATTCTTTAGAGGAATGGCTCCATGAACTCTGGGTCAACACACCAACGTGTGTGCTTTTGTATCTGAATTCAAACCTGGCTTTCTCTTTCCTCTGAGACCCAGTCCAAAGCTGTAAAAGAATGACCTAGAGAGAAGGCAACATTATATTAAAAAAATATCAATGAGGACATCTGAGAAGCCCAAAAAGGGGAGGGAAGAAGAACTTGTATCATAGCTATTGGGCAGCACTGACTGCTAGAGGTAAAAACATTATTTTCAGCCTACACTTAAGAACAGGAATAATAGAAAATTCAGGGAGCAATAACATGTTTAGAGGCAGAATGAGAAAAGACAGATTACAACAAATTTGCGAATCAGATGCATACACTCCAACATTTCATAGATGAAAGTTGTGACACATGTGGTTAAGACAGAAAAAGTTATTAATATGGAAGAACAAATGAATTGGAAAAGGAATGCTCAGAGCCTACTGGGAACAGCACAATGTTGCATGCTCCTTTTCTCTCACCCCTGCTCAGATGAATGCACAGTATTTTTGCACTTTTAACTCCATTTGCAACAACGGAGGTCAGCTGAGGGCAGTTGGTGTTTTAGCCCAGTGGTTCTCAACCTGTGGGTCCACAGATGTTTTAGCCTTCAACTCCCAGAAATCCTAACAGCTGGTAAACTGGCTGGGATTTCTGGGAGCTGTAGGCCAAAACACCTGGGGACCCACAGGTTGAGAACCACTGGTTTAGCCCAACCATTTACCACTTTTCAGCAGAGGGAAGAGGGGGAAAACTGGGACATGTAAAAAGCTGCTGAAAAGTTGGAAATGGTTGGGTTAAAACATCATCATCATCATCATCCCCTGATTTCCCCCAAAATTGGGACCCAAAATGGCTCACCATTTAAAAAGCAATACATTTACAAATATTAAAGTAGAATTAAATAATAATATTAAAGTAGAATTAAATAATAATATTAAAGTAGAATTAAATAATTAAATAATTATCAAAACAATTCAGTTAAATTACTTTTTGAACAAATGTTTAAAAACAAGGCAGCAGACCTATGCATTGTGTGGTCATTATTGATGTGAAAATAATTTTCTCCAGATTCCTCCTGCATTTTATTTCCATTCTTTCTTGATATCAGGTTCCGAGACTGCAATTTTTGTCTGTTCTGAAACCCAATGACATTTTCCCCAATGTACACAATAATTTGATCAAATAACATGATATGTGCAACTTTCATCACTCCATTGATTAAAGAATTACAGTATTTTCAGTTATGTTCATTTTAGCTGCTCATGTTTTCAAATAGGCATGTACCCTGTTTCATGGAAACTCCTACGCTTTGCACACTGGCAAGTGTTCATGGGCTTCACGGGGTTCAAAAAGGCTAGGAGGTTTTTAAGGAGCCAATTTCTTTCCATCTCCAGATTGCATTTATCCAAAATCTGAACAGAAATTAAATTATGCTATTAGATGAATTGAATTGAAACCAGATACAGTCTCACTTAGAAAAAAAGAAGTAAAAAGTATTTGCCAATTTTCACTTTGGACAGCATACTGTTAGGTACTTACATTATCATAAACTGACTTATGATCACGTAGAGGAGAATTGAGAGATCATCTACATTAGGGCTGCTCATTAGGTTGATTGCGATCAACCAGTCGATCACGGAGATGGAACTGGTTGATCGCAGCCAGTTCTGAGGGGCGCTTCCTCGGCGCTGCCCGACTCAGGCTGCCCCTGATGTGACTCCCCCGCTGGCGCCTCCATTCTCAGTGCCGACTGCTGCCATCACAGCATGGCCTGAGGAGGAGGGAGGGAGAAGAAAGAGAGCAGCAGAGGAAAGGAGGGAGCAGGTATGGCCCGCGCATGCACATTTGGAGCCACGAGGGAGGACAACAACAAGGAGACTTGGCAGCCATTTCCTGCCAAATTCTAAGATTTGCGACTGCGAGGAGTTCATCTGCACAGCAGCTTTGATCAGCATTGAATGGCCTTGCAGCTTAAAGGTCTGTCTGCTTTCATTCTGCCTGTTTATATCTGTGGAATGATGTCAGGGTGGGAGAAGGAACTCTTGTCTGGATGCATTTTATGAAGTGTCCCTTATTTTTGCAAAAACTCACATAAATGTCCTTTATTTCTTCTATCAAAATATGGGTAGGTAGATCATTTTTGACTTGGTTGTTTTATAAGTAGCTCACATGCTGAAAAAGTGTGAGCACCCCTGATCTACATGAACATAATAACCTATATTCATCATGAGTTCAGTCTTGCCTGTCTTTACAACATTCTTCCATTTCCAGTACATATTGTGAGGAAAACCAGTTTAATGTAGTTTATTCTCTGAAATTTGTTCAGGGAAAGGGGAATGAATTATAGCCAGATTGCTGCCATTCCCACTTCCAGATGGCCTCAGACTTACAGGACTTCATGAGTGAATAGCAGCAGTGTCACACAAATGACCAAAAAGAGGGAGGGGTGATCTTTCTCACCTTCTTCTTGGTAATGTGGGTGCCTCTGTTGATGTCAAAACTCTACAGTCTGGGAGCATAGATGGTAACATGAATGGTAAGATAGAATCATAGAATAAAGTTGGAAGAGACCACATGGGCCATCAAGTCCAACTTAGTGACTGTTGGTTACTGCGCCCTTTTATATTTTACTATACCATACTGTGCATTGAATTGACTCTTGTGTTTCTCCTGTTGTTAGCCAGGCTACTCTGTAGAGTTGTTGTTGTTGTTGTTTCCATCAAGTCCAACCCCTGCTATTCAGGAAAGCACAATCAAAGTATCCCTGACAGATGGCCATCCAGCCTCTGTTTAAAAGTTTCTAAGGAAGGAGCTTCCATCACACTCTGAGGCAGAGAGTTCCACTGTTGAACAGCTCATACAGTCAGGAAGTTCTTCCTAATGTTCAGGTGGAATCTCCTTTCCTGTAATTTGAACCCATTGCCCTGAGTACTAGTTCCAAGGGCAGCAGAAAACAAGCCTGCTCCCTCTTCATTATGTTGTTCCAGTAGAACTACTTTGATCTTGATTCAGCTGGACCACATGTGCTTTCACTTGCTGTGGTTCATTCTTGTGTATGTGACTTGTTCCAGACTGGGCCCAGATTAACCAGGCTGTGTACACAAAGACAAAGACATGGTACAATGTTTGTATTCTATGGAGAGAAACTGAAACCTGTCTAAATCTCCAGGACAGTTGTTTAAACACAATGAACAACATGGCCAGAATGTTGCATAAGGGCACCAGACTGCTGTAGGACTCATTGTGCAATGGGAACTCCTACAGTGAAACAAGACACTGTGTACTGTGTAGGATGCTGTGTAATATGCATTGGCACAATTCACTGGAAGCATTTGTGCCCTGTCTGAAATGTAGCTATAACATTGTAAAGTTACAAATCATAGACACAATGCAGGATCTAGGACTATATAATTGACTGTGCACAAGTGTTTTGATGGGGTATTCCTGCATGACAGGGAGTTGGACTCAGGTCCGGATAAGGCCACCCGAGGCCATGGCCCCGGGCAGCACTTGGGGGGGGGGCAGCAGATCCGGACCCCCCAATTTTAAAAAAAAAATCCCCAAAAAAATTTGAAAAAATATTACAAAAAAAGGGTGCATGCGCGGCCGCTCCCTCCCTTTGCTCTGCTCCCCTCGGCTCTGCTTTAGGAGGGAGGGAGGATTGGCTCCGCCCCTGACTCCGCCCCTCCTCACCTCCGGCTCCGCCCCGGCTCCTTGCCGGCACGGAGCCGATCCTCCCTCCCTCCTAAAGCCGGCCTGAAAAGGGCGATTTCGGCCACTTCTCAGGCCGGCACGCCGGCTGAGGGAGGGAGGAAGGAGCAGCTGTGGGGAGGCCCCGCATCGACTCCGGGGGTGGGGCTTTCCTTCCTCCTCCTCACGCGCGCCGGTGAGGAGGTGGGGGCGGGGAGGGGCGGAGCCGGGGGCGGGGAGGGGCGTGGAGGGGCAGAGCCGGGGCAGGGAGGGGCAGAGGCAGACCCTTTGGCCTTGGGCGGCAAAAGGGCCTGATCCGGGCCTGGTTGGACTGGATGGCCCTTATGTTCCAACTCCATGATTCTATGAAATAATGATTTTATATGTCTCACAAAGAGCACAAAGGTTGTTGCTTTCGCTGCCAGACTCCAAGTGTATTACTGAGCTTGAGACCAGAGGTGTTCAGGGCTTGCCTTGATTTCTCTGTTGGTGCAATCTGTTCCTAACTTTCATATTTTATTACTCTGCTGGAAAGAGACACTACTATCTCTCACATTTCCAGCCCAAACTCTCACATCCTTCTATTAAGGAAAGCACACACAGGATCATTGATGGCAACATGTGGGTAACCTCCTTTCTCCAGGATCGGGGACAGCGTGTGGAGAGGGGAAAGGAGGTCTCCGGGAGCCTCCCATTAAGTTCTGGTGTCCCCCAGGGGGCCATCCTCTCGCCCTTATTATTCAACATTTACATGCAGCTGGCTCGTGACTTTGGTCTGGAGTGTTATCAGTACGCTGATGACACCGAGCTTCTGCTGAGAATGGACGGCAGGCCGGACACCGTACCCGATTGTTTCCATCTATGCCTGGAAGCCGTGACTGGGTAGCTGTGTGCCAGCCGGCTGAAGGTGAACCCGTCGAAGACGGAGATCTTGTGGCCTGGTCGCCCTGGGCTGGATGAGTGCCGGTTGCCTACCCTGGATGGCGAGCAACTTAGCCCCTCATCCTTGGTTAAGAGCTTAGGTGTCCAATTGGACCCTTTGCTGACCATGGAGGCCCGCCTTTAAGGCCTTGCACGGCCTGGGGCCAGCATATCTGAGGGACCGTCTCACTCCATATTGCCCTCTGAGATCACTGCGGTCCGAGGATGCTAACTTCTTGGAGGTACCTTCGGCGAAGCTGGCACGGCTGACATCCACCCGCCGGAGGGTGTTTTCTGTCATAGCTCCCACGCTGTGGAACGCCCTCCCGGCCGACACCCGGGCAATGAAGGACCTGCTCCCGTTCAGGCGGGCTTGTAAAACCTATTTGTTTAGGCAGGCCTTCGATGGGTAGGTCCATGCGTCTTGGTTGTGCCACTACCTCAACTGTGTTGTTGTTTTTACTGTGTTGCTTGTTTTTAATTGTTCTTAGCCTTCTGTATTTTATTGTGCCTTCGGCTCTTGTAAGCCGCCGCGAGCCTTCGGGAGTCGGCGGCATAGAAACCCGAATAAATAAATAAATGGTCAGCAAAATGTCGTTTTTCCATCTACGACAGGCTAGGCGGCTGGCCCCCTACCTGTCCAGGGATGACCTGGCCACGGTGATCCAAGCGACGGTCATCTCGAGGCTGGACTACTGTAACGCCCTCTACATTGGCCTTCCCTTGTCAACAATCCGGAAACTCAAGCTGGTGCAGAATGCCGCTGCTCGCTTGCTGGTGGGAGCACCAGTGAGGGAGCACATCACTCCCATCCTTCGGCAACTGCACTGGCTTCCTATCGAGTACCGAATTGCCTTCAAGGTGCTGGTTTTAACCTTTAGGGCCTTACACGGTCTAGGGCCTGTGAACCTAAGGGACCGCCTTACCCCGTATGTTCCCTCGAGATCACTGCACTCGGAAGAGCAGAATTTGCTGGTTGTTCCATCGTCCCGCTCCTGTCATTTGTCCAGTACGAGACAGCGAGCTTTCTCTGCTGCAGCTCCTGTACTCTGGAATTCGCTCCCTGACCATATTCGAGCAATCCCTGAACTTGTCCCTTTTCGAAGGGCATGTAAGACTGTCCTTTTCAGGCTGGCGTTCGGCTAAATCCAATGTAATCGGTGCGCTCGCCCGAGCCAAAGAACCGTAATCCTGTCATCATTATGATCATGTATTGTGTTTTTATTGCATGTTTTTATTGTGTGTTTTTATTGTATGTTTTTTATTGTATGTTTTACAGCTTTATGTGCTGTAATCCGCCCCGAGCCTGCAGGGAGGAGCGGAATATAAAACTGAATAATAAATAAATAAATAAATAAATAATAAGCAAACTCTACATGCTTAGATGTTTAACAAGTCAGAAACAATAGCAGTTCAAACAAAAATATCGTAACTTATACAGAAACTGTTCGCACAATTTGCTCAGACAAGGTCTACCTAATATGAAAGATTTTGCAGAAAATGTATAACCCCCTCCCATACACACAAACACACAGTTTGAATCTTACCTTACAGGGAGGGGGAAAGCTGAGAGTTTTCATTCTTCTGTGAAGGAATCGAGTAAATAGGTTCAACACTCTGGTGCAGACCTAATGAAATCAATAGGCTGAAAAGCACAACTATGTTAAGACCCATTGATTTCAGTGAACCAGAATGGTATAGTTTGCTTAATTTATGTATTATACATGCGTTCAATTTTATGCATTACAGGTTATACAATACCTGAAACAATGCAAGAAGGAAATCAAAAAAATATTTTTTTAAAGATGGGGGGAAATCAAAAGTTGACTTTTAATCTTCTTCTCAGCAGTTATACAGTATTCCCTTGCTACTTCGCAGTTCGCTTATTGCTGACGTGCTGTTTCACTGTTTTTTTGCTCCTCAGTCCTCCCTCACTCCCTCCAGTCCTTCCTTTCCTTTATTTTATTTTAAGTTTATAAAAGACTTAAAATAGTGTAGAACTACTAAAATAATGTATAAATATTAAAATAAATAGAGCATCCCTACATCACGGTTTTTCACTTATTGCAGGAGGTCCTGGAACCTAACCCCAGCAATAAGTGAGGGAACACTGTATATACAGGTTGAGTAACCCTTATCTAAAACCCTTGAAACCAGGTGAGTTTTGGATTTCAGATTGTAATAGTTTATACTATTGCCATATACATAATGAGATATCTTGGAGATGGGATCCAAGTCAAAACATGAAATTCATTGATAACTCGTCACTAATGTTGACAGTTCATTCCCCTTTTTTTTGTGAATGAAAAAAGCTCATGAGGGATGTTCCCAGCTACTCATTTTTAAAGAAAATGTCCTTAAAAAAGTAACTATTCATGCCAAGAAAATTGATCCATTTTTGAGAACCAATCATTGTTCAATTTCATCAACCAAAATCTTCTGGTGATTCCATCAATCCAAACAAGACAAAGAGCTTTTTCTGTGGTGGCATTTATGGAACCCAGATGGAACCCATCACACAGTTAGCCCTCTTCAACAAGACAAAGAGCCATACCCTTGTTTTTATATATCCAAACTGTTTTTATGTGTATTTTATTGTTTTTATGTAAACCGCTCCAAGTCTGCATGGAGGAGCAGTATATAAAAGTGAATAATAAATAAATAAATAATAATCAAACACTAATGTTGACAGTTCATTCCCCTTTTTTCTACAAAAGCTCATGAGAGGTTCCCATTTTTAAAGAAAATGTCTTTTCTCTATTCACTCAAGAAAATTGATCCATTTCTGCTAAATCATTCAATTTCATAACTCATCTATAGTCATTGCAGCTTCCATCTTTGTGCATAGAATAAGGTTGCTACGAGGGCGGGTCAATAAGTCCATGACTTTTTGAATGAAACACAGGTTTTTGGATAAAAAAATCATTTTATTTTTCAACGTAGTCTCCTTTGAGCTCTATACACTTTGTCCAATGTTTCTCCCATTTTTTGATCCTTCCAAAAAATAAGATTTGTCGACGTCATCAAAATAGGTATTTGTTTGTGAGATGATTTTATTGTTGGAGTCAAATCTCTTTCCGCCGCGCTATTTCTTCAGGTTTGGAAACAAGAAATAGTCACTCGGGGCAGATGAGGGAGCAATTCGTATCCCAATTCATGGATTGTTGCCATGGCAACTGCACATGTGTGCACCCTTGCATTGTCCTGGTGCAAAAGAATTTTTTTCTTGGCCAAATGCAGTCGGGTTTTTTTTCCAAATCCTCATTAAATCGACCCAATAAGTTGGCATAATATTCTCCATTGATTGTTTTACCCTTTTGAAGGTAGTCAATGTGGATTATACCACGTGCACCCCAAAAAACGGTCGCCATGACTTCATTGGCTGGCAAACCCACCTTGGCCTTCTTTGGCACCGATTTACCCCAAGAAACAGTTTTGACTGCTTTTTGGTCTCTGGTGTGTTGTGGTGGATCCACGTTTCATCCACGGTTATGAAACGGCACAAAAACTTGTCCATATTGCAGTTGAACAACGCCAAACACTCCTGCGAAATTGTCACACGATTGCATTTGTGGTCGATTGTGAGCAAACATGGCACCCATCTTGCAGAAAGCTTTCTCATACTCAAGTGATCATTTAAAATTGAAACCACTGAGCCATGTGAGATGCCTATGGCTTCCACACTCTCTCGCACTTTCAATCTCCCATCGGCCAACACCATATCATGAATTTTTTCAATTATTTCGGGTGTAGAGACCTCAACCGGGCATCCAGAACATTTGGCATCTTCTGTGCTTGTACGGCCACAACGAAATTCAGTAAACCACTTTTTACCATTGAAATTGATGGTGCAGAGTCCCCATAGTATTTATCAAGCTTAGCCTTGGTTTGAGTGATGTTTTTTTCCGCAAAAAATAATGCTCAATGAGCACACAAAATTTAGTTTTTTCCATTTTCTCCTCAAATCTTGCGGTAGTCTGCTATCAATGGCTGTCAAACACAAACTAAATGACGCAGCTTGTTCAAATTTTGACAGGAGTCAACTGATAGATGCCTGTTGACAGAAGCAGTGTTGCCCTTTCAGTTAAGAGGCAGGAAATTTAAAAAGTCACAGACTTATTGACCCGCCCTCGTATTGTGTTCATATATTGCAGTAGTCTCCCATGGGTCATTTCCAGCTGCACATCCAGCAATCCAAAAGAAGCAATAGCAGTTTTAATTAATCTTTGAAATTCTCTGCATAAATGTATGCATTTAAATCTGATACTTCATAGCTTTTTCACATGTCCACCACAAACATCACGTTATGGTACTCAAATTGTCTCTATATATAGGGAAAGTAGTATAGTGGTATAGATCAGTGATTCTCAACCTGGGACCCCCCCAAATGTTTTGGCCTTCAACTCCCAGAAATCCTAACAGCTGGTGAACTGGCTGGGATTTCTGGGAGTTGTAGGCCAAAACACTTGGAGACCCATGGGTTGAGAACCACTGGTATAGACTAAGAATCCAGAAGATAGGTTTTCCACCCCACTCAGCTGGGGAAACTGAATGGGTGACCTTGGGCATGTGACACTTTCTAAGTTTTGGAAGAAGGCAATGGAAACCTTCCCTAAATACCTATTTCCAAGAAAATAATTATAAACTCTTTTAGAATAATAATAAACTACATCTAGATCCCATCCTTTATTTTTTAAAAAGAAAGAAAATCCTGCACGATAAATTGTGGAATTACAAACACTCTGTTTGAACATACTATATTTTAAAAATGAAATTGCATAAGTTTTGTTCTTGGAAACAAGGCCTGAATTACTAAAATGCAGAGCCTTGTTCAAAAGGACACATCAATTCTATAAACATCAGTGTGGTTTTCCCTTTACCACACTGTCCTACATAAATACCTCATCTTCACAGGAAAGGTTATTTATCTTATCATGTCCTTCATTGAAGTCTTGGCTTCCCATGGGGCTTTAGCACACAATTGCCCTGAACAATCAGGAACTACATATCCTGGCTGAAAGGAATTCTACAAGGATAAATATTTCACAGATGCAGAGTCAAAGGACTTCAGCGAAGTGAAGGTTGTGCGAAAACATCTTTGATGAATGCAGGTGCATTTTTTTTGGTGAAAGCTTATTTTATTCACACACAATCACACACAAATACTTGCAAACACAATATAGTTTTATCTTGTCTTCAAAATTACAATCCAGAATATTTCATGCATTCTTGTACGGACTTTTAAAGTTACCATATAAGAGCAACTAATTATTGGTTGCTTAGTAGCATACACTAACTTTTCACAGTTTAGTGTTCTCTACCTAAGAAAGTTTCCTGCGGGTGATATAAAGTGGGATATAAATAAAAATAACAACATTTATTTATTTATTTATTTACTATATTTCTATACCACTCTTCTCACTCAAAGGGGACTCAAAGCATCTTACAGATTATGGCAAAATTCAATGACGCATTACACATACAAATAATAAATAAAACATGTCAAATTATAAAATAGTTAAAACATATAAATACAATAAAACAGATTAATAGCACCAAGTCCCATAGTTGTTATCAAGCTGCTACATTCAAGTGAGATTCAATATTGCACTACTCCCTGAATGCCTGTGTGCAAAGACATGTCTTTAGCTTTTTCTTCAACACCAGGATGGGGCCAGTCTGATGTCATTGGGGAAGGAGTTCCAAAGCCGAGGGGTACCACTGAGAAGGCCCTGCCTCTCATTCCCACAGTCGCACCTCCCCAGCAGATCTTAAGGCTCTAACTGTCTCATACAGGGAGGTATGTTTGGACAGGGAAGTTGGTCCAGAAGTGTTTAGGCCTTTATAGTCTTAAGCCAGCACTAATTGAGCCTGGTAGTAAACTGGCAGCCAGTGGAGCTGACGTTCCCTGTATGCTGCTCTGGTGAAAAATCTGGCTACCACCCATTGGACTACGTGGAGCTTCCAAACAGTCTTCAAAGGTAGCCCCACATAGAGTGCATTGCAGTAGTCTACTTGAGATGTAGCAAGGATGTGGACCTCTGTGGCCAAGTCTGACTTCCCAAGGTATGGGCGCAGCTGGCGCATACATTTTAATTGTGCAAAAGCTCCCCTGGCCACCACTCAAACCTGGGGTTCAGACTCAGTATGAACCTGTGTCTTCAGGGGGAGTGTAACCCCATCCAGCACAGGATGTAACCGTATACCCTGTTCAACCTTCCAACGGACCAGGCATACTTCTGTCTTGTCTAGATTCAATTTCAATTTGTTCTCCCTCATCCAGATCATCACACCCACTAAACACCAGTTCAGTACCTGAACAGTTTCCTTAGCAACAGTTGGAAAGTAGTGATAAAGTTGGACATTATCTGTATACAGATGGCATCAAACTTCAAAACTGTGGATGATCTCCCCCAGCGGCTTTATGTAGATATTAAACAACGCGGGAGACAATACTGTACCCTGCAGGATCCCACAGAATAAAACAACACCTTCTGAAATGACCCTCCAGGAAGGACTGGAGCCACTGCAAAACAGTACCCCCAAGTTCAGTTCTCATGAGGCATCTCAGAAGGATACAGTGGTCTATGGTATCAAAGGCCACTGAGGTCTAAGAGAACCAACAGGGACACACTCCCCCTTTCAAGTTTCCAACATAGATCATCCACTAAGGAGATCAAGGCTGTTTCAGTTTCATGGCCTGGCTGAAAGCCAGACTGTGATGGGTCCAGAGATAATCAGTTTCTTCTAATAACAACTAGAGTAGCCAGGCAACCATACATTTCAACACTTTGTCCAAAAAGGAGAGATTGTAAACTGGATGAAAGTTGTTCATATGAGTGGGTTCCAATAATAATAAAGCAGTTACATGCACCTATGAGAGAAAAAAACTGGGTCTCAAGGAAAGTTACATTTCTGTTGCTAATGGAGTTAAAATGGTATTGCCCATCTTTTATTGCCCCTTGTCCCTGGTCCCCATAAGTTCAAGAGGAAAATGTTTGCTTGCATTGAGATCCTTCCAGGACAACTGAAGTACAACAGAAACAACATCTGATACAAAATGTAGGCTTGTGACTCTACGATCATCATGTTTCTTCTCCTGTATGGTTGTTAATATATTTTGCCTAACAAAAAGCCAGTGGCGTAATAAAAGTTTGTGTGATGCATTTTATGTATTTCAGTTGGACAGTCACCTTTTTGAGAGTTTTGGATTTTGTTGCATTTTGCGGAATAGCCAATATGGCTCCCTGTGATTTGCTTCCAACATTTCACAGCTGAAAGACAGGGTACAGAGGGATAATGTTATTAACAAGAAAGTATAGAATTATAGAGTTAGAAGAGACCACAAATCCAACCCCCTGTCATGCAAGAAAACACAATCAAAGCAAAAAAGAAACAGCACACCAAAGCAGCGGACACCTGGAACTTATATTCTGGTTTTAAAAAAGTGTGGTTTAAAAAGAAAGAAAGAAAGAAAGAAAGAAAGAAAGAAAGAAAGAAAAGAAAAGAAAACGTAATCAGTAAATATATTTTTGTGTGGGCATGTTTGAGCAGAGATGATTCACCACAAATATCACATTATGTACTGTGGAGATATTCTGAAATAAAAACAACTTTATCAGAGCTGTTCAAAAGTACAGCTCTCACTCGGATATCTCACGGCCCAGCCAACAGGTTGAGAGTATTTAGCTGTTCATTATAACGGTCCAAATATAATTGTTTGTCCCAAAATCTAGTTTGTTCCATTGAATACTGATTGATAAGTCACTTCTTATGTAAATCCTTTGGGTCTACTCCAGTTCATAAGGGCAATTATCTCAAGATCAGGGGAGATTGGGTTCTGTTTCATTTATTGTTTATTGTAATAGATATGATAAAAATGTCAGAAAAAGATCAATCAATTTTAGCATATAAAGACTCTATCATAGCGAGTACCCCAATCCAATGCTCTTATTGTGTACCCTCTTTCCTCCTGTAGTCTTCTCATGATGTAAAAATAGTAAAGAAAATATTCTCAGAGTCTGTTAAGTGGCCAGAATAATTATTGGTACCAGAAAGAACTTCCCAACACAGGCAGGGGGGATTATTTTTATGCTACCATAAGCACCATTATTTTAAGCCTTTGAGACAGCAATTAAGCATCTGAAACTTTAAGCTCCTTTTTCAAGAGAACTATGACTTAAGAAAAATGGGATTTTCATACTGTGACCAAAGCACTCCCATCTGAACAAAGTATGGTAGCCCTAACAAGAAACTTAGCATGAAAGTGTTAACTGTGATACTTCAAAATATTCAGAATAACCTGAAATTAGGACATCTTGCACATACCACAGGGAGGTAAAGCACATGGTGCAGGCCGTTCTTGTCAAAGTATACCTTAAGGTAAGCCGTGCCATTCCCAACTCATTTTCAGAGATGACAAAAACATCTTTTTTAGGATTACCTTGTCAGAAACCTGTCAAGTAGATTAGAATCCCAAAAAGGGTGCTCGCAAGTGTTTTGAATTTCATATAATTGACTTTACACAATGCCTGTGTCAGAAACTGAAGAATCAATTGTGTTTGGGCAGTGAATTGTAATAACATAAATTCTCAGAAAAAATGACAGGGTAACTATTTGACTATGCATTGCATGTGTATTTTTATGTGAACATAGTTAACTTTAAAAGTACAAGTAACTAAGAAGAAATGTTTGATCGTGGACAAATTCTGTCCAAGAGATTGGAGTGAAGCAGGCCATTTTGTCCTACATAACAAACCCTACTTAACAAAAGTCCTGCTACTCATTTAAGACTCATAGAAAAACAACACATGGCCAGGAAGAACAATTTTGCTAGCCCTCAGTATTCCCAACACTCTAATTCATAAATCTGAGCGGAGTTCCGTCCTGGGCCCAGTCCTGTTCAACATCTATTAATGACTTAGATGAAGGGTTAGAAGGCATAATCATCAAGTATGCAGACCACACCAAATTGGGAAGGGTAGCCAATACTCCAGAAGACAGGAGCAGAATTCAAAACAATCTTAACAGATTGGAGAGATGGGCCAAAAATAACAAAATGAAGTTCAACAGTGACAAATGCAAGATACTCCACTTAGGCAGAAAAAAGGAAATGTAATGATACAGAATAAGGGACTCATGGCTCAAGAGCAGAACATGTGAAAAAGATCTTGGAGTCCTCATGGACAACAAGTTAAACATGAGCCAACAATGTGATGTGGCAGCAAAAAAGCCAATGGGATTTAG
This sequence comes from Anolis apletophallus, assembly GCA_030556195.1. NCBI lineage: Eukaryota > Metazoa > Chordata > Lepidosauria > Squamata > Anolidae > Anolis > Anolis apletophallus. The sequence continues at coordinate 27,357,959 of JARBWK010000012.1, forward strand.
GCCTGCATCAATAGGAGTATAGTGTCTAGATCCAGGGAAGTCATGCTACTCCTCTATTCTCCCTTGGTCAGACCACACCTGGAATACTGTGTCCAATTCTGAGGACCACAATTGAAGGGAGATGTTGACAAGCAGGAATGTATCCAGAGGAGGGTGACTAAAGTGATCTATGGTTTGGAGAACAAGCCCTAAGAGGAGTGTCTTAAAGAGCTGGGCATGTTTAGCCTTCAGAAGAGAAGGCTGAGAGGAGACATGTATAAATATGTGAGAGGAAGTCATAGGGAGGAGGGAGCAAGCTTGTTCTCTGCTGCCCTGGAGACTAGGAACAATGGCTTCAAACTACAAGAAAGGAGATTCCATCTGAGCATTACAAAGAACTTCCTGACTGTGAGAGCTGCTCGGCAGTGTGATGGAGGCTCCTTCTTTGGAGGCTTGTAAACAGAGGCTGGATGGCCATCTGTCGGGGGTGCTTTGGATGCAATTTTCCTGCTTCTTGGCAAGGGGTTGGACTGAATGGCCCATGAGGTCTCTTCTAACTCTATGATTCTATGATTCTATTGTTGCAGTAAGTCCTTGCAGGACCAAGTGTTTGTGTGTGAAGAAAAACCTTATGAGTGGTAATTATCTTGTTCAGCTGGCTAAATAGGTCAACCAGTAATCTTGCAGCACACCCAAGGGGCTATAACTGTTTGAGTTTCTTTGAATACATTCTGGTTCACCAGCAGGAGTTCCAGCAGGAGATACTGAAGGAGAGATCCTGAGGGAGAGCTTCTGGAGAGCCTTTTCTCTGAGGAGACCTATGGACAAAGGCTTGGCTCTGAGGGAGCCGTTTGGAGAAGCTACTCTAAAGGAGGCTATGGTTGAATAGCATTTAATTCAGGTTTATTTTTGACCTCTCATTGGCTGTAAAGATGAAGATGATTTATTTTATGTTCATTACAAAGACTGTGTAAATATGTTGCACTGCTTGTCTTTTTGTATGCAACATTGTTAATTTTGTTTTCAACTCTGCAAAGTAAAGAGTAAAGATTTTTCTGTTCACTTTTACTCCAGTCTGTAAGTCTTTTGCATTTGGACTTTAGGCGCTGGGACATTGGGCAAAGCACATGCTGCGTAACATCTATGAATACAGCCTATGCATAAATCTACTCAAACTTTTGAAGTGAAGGTGCCAGACATTATACCCTTCCAATGCCTAACATATGGCTTGTCATTGTGTACACAAAGGAAAAGGAATTAAAATGCATGAAGACCATCTAATTCAGGTGTCAAATTATTCTTTCCCATTTCTCCATTCCTTGATAATATTACCACATATAGGCATGCAAAATATGTATTTTGTCCTTGTCAACAAGGGAGAATAATTTTCACATTTTTTCCATTCTATATGAAAATAGGAGGGACCCTGAACATTTCTTGCTCACTCTGTTTTCTTTGCAATGCCTTTCAGAACAAATGACATATTCTTATTTTCATCACACACAAAAACTACATGTATTTCTGCACAGATGAATTTTCCCCAAAAGATATACTAAAATATGAAAGCCTCAGAGCTGTTTTCCTTTCCAAGTGAAAAGATCTTCCTTTTCACTGAAGGAAGTAACGAATGCAGTTTATATCAATGATGTAATAAATAAAAATAAATAAATAAAATAAAATATGTAGTGGCTCCTAGTCAGCACTCTTTGACAGAGAGAACTCATAAAACTACAACTCCCATGATTCCATAGTCATGGCAGTTAAAATGGTGTCAAATTGCCTTCATTCTATGTGTATATACACCCTGTAATGATGCTCCAATTTCGGTAAGGATCACGCGTAGATAGAAGCACGGTCCAACACGATTTTATTGCAGGTACAACACTTGTAAAGCTAAAGCACCGTCCCGCCACCCAAACACACCTTTTATACCCGAACCCCCCTCCCCTTGCCTATGCAATGTCCAGGCAGGGTTGCACCATATCCGGGTGAATCAGCAAATCCCACAGTCCAAAGGGATGTGACCTCATCAGTCTCTGAGTCAGCACTAATAGTCCAATGTCCAATGTCCGAGTCCAGAAGAGGTTGCCTCACTTCCCCTGGAGACACCTGGAAGTTACATCACTCCCAGACTGACTCAGCATAGTCCTTCAGTAACTAGAACAAAGGTCACTTCACTTCCCAGAGAACTGGGACAAAGGTCAGCACCAACTCATGGCAGGCTGGAAACCTGAACTTCTTCCAAGCTCAGATTTCCCAGATCTGACATAACGTCCTTCTCCACCGCGTCCTCCCCCTGTAGAAATAAAACACTATTCAATCCTTGGGCAGAAGGGGCCCTACATATCTCTTTAAAAAACTACAGTGGAATGTAGGGTGAACCTTGCCTAGACTCTTTGGCAAAAGGAGGGTATAAGAGACTTTATTTGCTGCCATTTCAACCCTGAAAAGGTCCAATATATTTCGGGCTTAGTTTTTGGACGGGTATCCCAATTTCAAGTTCTGTGTGGACAACCATACCAGATCGCCCTCTATATACTCCTCCCCTTCCTGTCTTCGTCGATCCCCAAACAGCTTGTATGTCCGCTGCGCCTTTCCTAAAGCTTCCGCCACTTCCTCAATCATCCGTCAGCTCGCATTCTCCACTCACTCTTCTCCTCCTCCAAACTCCAACAATTGGGGCAAAGGAGCCACATCCTGGCCGTAAACCACCTCGAAAGGAGACTTTCCCGTGGAAGAATGCACTGAGCTATTATCGCCATCTCGGCATTGGGCAACAAATCCGACCAGTTATTCTGCTCCTTATTACTAAATATACGCAGATACCCTCCTAGCGATTTTTTGCGCTCTCTCCACGGCCCCATTGCAGCAAGGATGATAAGCGGTCGTAAGCCTTTGGGCTAACACCTCAAAAACCTCTCCCAAAACCGGGCAGTAAACTGAACCACGATCACTAAGAACCTGTTCCGGCACCCATGCAATCGATACACATGCTGCACATATAACTCAGCCAACCTCTCTGCTGACGGCAACCCTTTCAAAGGGACAAAATGAGCCTGTTTCGAAAACAAGTCTAATACAGTCCAAATATATCTGTACCCCCGACTAGAGGGCAACTCCCCCACAAAGTCAGTGCTGACATGCGTCCACGGCCGCACTGGAGAAGCCACCACTTGAATCAACCCTTGCGGTTTAGCGGCAGACTCCTTGTTCCTAGCACAATCTTCACAACACTCTACATACTCCTTCACCTCCGCTCTCATACCTGGCCACCAATACCGCTTCTTTATTGTCAAAAGTGTCTTCGTGACTCCCCAATGACCAGCAGACTTATGATCATGATTGAACTCTAATACCTTCCTCCGCACACCTCGAGGAACATACACTTTATTTCCCATAACCCATAAACCATTCAACATCTTGCATTCGCCTTCATGGCCCTGCAACCACACATCACCTTCATAACCCTTTTGTAACTCCAAACACCACTCATCTACCACTCCTTCTTCCTTCTTCACCTCTCTCGCCCTCTGAGACCTCGTCTGCACCGCCAAACCCCAATGCTCCTTGGTAAACACCTCCTCTGAGTTCTCCAAACAATTCTCTCCACATCGGGATACCGGGACCGACAACGCGTCTGCCACTACATTCTCTTTCCCCTTTATATGTTGCAACGAGAAATTAAACCGGCAAAATACTGAGCCCATCTCACCAATTTGGGAGATAGCTTCTGAGGGTTCTTCAAATACTGGAGGTTCTGGTGATCCGTCAATACCACAAAGGAAAAGCAGCCCCCCAGAAACTGACGCCACGTTTGTAAAGCACTCCTTACAGCGAAAGTCTCTTTCTCCCAAACGGGCCACTTTCTTTCCTGTTCCCCAAACTTTTTGGAAAAGTACGCACACGGCCTCAAATTCCCTGTTCATCTCTCTGCATCAGCGCCCCCATATGCCCAAGCGGAAGCATCACACTATACAACGAAAGGCTTGTCTACATTCGGGTGCATTAACAGAGGACCACGGGTGAAAGCTCTTTTCAATCTCTCAAACGCCTCTTGACATTCCTTAGTCCAACCTAACTTAGCACCCGGGGACTTGGTTCTTTTCGACTCCCCCTTCCCCTTAGTCTTCAACAACTCTGTGAGCGGGAGAGTTATGGCTGAAAATCCAGGTATAAAAGTACGATAAAAGTTAGCCAGCCCCAGGAAAGCCTGCAACTGCCTACGGGTTTGCGGAGCCTCCCAACTCAACACATCCTCCACTTTAGCCGGATCCATAGCCACTCCACTCTCACTAATCCTATAGCCCAAAAAATCAATCTGACTTTTCCCAAACTCACACTTACTCAACTTCACATACAAACTAGCTTGCCTCAACCTCTCCAACACCTCTCGAACCAACTGAACATGCTCCTCTCTAGTACGCGTCACAATCACGATGTCATCCAAATATTTAAAAAAAACTTATACAAAAGGGGGTGTAGCACCTCATTTATAAGCTGCATGAAAATACCGGGGCTCCGCTAAACCGAATGGCATCACGGTCCATTCGAATAGCCCGAGGGGGCAAGAGAAAGCAGTCTTCCATTGATCACTTTTTTTCACCCTCACCATATGAAACGCGTCTATCAGGTCCAATTTAGTGAAGAATCTACCGCCCCCTAGCTGGCCTAACAAGTCCTTAATCAAGGGCAAAGGATAACAATTCGTAGTGCTGACAGCATTCAACCCCCAATAATCAATACACAATCGCAACCTCCCATCCTTTTTCTCCCGAAACAAGACCGGCGCCGCAATAGGGGATTCAGATCTCTGGATAAACCCCTTCTCTAAATATCAATCAAACATTACAAACACAGCCACATACTCCTGCACCGTCATAGCATATATTTTCGGCTAAGGCAGGATAGCCCCTCCTTAACTTCTATACTACATTGTACATTGCGGAAAGGGGGAAGACTTTGGGCCAATATAGGGTTAAACACATCTGCATAATCCCAATATTCTACAGGTACCCCCTGTACCTCGCCCAGGGCCCCTTTCCCCACATTGCACCCTCCCCAGTCTTCCAATCAATTTTGGGGTTTACTTGCTCTAACCAAGGCAGTCCTAATACCACTTCATGACCCTTAATGGGAGCCACTACAAAATCTATACCTCCTTCCCAAGGTCCCACCCGACCTTTTAAATCCTTAGTACCCAAAGAAAATGGTCCACCCTCAATAGATGACCCGTCTAACTGAGCAAAAGTTACTGATGCTGCCAGGGTTTTCGTTTCCCCACCCAAATCCTCTACTAACTTCGGGGACATGATGTTTTCCGAACACCCACAATCAACCAATGCTTTTTTCTCAATAATCTCCTTCCCCTTAAATAAACCCAGGGTGCATTGTACACTTGGGGGACTCACCCCAACACTTTTTGAGTCTGTATTGTCCACAATAGCCGCCCTAGAGGATGCCACTTTAATCGGATCAGAACGGATCGGATCCGGCACCTGCTTCTGCCGGCACTGGGACGCAAAATGACCCGGCTGAGAACAGATGAAACAAAGGCCACGTCCCATCACGGGTTTCTTCATAGCACTGGTTCTGCCATCGCCGCCACCACGTCTAGGCTCTCCTCCCCGGAATCGTCCTTCAGCAAAACTGCGTCCTGAAACTCTGGACCTTGTCGACTGGAACCGTCGCGCTGCACCTGGGCCAAGATCCTCCACGCTGCCAGCTAACTGGATCCAACCATCTACATCACCCGGATCACCTCGGTGCAGGCACCACTCAAGGATTTCCTTCCGCAGGCCATCTTTAAATAATTCAAGCAATGTAGCCTGGGACCACTCAGCAACCTTGCCAGCCAATCCCATAAATTCCTCCGCATATTCTGTAACCGAACGGGATCCCTGGGATAAACAGCACAGCGCTTCTTTAGCCTTTATCCTCTCCAAAGGATCACGGAAGCGATTTCGGATGGCTTGCAAGAAGGCCCGGACCGATGTTAAACATGGATCTCTGCGATCATGGCACTGCACATACCATTCAGCGGCCCTTCCTTTAAACACTCCTCCAATGGCTCGAACTCTGCTACCATCACTGGGGTAGAGATGACCGTAGTCTTCCATATGATCCTTCACTGCAGCGATAAAGAAGGCCACCTTGCAAGCTTCCCCTTCAAACTCCACCCGCAAGGGTTCTTTCTTCAGCCGTCCTCCAAACTCCTGGGATTGTACTCTCCTCCCCTGAGGGGCCTCAAGCTTTGGGACTCCCCTTCCCATCCCTGCCGACTGCAGGGGGCGGCTCACCGGGACCGGATTTACTTCTGACGCAGGATGACCACCATCCGTCCACACTCCCATGGGAGATCTAGGACGTTCAGCTGCTGACGGTCCGCCATCCATCCCCGCAGAAAAAGTGACGTCTCCACCTCCCCGGTGCACTCCACGCCGAATCCACTGGCTCTCTCCTGGACATAGCCCGAGACATCCTTCTCATGGTATGCTCCATTGCCTCCATTCTACACCTCATCACCGCCAATTCCGATAGCGATTCAGGCTCTGTGGTCTCACTACCACACTCCTCCAGGTCCACCTGAGCTGGGGCACTCTTCCCCACAGCTTCTCTGGTCCTGCCCTCTACTGGATCCACCTGAGCTGGCCCTTCTTTCAGCGCAGCTTCTCTGGTTCCTCCGGTCCTCCGGACATCCGTCTGAATGGGGCCTCGCTGCCCCCTTCCTCTGGATTCACCTCTCAAAGAGCTCACCTGAGCGTCCCACAATCTCTCCGCTTCTCTGAGCTCGTCCACCTGAGCTGACGCACCATACGCCGTCGCTTCTCTGGACCCCTCCGGGAACCCTACTTGGTCAATGGTATTCCACTCCCATTCCATGGTTCTCCGGACCTCTTCAGGAGCAATATTCCACATATCGATATACTCCTCTTCCCTCCAGGCCAACCTCTCCATTGCTGGGAAAGTTGAATGGGGCTTTAGCTTCTGTAATGACGCTCCAATTTCGGTAAGGATCACGCGTAGATAGAAGCACGGTCCAACACGATTTTATTGCAGGTACAACACTTGTAAAGCTAAAGCACCGTCCCGCCACCCAAACACACCTTTTATACCCAAACCCCTCCCCTTGCCTATGCAATGTCCAGGCAGGGTTGCACCATATCCGGGTGAATCAGCAAATCCCACAGTCCAAAGGGATGTGACCTCATCAGTCTCTGAGTCAGCACTAATAGTCCAATGTCCAATGTCTGAGTCCAGAAGAGGTTGCCTCACTTCCCCTGGAGACACCTGGAAGTTGCATCACTCCCAGACTGACTCAGCATAGTCCTTCAGTAACTAGAACAAAGGTCACTTCACTTCCCGGAGAACTGGGACAAAGGTCAGCACCAACTCATGGCAGGCTGGAAACCTGAACTTCTTCCAAGCTCAGATTTCCCAGATCTGACACACCCTTAGTCTCAATTCATATACTTGTATCAGAGGAAGTATACTATGGAAGCTTATACGGCCAACTTTGTTCCCTTCGTTTCTACAATGCTATAAGATCCCTTTACAGAGAAATTGGTGTAAGGTTTAGAGCTCTGCCCTGAACTACAGTGGCTGGTAGTTTCCATACTAGTAAGGTGTTGAATATAATACATGGTTAATACTATGTTGAAATAGCTATCCAAGGTGCTGAAACTATATTGGGATAGAATAGTCACTGCCACACTAACTAGACCTGAGTTTTCCTTGCCATTTTCTTTCTTTCAGCAGAGCTTACTTGAAATTGACTAGTGACTTGTAATGGGGCCGCATTGATACTATGGGTTAAACCCTTGTGCTGCTGAACTGCTGACCTGAAGGTTGGCAGTTCGAATCCGGGTGAGGTCCAGTCTGCCAGCCCTAACTCCTGCCAACCTAGCAGTTCAAAAGCATGCCAATGTGAGTAGAAAAATAGGTACCACTTTGGCAGGAAAAGGCAGAGACACTAGAAGAAATCTTGCCAGCACATGACAAGGAGGTGACAACGTAGGCTCCTCAGCTTGAAAATGGAGAAAAGCACCTCCCGAGAACCAGAGTGGAGCACCACCTCCAGAAACCGGAAATGAAAGGAGAAGCCTTTGCCTTTGTTTGTGTGTCTAATTGCATATGATTGTAAAGGTATTGAATGTTTGCCTATCTATGTAAATTCTGTAATCCACTCTGAGTCCCCTAGGGGAGAAGGGCGGAATATAAATAAAATGTATTATTGTGCTAGCTTTTCTGTCATACCTACAAAAGCTTCTTAAGAAGAAATTGGCTCACTTCCTATGAGGGCATAATTCATAAGAACTGAAGTTGTTCTTAATTATGGCTGTTTCCTCTGATAATGCCTTTAAGGATCCTCAACCCTGTCTAGTATATCTCGAATAAAATTGTGTTTACAACTTCTAATGCATTAGATTTTCAATCAGGTGGCATGTAATGTTACACTCCTTAATAAGTGGTTTTAATGCTGAAATTTTAAGTATTTTCACAATCCGGCACTTTATAGGACTTCTTTTCCACTATTGATGTGAGGAAAGGCTTCTTAAGACAAGAAGGCAAGCTGTTTTCTTTTGCTTGGAGGATTTCAGGGTGGGCGAAATCAAAGTATGTCTCGTGAGCACCCAATGGTGCAATGTACTGAAGAGTATGTGCTTAACTCTTTCAAACAGCCATTCTGTGATGTGCAGTGTTAATGTGCTTGGCAGTAACATGTAGCAACTAAACTGTGAAATTGAGTTGCACAGTGCCCAAAGTCAGACGCTTCAAATGAAAGGAACTGTTTGACTTCAAAGGAGGCGCATATTGAAAGGACACAAAAGCTACTCCAGTCAAAGGCTAGCCATTACAGAAGTCACCGCAAACTATGACAGTGGGAGGTTATAACTGCAACAGCAAGAGATATTTCAGAGTAAGTGACCTAGCATTTAAATATATTTTACAGAATAAAGTAATTCACTTTTAAAAAAAGTTGAGCATAATTATATTCATGTTATCAAAAGTCTCTACAACATATCTTATAAAGAGAACATACAGTAAAAATTGTATATAGTTGCCCCTTTGTAGCCATGGATTCAGTATCAATGGAGTCAACCATCTATAGCTTGAAAATATACCACTACCCTCTCCCAGCAAACCTTAGTCTTGTCATTTTATATAAGGGACATCATTTTACTTTGCCACTGTATATTATGAGGCTTGTGCATTCATGGATTTTCATCCTAGAACCCAACCACTGTACATGTAATATGTTTGCAACAAAAGATGTAAAGGCTAGAGCAAAGATACATAAAGGTTCAGATGAGAGGTGTTTTTTCCCATTTCTTCTAAAGCCTCCCTCCCTTTGCTGAGAAATGGAAAAAATATTATTAAGCTTTTAACAATGATGAATTGATGTTTAATACAAGGTCTTCTTATATTTATTTCTCCAAGAACATTTCCCGTAAGTGAAAATGTGGTTTTTTGATCAAGCCTTTGGATATCCAGTGCAATAGATAAATATGAAATTATGTGCAATGACTATTGTAATGGCTGAGACTCTGACTTTGGATAATATGGTTAACAGTGAAGATATTATTTATACGTTCAAAATATTTTATGTATTTTATAATTCTTTTTTATATGCTTATTTTAATTGTATATTATTTTTGGAAGGCATCTGTAATGATGTTGATTATTTGTGTGTAAATGTTGTGTGACATGTGTTAAAATGTATGTTGTTTTGAATGTTCTATGGTTTGTTTCTGTGGGTGAAACAGAAGGGAGGCATGGCAGAAGCTTAGAAGAGCTGTCGCCATGGCAACCAGGGCTAGAGGCTAGTAGAATGTTCAGGTTTGAATTCTACAGTTGGAAAAGAGCGGGAAGCCAACTGCCAAATGAGAGGGGGAGGAGTTATGTTCTAGTTGAGAGTGTCCTAAGGACTGAAAGAGAACGGTCCAGTGTTAGTGTGTGTCTTAAGGTCTGCTAGTGAGCAGTCCAGTTAAAGGGTATAGAGACCCTAGTTAAAGTTGCAGGGGTTTATAGAGGTTTAGTGGAAACCCTATAATAGGTCCCCATTGTGTTATGTAACAGAAAAAGTTGTGCCTCTAAGGAAGTTTGAAACCAACCAAGATTGTACCCATTTGTGTCAAAATAAATTGTTTGCATCTTAAAAGGAAAACACCTCTCCTGATTCTTTTATTGGTGGTGGCCCTCAAAGTCAGTGGTCAGCCGGATAAATGGTGGCAGCGTGGTCAAGTGGTCACTGAGAAGTTTTAAAACTCCAGTCAGTTAAATGGTGAAGGGGTGAGACAGTACCCTGCCAATAAACGTGAAGTTGCTGGGGTAACCGAGGTTTCCTTGGATTGGAGGTCAGCAGTGTGGACATAGAAAGATTGTCCAGTCTGAGGCCGGTCAAGAAGTGGAGTGGTCACATATTGGCGGCAGCGGTGGGATCTTTAAGAGAGGGTCCACCCTGTCCAGCCGGTTGATTTGAACGTAGCTTCACCGCAGCATCAAATAGCTGCCCAAATGTCAACCGCCTTTAGTCCCCTCCAGAGTGGAGAAAGACAGGGTAGAAATGTCATAAATAAATAAAATAAAATAAATAAATATAAAGGGAAGACTTTTATGTACAGTAGGTCTATGTACAGTTCAAATGAGTTTCCATTTGAACTGTACAACTGCTTTCCAAGTGACAGGGGAACAGATGCCTGTTGAACACAGTGACCGCTTCCTGATAAGTGGGGATCTCACGTATATACAAAGAAAGTGCAGGATTCCAACCAATGACAATCTCTATCATCCCCACCCGCTCAATTCCCCTGTTCCCTTTGACTTCAGTTAAATATATCTAGCAGTTAAAGGGAAAATAGGTTTTCCTAGCAACAAATGTACAGAACTGAGTTATCTGTACTGCAAACAAAACTACTTGGGGTTGGCTGGGCCTTGAATAAGCATGGCCCATTAGCTTTATGAATATAACCCACTCCTGGTGGAAAGAAAACATCTTAGAATGTTATTGGAGCCACTTGTATTTTTAGAATATCCTTGCTCTTGGAATAGTCATGATGAGTGCTTGCACTTCAGCATTTGCCAATATATCACTGCATGTATACATCATATGTAAAACAGCAAAAATCAACCAACAAGATTTTGTCCTGTGCTCATTACATCTCCACTGCTCCTGTTTTCTATGCATTTCATTCAGTGTTCAGTATGTTCTAGTAATCAGACAAATCTGGAACATATTGACAATTGTCCTTCCACAGCATTTGAGTATTGATGTAGTCGCCCCTGCAGCAATTGTAGGGGCTTAAACAGAACGATAATGAAAATGGCTGCAGCCTTCCTCATTTTTGTGAGTGAGTCACAACCATGTTAATGTGTGAGTTTGGCCATTGTTTTATTTTAGAAGTGGGGGGTTACACTTACCATAAGATAAGCCTGCAGAAAATTGGATCAGTTCATTTGTCAAAATAGGTATACAATATTTTCCTTCTGAAAAGATGTTGCTGTGTGTTTGTAATTGTGCATGTCATTTTGTTGATTAATCAATAGAGTACTTCTTATCACTGAGCTTATTTAGGAACATTTTGCCTAACCGTGAGCCCATAAGCAAGTAAGCAGACTTCACAGTTTGTTTGAGTAACAAAAGATACCATTGGAATGATCAGCTTTATAGTACCAAGTGTGCTTCTATTAGCCATTCGACCTACTGAGTAAGTGTGAAGGCAGCCTCCTCTCCTTTGCAGTGAAGCCCAGCAGAAATAATAATAATAAATTACCTGCCTCTCCTCAAGGCTGAGAAAGTTATCATAACACCAATGAAAGTTACTGAAACACCATTTAGAGAACACCACTTGCCATCGAGACAATTGACATTTTAGAAAGGATGTTTCTCTTTAACTACTGTCCTTTTTAATGTAGCCATGAAAAGGAGGAAAATTGGTAAATTAGCGTGCCTTATTATGATAACTCTATAAGTGTCTACATCTTGCTTCCCTGTTTAATCCTGTCTCGCCTCCTTCTTTGTAAAAGTACACATGAGGTAGATGGTTCTTCTCTCTTCTATAAAGTAACATGCACAGTTGGCCCTTCACGTTTGCGAATTCCTCCTTTATAGAGTCAATTATTTGCAGCTATCATTAAAATGTTATGTCTAGAAATCTCTGGGCTTTCCAGTGTGACTCTATTAACCTCCACCACAAGTTGATTATAGAATCATACTGGGAAATCTAAAGATTCCTAGAGAGGTTTTCTTTCCTGTAATATTGGTTTTTTAAATTAAAAAAACTTTCATGGGGGTCCTGCAGCCTTAACTCTAGTGAATGTGTACAGCTGACAGTATATTAGGCTTGTGTGCAAATCCATTTTAGCTGTTTTCCTTTGGCCAATCCAGCTTCTTCAGCTGGGTTGAGTGGCTGTAACGACAAGGACCCAGCCGCCATGGATTCCTGTTTGAAACAGGACCATGTGGCAGCCGATCACGGCTCCTCCTCCCGTATTCGGCAGCACAGTTGCATCCTGGCTTCAGTGTATTTTTTGGCTTGGCTTCTGACTTGGCCTCTCTCTTGAAACTTTTTGATTTTCCTTTATTTTCTTGATTCTTTTTTATTTAGTGGTACTGATTGGGAGTTGGGAATATGAGGTTCAGGTGGGTGGGGTGTACACACACATTTTGGCGCTTGGAGAGTCATACTTTTTTTAGCTTCTTTTCTCCTCCCTCTTCTCCTTCAGAAAATACTTAAAGATAATTATTATTATGAATAATAATAATCCCAGCAAACAAAAAAGTCTCATTCTCAGAAAACTACTACCACCTAGTTACCTCCTCTGGAGTAGAAAGTAGAAACAACTTTAAGGAAGCATCAAACCCGCAGAAAGGTGTGAGGGGGGAAAAGGCACCACTTCAGAGAGAGAAAAGAGAGGGCTTTTAAAAGGAAGTCCAGGGAGATAGCTCCAGGTCAATTCCACTTTCTCCTTTGGGAAGTGCTGCATGCAGGGAAGAGTGCACACACTCCTGTAGTGCCTGTCTCTTCTAGAGTAGACAGAAACAGATTGAATGAAGCATTGAACTTGGTTTCTTCTACAGACACAGGAGAAAGGATTGGAAAAAGAGTGGTATCTTAAATCTGATACTTTTAATCCATGTCTTAATGAAGGATATAAGGACAAACAGTGCCTAAAATGACAAGAAGGTAGCCTGGGAACCCCCCCCAATATTGCACATGATAGGGTGCATTCTTAACCCCGTTGCTGAAACCCAGGCTCTCTTGAAGGGACAATAAGAAAAGGGTCCCAGGAATGGAAAGCGGACCTTCATAAGTTCCCCATCGCCGCCAATGGGCCAGATCTAGCCATATTTTTCAAGTGAGGACCAAAAAAGTCTATCTGGCTATCCATCCATTCTTGGAAGGCACGGGAAAACAGATATGGGGGGGGGGGGATCTACCGGAATCCAGACAGCAGAAACAAATCAAGGTTCAGCCAAAATGCATAAGCCTACTGTACATCATCCATTTTACAAAATAAAATAAAAGGAGGAAAAGGAGAAAAAGATTTTTGTTGACATTGAGTTCTTTTAGCAAAGTGGCAGAAAAATGACATTTTCCGATATCTAACTCTATTCACCACTTATTATCAAAATATGTTGTCGGGATTCATGATCTGCTATGAAGGTTTTGCTTCAAAGGATTTTTGTTCCTGCTTGTTCATGGCACACATACAAACAAAACCTGAAAAGAAAATTTGTCTTCCCCCACATGGTTCTTTTCAAATGTTGTTCATACTGTTCATCTCTGACAGATATTTTATCTTCTTTGGAACTCAGTGGGATATCCAAGTACTGCCAACATTTTGTTCAGCGCATCTACATCTACACCTTTCACCCTTGTATTCTTTGGTTTTCCTACCTCTAGATATGAAACTTTTTCAAACACATTCCTATATATTAGAATATTTAAAAGCAGTGAAATTGTTATTGACCATGACTCCCTAGTATGGCCTCAACCTTGCAATCTTTCACTGATACTTTATGTCTGCCTTTGGGAATCCTTGCCAAAGATTGTTGAATGATTTTGCAGCACTATTTGCTTTTGATATTTCATGCTGTGGGTGATCCTTTCTATAGGCCCCCTGCTTCTGTGGAACAAGGCAAAAATGAAAGAAAGAAAACCAGAGGTGACTTCTGAAGTGTTCTAGGTAAACTATCTCCAAAGCAAACAAGAAAATGTTTTGGTGCCTTAATATGGACAGTGCATTGTTGGAGCACTCAATGGAAAATGTCACATACATTTAAGAACTTTAGGCAGAAACTCCTATTTTGTACACAAAACTCATATAACAAAATTCACAAAATATCTCTCTATAGTGCTTTCAGTTATAAATTTTATAAATGGGCATCTGGCCCATTGTTGTCCAACATTAACATAGCATGACTCACAAGGTTAACATTGGGAAGGCATATGTGACCACTTGAAATGCTAAAAGATTAGGTAATCTGTCTTTTTTCATTGTCTAAAACATTGGAATTTTGTTGATTTCGGTAAATTCTCATAAAAAGATGAAATTTTTACTATATGGGATGGAATTTTCGCCCATCTATGAGTGAGGGAACATGGAGTGGTTAACCTGGAACATATCTGGGAGCAAGGTGATAAAACAACGAGGCCAGAGACAGAGGCAATACGATCAGCAAATTACGAAAACTGTTTTTTTCCTTGTTCTTTTTCTTGTAAAGACCACACAAAGCAATGGTGCTATAGAGATAAATAATGATTAAACACTTATTGCCATTATCCTGTGGGTGCCACCATTTAAGATGCTCAGAAGCTGGAGAACACATGAAGTGCCACATGGATGCTGCTGCAAACAGAGAAAGTGAATGTGGTGAGGCTTCAGCAAGACGTCACAGAAAGGAAAAGTGGCATGAGAAAGGAAAACCTGACAGGGGTCACCTGTCAAGTGCTCCTATCACATCTGAATTCGGTGTGTGGTTAGGAGAAGAAGGGAACTGCAGGGTCAAGGCACAATAATGAGCAGTAAGGTGCTTTGGTGAAAAATTCATAGAAGGTGGTGGTGTGAGAGAGACACACACACAGAGCACACACTGGGTACTGGCTACTGGCTACTTACTAGTTCCCATTCCCACTCTACCCTTTCTATTGGTTACTGAGTAATGTTTCTGTAGAGATATATGTAATATCTGTAGAACATGCTTATACTTACCTGATTTCTATGCCCCATCAGTCACTTTGTAGCTTAATGTGTGCCCTGAAGTAGTTGTCATAAAAAGAGGACTCCCCCATGTTCCAAAACATCCATATGAAATAATAATAATAATAATACTTTAATATTTGTGAGTCGCCCTCCACCACCGGTGCTCCGGGCGACTTACATCATTTAAAAACCCCAAAATACATCAATGTACATCAATTTAAAAACATAGATACAGACGGCAAGGAGAGGCTCAGTCATTCAAGGTACCGATCAGGCCCCAAACGCTAGGCGGAAGAGCCAGGTTTTCAGGTCTGACAGGAACCTAGTCCGGGTCGAAGTGGCTCTGAGGGCGGGTGGCAGTGAGTTCCAGATCATGGGGGCCGCCACGGAGAAAGCTCTCCGCCGGGTCTCTACCAGCCGAGCCTCTCGCACCCCAGGGATGGTCATCCGATCACCGTTTATGGCACGTGCTGGCCTCTCGCTGCGTTGGACCGTCAGCCGGGCGCTCAGGTAGGCTGGCCCAATGTTATGCCGTGCTTTTAAAAGTGAGCACCAAAGGTTTGTAGAGCACTCTGAACTCTAGGGGCAGCCAGTGGAGATCTTTTAAAATATAGGGAAATGTGGTCCTCACTGATGACCCAGAGATGAGTCTGGCCGCTGCGTTGTGGATGAGTTTTAGCCTCTTGGTTGTGGACAGGGAGGCCCGCGTACAGGGCATTGCAGTAATCCAGGCGCGAGACAACGGTGGCATGTACCACGGTTCTCAGCGCCTCAGGTGGTTGGTCGGGGGCCAGCCGTCGTGCCCTACGGAGATGGAAAAAGGCGCCTTTGGCTGCAGCCTGGATCTGGGCCTCCATTGTTAGTTTTTCGTTCCAGGATCACTCCCAGGCTTTTCACCGCCGGAGCAGGGGATAGGGACTCGCCTCAAAGAGTGGCAGCGGTGGGTGAGGGTCGGGTCGGCCAGGCCAGAGGATCTCCGTTTTTGCCGGGTTGATTTTGAGTCTATGTGCTCTGAGCCAGCTCGTCACCGCTCTCAACCCTTGGCTGAAGCTGTCCGGCACCGACGATGACCCTGGGTCAAGCTTCAGGAGCAGCTGTGTATCGTCTGCATATTGGTAGCAGGAGAACCCATGGCTCCTAGCAATGCTGGCCAGGGGCTGGACGTAGATGTTGAAGAGGGTGGGAGATAGAATAGCACCCTGGGGGACTCCACACTCCAATTCACTTTTCCTAGAGACCTGACCCTGCCACTCAACCCGCTGCGAGCGGCCTCGCAGGAACGAAACTGTCACATGCTTCTTAGGTTTTCTTTATTCTATATTCAGGTTTTTGAAATATTGGTAAATCAATTATTCATGTGGTTAGTATTTATTTAATATCCCCAACGAGAGACCCACAATGACTAAAACATGAGTTAAAACAAGGTACTTCATTTAAAAAGTCAGTTAAAAGTTCCTCCATCCCTAAGTGCAAGAATTGATTGCTAAGAATCACTTCTTGAATATTGTTTAATGTTAATCCAATTGTTGGATAATTTGTTTTTAATTGATTGTTTTAACTCTGTTTTATGGTTTATATGGTGTATTATTCTGGCATTGAATCACTGCCTTTGTAAGCCGCTCTGAGTCCCCCTTCAGGGGTGGAGAAGGGCAGAGTAAAAATGTTTTAAATAAATAAATAAATAAAAATAAATAAATAAAATAACAATGTAAATGGCCATGTGAAGATCATAATTGTTAAATAATATACATTATATAATGTATAATGATAATTATTAGTTATAACTATAGTCGTAAAATCTATTTGTTGATAAAATATGAACTATTTGTCTTACAGTATCCCTGTCCCTGTTCAAAGTGTGCAGCTAAATTTCTTTACATAATCAAATATTGGATTCTAAAGAAATGTAGAAGAATATTTATCACAGATATTTCTGATATACCAGAACACTGGCAACAAGTTTCAATTCAAAAATTCCTGCACTTTCCATTTAGAATGCAAGAGTGTATTTTTATTTGGGATATAAACAAAAAGTACACTGATTTATAGCGAATGTGAGGCTTCGTATTTACATAAGTGTCAGGATTGGGAGACTTGAGCTTGGGTGAAGTTCAAGCTCCCAGCCTGGCATGAGATTGCACCGACCTTTGCCCTAGTTCTTAGGTGACCTTGGCTCCAGTTATGTAAGACTGTGCTGAGTCATGTGGAAGTGAGGTAACTTCCAGATGTGTGCAAGGCCATGGACCCTGCCTGGACATTGCATGGGCAATGGGAGGGGGGGTTGGGGTATATAAGTGGTGGTTTGGTGGTGGGAAGGGGCTTTTGCTTCACATGTGTCGTGCAATAAAATCGTGTTGGACCGTGCTTCACCCACGCGTGATCCTTACCGAGTGTTGGAGAGTCGTTACAGAAGCAAAAGCCCCTTTTCAACTATCCCAGCAATGGAGAGGTTGGCTTGGAGAGAAGAAGAATATATTGATAGATGGGATTCGCCCTGAGGAAGTCCGGCGTACCATGGAGTGGGGACTGGACCACTCGACCAAGTGGGTTGCCCGGATGAGCACCGTGGAATGATGGAAGGTGCGGTTGCCCAGGAGGAGGAATTCAAGAAGCGGAGCGACTGTGGGAAGCTCAGGTGAGCTTGGAAGTTGCCCGGCGGAAGGAGAGAGATTTGACTCCAGACAGGCCGTGGTCTGGAGGAACGAAGGATCGGAGGAGCTGTGCCGAAGGACTGGTCAGTTCAAGTAGATCCGAAGTGTATGGGACCAGGGAGACTGTGCCAAGGACAGGCCAGTTCAGATGGAGGTCCAGAGGGCCGGAGGGGATCGGAGAAGCTGTTCCGAAGGACTGGGCAGTTCGGGCGGATCCAGGAGTGCGGGCCTCAGAGAGACTGTGCCGAAGGACAGGCCAGTTAGGATGAATTTGATGGAATGTGGTAGTGAAACCCACGAAACCGCATCACCTCGGAGTTGGAAGTGATGAGGTGTAAGTTGGAGGCTATGGAGCAGACTATGAGAAGGATGTCTCGAGCCATGTCCCGAAGAGAGCCGATAGAGTCAGTTTGGAGTGCCCCGGGTGGAGGAGACTTCACTTATTATTCGTGGATGGATGGCGGAGTA
>JARBWK010000012.1:27376360-27688213 GCA_030556195.1 Anolis apletophallus
GCTCAAGCGAATGAGGTTAAGAGAGAAGAGGATTAGTAGATGAGTGGAGTTTGGAATTGCAGAAGGGTTATGGGTGATGTGTGGCTGCAGAGTCATGAGAAGGAGTGCAAGTCATTGGATGGTTTATGGATTATGGGAGGTAAAGTGTATGTCCCTCAGAGTATGAGAGAAAGGTGCTGAGGTTGACTCACGACCATAGGACTGCTGGACATTGAAGTCACGAAGACTCTTTTGGCCTTGAAAGCGGTATTGGTGGCCGGCCATGAGGGCTGAGGTGAAGAGATATGTAGAGTGTTGTGAGGTTTGTGCTAGGAATAAAGTTCCCTCTGCAAAGCCGCAGGGGTTGATTCAAGTGGTAGTTACTCCTGTGAGGCCGTGGACGCATGTCAGCACTGATTTTGTGGGGAGTTGCCTTGAGTCGAGGTTATAAATACATTTGGACTGTGCTGGATATGTTCTCGAAGCAGGCCCATTTTATTCCATTGAGGGGTTGCCTTCTGCGGGCAGCTTAAGCGGAATGTATGTGCAGCATGTGTACCGGTTGCATGGGTGCCCGGAGCAAGTTTTGGCGATCGTGGAGTGCAGTTTACTGCTCAGTTTTGGGAGCGGTTTTGGAAGTGTTAGGGGCTCAGAGGCGTCTTACGACCTCTTATCATCCTTGCTGCAATGGCGGCGTAGAAAGGGCCTTAGAAATCGTTAGGGGCTTATCTACGCATTTTTAGTAATAAAGAGCAAACTAATTGGTCTGATTTACTGCCCTATGCTGAGTGGCATACAATAGCTCTGTGCATTCGTCCACCGGAAGGTCTCCTTTTGAAATAGTCTATGGTCAAGAGGTGGCTCCTTTACCCCAGCTGTTGGAGTTGGGAGGGAGGAAAAAGTGGAGTGGAAGATACAAGCCGGGAGGATTGGAAGGAAGTAGCGGAAGCTTTAGAGAAGGCACAGCGTTCTTACAAGATGTTTGGTGACCGGAAGAGGCGAGAAGGGGAGGAGTATAGCAAAGGGGATTTAGTGTGGCTGTCCATGCAGAATTTGAAATTGGGTTACCCGTCCAAGAAATTGAGTCCAAAGTATATTGGGCCTTTCAGGATTGAGAAAGCGGTGAATAAGGTCTCCTATACCCTTTTATTGCCCAAGAGTTTAGGAAGGTTCATCCCACATTTCATTGTGGTCTTCTAAAAAGTATGTGGGCCCCTTTAGTCCTCCGGATTGAATGATGTTTTTGTTTTACAGGGAGGGACGTGGTGGAGGAGGCCGTTATGTCAGGATTGGGAGACTTGAGCTTGGGTGAAGTTCAAGCTCCCAGCCTGGCATGAGATTGCACCGACCTTTGCCCTAGTTCTTAGGTGACCTTGGCTCCAGTTATGTAAGACTGTGCTGAGTCATGTGGAAGTGAGGTAACTTCCAGATGTGTGCAAGGCTGCGGAGGGAAGTGATGTAACTCCTCTGAGCCTGGACATTGGACAATTGGACTCCTAATGCTGATTCATGGGGCCATGAGGTCACATCCCTTTGGACTGTGGGATATGCTGAATCACCGGATATGGTGCAGCCCTGCCTGGACATTGCATGGGCAATGGGAGGGGGGCTAAGTATATAAGTGGTGGTTTGGTGGTGGGAAGGTGCTTTTGCTTCACATGTGTCGTACCTGCAATAAAATCGTGTTGGACCATGCTTCAATCTACGCGTGATCCTTACCGAGTGTTGGAGAGTCGTTACACATAAGTGTTTTATTACTTTGGGTTTGCACACAAGCATCAATGAATCTGAGAAAAGCAAATATGCTAGTTAGCTAAATAAGTGTGAGGACGCTCCAATTCTCCGTAAGGATCACACGCAGGCGGTTCACGATCCAACAAGATTTATTGCCGGTACAACACCCATAAAGTCAAAGCAGTGAACCGTCATCCAAACACACCTTATATACCCCCATCCCCCCTCCCTCCTTTCCCTTGCAATGTCAGGAAGGTTGCATCATGTCCTGCTGTCTCAGCGATCCCCCAGTCCAGGGGATATGACATCATACCCTGGCTGAGTCAGCAAATTCACAGTCAGTGTCCAATTTCCGTAAGGGGTTGCGTCACATCCGACCTGACTCAGCACTGCCCCAAAAGGATTACCTCACCCCAGGGAATTCCCAAGGTCGGCGTCAAAGCAGGTCAAGGCAGACTGGGAGTCTGAGCCTCCTCAAGGCTAAGATCTCCCAGCTCTGACAGAATGGCTTCCTCCACCTCCTCCTCCCCCTGCAGGAAGAAGAGATTGTTCAATCCTTTGGCGGAAGGGGACTCACATAACGCTTTAACAAACTACAATGGAATGTAGGGTGAATTTTGTTCATCCCTTTTGGTAGAATTAATCTATAAGAGACCTTATTCACCACCTGGGCTACCCTAAAAGGACCAATATGCCTTGGGCTTAGTTTCTGGGAAGGCAACCCCAATTTAATATTTTGAGTGGATAACCAGACTAAGTCTCCTTCCTGATATTCTTCCCCTTCCTGCCTCCGCCAGTCCCCAAACCTCTTATAGGAACTCTGCGCCTTCCTTAAAGCCTCAGTCACTTCTTTCCACTCCTCCTGGGCTCGCACTCTCCACTCCTTCCCCCCTTCCTCCGTAGGTAAAAAAGGTTGAGGCAAAGGAACTACGTCCTGCCCATAGACCACAGAAAATGGGGTTTTCCCTGTCGAGGAATGAACTGATCCATTATATGCCATCTCTGCATAAGGCAATAAATCCACCCAATTGTTCTGCTCCCTATTACTAAAAATACGCAAGTAGCTACCCAGAGACTTCTGCGTTCTTTCCACGCCACCATTACAGCAAGGGTGATAAGCAGTAGTAAGCCGTCTCTCTGCCCCTAAACTCTCCAAAAACTTCTCCCAGAACCGTGCAGTGAACTGTACTCCCCGATCACTGATAACCTGCTCAGGACATCCGTGTAGTTCTATATATATGGTGAATGTACAACTCCGCCAATCTCTCAGCCGAAGGCAAGCCCTTCAAAGGAATAAAATGAGCCTGTTTAGAGAACAGATCCAACACTGTCCAGATATATCTATATCCTCTACTCGAAGGCAGCTCTCCCACAAAATCCGTACTCACATGTGTCCACGGCCGAACTGGAGAAGCTACTACCTGTATCAGCCCTTGAGGCTTAGCCGTAGGAGCCTTTCCTTTAGCACAAGCCTCACAACTTTGGACATATTCCTTTATTTCCATCCTCATACCAGGCCACCAATAACGCGCTTTAACTGCCAAAAGAGTTTTAGTAAACCCCCAATGACCAGCAGTTTTATGATCATGCCCTAGTTCTAACACTTTCCTCCTTAACCCCTGAGGAACATACACTTTGGACCCCACAAACCATAAGCCGTCCAGCCATCTGCACTCCTCTTTATGATGACGTAACCACTCATCTCCCTCATAATGCTTTTTGTAGCTCTAGACACCATCCTTCCACTTTAACTTTTTCTTCACTCTTGATCACCTTAACCTGAGACCGGGTCTGCATGGCCAGACCCCACTGACTTTTAGTGAACACCTCCTCCAACCCCGCAGGAGTTTGGACCCTACCGAGGATAACGAGACAGGGCATCCGCCACAACATTCTCTTTCCCCTTAATATGCTGTAGCGAAAAGTTAAATCAGGCGATACTGTGCCCACCTTACTAACTTTGGGGACAACTTCTGAGGAGCCTTCAAATATTGCAAATTCTGGTGATCCGTCAACACCACAAATGGGTGGACTGCCCCTCCAAAAAGTGCCGCCATGTTTGCAATGCGCACCTCACCGCAAAAAGCCTCCTTTTCCCCAAACCGGCCACTTTCTCTCCTGTTCCCCAAACTTCTTGGAGAAATATGCACAGGGCCGTGTCGATCCTGCTCGTCCTTCTGCAGTAATGCTCCCCATATGCCCACGCAGAAGCATCACACTGCACCAAAAAGGTCTTTCTGTATCCGGTGCACCAACAAAGGGCCACTGGTAAACGCCCTCTTTAACCTCTCAAACGCCCACTGGCACTCCTTCGTCCAACATAACTTAGCACCAGGAGACCTCGCCTTCTTGGTCTCCTCCTTTGTCTTTAATAGATCTGTAAGGGGAAGTGTGATGGCAGCAAAGTCGGGAATAAACGTGCGATAAAAATTAGCTAGCCCCAAAAAAGCCTGCAACTGCCTCCGGGTCTGCGGAGCTTCCCAAGCCAACACATCTTCAATTTTGGCTGGATCCATGGCCACCCCCTTTTCACTGATACGATATCCCAGGAAGTCGATCTGACGTTTACTAAACTCGCACTTGCTTAACTTCACATATAGCTTCGCCTGTCTCAATCTCTCCAACACCTCTCGAACCAATTTGACATGCTCCTCCTCCGTATGCGTCACAACAACAATATCGTCCAGATACACAAAGACCCCTTTATACAAAAGGGGGTGCAGCACCTCATTTATTAATTGCATAAATATACCAGGGGCTCCGGCCAAACCGAAAGGCATGATGGCCCATTCATACAGCCCGAGGGGCAAGAAAAAGCAGTCTTCCACTTATCACTTGGTTTCACCCTCACCATATGGAACATCTATTAAATCCAGCTTCGTGAAATACCTACCCCTTCCTAACTGACCTAATAAATCCTTAATCAAAGGCAGTGGATAACAGTTTGTTGTACTTATGGCGTTCAACCCCCGGTAGTCTATACATAGCCGTAATTTCCCATCCTTCTTCTCTCTGAACAATACTGGGGCAGCAATGGGGGATTCAGACCTTTCGATAAACCCCTTACTTAAATAATCATCAATCTGCTCCCGTAAAGCCACCTTCTCCCACACAGACATAGCATAGATTTTGGGCTTTGGCAATAAAGCACCTTCCTTAATCTCAACCCTGCATTGCACATTCCGAAAAGGGGGAAGACACTTAGCTAACACAGGATCAAATACATCAGCATAATCCCCATATTCTTCGAGCACCCCTTGCGGCTTGATTTGATCCCCCTCTTCCCCTTGAGGGTCACATTTCAATAACCCCAGCTTCCAGTCAATCCTGGGATTAGCTTGTTCCAGCCATGGCATTCCCAATACCACCTTATGCCCTTTAATGGGAGCTACCACAAAATCTATCTCTCCTTCCCAAGGCCCTACCCGGCCTTTTAACCCCTTGGTGCTTAATGGAAATGGGGCCCCTTCAATAAACGACCCATCCAACTGCTTAAAATGTACCGGGGTAGGCATGACTTTAGTATCACATTCCAAATTTTCCACTAAACTGGGTGATATGATATTTTCAGTACACCCACAATCCACCAAGGCTTGATGCTCCTCATATGTCCCTTTTTTTACATAGTTCCAAAGGGCACTGAACACTCTGGGGACTAACACTCACCCCAGCACCCAATGAGTCCACTTTTTCCCCCAAAGCAGCTCTAGCAACAGCCACTCGCTTTGGGTCTGGCAGCTTCTTCTGCTTACACTGGGATGCAAAATGTCCAGGTTGGGAGCAAACAAAATAAAGGCCTCTCCCCATCACTGGTTTTCTCACAACCCCAGGTTTTCCCACATTGGCACCACCACGCCTAGGCTCTCCTCGAGCCACTCGCCCTTCTCCCAGACCACATCCTGGACCACGATATCTCGCCACTGCAGCCGTCTGGAACTTCCGGCGCTGAACTTGGGCCAGGATCCCCTCAACATTCCCGGCCAGTTGGATCCAACCATCGACATTTCTCGGATCACCACGATGAAGGCACCATTCTAGGATCTCCCTCCGAAGGCCATCTTTGAAGAGTTCCAACAGCGTTGCCTGGGACCACTCCGCTACTTTACCCGCCAAGCTCATAAACTCCTCCGCATACTCCGTCACGGACCGGGTTCCTTGGGTCAAGCTCCTCAACGCCTCCTTGGCCTTCACTCTCTCCAAGGGGTCCTGGAAGCGATTACTCACTGCCTGAAGGAATCCACGCACTGACCTCAGACAGGGATCCCTGCGATCGTGGCACTGGACATACCACTCAGCAGCTCTCCCCCTTGAGGCCGCTCCGACAGCTCGTACCCGGCTGCTGTCACTCGGGTAGAGATGACCATAATCCTCCATATGATCACTCACAGCTGCTACGAAGAAAGCCACTTTACTAGCTTCTCCCTCGAACTCTACTCGTAGAGGCTCCTTCCTTGGCCTCCCACCAAGGTCCTGGAACCGAGGTTCTCTCCACTGAGCACCCTCCTCCGGCAGCCGGATCCCTCTTCCCAAGCCCGCTGGTTGCGGCCGTTCTGAGGATCGTCTCTCCTCGGGGAAAGGTTGGGCTTCCCTCGCCTCCCGGACAGGATCCAGACCAGCAGGTCTCCTCATCAGGCGGTCACCATCTGTCCACACTCCCGTAGGAGATCTAGGACGCTCCAATTCTCCGTAAGGATCACACGCAGGCGGTTCACGATCCAACAAGATTTATTGCAGGTACAAAACCCATAAAGTCAAAGCAGTGGACCATCACCCAAACACACCTTATATACCCCATCCCCCCTCCCTCCTTTCCCTTGCAATGTCCAGGAAAGGTTGCATCATGTCCTGCTGACTCAGCGATCCCACAGTCCAGAGGATATTACATCATACCCTGGCTGAGTCAGCATATTCACAGTCAGTGTCCAATGTCCGGAAGGGGTTGCGTCACATCCGACCTGACTCAGCACTGCTCCCAAAGGATTACCTCACCCCAGGGAATTCCCCAAGGTCCGGCGTCAAAGCAGGTCAAGGCAGACTGGGAGTCTGAGCCTCCTCAAGGCTAAGATCTCCCAGCTCTGACAATAAGATTTCTATGGACGTGTGTGTGTGTGTGTGTGTGTGTGTACACCCATTTGCTTTTACATAGCTTTGAGCCTACACTCACAGGGGCACCCTGAAGAGAAGTCACTTGCAAAAAATAGGCATCTGTGAACTTGATGGAATGATTTCACACAGAAAGAAGATGGGAGGGAAGCATTTGGGGGAAAGAAACAAATACAAATCCTAATGCCAAGTTAAATTCATTTCTGCAATATGGCAAAACTGTGTTCCTGCAAAGCTTGAGGAAAAATGGATTCTTAAGTTGATAGCAAAGGACATAGTGATGGATCTCAAGTTCACAAAAAGTGCAAGCCTATGGAGTTTACTGTAGCTCCAAGGTCTGCAGTATTCCACATATGCAGCTACATGCCATCTAAAATGAGTGCTACAAACTAACAATATGGCTTCTCGCCATGTTCTTGATAATGTTCTTGAGAAGGCTAATACTTGACTTCTTATCCTGGAGTTCCTGTTCTGCTCTGCAATAAAGTATGACTGAGAGATTATTTCCACATCCAATCTTGGAAAGTAAAAGTGACTGTTCCAGTTCATCACAATAAATATGCACAAGATATTCATAGTGACCTGGAAACTCTGGAGCACGCTTAAAAATATATCAACCCATTTCCCCCATTTCTAATTCAAGCAATGCCTTAAGATTTGTCCCTGCATGTATATGTCAAAAAGTTCAGGTCTGAGATGCCTAGATTGAATAACTGTTTAGATTAAATTAACAATGCAATTATATACTCATCTACTTAGAAGTCAGTCATTGTATTCAGTGATGTTTAGTCCCAGGGAAGTGTGTACAACCTAATATAATGGAATAAGGGTTTGTGTACCCCAAATACAATAAAAGGTGTGGCTGTTTAAATAGAAACCCAAAAAGTGCAATAAGCTAGAATGCTCTTCTGGCCAGAAAACCTTTTGAAAACCCACTGGTCACCACCAGACTTATAATCACTTTTAAGCCCTTGGCTTACTGGAGATATTTCAGGCAAGAATGCTCTGGACTTGCATTCAGGCCTGTGCACTGAGGTAATACTGAAGAGATTTCTTCTTCAAAATGTACACTGCCACCATTAGACTCCTGATTCCTGCATTGAACTGATTTAAGACTTCTTTGACAGAGGTACACGTGAGGCAGTTGTTTTGAACAACAAAACAATGAACTTTATTTAAGAGAACTTACAGAAATAGGTATTAAGCTTAATGGTTCAGAGTCTTTGGCATGAAAGCGTATGGTTCTTTTAAACAGTTCAAATCTTAGTTACAAAAATACCATTACTTTCTCCCTTCTAGAATTTACTGACAGGATCTCCTCTCTGCCGAGCAAATCTTAACTCCAATACAGATAGTCCTACTCTGGATCTATCTCTCTGCACCTCTACCAACTATCTTCCCTGATAGCTGTAGAATCTACTCGCCAGCTAACTCTGCTAGCCACTTGACCACTTTCAGGCTTCTTTACTCTAACACTAACTCCTGCTTCTCCTCTGACACTCAAACTCCTTCTTCTCTGACACCCAAACACCAACCTTTCTGACACCCAAAAACCAACATGCTCTCAGATTTTAAAACGCCTCTCCTTCGGGGCATTTTTTCTTTTTTTCTAAGTTAGGCTCTGCCCCCTTCTCTACCAGGCAATCCTAACTCCCCTCATTTCTCTCCAGGCTGCTCCTTAGGCATGCCCCCTTTTGGAAATGAGAATCTAAGATGGATGCCCCCCTGGCACCTATCTAAAATGGCTGCCAATTTCTTAGGCTTACTTTTTCAGGTTTTACCTAGCCTACCAGGTAGGGAATTCATCACATCTAACCATTACAATAATGAAGCTTATTGGTCTCTGTACGAGCATCTCTTAAGAAAACAAATACTTGCATATTTCTAGTGGCTAGCCATTATACTGAAAAATTATCTCTTATAAGAGAGTAAATGAAACTATTACCTTGAAGGAGGAATCTGTTTCAAAGAACCTGTGATTGCAAATTCTCTCCTACAAGGAAGATTTACCATTTGGTACTTTGAATGCAAGGAACCTATGTCTCATTATTTGTTGTATCCTGTAGATCTCGATAAGGAAACAGAAGCTCTTCTTAATTGATACCATTACTTCTTCAAAAGACTATAATTAGTATTGTGAACACAACATATTTATGTTTATTGTAGATTTTTGTTTATTGTATCTTGTACAAGCTGTGAAATATATGCTTGCCATTGTTCTACTTTGGTGTGATCTTTTGTTGAACGCACTGATATGGACTTAGCCTCTAAAAGTGACCTACATCTCCTCTTTATGTTTGACGTATGCATGAGGACTCAAATTGACCAGATTTGAAAAGGACATAATGCAGTCTGAATTGATGATTGTGAGAATGAGACTGCTGTCTAATGCCATGTGATAAAATATTGTCTGGCTCACCAAAAAAAATGCCACAAAAACTATTTGTTTTTATGAGGAACGTACATGCTCAAGTCCAGCCCTATCACTAGACAAAATCATTCAGCTGCCTCAAATGGCAGAAGCTAAAATGCAAGCTTGTGCCAGAAAGACCTGCTTTACACCTCACAAGCTGGCCTGTTACCTTCAGGTGCAATGTGGCCTGTTACCTTTAGAAAGTTATGTTGAAGAGAGAACCTACTACCAGTCCAATTACTGTTTGTGTATGAACTGGGAGAGGGGGCTTTCTTTTCCTTCGTCTTTTCCTGTGTTGGGATATATTGTGCTGGATATATTGCAGTTTAAAATACTGTATAACTTTGTTATTAAACAAAGTGTTTTACTCTGATAAAATTAAGTATTTAAAACACACACATACTAGTTTTTAAGAAACTTTACACTTAACAGAAGCATTTCCATT
This sequence comes from Anolis apletophallus, assembly GCA_030556195.1. NCBI lineage: Eukaryota > Metazoa > Chordata > Lepidosauria > Squamata > Anolidae > Anolis > Anolis apletophallus. The sequence continues at coordinate 27,386,035 of JARBWK010000012.1, forward strand.
AGCTTTCAGCTGTATGAAGTTCTGCCTTTCCCTCTACCCTATTTTTACCTTTGAAGTTATTAATTCCCCTCTCTGTAAATGGAGTGTTTTTAATGCATTTGTCAGTGTCTTCACATAGGAGATATGAGCATAGAATGTGATTACTTTTTGAAAACGAATACATTCTAATTTCTTTGAGAGACGCTGGTTAATAACATGGATCTGGGATTGAGGATCAAGAAGGTAATATTTGGTGATGGCTATTTGAAATTGTTACATGGATTTAATTTATGCCTTTTTTGAATTTGCAGGAGTATTTGCCTTTCCCTGTGTGAGTGAATATGTGTTTTAAAATTATATAGACAGCAACAGCCCTGGCAAAATGATTTAAATGAGTTTTCTTTTCACTCACCTTTTGTTCAAAAGGCCCTTTAAAGCAGGGATGAATCTCCAGGTGGAAAACAAATATCTCTATGGAAGATCTAAACTATAATTAACCAAACACTGGGAAAAGCCATTACTAGAGCTTCAGCTACAGCTATTTTCCCCAGAGATAGACCACATGCAGTGGTCAAAAGGAGACTAGGAATAAAGCTCATAAACAGGCAGACATGGGTCAAATTGAACAGAAGCAAATTTGTAGTTAACAACAGGCTGGTAGATGTATTTCAGTTTAAGGAGACATATCAAGGGGGAGACATACCTAATAACAGGGCAGCACAACATGTGGTTATCTAGGTGTTTGATACTCTAGAAGCCCTAGCCAGCTTATCTAATGGTCAGTAATTCTGAGAGCTGAAGTTCACCCAGAGGGCCTCAGGTTGTGCTGGCCTAAGTGGCATATCTGTTCCAAGATGCATATCAAAGGCATATTTTAGCTGTAGAAGGCATATATCAAGCTCCTTAGTGAGATAAATTGCTCTCACCAAGGGCTTCTTAAAGTCTAAGAGGCATCACAAATTGACTTATGTCATCTACATATTTAGGCTTTGAAATCTGATCTGGCTGGAACTAGTGGCAGATGATAGCTCCCATGGTGAATCTACTCTGGGGATTAATTTGAATGATAAAGGTGCTGTCCAAGGTGCTGATCATTTGGGAAGTTGTGTGGAAGCCACCAGCTGGAACTATATTCTACAACGTGGCTTTTCAACCTTTGCTCATCCAGTTGTTTGAATGGCAACTACCAGAAACATCCAATGACAACAGATTACAAAAGATAAAGTCCAAAATATCTGAAAGACCAAAGGCTTATAATAACTGGCCTAGAGGTAACCATAAGCCTGAAAGACAGTTGCATCTGTCAAGTAGGAGATAAAGGTACCACATTAAGTGGGGAGGCAAATTTTGACTGAATTATGAGGCCATTAAAGAACTCCAGGAATGCTGAGGAATGCGGAAGGAACAACAAGGGACACTGGGAATGCTGAGAGATTAGGAGTGCGTCAGCTCCCCCTGGTGGCCAGAGTTTGCCTCTGTCCGTCTATATGTGTGTATGTGGAAAACGGCAGGGATTGTCTGCTATGTATGTGTACCTGTAATCCGCTCTGAGTCCCCTTCGGGGTGAGAAGAGCGGAATATAAATAAAGTGTATTATTATTATTATTATTATTATAAGAAGCAATTCACTAAAGCCCAATTGCTGCAAGGTATACTATGGGGGAACACTCCTCCATATAACCAAGAACTACGACTTTTAGGGCTTTAAATGCAAACAGTGGGATTTTTAATTGAACTTGGAAACCAATCAGGAATCAATTATTTTAAAATTATTTTCTTGAACCTGTCTTAATCAACAGTCCAGTTGTTGTGCTATGTACCTGTTAAAGTTTTTGAGAACTCTTCAGATTGAATCTCAGTAAACTGTGGTCATCTAGTCTACATTTGGGCAAAGCGTGAAATATTGCAGTTGGGTCATATATCTCTAGGAAATAGCACAGCACAACATAATGTGATATAAGTATTCCTGTTCTTTGACACCACATGGATTTAAAAAACTCAATGTGACTAGGCAGAGGGCCTTCTCCGTGGCGGCTCCGGTACTCTGGAACTCTCTCCCAGATGATATCTTGTCTGGATCAGGCTGCAGTTTGTTGGTCCTCATCCAGCCCATTAGAGTTCACAAATACTATCCACATAGTATTTCACTGCTTTGATGTCAGATCACCTTAGGTATCTCATTACTATCTTAGATATGGAAGAACAGCTTTCATCTTATTGTCTCTCTCAACACTGCGGAAACTGAAGTGTCTATTAGACTTTGAAAAACAGAAACCCTTTCAAACAATTTGGCCGCAATCTTTGGAATGCAGTTTTAAAAGTCGCTTTTAAAGGTTATTTGCCTGTGATGGGAAACTGCATTGTTAATGATATGGATACATAATATAAATTATTTTGTTTACACATACATTAATGTTCAGAATGACATCCTAAATTGTGAATACTGTACTACATGTTAAACATTTCAGAAATATTTCTGAAGGCAAAAAGTCATGAATTCAACAGCTCCCTTGAGCAAGGAGTGTTCCCAGGGGGTTTGAAAGAGGCCATGGTAAGACCGCTGCTGAAGAAGCCGAATTTAGATCCTTCGGCTCCCTCCAATTACCGGCCTGTGTCCAACTTGCCTTTTTTAGGCAAAGTAATTGAGAGGGCAGCAGCGGATCAGCTGCAGCGGTACTTAGAAGACACAGCTGGACTTGATCCCTTCCAGTCCGGCTTCCGTATTGGGCATGGGACGGAGACTGTGCTTGTCGCCATTACAGACCAACTTCGCCGCCAGCTGGACCAGGGTGGGTCAGCCCTGCTTGTTTTGTTAGATCTAACAGCAGCGTTTGATACTGTAGATCATGTACTGTTAGCCCACCGCTTAGCCGTGACTGGAGTTAGGGGGACTGCCCTTAAATGGGTGGCCTCCTTTCTCCACGATCAGGGACAGCGCGTGGAGAGGGGGAGGAGGTCTCCGGGAGGCTCCCATTAAGTTGTGGGGTCCCCAGGGGCCATCCTCTGACCCTTATTATTCAACATTTACATGCCCCCCTGGCCCAGCTGGCCCGCGACTTTGGTCTGGAGTGTTATCAGTACGCGGATGACACCCAGCTTTTGCTGAGAATGGACGGCAGGCCGGATACCGTACCCGATTGTTTCCATCGATGCCTAGAAGCCGTGTCTGGATGGCTGCGTGCCAGCCGGCTGAAGGTGAACCCGTCGAAGACGGAGATCTTGTGGCCTGGTCGACCTGGGCTGGATGAGTGCCGGTTGCCTACCCTGGATGGCGAGCAACTTAGCCCGTCATCTTTGGTTAAGAGCTTGGGTGTTAGATTGGACCCCTGCTGACCATGGAGGCCCAGGTCTCCATGGTCAGCAGGACGTCAGTCGTACACCTACGACAGGCTAGGCGACTGGCCCCCCCCCTGTCCAGGGCTGACCTGGCCACGGTGATCCAAGCGACGGTCATCTCAAGGCTGGACTACTGTAACGCCCTCTACGTGGGCCTTCCTTTGTCGACAATCCGGAAACTCAAGCTGGTGCAGAATGCTGCAGCTTGCCTACTGGTGGGAGCACCAGTGAGGGAGCATATTACTCCCATCCTTCGGCAACTGCACTGGCTTCCTATTGAGTACCGGATTGCCTTCAAGGTGTTGGTTTTAACCTTTAAGGCCTTGCACGGTCTAGGGCCTGTGTACCTGAGGACCGCCTTACCCCGTACGTTCCCCCGAGATCACTGCGCTTGGAAGAGCAAAATTTGCTGGTTATACCATCGTCCCGCTCCTGTCACTTGTCCAGTACAAGACAGAGAGCTTTCTCTGCGGCGGCTCCAGTACTCTGGAACTCGCTCCCTAACCACATTCGAATGGTCCCTGAACTTCTCCCTTTTCGAAGGGAATGCAAGATTGGAATTCAGATTGGCGTTCGGGTAACCTCAAACCCTATCGGGTCTACTCAGTCTCAGTAAGGAACCGTAGACTACACCATCAGTGCTACGTACAATTGTTTTACTGTATGTTTTATGATATGTTTTATGTTTTATGATGTGTTTTACTGTTGTGCTATGTTTTATTGTATGCTCGCTCTTTGTGATCCGCCCCGAGCCTGCTGGGAGGGGCGGAATATAAAATCGAATAAATAAATAAATAAATAAATAAATAAATTTCCCACCCTAACTCTTCCTCCTTTCCACCACATTTGGGCAAAAGAAAGCTACCCTTCTGACAACATCATATGTAGCATTTGAACCTAAAGGAGGGTAGAGACCAAGGTGAGGTGTGGTATTAATGCTTTTAGTACTGATCCTGCGTTACACTTGTAAATCAATGAGATTTCAATGTATGCTTCACTGACTGCCAGAACAAATGCAGATTAAAAGTATGTGCATTTGTGTTTTCCTTCAGTGTGTCTTAATGTCCCCAATATTATATAGAAGTATAGAAGCCTTGAGGCCCAAGTACCAAATGCTAAGGGTGAAAGAGCAAAATGAATGACTGGAACTCAAGGTCTGAAAGCAGAGGGTAAATTCAGATGAGTTATCCTTACCAAGTACTTAACATTTTCATCTTGTAAACTTATTCTGTAGCTCCTATATCCATCAGTTAGACAGTGTGGATTTTTATATACACGGTATCAGGACACATCCAATATCTTAAAACAGCCTTGAAACCCCAAAGACATATGAAACCATTTACAGCTCAATCACTTTCATAATCCATTGCAGCCCAATCTCTGAATTTAACCACAGGCTGCAAAAGGATAAACAGTTCGGGTCCAACTTACCTGTCCGAACACATCTCTCCCTATGAACCATCGAGATGTTTAAGATCATCCGGAGAGGCCCTGCTCTCGGTCCCGCCTTCTTCGCAGGCGCGACTGGTGGGGATGAGAGACAGGGCCTTTTCAGTGGTGGCTCCTTGGCTTTGGAATGCCCTCCCTAGAGACATCAGATCAGCCCCCTCCCTCCTGACATTTCGCAAGAAAGTCAAGACCTGGCTGTTTGAGCAGGCATTTGCTGATGAAATGTAACGGTTTAATTAGATATATGGAATGACGACAATGTGACGGAAAATGATTTCAACATGACGCTGAGACTGCAATTGTATGTTTTTAATTGTTAATTTGTTGTTATATGGTTATTTTTTTGTTTGTTTGCTTGTGTTGTATTGAGGGCAGAGGCTGCCTTGTGTAAACCATCCCAAGTCGCCTTTGGGCTGAGAGGGGCAGTATAGAAACGTGACAAATAAATATTGTAATCGGGGGGAAATAGGGAAGGAAAAATCTAAGCAATTTGTTTTTCTTATAATGTATCTTCTTCAAAATGCAAACAAGTACTGTGCATAGGACTAAATAATATTAGGGGCAGTCCTAAATCTATGTAAGAGAAAGAGAGAGAGATGACACTATCATTGTCAAGCAAAACCACAGTCCATCTTTCCAATGCTGAGAATCCAGCTGCCAAATGTATACCAAACTCATGTCAGATTATTTGAATTTTTTATAATCTTTGACCCCCTTCCAATAGTTTTGTTTACTGTTTTTCTTTCATTGCATTTGTTACCATTTTAATAAAAGTTTCATGATTTGGTAAAGTTAGAGAACAACTATCAATTTCTATGATTGGCTCATTAGGTTGCTTTCTACTTTTATTAGAATCCCAAGAATCCCCAACCGAAGCTATGTGCAAAATAGAAGCCAGTATTACAAACAGGTGAAAATGTCTCGATCTAACAATAATACACAATATTTCATGAATGTGAAAGATCTGCATCTCTCTCGGCATTACTTCGCGAATGAAGATTCTTAGGAAGGATTCATCCCATGCTTTTTACAAGCGTGTTGTTGACTAAAAAGGCCAATCTGAGATAGGCAAGTTCAGTTGCAGAAAGCACAGCTGAAAGTCTCCTTGGGTGATGTTGTTTCCAATTTGGGGTTCTTTCTGCATTGATTTTCCTCCCTTTGCTCCCCCCCCCTTTCTGGAGTAAAACAACTACTTTCAAAGTAAAGACCACCCAATGAAACAGGAAATAACACTGTTAAACCATTATTCAGAATTTGGAAGTCTCTGAAGTTTCGGAAAGTTTTGGACATTTTTTCTGTGAAAATCGGAATTGACTTCCGAATCGAACCACCAGCCCCCCACATCCAAAACAAGTTTTGAACCATTTTCTTTTTGATCAACCAAGCCCAGTATCAGAATGCTAGATGTTCTGCATTTAATTCACAGCAGGGATTTATTACCTGACTCTAGTCTTAAATAATCCAGGTGAATATGAGCATAAATAAAGTTTTCATTTACCAATGTAACATTTCTTTTGATGGTACCTGCTATATAAATTATGCAGAACAGCTGTATGATATATAATCTTAAAATGAATAACTTAATTGCAGATCTGTCAGAGTGAAGAGTGAGATGCCGTTCTATTCACAAGTATGCTATATCAAAAGATATGGTGTCATAATGCCCACTTCACTAAACAGTAGTACCCCCTATAAAATGCAGTATTTACATGCCCTCTCACACACAACACATTAAAGCAGTGTTTCTCAGACTATGCTCCTCCAGGTGTTTTGGACTTCAGCTCTCAGAAATTCCAGCCAGCTTACCAGCTGTTTGGAATTGTGGGAGCTAAAGTCCAAAGTATCTGGAGGAGCGGTTTGAGAAACTCTACACTAGAGGAATATAGCAAGTTTAATTTCAGATTCACAGTCTTCAGAACCCTCTAGTTTAGGTTCTCCCACATTTATAAGGTTGGTGGCAAAAATTTAATAATATTAACTTGTCCTCCTCACATTCATTTATTTAGTAGAGTGGTGTCCTGCCTTTCTTCCACCATAGAACTTCTTAAGCAATCTACAATACAAAAGGTCTAGATTTTGTGCTAAACTGACAGCTGCTTCTTAACCCATCACCAATGTATCTTGGTCTTAATCACTAATATCTAATCTCTGACATTACTTCATGAACGAAGATTCTTAGGAAGGACTCATCCCATGCTTTCTACAAGCGCGTTGATGACTAAGGAGGTTGGATGTGTCCTTCGAGCCTGTGCAATGGATTTTTCTGGTGGAGTGCAGTGTGCACAGAACTGGCTTCACCCTTTAAACCAGAGGTTCATCTGCCAGGGCCTAGCAATCTTAGGACTGTGGCAGCGAGGTCCTCAGGTCATAGGTTTGATTTGAGTTTCCTTCTCTAGATGGTTGATCTTACAGGGTTAGATGAGCACCATCTGCCTGTGTTTGAAATTAGAGTTTTCCTTCTCTTAGGATGTTTGCCAAAAGGCTAGAGAGCCCATCCTACCCGTTGACGCTCTTTGTCAGACCCTTTGGTTGTGACCTGTCTGGCATAGGAGGCCCTATCTATTTTATTATTTATCTAAATCTATTTTAGATATTTCATTATCTAAAATATACACATACACATCCAGCTCCCTCCATCTGTCACTATGCACCACCCACCTACCCTTCTCCATATCTCCTGTCCAATCCCTTCCCAGCATCCTTCTTGAGTGAGTAACTGAGTGCATCCGCAGATATACCTTCCTTCCTCCTTCCTAGTCTGATTCTCTTCTCATGCTCCAAGTCAGTGTCTGAGCGACTGATCCCCTGAGCATGAGGATGGCTGGGTACCCCTAACCCCTGCAAATATATAGGAGCAACTGCATGTGATAAAAAGTTAATATAATAAAAATATTTCAGGTAACACATAAATCCCAGCAAGCAGAGAATCTCAGACCTCCAGAAACCAGAGGTGATAAAAGTTCATTGTGGGAGGGTTACAATAAGATTTCCTTTAGTGTCCACAGCTGGCAAGCATGGTATCAGCATTTTGTTTGACTTCATTGTATGTAGGATAGATGTGTATTTGAATATCCAAACGTTCCTTCAGATATTCAAACATGAGGTGCTAAGCATTCATATATACAATGAAGTAAGAAAAATATGGATGCCCTTTGGAATCCTTTCCAACATGAACTTTGCTCACCTCCCACACATACTCGTATATAAACTGAAAATTTCAGAAGACCTATTGGCCTTCAGTTATACAAATATTCACTGAACATTAAAAAGAATGAGGACACAATTCTTTCCAGACCTAAGTAAACTGAAAGTTTCAGAAGATCTGTTAACCTTCAGTTATATTAATATTCACTGAACTTTTTTTTAAAAAAAGGAGGACATTGTGCTTTCCAGGTCTAAATAATCCCGCCACAAACCTGTTTTGCTCTCCGACCACTCCATCCTACCATTCCACCCATTCACGGCTCGGGGGGGGGGGGGCTGCTTTTCCCTAGAAACTGTGAAATCAGCAATATTTTTTAGAAAATGACTTTCACTTTGAAAATGAGAAACATCATGTTTTCCAACAACACTGAGGAAGAAGTCAGGAGGATACCTTATGTGGATTCAAACAGCATTGTCCTTGTGAGCAGTGTGGAGAATTGTATCAACGTGTGCACATCTGAACTTTTGGAATTAAATAGTTTTAATGTGACCTCCTGCCTTTATAACAAAAGATTTTTGTAGAAAACAAAAGGGTTTTTTCATAGGAACGTCTAATATAAATTGAGGTTCACTCTAATAAAAACGGTACAGGAATATATCTTAGACAAGAAAATGAGACTATTCCTTCTTAGAGATCTTTGCAAGAAATACACTCTTTTTGTTCATCACCAACCAATGTGTTCCTTCCACACTAAGTATAAATGAAAGCAACTCTGCAAAGACTTGTTTAATCACAGAGAACCTTATTACCTCTTCATTAGACTAAAATTGCCAACTGTCGTAATGCAAACAAGCACAAATCTGTGCTATTCCTGTTCTAGTTTGTCCCGTCTTAGAAGCTGTAGCACCTTGCTGATGTAATCTTTCATACAGCAGTAAAACTTGAAAAAGGCTATGCTTAAAAACTCTTTCTTTTAAACACAGGATTGAGGGTTAATATAAATAAATCAGAAATTATGTACTTCAAAGTAAATAAATTAGAAAAATGGGAAATAGATAGAATAACCAAAATTGGCATGGGGAAAGGAAAGATAAAATACTTGGGGGTGACACTACAAAAAAACATAGATAAGATGAAGAAGAGCAATTACAAGGAGACATGGAAAAAAGTCCTTAAGACCATGAAAAGATGGAAGGGAAAAAATTGGAATATTTTCAATAAAATAAAAGCAGCAAAAATGTTCTTAATTCCAAGATTAATGTATCTATTCCAGGTTCTCCCACTAGAAATTAATCCTAAACAAATAAAAATTTGGGATAGGACCATTAGAGAATGGATCTGGAGTGAAAAGAAACCTAGAATCTCAAATAAAGTATGCTATACGCACCAGGAGGAATTAGGATGGGGATTACCAAATTTGGAATTTTATTACGAAGAGTTCCAACTAAAATCACTGATAGAAAACAGTATAAGGAGAGAAGAAAAATGGTGCAGAATAGAAGATGCAGTAAACAATGGGGAGGGAAAATTTGGGATTTTTACTGGAAATCTAGAGGCTTCCATTAAAAAAACAAGAGGTCCTAGAAGACTAGCATTAAAGATATGGAAAAAAATGGAAACCACTATGGATATAGTAAAATTGACACCACTAGAAAGTTTATATGGAAAAGAGTTTGGCCACAAATGGTGGGAAGATATGAAAGATAAAGGCTATTACTGCATAAAGGATATGTACGATATAAATGGTCAATTGATCCCCATGAACAGGGTAATAGAAAAAATGGGAAATAAAAACTGGATAAAAGTATTCGGGCTATATAACAAACTCAAACAAGGGAAATATGGAGAATGTTTAAGCAAAGAAAATAAATTTGAAAACATACTTATGAAAGGACAGAAGACATTGAAAGGGGTAGAAGGAGAATTATATAAAACAATGATAAAAGATGAGGAATATGTAGTCAGAACATTACAAAATAAATGGCAGAATGAAGGGACACTCACAAAACAAATTATTGAGGAATTAAAGAAGGGGGTAAACAAAATTAAAATGGAAAAATATAAAGAATTAGAAAGGAAATTTCTCTGGAAATGATATAGGACACCAGCCCAATTAGCAAACATGGGTACAGGACTAAGTCCGATGTGTTGGCACTGCAAAGCAGGGAAAGGCTGGTATGCACATATGTGGTGGGATTGTTTAAATGCAAAAACTTTTTGGAACAAGATAATTAGTAAAATGGGAAAACTATTCAAGATAACAATCCAGGTCAACATGGAATTTATGTTAATGGCAACCACAGGGAATAAAAATATTGCGGCAAAGAATCAGGATTTATTCAAAGCAATGATTTTAGCAGGAAAAGCAGTAATAGCCTGGGGGTGGAGAGATATAAAAAAAATGGAATTTGGAAAATTGGAATAACTATCTATTTGAACAAGTCCAATCAGATATTATCGCTTGTATAACCCAAGAAGACTCACAGGAAGACAAAACAGAAGTAATTAAAGAGAAATGGGCAACATATATAAAATGGGTAGAAGAAGGTGAAGCCAACACAGATATTGCACAAAGACTTCAAAAGTTGTGTTCGTGATTAAAAATAAAGATATAGAGAGGAAAGTGGTGGTGGGGGGGGGGTAGGGAAGGGGGGTGGGAGGAGTTGGGAGATAATAATAAATGAAAAGAAATATGAACGAATCTGTAAAGAATGAGAATAGAAAATATAGAAAAATGTTTATGATAATGCATGTTTACAATGGATAACGATTATTATTTGTTCAAATATGTTTCTTTTCAATAAAAAATATTTGATAAAAAACTCTTTCTTTTTGTTAAAATGCTTACATCCTTCCTGTAAGCTAGATTTTATATTTAATACAATATTGACCACATTACATAACAATCTGTGTCTGTCAAAAGATCAGATAATAATGACATCATTTCAGAATCCACTCAAATACCAGTTGAAATGATGCAAACATAACTATTGGGTAGAAACAAATGCTTTCTAGTTCTCTCCTTTGATTATTAATATGCAGATTTTTTTCTATGTTGCTTTCCTCCCAAAGTGGGAGAAAGAAAAAATAAGAAAACTCTTTTGCCCATCTGGATTTTATAAATGTTAGGGTATTTGTTAGCAATATTTATTTCAACTAGCAGTAAGAAATTTTAGGGGTTATTATAGTTGGAAACTCATATGCTATTATAGACTACCAGTCCTCAAATCAAGGAATTTGCTTTAAATTAAGCAAGAGGTATTCAGTTTTTTTCCAGCTATAGGTGGGTATTGCATTGCATCATCATCATCATCACAATAATAATGTGATCCAATACAACAGCCAACAGAGTGATCTTGTTTGCTATGGACTCATCTTGTTGTGTTTCTAATAATAATAATAATAATAATAATAATAATAATAATAATAATTTTTTGGAGGCAGCGCTGATGGAATTGTTCCAGGAGTTGCGTATGAAGATTCAGGAAGGACTCATCCCACGCTTTCTACAAGCGCGTTGATGATTTGGAGGTTGGATATGTCCTTACAGGGTTAAACGAGCACCATCTGCCCGGGTTTGAAATCAGAGTTTTCCTTCTCCTAGGATGGTTGTCAAGAGGCTAGAGAGCCCATCCTGCCCTTTGACGCTCTTCGTCAGACCCTTCGGTTGTGACCTGTCTGGCATGGAAGGCCCTACCGGTGACTATTATGCCACCGCCAGCATAGCTCACAACTTCATTAGGGTATGCAAGCCTCTCCCCCACAACAAGGAGGTGCCAATGGAGAGGTAAATTGGCTGTCTGCAAGGACGTTAGCCAGGGAACGCCCGGATTTTTTAATGTTTTGTGGAACCCCCTGTGGCGCAATGGGTTAAACCCCTGTGTCGGCAGGACTGAAGACCAACAGGTCGGAAGTTCGAATGTGGGGAGAGCACAGACGAACTCCTTCTGTCAGTTCCAGCTCTCCGTGCGGGGACATGAGAGAAGCCTCCCACAAGGGTGGTAAAAACATCAAAAAAGAGAGAGCAAAGCATGACAATCATGTATCATGCTCTCTCTCTCTCTCTCTCTCTCTCTGTGTGTGTCTCTCTGTGTGCGCGCGTGTGTGCATTAATATGATGCTGCTAATGTAAATAACAACCACTTTTCAAGTTCTCCTCTGAAGCTTCCAAAAAGACCCTAAAAGTTCACAAAAGAGGTGTCATTATAGAAAAGCCCCCACACTCAAACTCACAGGAAAGATTTTGCTTTGCAAAGAAAACATGGAACAGAGTCTTTAGCTGTCTCTTTTGGGCACAGTCAAGCTGCCTGCTTTCCATGAAACCAATTGTGGTGTGAAACTACCTGAACTGAACTGTGCTCATACTTTTTTGTTTTTAGTATTGCTCTATTTCCCATTACAGGATACCGTAAAAAGGGGTAGTTCAGATTTCATTACCATTGAAGGACACTTCCATTTGGGTTGTTATTTCAGGGTCCAAAATTGCTTTTATTTCCTAAGTATATATTGGAGGTGGTTGTTCAAGAGAACCTAACTAATAGTGCTCCTGTGGGGAACATGAGTATTACGATACCAAAAGACTTAAGGCCTTCTTTTTTTTTTGCTACAGTAGATATACATGGAAGAGGCTAGTTTGTTTCTTTTATTCACTTCTTGTTCAAAACCAATAAATGTTTGCATAATGTAGTCACAAAAAATCCACAATCACTTTTACCTGCAAACTGATATATGAATGTTGATATAAGCATATGAGGCTTTCCAGTGGTAGTAAAGCTTCATATACAAGAAGCATCTTCTCTATCAACATCCTCTAACTGCTCACCTGATGATATCTTCTTTGGAAGCTGTCTTACATGGTTCAACAATCCCAACATTATTTTGGAATAAGAGTGCTACAGTTAGCTATGTTGCCTTCTCGGTTGAAGATTCACTGCTAAAAGAGGGTATCTCACTTTATATGAACCATGTGGAAATTGGTGAAGACTCTTTTTATATGAAAGTCATCAATCATTGATGGTAAGTTGCTCTTATAATCAGTGTATACTTTCTGATATTTTGAAATTTTCTGACTGCTGTGCATTGCATCATTCATATCCTGTTTTATGTTATGAAGGGATGTATTGAATCAAATAGATAAGATAAATAGGTTGTGATTCTTCTGTTTGAGGTGGAAGCTACTAGTGGATTTGATGCTGTGGATGGAGAATAAATCTCTTCTGGATTTTACATCTGATTTCTTACAATAGCTGTTATGGTTTGGACATGATACTACCACAATTTAATTCTGAACAAACAGAACTCCCATCCATCTTGAAGAACACTGGTAAAATTCACTCTAGATCAACCATCCTGACATGCAGTAGATATTCAGCTCACCCTGGTTTAGGAAAGGAGTTTCCTACAAGTTTTCCTTTTTAATTGCCATGGAGCAATGTTATCAAATCATGAGAGCTGTCATTTCACAGGACATTTAGCCTTCTCTGTCAAAAGGTGCTGGTACTTCACCAAACTACAGATCCCAGGATTCCATAACATTGAGCTAAAGTAATGTCAAACTGCATTCGTTCTACATTGCAGATATATTCTTAGGACTTTATTCCAAGGCTTTAGGGCTCCGTTTCCATGCCCTTCAGAAATGGAGACCCACGAGAATCCCACAGAGGCCATCACATCACATGACATAACAGCATTTCCACTGGGACCCCATTTCTGTAGCACGTTGAAACAGAGCCCTAAAGCTGTTTTCGGGAGTCGGGTGTTATCCGACTCTACATAGGAAAAAGCAGCAGACAGTGGGGAAAAGACAGACCTCCATGTAGAAAGGACGTGGGATGGCTGGCCATACCAGAAGATGAGGAAAGATGGGAGGAAATAGAGTAAGACGATTCTGCCCCTGCTTTCCCCAACTTTCAGTTTGCTGGTGGGATTAAGTCCTTAGTCTGATAGCTCCTGAACCTTAGAATCAAGGATTCTGTACAGTTCCTAGGTTTCTGTTACCGTAAGTTTCCCAATGCAACCAAGCAAGACTACAGAGACTTTTCTATATACTACTAGCTGTACCCGGCCACGCGTTGCTGTGGCGTAGTCTGGTGCTCTAAGAATGTCTGCCTAGTTTAAATAGTATTGTTAGTAGCATAAAAAATAAGTATGTCTTCTATGTTTAGTACTTATATTAGTGAAATAACTCACTGCTATCAGTTTCGAAGTATGGAAATATAAGTAGAGTAATAGGTACAGCTGTGTTGGGTAGGTAACGGTGGTCCATGCAGGCAGTCCCCCCCCCCTCTCCTGAATAGGGTGAAGTGGACTTAATATAAGGGGGAAATGTTAACCTTTTGACCAATGAGTAAAGCACGGAGGTGTGGAAGTTGTTGGGCAAAAGGTTATCAGATGGAATCCAGGAAGTGGGGTGAGTTCCCAGCATTAGCCCCAGCTTCTGCCAACCTATCACTTTGGAAGTATGAGTAGAGCAATAGGTGCCAGCTTCTGCCAACCTATCACTTTGGAAGTATGAGTAGAGCAATAGGTACTTACCGAAGAAGGAAGGAGAGAAGTTTTCAGAGTAGACACTTTGTCACTGTAGGTAAAGGGTTGTGTCTACGGTTGTTGATGGGGTAATCCGTGAGGGCAGCGAGGTTCGGTAAGGGTAGTTGTGTGGGTCAGCAGTCGGAGACGGAGGAGCACATTAGCACTGCAATCCTTGAGTCTCGTCGCAGAGGGATGGGAGGTCCTGACAGTGGTTACTGTAGTCTCAGCCGTTAGGAAAGATGTGTTGTTATTGGCGGGTTTGTTTTTGAATTGTTGAGAGGGCGCATGCGCGGTGGCCGTGCTTTGGTGAAATGTGTCCTGGGAACTGTAGTTTTGCATTGCAGGAGGGAAGTAGGGATGATAGGAGGGAAGATGGCGCCGGCTGAGTGTGTTTGGTGTCTTTGGTGTGCAAGGTAAGGCAATGTTTTGTGTTTGGGGATTTTGTGTGGGTGTTGGAATGTTTGTTAGTATGTGTAGGAGGCAGGGTTTTTGTAGCTGGGAAGGAGTCAGGTGGTTTCGCGGGTGTATTTTTAAAATGTATGGATGTGCGCATGCGTGGTGGTCGTCTGTTGTTGCAAAGTGTTCTGGGAAATGTAGTTTTTGCGGGTGATTGGGGGTTTTTTTTAGAAGGCGCATGCGCGGTGTCTGTGTTTTGGTGAAATGGGTCCTGGGAAGTGTAGTAGGATGGTTGGTGGCAAGATGGTGCCGGCTGATAGTGTTGAGGGAAGTTTGGAGTGGAAGGTAAGTGAAGTTTGTGAGTGTCTGGTGTTGCGAGGGGCGTGTGTGTGGATTGTACAGTGTGGAAAGGAGGTGAGGAGAAGTGTGTAGTGGATATGGAAGTGTGGGTGGAATGTGGTATGAATGCTATTGGTAGGGAGGGGGCCTGGTGTGTTTGGGGTGTTTTGTGTGTGTGTTGGATGGGGGGGGGGTTGGCGGCGTGTGTGTGTGTGCTTGAAGGTTGGGGGTGTTTTTGCGGCGCACGTGTGTGTTGGATGGTGGGGGGTTTGGCGTGTGTGTGTGTGCTTGAAGGTTGGGGGGTGTTTTTGCGGCGCACGTGTGTGTGTGGATGGTGGGGGGTTTGCGGCGTGTGTGTGTGTGCTTGAAGGTTGGGGGTGTTTTTGAACGTGTGTGTGTTGGATGGTGGGGGTTTACGGCGTGTGTGTGTGTGCTTGAAGGTTGGGGGTGTTTTTCGGCGCACGTGTGTGTGTTGGATGGTGGGGGGTTTGCGGCGTGTGTGTGCTTGAAGGTTGGGGGTGTTTTTTTGCGGTGTGTGTGTTGGATGGTGGGGGGTTGGCGGCGTGGGTGTGTGTGTGCTTGAAGGTTGGGGTGTTTTTGCGGCGCTCGTGTGTGTTGGATGGTGGGGATGTTTGCAGCGTGTGTGTGTGTGCTTGAAGGTTGGGGGTGTTTTTGCGGTGCACGTGTGTGTGTTGGATGGTGGGGGGTTTCGCGGCGTGTGTGTGTGTGCTTGAAGGTTGGGGGTGTTTTTGCGGCGCACGTGTGTGTGTTGGATGGTGGGGTGTGTGTGTGCTTGAAGGTTGGGGTGTTTTGCGGCACACGTGTGTGTGCTGGAAGGTGAGGGAGGTTTGCGATGCGCGTGTGTGTGTTGGAAGGTGGGGGTTGCGGCACGCGCGTGTGTTGGAAGGTGGGGGTTGTGGCGCGCGTGTGTGTGTTGGAAGGTGGGGGGGTTGTGGCGCACGTGTGTGTGTTGGAAGGTGGGGGTTGCGGCGCGCGTGTGTGCTGGAAGTTTGGGGGTTTTTTTGCACGTGTGTGTGTGGAAGGTTGTGGGTGTGCATAGGAGCGGCTTTTTGGGAGCCATGTGCTTATGTGTGTGTGTTTTGTTTAGGATGTTTTGAAGGGGGTGAGGGGATCGTGAGGTTAGGTTTTGAGCGGGGCGCGTGGCTCCCTGTAGAGTTAATGTTGTTCAGGCTGTCTGTGCGAACGTCGAAAATGGTCGCTGGCAGCAGAGAGGGCGGGGTGGGAGGCGCTGTCGGTTTTGAGGGGGTCGTGTTTGGGGGTGTTGTGAGGGATCTAGGTCCGGTTTTTTGCGCCACGAATGTTCCTGCAGGTATTTTTGTGACTGTTGTCAAGTATCGTGTTTCTGAGACGTGTAGTTTCTTTGTCTATGAGCGTCAAAAACGGACCGTCTCTTTTTATATATATAGATGAAAATGTTATGTAACTAATTAGTAAGAAATCAATTCCATCCTAAACTATTTTTGTACTTGTTGCACACCGGCCGAGAACCAGGACCCTTTAAATATTCACACAACCACGGCTGGAAATAACAGTAAACAGTAAACAGTAAACAAAGTCCAAAAAAATAACAGTAAACATGAAAATAGCCAAGGCAAAAAGCATTCGAGAAAATCCCAGGAAATGTTTCCAAAGCCTCAGGCTAATTAAGTTGTAAGGTCTCTGAATATAAATCCACTAAGAAGCAACAGAACTTAAAACTAGGATAGTCCCAAAAAAGACACGCTCAAAGTTCTGTCATGAATGACCAAAAGTCATGAAATCAGGAGTTCATGGAACTGCTTGCAGTAGAATCGAAAGTTGACCAGGAACTGAATTTCAACCTTTACAGGGCTAATAACAAGATCTCAACATTCTAACATTTCTCTCCCTTTTCCCTGGGAAAGTAACAGCTGCGGCTAGAATCAGCAAGCCAGGTGTCTCAATTCCCGCCCACTGGACTCTCAGAAAAACTAAATTCCCTTAACTGTTTTTCCAGAGTTTCCTCACCTTGGCCCTGCACTGAAAATCACACACATCCCTGCACACCACCACAACCCACAACCCCTGAAGCCGCAGAAGCCACAGGCCCAACAGTAATAGAGGTAAATCAACAAGTAACACCATTCTTGCTTCCCATCCCTTGTCATGGTTCATAGCCAAGTTATGTGGGATCATAAGATGAAACACAAAACGGACAAACAAACAAACAAAATCTCTCCACCAACAGCACTTCTTCCCTCTGGCAGTAACAAAAAATCAATAATAAAGATTTTAAAAAATGAATCACAAACAAATTGCTCTTTCACTGTTCAGCGACAGTTTCTCCTTCACCAGACATATAAGTTCTAATGTGAATATTTCATCCTCACAAGACAATCTGGCTCAGTTTTAAACAGAACTGACAATTCCTAACATTTTGCTCTTCTGGAATACGTTTATATTCCCGGCACTGGATAATGCAACAAATCATATTAACAACTAATTGTTTTAGTTTTGTATGTAGATTATCCATTTCATTTTGTATGCCCCCCTGCAATGAAATTGGCATATTAACATCTGTGTAGAGAGATCAAGGAAAAGAAGTGATTTCCATTTTATAAATGTAATTAGCATTAATAGGGAAACGTGCACTTTGAAATTTCAGATAAAATGGTTGCTTTTATTTCCTTTCCCTAGTTGATTACAAATGATTCCAAAGTAAGCCTTCCTCTAATTAAATTGTTCTAACAGCGATAAGTCGGCAGGATGAGCTTGCAGGGCTCAGTGGTGCTTCATGTTTGCAATAACCTTTTTCAAACAAGGATATTTTTTTAAAAAAATGAAAGAGAAAGAAACTAGATTATCCAGGGTTTTTTTTCCAAGTCATGGTGTAAGGAGATTTAGATCCTTATCTTTGCACAATAACCTTTGAAGAATTATATTTCACTGTTGTCTTTGAACAACTTCTATTAAGTCCAAGTCAGACATGTGTCAGCCATTTCAGAAGAATTTGGCTTGAAGCTATTTTAGTCTTTTTGGAGAAGGTCTCCATACAACTCAGTTTTTCTCCCCTTTAACACCAGTATTTTAAAAGCTAAATGTAGCTGGAATTTCGAGATGGTTTTGTAAGCATCTCTGTAAGTGCATTGCCCTTTGAAATACTTCTTAATATAAATTTTAAAGATTTTGCTTCATGGTATGATAAAGAAGACTTCTGTCATGGTTGAAACCTGGAGCTCAGTGTGGGAAGAAGATGAGCCATTTGAATCTGAGATTGCTGATAACTAGGCTTGTTTGATTTTTTTAAAGGTTCAAAACTCGCATTGTATCTAGGGGGCGCCGGTGGTTCGATTCTAAAGTCAATTCCGAATTTCACAGAAAAAAAGTTAAAAACTTTTTGAAACTTCTGAGACTTCCAAATCCTTTTGTTAATAGTTTCAAAGTGTTATTTCTTGTTTCATTGGGTGGTTTTGACTTTGAACTTTGAAAGTAGTTGTTTTACTCCAGGAGCAGGAAAAGCAAGCAGAGGAAATTCCTTCCTTCTCTGGTTTAAAACTGGCTTCTCTGGTTTGATGAAGCGGCTGGGGTCTGATGCCTCTCTCTCAAGTTCCTGAAAGTAGTGCCAGCTGTCTTCCCACTTGCGGATGCCTTCAAACAATTCTGTTGGGATTATTACAATCTCCCACACATTTACTGTTTGTATCATGCTGTGTATATAAAGGGACATGTTTCTTTAAGAGATGCCATCTTTTTTTGGCAGTTATCCAGTTGACAGTTTATTCTGTTGGAAATTAGAGAGTCAGTTAGAGAGAGTGAGAGGGTTTCGCTAGAGCAGTGTTTCCCAACCAGTGTGCCGTGGCACACTAGTGTGCTGTGAGCGATCATCAGGTGTGCCGTGGGAAATTGGCACCTCCAATACCCTTTCTTCCCCTCCTGCCGAACACTTTTTCTTCTCCACTCGGGCTCCCTTCTTCCCAGCCTCGCTCTGCTCGCTTTGCCTCACTTTGCTCTGGGGCGAGTCTGCGCAGTAGTGCCTGCACGGGTCACGTCTTCCGCCCCCCTCCCCTCCTGAACACGCTCACACTGCCCCCTCGAATCAAAATGGTGGCAGAAGCAGCAGTGTAGTAGAAAAAGTGGGAATGGTGGGAGTTGAAGTCCAAAGCACCCAGAGGGCCGAAGTTTTCCCATCCCTGTTTTAGGGACCTTAAAGTGGTGAGCCTCCTTCCAACATTGTGATTCTGGATAGAAAACAAACAACAACATAACATAACATTGTTTGAGTCCTTAGTGCTCTCTGGGTGTAGGTGAACTACAACTTCCAAACTCAAGGTCAATTCCCAAGCAAACCCTTTCAGTACTTTCTGTTCGTAATGAGAGTTCAATATGCCAAGTTTGGTTCAATTCCATTGTTGCAAGAGTTCAGGATGCTCTTTGATTGTGTGTTAACTACAAATCCCAGAAACTGTAACTCCCAAAAGTCAAGGTCTCTTTTCCCCAAACTCCATCTATGTTCACATTTGAGCATATTGAGTATTCATGACAAGTTTGGTCCTGATCCAACATTGTTTGAGTCCACAGTGCTCTCTGGATATAGGTGAACTACCACTCCAAAACCCAAGGTCAATGCCCACCAAACTCTTATAGTATTTTCTCTTGGTAATGGGAGTTCTGTGTGGGAAGTTTGTGTCTTTCCGCCATTCCTGCCAAGATATCTATGTTTCACACTGAGTGTATAAATGCATTTTAAAACATATTAACTATACGTATTACTGTGTTAGAGTGTCATTTTGTGTCATTTTGGTTGGTGGTGTGCCCCAGGATTTTGTAAATGTAAAAAATGTGCAGCAGCTCAAAAAAGGTTGAAAAACACTGGCCTAAACTATTGTTACCTGCATAGACATTTGTCATGTGTGCTCTTTGATCACTCAGTAAATTATTTAAACTTTACTCAATGTCTGAAGTATTTATTTGCATGCGAGTACTTTAAAGGGAGAAAACTAGTGGCTATATATATTGCCTTAGTCACCATGTTACCCAGCTCTGTTCCAACGCTGCAAAGCCATATTTGTCCATCAGGTTATGCATATTTCATCAGATTATGTGCATATTTCTATCAAATACTTGGTGGGCCTCATAATATTGCTTTATTTGCAGGATCTCTGCATTGTGCTGTTGCAGTAGCTCCTCTGTGATGTCATCCTCGAAGTAGGGACTGAAGGAGCGCCTCTGCTGCTCACTATAAAAGCACTTCTCCCAGTAACTGGCCAGCTCCCCTCGGATGGCCTCCACCACATTCTGGATGTTGAGCTGCTCCAGGTGCTCTTCCTCCTGCTGCACCGTGTTCATGATCTCGGACCCAAAGCCCACCATGTACGGGGTGAAGGCCTCCCTTTCCTCTGCAGGGACCTGCAGGCAGTTCCAGAGTACCAGGATCCTGAAGCGCAGATCTTCACACAGTGCTTCCTTCTGGCTTCTCTTGACCTCCAGCTGCTGCAGGAGCTCCTTGAGGGCAGCAATGTTCTCTGGGGAGAGGCAGAAGGTACCCTCATCCTCGCAGACCTCGTACCACTCGAAGCTGGTCTGCTCCAGCTCCTCCATGCACAGCACGATCCGCTGCTTCATCTCGAGGAACTCATCCCAGTGCCGCTCCTTTTCAGCCGTGAGCGCGGCCAGGTGTCGGCGGAAGGCATCCAGCTGGGCCAGGCTGGGCACGGGCCTGGGTTCCTCGGTGACAGCAAATGGTTCAGCGCAGAGCAGGTCGCAGAGGTCCTGGTCCCGCTCCTGCAGGGCCTTCAGCTCCTGCCACCGCTCCTGCTTCTGCTTCAGCATCACGATGCTCTGGAGCAACCGCCCCTTCAGGCTCACTTCCTCCACCACCATAATCTCCAGCAAGTCCTTGACGTGCTTATGGACCACCTGGGTGCACTCCAGGCACTGCTCCTTGGGGATGCCAATCTCCTCCCAGATATCGTGCAGGTGCCTCAAGTCCTGGCTCAGGCCGGCCACCGACTCATCCACCAGGACCTCGCTCTTCCGCATGGCTCCTGGCTTTCTGCCCAGCTCCGGGCCATGTATCCTTCTCCTCTTGATGGGTCAAGAAGCAACGGTGACAAGGGATACCTGATAACCCTACAAAAGATGCATGTATACATCTTTGGGTATATATGCATCTGAGTGTCCCAACCCACAATTTTTCCATCTTTTCATAAGCAAGTATGTTTTCAGCAGTAGCTTCCTCACATCTCACTCTTGGGGGCAAAAGCAAGATATAAATAAAATGATTGATTGAATGATTGATTGATTGAATGCTATAATTGTTTGGTTTTGTTTCAACAATCTTCTCAATTGGGTTTTATTGTTGGGAGCGGGGTTTAATTGGTTTTATAAGTTGTTTTTATGTGTTTTTATTTGGTTGTATGCTGTAAACCGCTCTGGGCTCCAGAGAGAGCGGTCTACTAAATCGAATTAATAAATTAATAAATAAATTATTTTGGTTGTGTTAAAAACCCCGCATCCAAATCAACACTGATTGTAGAACTGGGAGGAAACATTGGAAAGAGTGTGCACAATTAAATTCAAATGGTTTCAGCAAGATCCAATATACTCAAGCACACTTCTAGAAAATTAGCTCATATGTGGTTTTAGCTAGAGAAATAACGACAACAGATAACTGAATGTTTGTTTGTTTGGATTTAAAACTAGCCTTCCATCCTATGAAATAAGAAATAGGGAGGGAGGAATATCCTGGAACCATTTGGTTCATAAGGATTTATGGTATACGAGTTTCTTGCTTGATTGAAATGTTGTCTCTTTACACAAAGAGGACAGATGTGTTGCATTAATAAGTGATCTGTGATGTTGTTAACATCAGTTTGCCTGGTAACAGTTAGGTGCCGCATACTAATGCCTCTAAAAGAAAAGATACATATGTTTGAATGGGCTTTTGAAACAGCTGCATTGCCACCTGCCTTAGTTTGATGAGGACATTTCTGCTTTTTATGGCTGTCACCTCAGATTTTGCATCAGGTAGCTGTAGGGCTGAAATGGCTGCATTTTTCTTCTTTATGATCAGGGATGACTGAGGAATGAACCCACAATGAAAATGCCCTAAAATTGGCTCCCCCAACATTCAGCTTATAAGTGGGACAGTGCCGCTTGCTGTTTTTCAGTCCTTGGTGAAATTGAAATGTTTCTGTAAACCTATAGACATTATAATCTATGGATAATCCAAAACTATTGGGCATGGGGAAGGATATAGGGCACGGATTGAAGGTGGAGCACACACTTTGCAATGTATGAGAAGTCTCAGGTTTATTGCCCTCTCCCAAAAGGAAAGAAAGACTATACTCTGGTACCCCAGAAAGCCATTGCCAAAACTGAGTTATCCTCAGATATCTTTCTATGTTTCTAAATGTGCTATACAATATGACCCCCTTATCCACAAATTCAATGACCATTGTTTCACTTAATCATTCTCTCTTAATCATTCACCTTTAAAGCACGGCATAATATTGGGCCAGCCTATCTGGGCGATCGGCTGACAGTCCAACGCACCGAGAGGCCAGCGCGTGCCATAAATGGTGATCGTATAGCCATCCCTGGGGTGAGAGAGGCTCGGCTGATGGAGACCCGACGGAGAGCCTTCTCCGTGGTGGCTCCCATGATCTGGAACACCCTCCCGCCTGCCCTCAGGGCCACATCGGCCCAAATCAGATTCCTATCGGACCTGAAAACCTGGCTCTTCTGCCAGGCATTTGGGGTTTGATCGGACGCCTGGAGACTGAGCCTTTCTGGCGTGTGTACCTATGTTTTAAACTGTTGTATTTTTGGGTTTTTAAATGATGTAAGTCGCCCGGAGCACCAGTGGTGGAGGGCGACTCACAAATAATAAAGTTATTATTATTATTATTATTATAAAAAGTGTGGGCCTCTATAGATCCTCCAATATGATTCTATGGTGTGCCTATGATCCTGATACAGTCAAAAGACCACTGTGCTCTAAGAGTCCGGGTCGAGATGCCACCACCCCCCGGCAAGGGTGCCGAACCAATTTGGGTTCGCCCGAAGGGACTTATGGAACCGACCAGGTTCCTGAATGCCCTGAGGGACTTGGAGCCTGTCAGCGTCTCGCTCGAGGAGCTAGTCACCACCTGGAACTGTAAGTTATCCACTGCTCTCGACGAGATTGCCCCTAAGCGCCCTCTCAAACCCCGCAAGCGCTGCTCTCCATGGTTCACCAAAGATCTCAGAGCCATGAAGCGGGAGAAGAGACGGCTGGAGCTCATGTGGAGGAAGCTCCGTGACGGGCCTTCGCAATCAGCTTATAAGCTCTTTAGTGAGGCTTATGAGCATGCGGTCAAGGAGGCGAAAAATTCCCATTATGCCTTCTTGATAGCGTCTGCAGATTCACGCCCGGCCCAATTGTTCAGGATAATTCGGCAGTTGACGATGGTCCCTACCATCCCAATAAATGATGATCGGGCCCTTTCCGCCGAGGCTTTCCAGAATCAATTCGCAGACAAGATTGCGACGCTCCGCCGGGACCTCCCTGCCACGCTTGATACAGTACAGGAGCTTGAGACTCCGTGGCCCTCCGCCGGGTCCACCTTCGACCGGTTTCGGCCACTGGACGCAGAGGATGTTGACAAGATTGTCGCAGCCCTTCGACCAACCACCTGCTCCCTCGACCCGTGCCCCTCCACGCTGATTCGAGCTTGCATGGAGGGGTTACGAGGCCCTCTGTTGAATATAGTCAACTGCTCCCTTGAGCAAGGAGCTTTTCCAGAGGAGTTAAAAGAAGGCGGTGGTTAGTCCATTGCTGAATAAGCCCGGGTTAGATCCCGCGGCTCCCCACCACCGCCCAGTGTCTAATTTACCGTACCTGGGCAAGGTAATTGAGAGGGCAGCAATGGACCAGCTGCAGACATTCTTGGATGATGCAACCTGGCTAGACCCCTTCCAGTCCAGCTTCCGTTCGGGCCATGGGACAGAGACTGTCCTGGTCTCCATCACAGACCTACTCCGATGCCACTTGGATTGAGGCGGATCGGCGCTGCTCGTGTTATTGGACCTCACGGCAGCGTTTGATACTGTCGATTACCAACTTTTGACACACCGCCTGGCGGTGGCGGGGTGAGGGGGACAGCCCTCAACTGGCTGTCCTCCTTCCTCCAAAACCGCCTGCAGCGAGTGAAGTGGGGAGGGGTGGTCTCCGAGGGCTCCCCTTTACATTGTGGAGTTCCTCAGGGGGCCATTCTCTCCCCGCTGTTATTTAACATCTACATGCGACCACTCACCCAATTGGTACGGAGTTTTGGGCTGGAGTGCCATCAGTACGCTGATGACACCCAGCTCATTCTGAGATGGACCCCGGGTGGAATCTGTACCCGATAATTTCCATCTCTGCCTAGAAGCCGTAACTGGATGGCTGCGAGCCAGTAAGTTGAAGGTGAACCCGACGAAGACGGAGATCTTGTGGCTGGGCCGACCGGGGGTAGAGACCCAGTTGCCGACGGTTGATGGTGTGGCACTTCGCCCACAGCCCCTAGTTAAGAGCCTTGGGGTCCAGCTGGACACCCAACTGTCGATGGAAGCGCAGATTGCCTGCGCTTGCAAGACAGCGTTCTACCATCTGTGGCAGGCGAAACGTCTGGCTCCTTACCTCTCCCGCTGTGACCTGGCCACGGTGATCCAAGCCACGGTCATCTCGAGGCTCGATTACTGTAATGCGCTGTACATTGGCCTACCCTTGTCGGCGATCCGGAAACTTAAGCTGGTGCAGAACACAGCAGCGCCTGCTGTCGGGAGCCCCAAGATCTGCGCATGTGACCCCACTCCTGCGTGCACTGCACTGGCTTCCCATTGAATTCCGGGTCCCCTTCAAGGTGTTAGTTCTAACTTTCAAGGCCTTATATGGTTTGGGGCCAGTGTACCTGAGGGAGCGTCTTACCCCATACAAACCCAGAAGATCACTGCGCTCAGAGGGGCTTAATCTACTAGAGGTCCCTAGTATTAAGATCTGTAGGCTGTCAAGCACCCGGCAGAGAGCATTTACAGTGGCTGCTCCGACCCTCTGGAATTCTCTGCCGGAGGAGATACAAGCACTACGGGGCTTGTTGGCCTTCCGCAAGTCTGTGAAGACTTGGTTATATAGGCAGACATTTGGTTCTAACTGATGCCTCCTATAGTTGCCAGCTGCCAACATACCGTCCTGCCATGTACTGCTTCTGCATATTGTTGCTTGCCGGGATCATCTGTGGGGGAGTGGGGTTTTGGGGTATACATTTTTTATCTGTTTACTGATGTTTTTATTGATTTTATGTTGTAAACCGCTCTGGGCTCCAGAGAGAGCGGTCTACCAAATCGAATTTATAAATAATTAAATAAATAAATAAATAATATAGGGCTTGCTATTTTCTCTGGTTTCAAGTATCCACAGGGGATCTTTGACCACCACCACAACAGATATGGTGATCATACTGTATGTAGTTTAAGGTGCTCTCTGTAACTTCAGCTTCTTTCCTTCTGATTAAAATCTGATTAAACAGATTACTAACTCACAAAATACTGTAGTTGCTACAGCCTAGTGGGGAAGTTATGGAGACAGTTGAAGTTGAAGAGGGAGGTAGAAAAGTGGTAGGGAGAACAGAATTCAAATGTCTCTTTGTTATTTTCTGTTCATAAGCAGCCACATCTGTAGAACAGCCATAGTAAGAGGAGTGTGTATATGTTCTCATGTGGAATCTCTTTAACTTCCTGGTTTAAGGTTAGCTGAAAAGGTCACTGGTCAGGTAGCCAGAAGCCATATTGGACTCTATTGTCTATCATTATCAAGAATGTTAATACTACTGATTAAATTATGGAAGTCTTCTATATTTCCAAGGCTTGTATGTCTCCCATCAAACCATATCTTGTATGTCTCCCATCACACCATCCTGTAAACAATACATTATAGGCAAGAAATGCCATTGATGGCAACTATTTCTTTTGAGGCAAGAACAATCAGTTTGTTTGCTTGTTTGCTTGTTTGTTTTGGATTATTATGTGTTTTATTATCAATTTACATGTTAAAAACAGTGAAATAAATCTATATACATGTATATATGCATGAACCAGTACAATACTGTCTGACATACAGTATTTGTATTTGGTTATATTCTCCTCTTCTCCCACCCCACCCAATTTAGTGACTTCCTGACCCTTGGATTGGAGACATCCATATATAATTCCATTCTTCCTTGCTATTACATTGTTTTTTCTGTTTTTTCCTTCTGGCTTGATTTTTATTATTTATAATTCCCTACAATGATTCTAACAGGATAAATTATGAAGCCTTCTAAAAACCTTTTCCTTTTTTCTTTTTTAAACCAAAGTTTAGAAATGGTTCCCAGTTCTTGATAAAGTATTTTGTGGGTTTTTTATTGTTCACCGTGGTTAAAATTGTACATTTTTGCTATTTTAAAGACTTTAACCATTCACTTTGAAACATGCTTATTAGTTTGGATGAAAGATTGGCTAACCTTAAGAAATGAGAGACTGTTAACATTAGAAGGTCATGATTTACATTTTGGGTGGCATGCCTATCTTTGGTCTCAAAAAGCAAAAGTACATGCAGATTTTAATCACCATTTTTATAAGATGAGCCATACTAAGGAAAATTAAACTATGTTCAAAAATCCTATTATCATTTTCAACAGAAGAAGCTTTTTACAAGTTAGATAGATCTTTCTGACTTGGTTGTTTTATAAGTAGCTCACATGCTGAAAAAGTGTGGGCACCCCTGGTCTAGGTGGTATTAAAAAAACTTCTTATGGATGCCATTTTGTCACTCCAACATTGAGTTAATCAGATCCTATCAGAACGCAGACATTTATGTATACGTTTATTCATGGGCTATAAAAATATCTGATAACATCCGTTTTCATAGTGAGCATGTAGGTTGACTCTAATGAATATTCTGCCTGTAGTATTATATCTAGTGAATTCATACATGCTAGCCATCAATTCATAATGCAAATGATCAAAGAATAAACACCGATGTCTCAACTACAAATACTGTAATTTCTACAATCTAATGCTCCTCAGATAATTGCTAGCCTGATACGAAACTTTAATAGGTTAAACGTGCAGCAGCCAGATTAATAACTGGAGCAAATTACAGGGAGCGGTCAACCCCCCTGTTTAAGGAGCTCCATTGGTTGCCGTTTATCTTCCAGTCCCAATTCAAGGTGGAGATCATCACTTATAAAGCCCTAAATGGTTTGGGACCCATCTACCTTCGTGACCATCTCTCCCCCCACAAACCTGCCCCCTCCATTATCACAGACCTGACTTGTGGGAATGAGGAAGAGAGCTTTTTCCTCTGTGGCCCCCCAACTTTGGAACGCATTGCCTAGCGAGATTAGGTTAGTCCCCACCTTGGAAACCTTTAAGAAGAACCTCAAGACGTGGCTTTTCCGTTGCGCTTTCGGAGAATGATCTCACATGTTCCTTGTCATTCTCCCCAAAAAGTGGGCATCTTCACATTGCATTGTCTTAGAACCTCCCCTATAAATATACAGTATATATATATTTAATCTTATCTCACCCTTAGTTTTTTATCACTGTAATTTGCACATGTGGCCTGCTCTTTTTATTTTATTTGATTGTTTATTTTACTGGAAATGTTGTTTTAGGTTTGTTATGTTGTTGTATTGATATGTACTTCTGGGCTTGGCCTCATGTAAGCCGCCCTGAGTCCCTTTCGGGGAGATGGTGGCAGGGTACAAATAAAGTTTATTATTATTATTAGTTCCTATTGAAAAGGCCAATAGTTAATGACAGTGGATGTTAAAGTATAGTACGTCTGGTAGTTCCCAGCCAGAGGGATGATGGCAACTGTAGTCGACAGCCTTTGAGTGAAAAGAAATCAAATGAGCTACAATCTTACATGAATTAGTGCTTTAAGATTTTGAAGAAGTGTTCATTGAGATGAGTACCTATAACAATACTAGGACTAACTCGGAATACCAATTTTTATTTTGAAATTGCTTCATTTCCCCTGGAATACATAAGAACTAAGTTCAAAAGCCACTAAATACTTTATTTAAATGCATACTCAAGTTTTAAAGGGCACCCATGCCATATTATGGTGGAGGGATAGGAAACAATAGATGAATAGTACAAGGAACTTATCTATAACAAGGATTTTCTGAAACAATTTCTTCTGCAAATAGAAAGGCAACTATCCATATTTTTTTACCAGCTATATCTCAGAAGAATGCATTCAGATATACTAGTGCTTTACAATGGGATAGGTCTAACAGCTGGAAAAAGATTTAATGTTCACCGTCAACCTCTCTCTCGAAGTTAACCCATAACTTCCAAACAAATCTTTCCTCCTGAGGCAGGAGTAATGATGAAGTTGCCTTCATGCTTGAATGCATTGGCAATACTCTAGCCAGAATTGGAGAAATGTGCAGACAGTGCTACTGATGTTATGTCAGCAGAAATGAATGAGATGAAAGCAATTAATCTAGCCTTCTCGAGAATTTTCAATGTAGGCACGATTTAAGAAAAATGAGGCAGAAGTTGTTGGTGTGGGCGGGAAAGTGTAGAGCTTGGGAGAGTTCCTCTTGGGGACTACGCATCTCAGAAACCCCAAGAATTTTGCCAGTTTTATTCCAACCCCCTCCCCCCAACCTTTTGAAGAGCTTTGGGATGGGGATAGTTAGCCTGAGCAACTAAATATTTGAGCAATAAAGTCTGGGACTAGTAGGTAGGAGCTGGCCTCTCCAGTGTTAGCAATGTGGTGAATTTAAATATTTTGTGTGTCTGAACTTTTGAAAGTATTCAAGTGTTTTGAATATAGGGGGTTAAACAACTCTGATAGCTCCTTCAATGTTCAGACTAGAACTCAACATGAATTCACCACTCCCTCCTGATAAAGAAGGCATCTGTTACCATTGTCTGGTCATTGTACAAGGATTCATTACTAAACTCTCCTCAGGCCAGTGTGGAAAATGCATGGTGTTCTGTTAGCTCATTTATCAAGGTTTGGAGAGTCAGGGGTTTGTTAGTGCCTCTGAGAAGATCGCTCAATAGAAGCAGGGAGTCTCAGGTGAGCATCACCTTGACAGGTGAACCACTTTCAGGACTGGATGCGCAATGGTCTAATGGTACTTGAACAGGGTGTCACTGTTCAAGGACAAAAATGTTGTTTAATTCACCTCTTTTACAACTGCTTTCTTATTCTTCAAAATCTTCATTAATTATTGGCTGGATGTTGTCTGAGTATGCTCAGTAATTGGGTGTGCTCAGCTTTCCAGTCAAATTCCAAAAACAGAAGAGGTGGCAAGGAAATCCATTAGAAATTACTCTTCAACTTGACTTACATAATTTGACCAGGTCTCAGAATGCTCATTTTAGAAATGTGTAGCCTGAAAACTTTTTTAAAAGAATATATTCGCTAAATAGTACAGCTATTTTCAGTAGAGGGATAGGAAAGGCTTGTAGAAGCTGAAATGGGTGGAGAATGATCAAAAGGAGCTCACTCTGTGTGTGTGTGCGCGCGTGTGTGAATAGATGACAGGGTGAGTGGATGGGGCATTAACATGCTTTAGTGTTGCTCGGAATGAATGCCCCCCCCCCTCACACACATACTGTACATATACACACTTTTTGCAGCAGAATCATGGAGTTGAAAGAGACTTCATGGGCCATCCAGTCCAACCACCAGCCAAGAAGCAGGAAAATTGCATTCAAAGCACTCCTGACAGATGGCCATCCAGCCTCAGTGTCAGGAGCCTGTCTCCCCAGCCAGGGCCAGGCTTGGGAGCCAAGGCCCTAACACATTCCTCCCCCACGGCAACATCTGATAAACACCTGGCAGCTGACCTTGAGGGAGCTACACCTGGGGGGAAGGTCTAGCTGGGCTGTTACATGTGGTTGCATCAGACTGGGCGTGGCTCTAGCTGGGCTGTTGCATGTGATTGCATCAGACTGGATGTGGGTATAAAAGCCAGGCACGGCCTTGCATGGGCATTCTTGGCATTAAGCTTCTTGATCCTTTAATAAAGAAGATGGATTTACCGGTCATCTGCCGTGTGGTGCTTCTTCAAAGTTAGAGTGGCCTGACACTCAGTTTAAAAGCCTCCAAAGAAGGAGCCTCCACCACACTCCGGGGCACAGAGTTCCACTGCTGAACAGCTCTCACAGTCAGGAAGTTCTTACTAATGTTCAGATGGAATCTCCTTTCTTGTAGTTTGAAGCCATTGTTCCGCATCCTAGTCTCCAGGGCAGCAGAAAACAAGCTTGCTCCCTCCTCCCTATGACTTCCTCTCACATGGCTATCATGTCTCCTCTAAGTCTTCTGTTCTTCAGGCTAAATATGCCCAGCTCTTTAAGCCACTCCTCATAGGTCTTGTTCTCCAGAGCCTTAATCATTTTATTCGCCCTCCTCTGGACACATTTCAGCTTGTCAACATCTCCTTTCAATTGTGGTGCCCAGAATTGGACACAGTATTCCAGAAGTGGTCTGACCAAGGCAGAATACAGGGGTAGCATTACTTTCCTGGATCTAGACACTAGACTCCTATTGATGCAGGCCAATATCCCATTGGCTTTTTTGCCGCCACATCACATTGTTGGCTCATGTTTAACTTGTTGTCCACAAGAACTCCAAGATCTTTTTCACATGTTCTGCTCTTGAGCCATACGTCCCCTGTTCTGTATCTTTGCATTTCATTTTTTCTGCCTAAGTGGAGTATCTTGCATTTGTCACTGCTGAATTTCATTTTGTTAGTTTTGGCACATCTCTCTAATCCAGGGCTGGGCAATTTACCAGCTGTTAGGATTTCTGGGAGTTGAAGTCCAAAACACCTGGAGGGCCGGTAATTGCCCAGCCCTGCTCTAATCTGTTAAGATCGTTTTGAATTCTACTCTTGTCTCTTGGAGTATTGGCTATCCCTCCCTATTTGGTGTCATCTGCAAGCTTGATGATCATGCCTTCTAACCCTTCATCAAGGTCATTAACAAAGATGTTGAACAGGACCGGGCCCAGGACGGAACCCTGTGGCACTCCGCTCGTCACTTATTTCCAGGATGAAGAGGAAGCATTGGTGAGCACCCTCCGGGATAATTTGCTTAACCAATTACAGATCCACCTAAGCATAGTTTTGCCTAACCCACATTTGACTAGTTTGTTTGCCAAAAGGTCATGGGGGACCTTGTCAAAAGCCTTACTGAAATCCAGATATCCTACATCCACAGCATTCCCCGCATTTACCCAGCTTGTAACTCTTTTCGAAAAAAGAGATCAGATTCGTCTGGCATGACTTGTTTTTGATAAATCTGTGTTGACTATTAGTGTTGACCGCATTTGTTTCTAAGTGTTTGCAGACTACTTCCTTAACAATCTTTTCCAGAATCTTGCCTGGTATGCTGACATGAGGCTGACTGGACAGTAATTGTTCTAGTCATCCTTTTCCTCCTTCTTGGAGATTGGGACCACATTGGCCCTCCTCCAATCTGCTGGGACTTCTCCCATTCTCCAAGAACTCTCAAAGATGATTGCCAATGGTTCTGAGATGACTTTCGCTAGTTCCTTCAATACTCTTGAGTGTAGTTGATCTGGCCCTGGGGACTTGAACTCATTTAAAGTAGCCAGGTATTCCTCGACAACTTGTTTCCCAATTTGGGGTTGGATGTCCTCTAATCCCTCATCCACTCCATCTTGCTGAGGTCAAAGATGACTTTCTTTTTGTGAGAAAACCGAGGCAAAGAAGGCACTAAGTAGTTCTGCCTTTTCCCTATCCCCTATCAGCATTGCCCCATCTTCTCCTCGAAGAGGTCCTATCACCTTCTTATTCTTCTTTCTACTGATGTAAGAAAAGAAGCCCTTTTTATTGTTTTTAATGTCCCTGGCAAGCCTGAGTTCATTTTGTGCTTTAGCCTTGTGGACTTTTCTCTACAGGAGTTGGCTATTTGTTTGAATTCTTCTTTGGTGATTTCTCCCTTTTGCCAATTCTTGTGCATGTCTTTTTTAGAAGTTCTTTAGACATCCATTCTAGCTTCTTTGCACTTGTCCTATTTTTTCTCTTTGTTGGCACTGTTTGCAAATATGCATTGAGTATTTTATTCTTGAAAAACTCCCATCCATCCATAACTCTCTTGTCTTTAAGTATCTGTGTCCATGAAATGCTGCTCAGTGTTTCCTTAATTTTATGGAAGTCAGCTCTCCCAAAGTCCAAAATGCAGGTTTGACTTGTCTTAGTTTTGGTTTTTCTTTGTACCTCAAATAGCAGGAGCACATGGTCACTTGCCCCTAAGATTCCAACCACTTCAACTGCATCGATCAGGTCCTCCGCGTTGGTTAGGATGAGATCGAGAGTAGCCGATCCCCTTGTTGCCTCTTCTACCTTCTGGACCATAAAATTGTCTGCAAGGCCAACGAGGAATTTATTGGACTTTGAAATCTTGGCCAAATTTGTTTTCCAGCAAATATCGGGATAGTTGAAATCATCCATGACTATTATATCTTTTCTTTGTGCTTGTTTGGTCAACTGTTGGCAGAAGACTTCATCAAGGTCTCCATCCTGGCTTAGAGGTCTGTAGTAGGTGTCTACCTACGATGAGAACTTTTTGAGTCCCAGTTCCCTTGCTTCTTAACTAGATGCTTTCAAGCTGGTTTCCCGGATTGCAGTCTTGCATCTCTTCTGCAGCATAAGTTTTTGACATATAAGGCTACTCCCCCTCTTCTCCCATTTGTTCGGTTTCTATGAAAGAGGTTATAGCCCTCAATGTCTACATTCCAGTGACAGAAGTCATCCCACTAGGTTTCAGTGATGCCTATGACATCATAATTGTGGTGTTGAGCTAAAAGTTGGAGTTCATCTTGTTTATTTCCCATGCTCTTTGCATTCGTGTAAAGACACGTGAGCCCCTGAGATCTTCCCCTGAGCTGTTTATTTGAGATTATTGTGCTTTTAGTACTTGGTCCTTGTTGTGTTTGTGCAACCCTCCATCTAGTCTTCTTTTGGTTGCCTGACATTGTGGGTAAACTACTATCTGCAAGGCTGTTGTCCCCCTCCCCTGATGGACCTAGTTTAAAGTGTGCCTAATGAGGTTTGCAAGTCTGTGAGTAAAAAGGTGTTTTCTTACTTGTGTGAGATGCATCCCATCCCTTGCCAGTAGGCTATCCTCCTGAAAAAGCAGGCCATGGTTGAGGAAGCCAAAGCGTTCCTCCTGACACCATTTTCTAAGCCAGTTATTGACCTGTACTGTTTTTCTGGCCCTTGTAGGGCCGTGCCATTATTTTAATTTCTTGACTTAGTTTCTTGGCCTCCTAGGATGTACTTTTGCAGATTGTTATCATTATTTTGTTGTTGCTATTTACAGAAATGTATTGATTTGGGGGTGCTTGTGCATAACATCCAAATGACTAGATATTACATGCTCTCAGTACTTATTGTTGTTCCAAAGACTGCTTTGCCTTGCAGAGCTATTCCACCTCCACAGACCAGCTTTCCTAGTGTGTTCTGTCTCTTTTGGCAATGATTGTTTTTATACACTTATGCATACAGATCCAATATCTTTATAACCTGCAAGAAGCATATGCAGGCATCAGGCATGTAGCCGGGGGCTAAGGGGGCTTCAGCCCCCCCGAAATTTTCAGGGTGGTCCGCGAGAAGGCCTTAGTGGTACATTATTTAAACTGTTATGTTTATTCATATCATGATCTGATCACCATGCTCATCATGTCCCACCTTCATG
This sequence comes from Anolis apletophallus, assembly GCA_030556195.1. Taxonomy (NCBI): domain Eukaryota; kingdom Metazoa; phylum Chordata; class Lepidosauria; order Squamata; family Anolidae; genus Anolis; species Anolis apletophallus. Next base: position 27,419,936 of record JARBWK010000012.1, read on the forward strand.
GGGTTATTGGGATAACAATACAAAAGGTTTGCTAGGGTAACCCCTCTTCCACCCAGTCTCAGCCCCCCGACCAAACTCACCCCCCCGAACTGAAATCCTGGCTACGGCCCTGGCAGACATAAGACAACCTTATGCCTGTGTATGTTTTCAATGCAGCAGTTGGTGCACCTCCTCCCTCCACACTCCTCCCACCTCCACTAACTTTACTGTTTTCTGCCTGATGGAGAGACAGGGATTAAAGAATTATCTTTCAATGTCCCCATAGCTAATGCACATGCATACATGATCTATTGACTTTCAAAAGACTTCTACAGATAATGTAAACGTTTAACTTCTCTGATTTTCCCTTGATCTTCACCAAGCACAGTATAGCCTTGAAGTGAGGGAACTCCAGCGGCTCTATATTAAGTTGAGGGTTGGTGAATTGACTGCTATCGTATGCGAAGCCATTTGTGTGTTGCTGGAGCAAATGTGTTATAATGCATATGATCAGACTGTTCAGCTAATTGAAGTTTCAGGGTTAATACAGAAATGTCAATGCTGCCCTCTGTTGTACTTTGCATTTTATTTATGGGTTATTTGTCATTCAGTTATTTAATTTCAATCCTATCATTTTGAAAATTTCTCACAAATGCATGCTGCATTTCAGAACTGTTCTAGAAAACTGTTTAAAACTGTTTCAGAGCCTCAGCTACCTGAAATCGAGCTTTGATTACCTCTTTCCTTTCACAGAGGCAAGAGGAGCCACAGACATATCAATTGGGAAGTAGTTTGGACGGAATGAGTAGGTCAAGGAAGAGCAGGCAGCAGTATTGAGAAGAAAGAAATCTCTGGAATCAGAGACTGGAAATAGCTAATTGAAGTACATATTAAATTATTTCAACTATCTCACCTAATCTTATAGATCCCTCACTTAACACTGAATTTTAAAATATGCATTCAAATATTAAATTATTAGAATTTGCCTCTCCCTTAGTGAAGTTCAGAAAAGCAAGAACTGGATGAAATGTGTTACATGACACTATCATTAGTCAGCTTAATCTGTCTGATATCTTGGGAAAGGCAGCAGGAAGAGGAATGAGAAAGAAGTACCTAGACCAGAAGAGATGCATTTGCGAAGAACAGGTACATCTGGGGAAGAATAGAAAAGACTTTGGAATGGAATGGGGGAGGGGGCAGTGATCTGTTTGTAGGAGACCAAGGGCCTCAAATAGCCAGGGAGCTTTCGTAATTGTGAGGATTTGAAAAGGGACACCATGATGTAATGGGTTAACTGGAAAGATGTATTAGCAGCTGATTGACTGAGTGTGCCAGGAGCCAGAGTTCTGATTGGCTGTTGTCTTCGCTGCTGGGACCAATGGTTTTAACTGCCATTTTCACTTTGGACAGTGAAGAGAGTGCTGGCTACCAACTATCTGAAGACAGATCCATTTTAAGGCTTGAGGCTTATTTTAAATACTGTTTAAATGGACTATTTTATTTCGCTCTGTTCTCCACCTGAATTCAAAGAGACTTATGTATATATTGTTACCCTGTTTGAACTTTTGAACTGAAGTAAATATATTGTTACTTGTACAATGTTCCCTCACTTATTGCTGGGGTTAGGTTCCAGGACCTCCCCCAATAGGTAAAAAACTGTGATGCTCTATTTATTTTAATATGTATACATTATTTTAGTAGTTATACACTATTATATGTCTTTATAAACTTAAAATAAAGTGAAGTAAGGGAAGGAAAGGCCATTCAAGGCTGGAGGGAGGGAGGACTGAGGAGAGAATGTGCCTTGGAGAGTGGTGGTGGCAAACCCCCACAAAACAGCAAAAATACCATGATAGATATTTTATTTTTTGAAATCTGCGAAACAGCGAGTCCGCAATAAGTGAACCACAAAGTAGCGAGGGAACACTGTACACAAGCCTTAGTGACAGTTTAATATACTGCAGGACATATCTTGGTTTAAATACTGTGGTAAAGCTTCAATTTATTTACATTTACTAACCCTCACAATAATGTCAGACTTCAGGTATGAAAGGCCTCCTGTCTCTGCCCCAAGAGCTTGCTTGGAAAGAAGCAGGCCCGGATTAGCATCTTTTGGCGCCCTAGGCCAAAAGACGCTCGGCGCCCCCAGGGTGCGGAAAGCCCCGCCCCCAGGGCGCTGCTGCGCATGTGCGGCAGCAACCCCGGGCGTGGGGCTTCCGTCCGCTTCTTCCCGCGACCGGAAGTTGGTCGCGGGAGGAGGAGGCGACGGAAGCCGCACGGCCCCGGCCGTGCGGCTTCTGTCCACCTCCTCCTCGCACCCTCCTTCCGGTCGTGGGAGCAGGAGGTGGATGGTGCCGTGCGGCTTCTGTCGCCTCCTCCTCCCGCAACCAAAAGGAGGCCGCGAGGAGGCCGCGACGGAAGCCACACGGCCCCGGGGCTTCCATCCACCTTCTCCTCACGCCCTCCTTCTGGTCGTGGGAGGAGGAGGTGGATGGTGCCGTGCGGAAGCCGCACGACCCTAGGGCTTCCGTCCACCTTCTCCTCGCGCCTTCCTTTCAGTCGAGGGAGGAGGAGGAGACGGAAGCCCCACAGCCGATGCCATGTGGCTTCTGTCGCCTCCTCCTCCCTAGGGCGGTGCTGCCCCGGCCGTGTGGCTTCTGTCCGCCTCCTCCTCCTTGCCGCCTGGCCCGCTCCCTTGCAAAGGAAGGAGGTGGCAAGGAGGAGGAGGAGGAAGGAAAGCCCGCTGGCGGGCATACATGCGCATGCATGCCTGCCTGCCGGCGGGGTGGGGCTTCTCTTCCTCCTCCTCGCCACCTCCTTCCTTTACAAGGGGGCAGCCCAGGCGGGCGATGGTGAGGGGAGGCCGCCATTCCCTCCTCCCCGCCCCCTTGCAGCGCTCTCCTCCCGCCCTCTCCCAAGATATGATGAAAGCGCTGCAAGGGGGCGGGTTTTTTTAATTTAATTTTTTTTAGTTTTCAGGGGTCCGGACCTGCTGCCCCCGCAAGGCCGCCGCCCTAGGCCATGGCCTAGGGTGGCCTTATGGGTAATCCAGGCCTGGAAAGAAGCTGTTTTCATGAAACCCATCACCTTATTATTTCTCTTTAGTTTCTTCCTATCTCTCACCATTCTTCCTTTTCCTCCTTGTCTTCTTTCTTACCCACCCCTTTATAATTACAAAACTAAAGTAAGATCCATGCAGAGAAGAATGGTTATGTTAGGTATCTGATCATTAAAACAGCAGATGCCACAGATGGCATTTGGGATTCCTGGCTCCTGCATGTAAAATCTCTTCTTTGCCACTGGCCTTTGCAGATCACACTTGCTGACTGGGAGTGGGGAGGTGGAAAGGGTTCAGTGATTCAATTATGCAGAAAAATGTTCTGCATTTGCTGAGAGATTCTTAAAACCTTCACATTAAGAACCCACTTTTGATTAACTGATGGATCTTTGTAGCTATCTGCTTATTGCTGTACTTGTGGCAGACCAGTATCCTCTAACTGAAATAAATATTTTTTTATTAACCAATAACAAACCAGACCTCTCAAGAGTAAACAAAATATGTATGCTAATGAGGGAAGGGAGAAAAAGAAAGAGCAGTTGAAGTGTTGTTGAGACAGACAGGTCTTATTCCTTTTGGGGACAACCTTCCCCAATCTGGCAGTTTCCTGATGTGTTATATTCCTACCATTTTCTGGCAAGAAACCTATTATGACCTTTGTAGTCCAAACCAAAAAAACAGTAACAAATTGTGTGGTCCCAAGGTCAACCTCTATGCCATTCACTGTAAATCCTATGACCTGAGCTAATCTTGAGAATTTCATTGGAATTGAATTATTTCAATTGTTACTGTTTATGCTAGTAAATTAATTTCCCAGTTTCTAATGGTTGACATTATCAATTTAATTTTCAAACCTAATGTTCCAAGTTCTGATGGAAATGCACATAAGAGAAACATAGAGGCCCCAGCTAATTTAGTTGAGTCAAGGGTCAGCAGTGTTGTGAGGATTCATCATGAAAATTGCTTCCTGGATGAAAAATGATAATGGGTTGAATCATCATCAAGTGGCCAGAAATCCCTGCCCATACCACTCATGAGTCATTAAAATTCAGAGCCCTTAGGAGGGTGCTATCCGGATGAAAGGCTTGTGAATGCAACAGTCCTAAATAAAACAATTTTCTTCAAAGCACAAACCCTGTGTTTGGCTTTGTTTGTCTGATTAGTATTAGGGAATGAGAAGACCTGGAATGGAACAAATTAACAAAGACTGACAAAACAATGTTCCAGATAAGGTAAATTCATCCATGCGTTCTATGGAGCATTCAGTCTGAATCAGACCTCAAAAGGTCCAACTAAATTTATCAAGAAGATAGAAGAAACCTTTCCACTGGGGCAGGGCCGTAGCCAGGATTGTGTTTTTTTAGGGGGGAGGGAGTTTGATTCGGGGGGGGGCTGAGTCTGAGTGAGAGAGGGTCTACCCTACCAAACTTTTTGTATCGTTATTCCAATATCCCTATGCATATGGGATATATTGAGCATGATGATCAGATCATGGCATGAATAAACATAATGGTTTAAATAATGTACCAGTAAGGCCTTCTCATGGACCACCCTGAGAATTTGGGAGGGGGGGGCTGAAGCCCCCAAGCCCCCAGCTACATGCCTGCACTGGGGTAGAAAACAGAATTTGTTCAGAGGGGGTTGTTTTTGCCTTCCTCTTAAATGGACAGAGGATGATTTATTTAAGAACATTTAAAACATTTATATCCCGAGGGACTCAGACTTGCCCAAGGCCAACCAGTAGATTTTATGGATTTGTCTAAAACCCAACACTCATACACAATCCTACATCTCACATCATTCCCCACCAGAAATGAACCATTGTCACTTCTACTCCCTATAGGTATCTCATAAGTATTCTGGGAATAGAATGCTGGTCAAGAATAAGGCTTTTGTATGATTTTATATATCATATATTGTGGCCAAGATCCTACATCTGAACATTTGTGGTACATAGCTGTGATACATTTCCAAAATTGTGAAATATCCTCAACCCGCTTTTTCAGTGTGGCAGCATGCCCTTCACACCAAGGTTGACAGAACCCCAGATGGTGCAGCAGAGGTGCATTTTTGCCTATTTCTGTAAAACAACAACAACGACCCAGAAAATGCAGTTGCAATTGATGGGTTATTTTTTAGCATGGTGATCCCTCAGTGTATTCTAATGTATTTGTGTGCTTAGCTTCTCAAAGGGAAAGAGACAGATCTACTGGAATGACAAAGAAGTGAAATGGAGAATAAGTTGGAAGAAAAAATGCATCTGAGTTCAAACCTAAGCACTGATTTTGTGATGAGAATATTAATCATGCTACATCATATCTAAATGATCTGCATTTTATAAAAAGCATATTTTACTCAAATTATCAAAACTCTGATGGCACTTTTTGTGGGATGTGGATGTTGCACTTGCAGCCAGGGAGACAGCAGCTCTTTTTAAAAAAATAGATTTTTATTGTGCATTTCCATATATACAACCAAGACAGTAGGGGTAATTAGGGGGTGGGGGAGAAGGAGGAGGGAAGGGGGTACTGATTGGGGTGGAATGGGAGTGGGATATAGGGGGGAGGTTAAAATTGACTTCCCAGGGAGACAGCAGCTCTTGAAAGCATGGAACTACCTCGATATATTCAAACAGCTAGCCTTGACTAGGAAGCCCACAATGACAAGATTTCATCATAGCCCGAGGTGTGCCAATTCGTTTCCAAACAAAGTACAAGGTGAGCTGAGCTCGGTGGGGTGCCAGAAGGAGAAGGAGAAGGGCCCCCCCGGCGAGCGAGAGGGAAGATCCACCGGAGACCTCTCCTCTCCTCCAACACCGCCCTCGTCGCAGCAGCTCCCGCTGCGCCGAACCGGGCGGCGGGGGAGGATTCCCTGAGCCCTGCCGCTGGACCGGGCGGCAAGAGAGAGGACCTGCTGGGCCGGCTGGAGGCCTCTGACGCCATAGCCCCATCCCCTGGTGCGCCGACCGGGCATCGGGGTGAAGGGTGCTGCAGAGACCCCCCTGCGGAAGAGAGGGAAGATCCACGGGGGCCGTTCCTCCAACACTGCCCTTGCCACAGCAACTCCCGCAGCTCCCGCCGCGCCGAACCGGGTGGCGGGGAAGGACTCTCTGGAGGTCACTTCCTAGACGCTGCAGCTCCACCGCGCTTGGCTGTTGGGGGGTGGGGAACCATAGGAGAATTGCCTTGTCCTGTTGGCTTGTGTGCTTGGTGGTCTGCAAATTGATGTATGTTTGATTGTGTGTTGGGTTGTTGGAGTGCAGAGGTGAGTGGGTTGTGTGGATGTGTGGGGTGTGGGTGAATGTTCCTCCTTTCAATTATGCACCATTGGCACTTTATATCCTGATTGCAACTGGATTCTTCTAAGACGCTACGGCCACACTACAAGATTCATTGTGTGCCAACTCCATCAACTGCTGCTATTGTCGCTGCTAGCGCCTAAACCTGGGACGAGACCTGAACTGTGGTGCTTACTGTGACTTGTACTTTAGACTGTGGTGCTTACTGTGACTCGCACCTTAGAACCGTGGTGCTTACTGTGACTCGCACTTTAGAACTGTGGTGCTACTGTGACTCGCACTTTAGAGGCCGACGACCTTTTTGCACTGCACGGCCATTATTGACTTCCTGGCTACCTATGCTTCGACGAAAATCAGCGCACGTTATACTGGCACTTGCACTTTGTGCATTGTTAATAGTTTTTAACAACTCAGAGGGTGGGGGAAGCCGCAGGGTGCGAGGGGTCACAGGAAAGAGATTTACATCTTACATGGGTGCACTGAACCAGGAGAGGGAGTATGCAGGAGGGATGGTTCCCGGGCGGGGGGGTCCTATCGGGGTGGTGACTGGGAGGGGAAGATGCGGGAAAGGGAGACCCAAAGTACGGATTCGGCCTAGAATTTGTGATGGACCTAAACCACTAATTCGACCTGGACGAGAGCGTCATAAAATTCCAATTCGGCCAAAAATTTGTGCAAGAACTTTGATAAATTTAAATCGGGCTCCTGACAAAGCTAAGCTGAGTACTCAGGAAGGCGGTCCCTCCCGGTTGAAAATGGTGCTGTTCAATGCCAGGTCAGTCAATGGTAAAACATCAACAATACAAGATCTAATTCATGAAGAACAAGCTGACCTGGCCTGTATAACGGAGACCTGGTTGGACGAGGCTGGGGGGGTTAATCTCTCCCAGCTTTGCCCACCGGGTTACTCCGTACAGCACCAAGCGAGACCGGGAGGGCCCGCCATGGCAACCATGGGCCTGTCCCAGTTAATATCGGGTCCCACCCATAGTGCAGGACACACTTTAGATCTGGTTTTCTGTCAGGGATGGGATGAAAGTGGCGGAGTGGAGGAACTGACCATCGTTCCTTTGCCATGGACCGACCACCACCTGATCAGGTTTAGACTCACGGGCCTTTCCACCTCCGCAGGGGTGGTGGACCTACTAGAATGGTCCACCCCAGGAGACTTATGGATCCGAACGGATTCCTGACGGCTCTTGGGGATTTTCCGCCTCCTCGGTAAGTGACCCTGTCGAGGCTCTTGTCTCACTCTGGGACAGGGAGATGACAAGGGCTATTGACACGATCGCTCCAGAACGCCCCTCTTGAGTAACCGAGCTAAACCAGCTCCTTGGTTCACCGAGGAGCTGGCAGCAATGAGCGAAAAAGAGGGAGGCTAGAGTGCGTGTGGCGTCGGAAACGGAGCAGATCAGCTCAGGCGCGCCTGGTGTCCTATTTGAGGACCTATGACGCAGCAATAAAAGCCGCACAAAAAACATCTATTGCGGCCAAGGTGGCCGCCGCGAAGAACGTCAGCGGAACTGTTTCGAGTCGTTAGGTGTCTTTAAATCCGCCTCAGTGCGAGATCCCTGGCGGCTCGGCGATGCGCTGTGATGAGTTTGCCAAGGTCTTCACGGATAAGGTGGCTCTGATCCGTTCGATTTCGATACCACTTTAACGGCAGTCTCTGAGGATGTGACACGAGCACCTGCTTGTCCGGTTTTAATGGATTCGTTTCAATTGGTTCAGCTTGAGGATGTGGACAAGATCCTTGGAGAGGCGAGGCCCACTACATGCATCCTAGACCCCTGCCCATCCTGGCTGATTAAGGAAGCCAGAGGGTTTTGGCAGAGTGGGTGAAGGTGGTGGTTAATGCCTCCTTCGGAAGGCATCATTCCAGCCAGCTTAAAGCAAGCTGTTATAAAACCGCTGTTGAAGAAACCTTCACTGGACCCCACTGGGGGTACTGCCTTGAAGTGGCTCCAGTCCTTCCTGGAAGGTCGTACCCAGAAGGTGTCATTGGGTGACACCTGTTCGGCTCCACAGCCGTTGTCCTGTGGAGTCCCTCAGGGTTCAGTACTGTCCCCGATGTTGTTTAACATCTACATGAAACCGCTGGGAGAGATCATTCGGAGTTTCGGAGTAAGGTGTTATCTGTACGCAGATGATGTCCAGATCTGTCACTCCTTCCCACCTGTCACCAAGGAGGCTGTCCAGACCTTGAACCGGTGCTTGGCCACTGTGTCGGACTGGATGAGGGCTAGCAAATTGAAACTAAATCCAGACAAGACAGAGGTCCTCCTGGTCAGTCGTAAGGCCAAACAGGGCATAGGGTTACAGCCTGTGTTGGACGGGGTTACACTCCCCTGAAGACGCAGTTCGCAGCTTGGGAGTGATCCTGGACTCAGCGCTGAGCCTGGAACCCCAGGTCTCGGCGGTGGCCAGGGGAGCCTTTGCACAGTTGAGACTCGTGCGCCAGCTGCGCCCGTACCTTGGGAAGTCTGATCTGGCTACGGTCGTCCACGCTCTGGTCACATCCCGAATAGATTACTGCAACACACACACTCTACGTGGGGCTGCCTTTGAAGACAGTTCGAAATTGCAATTAGTCCAGCGGGCGGCAGCCAGATTACTAACGGGAGCTACATACAGGGAGCATACCACCCCCTGTTGTGTCAGCTCCACTGGCTGCCTGTCCAATCCGGGCTCAATTCAAAGTGCTGGTTTTGACCTTTAAAGCTCTATACGGTTCTGGCCCAGCTTACTTGTCCGAACGCATCAGCCGCTACGTCCCATCCCGTAACCTAAGATCATCCGGGGAGGCCCTGCTCTCGCTCCCGCCGACTTCTCAGATGCGGTTGGTGGGGACGAGGGACAGGGCCTTCTCGGTGGTGGCCCCGCCTGTGGAACGCGCTCCCTATGGAGGTACGGTCCACCTCATCCCTCCTGGCATTCAGGAAAAGGTAAAATCCTGGCTCTGGGACCAGGCGTTCCCACACCAGCACTAAGCAGCATGTTAGATGGGATTTTAATGGAAGGGAGGAAGAGGGTCAATGTTTTTATGGTTGAATATTGTTTTAAATTGGAATGATTGTAGATGTTGCTGAGGGATTGTATTTTAATGTCTTAATGTATTTTAATGTGTTGTGGGGTTTGGGGTTTTACGCTGTTGATGTGGCATCGAATTGTACCGTGCTGTAAGCCGCTCTGATTCCCCCCTCGGGGGTTGAGAAGAGCGGGGTAAAATCCTGAAATAAATAAATGAAATACAAAGTGTTGGTTTTGATTTTTAAAGCCCTATGTGGTTTGGGCCCAGGTTACCAGCAGGTTCACTTTCCTCCATACAATCTACCTATTTGGGGGGGGGGGGGCTGCTCCAGCCAACCAGAACCCCACTGGCAACTGTCACACAGAGAACCTTTTCATCGGCCACCCCAAGACCATGGAATGACCTGCCAGAAAAGCTCTGACAGCTAAATGAGGTGCTGGCATGTTAAACAACTGAAGTCTTATGTCTTCCAACAGGCCAATCCAATCAATTTTAACTTAGCATTTTTAAAATACAGTAAAAGCAAGAAATTGAAATATATTTTAATATGTATATTTTATATAACGTTTAATGATTATGTGTTTTTGGCTATGTATTATTAAGTGTGATCCGGCAAAACATTTCTCATGATCCTAAAGCAGCAAACTCTTACAGTTTTTTTTTCAGAATACCTTTTTCTCAGAATAGATAACCCAGCTGGGGAATATGTGATGTAAATAAGTAAGTAAGTAAATAAATAAATAACAATCTGAAACATGGGCAGAATGCATTTGCCTTCTCATCTTTACTATCAGCATAAGTACTCTGCTATTCTAGGTCACACTGTGTGGCTTCCAGGCATGCTAGAGGGACATCTCACATCATTCCCCACCAGAAATGAACCATTGGCCTTCCACCTTTTCCCTTTCCATCTGCCACCATGGCTACTTGAAATGTTTATATCAGAGTGCAGGCACAGAAAAGGCATCTATTATAGATAAGTGAAATTGTTAAATTAATTAATGGATTTGCAGTGTCAGCTAGCCACCTTTCAAAAGGATTATCAAGGTGAATGTATCAGAGTTCTTTCAAAGTCTTTTAAAGTTCAGATACAATCACTTTAGTGCCTTACTTAAGCAACAGGACCTGTAAGAATTCTCATGTTAATAATATCTTTGTGAAAATGCCATCTACTGTATATTAATTGCCCCTTGGGCTTTTTTTGCTAGTTATTTTTAGTACTGGGGCTGTAGTAAGTCCTCCTTAGGCTGTGGATGTTTTTCTTCCCCTTGGCCATTATTTTAGTTATTATTTCAGTTCTTTAGTTATTATTGCTGTTCTTTTTCAGCCTTTTTCAATTCATAATGATAAGCTGGCACTCTTCTAAAAGTTAATCCTCCTCTTCATTATGCCATTTGTAGTATTGCAGTTGATTTGCTTTTCCTCATTTAGAGCAAAATACTTTTCCTATGCACCTACACCTATTTTTTTTTATTTCAGAAGCTTGCCAAAAGACCTTCAATTAGATTAAGATCATTTGATATAAGTTTGTTTTATAGCAGCAGTCTGCAAACAGCCTTTTTTCATGTGGCAATGACCAAGATGGCCCAAGACCAAACAGTATCCTAGATGAAGAGCTTACAGTATATTGGGATTTCCTCCATTTGTTCGGTGCAAACTGGCATAGCATAAAAGTCTCTTGACTATCAATCTGTTCAATTTCTCCTGAAGTTTACAGCAACTTTGCTTGGGAGCCATATTTGGAACTTGGTGGAGCAAGCAACGTGAACTTACAAGTAATATAATTTTTCATTCTGAATGATCTATGATATCAGATCTACTGGAATGACAAAGAAGTGAAATGGAGAATAAGTTGGAAGAAAAATTGCAAAACCTAAGCACTGATTTTGCATCTGAGTTCATACCTAAGCAAAATCAGATTTTACTGATTTTGCAATGAGATCTTCCTTGGCAGCAAACAGCCACGAAGGCACTAATCATGGTAACCACTCATAAAGAACTCTAAATGAACAGCATTTGACAAAGTACCTAAGAGCAAAATCAGATTTTACTGCTTTTATTTTGCACCAGTCCTGCAAGCAATTCAGGATCTTCAATGCGAATCAGGAACCAGGCAGCAAACAGCCAAACAAGGCAAATGGCACTGTCACTGAACCAAGAAGTCTTAGTTTGGCAACCACTAGACACAAAGAACTTGTCAACAAAACAGAAGTAGAAAGTTATGTCCAAGCATACATCTCTCAGGTCTACAATCCCTCTATTTCTTAGTGTATAGTCTTCAACTGTCCCAATTTGCAGGGATAGTTCTGAATAATGTTTAGTTGCTTCACTTTTAATATGTGTTCTTCCTGGTTTGAATCTATATTGTTTCAATTGTTGCTTGGTAATAATATATGTTCAGATTTTCATTTATGAAATGTTGGAGAACATGTTGATGTTGTTTATATGTTCTGTTAGCACTCCACATTTGCTGGGGTTAGAGTACAGAACCTGCACAAAAGTAGAGAAGACCTCTCTGGGAATCTAGAGAATCTAGAGTGCAAATCTGTGGGCACGTCCAGCTGGAATATGACAATAGAATCAGATGAGGACCTGCAGATGGGTAGAGAAGTATTGTATCTTGGAATCTCTAGGTCCTCCAGTGCAAATAATAATACCCGTAAAAATGAAACTCACAAATGTGACAGGCCAACTGTAATAGGATCCAAATACCAGCCATATTATGAATATATGATGTTTGGTTTGAATGAAACTGTATGAAAGATGTATGGTTGAGGCTTGGAGATGCCGTTCCAAGAAATGAGGCCTGGAAAACTACTGAACTCATGAACTGTAATTAGAAGTTGCTGATGAGAACTGCTGATGACCATAGACAAATGATTAACTGATGAACTCTTGGTGGAAAACAACATGTTTACATACCAAAAATAGAATTGGAACATCAGCAAGAAATATTGCTATATAAGAGACACTTTACTATTCCAAAACTGTTGCAGACCAGAGGAGTCTGGTCCACCCACCGATCTTCTCCAAGGAACAAAGGAAAATGGTGTATTTACAGAATGGCAGATTTGCTGGGAATACAACCTGGCCTATATGGGGTCTCTTTTCCAGGAGAAGGATGAAGAGATGGTAATGTATGCATGATGGTGAATGAATGTTTATATATGTGTGAATGTTAAGCAAAATGTAGTACCCCCTTTGTTTGTGTACCCAATGTAGCTAGAGTCTATGTCTACTTTTTCTCTCTGCATTGCTCTGTGGTACATTCTGTCTCATTGTGAACAAAATAAAATAACCTTTTAAATGTTTTTTAATGTTTAAAAGTATTCATGACAGTCAGAGTTCTGAATTTAGAAGCACTGTTCTCTATAGTTGCATCTTCATGGCTGACAGCAGTAGCTAAAATCTGACACCTACGTAATTGGGTCTCCAAGGACTGGATCTAGCTTCCTGCCCTCATTCATAGTTTTGTTCATCCTGTTATTGACATAGGCAAGCATAAGTTGCATTACATGTGCAATGTTTTGATTACATGTTGCACAATGGTCACACCCATGTTATGGGGACAGAAATACAAATCCATTTCTGGGTGTGCATGTTCTATAATGAGTCTCTACCTATTTTGTAAGAGGACCTGAGGTTCTACTATGGAGTGACCCCAAGGCTCTACAATAGAGTGCAGAACATATATTATTACCAAGCGCAGCAGGATGTAGAGTGGGTCATGGGGGCTCTGTGTGCCAAGTTTGGTCTTGATACATCATTATTGGGAGTTGCAGTGGTATCATGAAATTACTGAAGGTAGTGCAAGTCCCATCATCTCTGTCCCCCCCCCCCCAAAGTGTAGTATGTAGATTGGGTCATGGGGGCTCTGTGTGCTAAGTTTGGTCTGTATTGGTGAATGGATGAGGGATGCATTGTTTTTTGGAAGTGAGTGAAGGTACTTCAAGTCCCATCATCCGTGGTCCGTCTCACAGTAAACTGCACCAGGCTGTAGAGTGGGTCATGAGGGCTCTGTGTGCCAGATTTGGTGTTGATCAGTCATTGGATTAGGTTTGTAGCAGGATTGGGAAGTGAGGGAAGGTACTGCAAGTCCCATCATCCATGTTCTGTCCCCCTCCAAACTTCAGTAGGATGTAGAGTGGCTCACTGGGGCTCTGTGTGCCAAGTGTGGACTTTCTCGGTGTTTTTTGGGGGCCACAGTGGTCTGTGGGAACAGAGGGGTGTGAAAATACTACAAATTCCATCATCCATTGTCAGTCCTCCCCCCGAACCTCACCAGGACGTGAAGGCAGTCATGGGGGTTATGTGTGCCAAGTTTGGTCTCAATCGGTAATTGGATGAGGGTCGCAGCAGACTTGGGAAGTGAGTAGAGGTACTTCAAGTCCCATCATCCATGGTCCACCCTCCTCCAAAGTGCACCAGAATGTAGAGTGGGTCATGAGGGCTCTGTGTGGCAAGTTTGGTGTTGATCAATCATAGGATTAGGTTTGTAGCAGTCTTGGAAAGTGAGGGAAGGTACTGCAAGACCCATCATCCATGTTCTGTCCCCCTCCAAACTTCAGTAGGATGTGGACTGGGTCACTGGGGCTCTGTGTGCCAAGTCTGGTCTTTATCAGTGTTTGTTGGGGGCCACAGTGGTCTGTGGGAACAGAGGGGTGTAAAAGTACTACAAATCCCATCATCCATTGTCAGTCCTCCCCCAAACCTCACCAGGACGTGAAGGCAGTCATGGGGTTTATGTATGGCAAGTTTGGTCTCGATCAGTGATTGGATGAGGGTTGCAGCGGACTTGGGAAGTGAGTAGAGGCACTTCAAGTCCCATCATCCATGGTCCACCCTCCTCCGAACTGCACCAGGACGTAGAGTGGGTCATGGGGGCTGTGTGTGCTGAGTGTGGTCTGTATTGGTCCTTTTTGGTGGCCTCAGTGGTCTGTGGGAACCAGTGTTGGAAAGTACTACAAATCCCATAATCCGTAGGTCATGTCCCCCAGACCACTGAGGGTGTAAAGGGGGTTAGGGGGGTTATGTGTACAGACCACTGAGGGTGTAAAGGGGGTTAGGGGGGTTATGTGTACCAAGTTTGGTGCAGGTCCATCACCCGCGCTGGTCGCTGTGGCCTGTGAAAGTGGCTGCCACATATCCGCCCTGGCCTGTGAAAGTGGCTGCCACATATCCGCCCTGGCCTGTGAAAATGGATGCCACAATCCTCATGGAAGGCCCAACAATCTTCCGCCGATCAAAGTTTACGGAGCCAAAATAATCCCTCAATACTCTATGGGGCTGAGATTTGGGGTTTGGACACCATGCCAATCATCGAACAGGCCCAGATAAACTTTGGCAGACAGCTACACACAAACATTCCAACTTAGACAACGATAGGTTTATAAAGGTATACAGATTGTCCTCCTAACCCTGCTATATGCCTGTGAAACGTGGACTATCTGCAGACATCACATGCAACTTCTGGAACGATTCCATCAGCGTTGCCTCCGAAAAATCTGCAAACTTTCTGGGAAGACAGCGTGCTGGAAGAAGCAAAGACCACCAGCGTCGAAGCGATGGTCCTCCACCATCAGCTCCATGGGACCAGCCACGTTGTCTGAATGCCCGACCACCATCTCCCAAAGCACTTGCTCTACTCCGAACTCAAGAACGGAAAACAAAATATTGGAGGACAGGAAAAGAGATTTAAAGATGGGCTCAAAGCCAACCTTAAAAACTCTGGCATAGATAGACACAAAGAATTGGGAAGCCCTGGCCCTTAACCTCTCTAGCTGGACGTCAGCTGTCACCAACAGTGCTGTAGAATTTGAAGTGGCACAAATGGAGGGCGAAAGAGAGAAACATGCCAAGTGGAAGGCATGTCAAGTCAATCCCGACCGGAACCACCTCCCACCTGGAAACTGATGCCCTCACTGCAGGAGAACATGCAGGTCAAGAATAGGGCTCCACAGTCACCTACGTACCCACCGCCAGTACAATGAACCTGGAAGACAATCTTACTCAACGAGGGATTGTCTAAGCAACTAAGCTTTTAAACTGCCAAGATTTTAACTGTTGTCTTTCAATGGCAAGATTCCTGAATGAAAACCGTAAACAACGTGTAGCAAATGTGAAGTTTCCTTTTTATAATTTATACTATATTTTATACTGTTTTGTTATATATGCCAATAAAGGCCTATTGGATTAGATTGGATTAGCCATAGGCCTTTAAATGGTCAGCATACATTGAGCTAAAGTGGTATCCAGTATAGGGATTGCATAATGCAAATGAAAAACAACTTCACTAGCAGTTATTTATGCTGTGTTGCGGCAATTCAGGATATTAGCCACAGTGTTACCATTTCCTAAAATGATCAAAAACACATTTCCCTACTTTTCAACAAGCTGCATGCCATCTTAAAAATCTTGCAATGCCCACCAAAATACTTTTCTCTCCCATCAGTAACCCATTAATGTTTAATAAGAATATACCCTAGAGCTTAAAAAATACTTTTAAAATGCACTAAGTCGCTCATTATGAAACCAAAATATGGTGGAAATAAACTTGTTACATTGCTCATTTTGCTGGAGTTTCTTTAATTAAAACATTTAAAATGAGTAAAATGAGGTAGGGGAGAATCCTTCAAAATGTATCCCAAAGCCAACTGTTTTAGTCTGAAGAAGAAAGTATGATTCTATGAAAGCAAATCACTTGTTACTATGATTCTATGAAAACAAGTCAATTGTTACTTTTGTAAAATGCAAACATTTTCACATAAAACAGAAACATTAATTGCCATTAAGTAATTTTGCAAAAGCAACAGCTGGAAATCTTTATGGCAATACAAATGTGCAACCTACACTCGAAGCTGTTACATATTCATGATTTCTATGTAGCCTACAGTTCAGTGGCTACATAGGGATCATGAAAGTCTCCAGTCCCTATTACTGAGCAACATTCCCTGTGATCAATGGGGGCCTGGTTTGGAAAGCAATCGGCTGACCTTTCCCATGTCCACTTTTGTGGGCAATCTCCAGCAAAAGAGGCAGTTGTGTCAGGGGTCCTGCTTCTGGCTGTTCCAACGGAGGTGTCTCATGGAAGAGGGCATGAGCATCCATTAGCTATTTCCCAAGTGATGGGGAACAGATCACCATCAAACATTGCCTAGTAAATGGGAAGGATTTTCTTTGAAGCACTCTATGGCATTTGTTCAAGTGTGTCTCTCATACAGGATTCCAACGAACATTGTTAAAAATAAACATTGTTTCTATCCTGCCCTATCTCCTGGAAGTGACTCAGGAGAGTTTTCGATGGGGTTCCCCTCTAATTTTGAATGCCTGTATTTGCATATATGTACATAATGACATATTTTGGGAGTTGAGACCCAAGTCTAAACAGAAACTTTATGTTCCAAATACACCTTAGACACAGCCTGGGGATAATTTTATACAACATTTTTGATTAATTGATTGATTGATTTTATTATTTATGAGTCGCCCTCCACGTCAGTGCTCCGGGCGACTTACACATAAAACACATAAAAGAGTTCAATAGTTAAAAGCTAAAAGAATAGGAAGATTAATTAAAATAGTTCCAGTAACTCAGGCTAAATCTGGGGGTGTCCTTAGCCGTAAGCCTTTCGGAAGAGCCAGGTCTTCAATGCGGTCAGGAACTGGGGCATGTCCCGGATAGCTCTCTGATCCGCCGGCATCAAGTTCCAAAACAGGGGCCGCGATGGAAAAGGCTCTCCGTCTCGTGGTGTCGAGGCGGGCCTCACTCACACCTGGGATGCGGAGAAGGTCCCTGTTTCCTGAACGCGGCGACCTTAAATGATCTGGTTCGGACAAGCGGTCTTTTAAATAAGCTGGGCCGGCGCCATGGAGGGCCTTAAAGGTAAGTGACAAGATCTTGTGGATGGCTCTGAGCTCGACTGGCAGCCAGTGCAGGCGCTGTAGAGATGGTGCGATATGGCATCTCAGTGGTGTCCCGGTGAGGAGTCTGGCAGCTGCATTCTGCACTAGCTGGATTTTACGAGTGGTTGACTGCGGCAACCCCACGTACAAGGCATTACAGTAGTCCAGCCGTGATGTCACTGTGGCATGGACCACCGTAGCCAGCGCATCTGATGGAAGGTAAGGTGCCAGTTGACGTGCCTGGCGTAGGTGGAAGAAAGCTCCCTTACTTGTCGCAGCAACCTGGGCCTCCAGTGAGAGTCTCGAGTCTAGTATCACACCGAGACTCTTCACCGACGGGGCCGGGATCAGCGGCTCTCCCTCAAAGAGAGGCAGCGGAATGGGTGGCTCTGGGCGTCCCGGCCATAGAATCTCAGTCTTTGATGGGTTGATCTTGAGTTTGTATGAGCGGAGCTATCTGGTCACT
This sequence comes from Anolis apletophallus, assembly GCA_030556195.1. Classification (NCBI taxonomy): domain Eukaryota; kingdom Metazoa; phylum Chordata; class Lepidosauria; order Squamata; family Anolidae; genus Anolis; species Anolis apletophallus. The sequence goes on from JARBWK010000012.1 coordinate 27,437,670, forward strand.
GCCTCTAGTCCTTGTCTGAAATTCTCAGGCACCGATGTTACGCCTGGCTCAAGCTTCAGCAGAAGCTGGGTGTCATCTGCATATTGGTAGCACCCAAAACCAAAACTTCTGGCTATGCTTGCCAAGGGTTGGACGTAGATGTTAAAAAAGCGTTGGTGACAAAATGGCGCCTTGGGGGACTCCACAGTCCAGGGTGGATTTCTTGGACACTTGGCCTCGCCACTCAACACGCTGCGAGCGGCCCCCGCAGGAAGGAATCGAACCAGGCCAAAGCTGTGCCTTGAATCCCAATGGCTGATAGTCGCCGCAACAGCAAGTCATGGTCCACCGTGTCGAACGCCGCGGTGAGGTCAAGCAGCACCAGGATAGCTGAACCTCCCTTCTCCAATTGGCGGCGGATGTCGTCCATAATGGCCACCAGAACGGTCTCGGTCCCGTGTCCGGCGCGGAAACCCGATTGGCAGGGGTCCAGGCTTCCTGAGGTTTCCAGGAATTCCTGTAATTGGATCGCTGCTGCCCGTTCAATCAGTTTCCCGAGGAAGGGTAGGTTTGAGACCGGACGGTAGTTCGCCGGCGCCGCTGGATCCAGATTCGCCTTCTTCAGCAGCGGGCGGACTCTAGCCTCCTTCAGCGCATCGGGAAAAACTCCCAGCTCCAATGAGTGATTTATCAACCCTGTCAGAGTGGCCGAGAGGCTCCCCGCACAGGACGTAATCAGATGGGACGGGCACGGGTCTGTAGAGCAGGTGGTTGCCCTTGCCGCGGCCAGGATTTGATTAATCTCCTCTGAATTCAGGGCCTTGAACTGGTCGAGTTTCAGGCTAGGCGATGGAGCTGGGTTCTTACCCATCCCGCCTCCTCCCTCAGGTATAGAGGGTAAATCACGCCTGAGGGCAATTGTTTTCTCAGTGAAGAAGACTTGAAATTCTTCCGCTGAGATAGCTGAATTTTCATTGTCTCTCGGGAGTGAGTTGGGCATAGCAGGGTCTCGAACGATCTTAAAGATCTGTGCTGGGCGCGATCTTGCCGCCGCTATTAAGGAGGAGTTATAGGTCTTCTTGGCCTCTTTGACCGCCCGTTCATATGACCTGCGCATGTCTCTGAAGGCTGATCTCGACGTCTGAGTTGGTTTCCGACGCCACGCACTCTCCAGCTGCTTCCGCCTTCGCTTCAGCAGTCGCAGGTCGTCCGTGAACCATGGAGAATGGACTCTTCGTGGCCGGATCAGGCATCTGGGGGTATTTGGTCGATGGCTTTCGACAAGACTGTGTTCCATCTGTCCACCCGTTGATTCAAGGTCCCAACTTCCATCGGCTCAATGGCTGCTGCGAAGCAGCTGGGGTCCATATGCCTCTTCTGGCGTGCCAGTATGGGTTTTGGCTCTGGCCTTGCTGGTAGGGGATTCTGATGTCGACCTTCAGAGTGAAATGATCCGACCAGGGGACCTTCGTTGTTACTTGCTGCGTAACCCTCAACCCGTACCCAAAGATTAGGTCTAAGGTATGTCCGGCCTGGTGTGTGGGGCCGGACTCCATCAAAATGAGACCTAATGTGTCCATGGATCGGATGAACTCCTTCACTAGTGGGGATGGCATATTAGCGTCTGCAAGGATGATAAAATCACACAAAACAATGAGACTAGGGAATCTAAGTGTCCAATCCGCAAGATCGAGCAAATTGAGTAATCTCTCCTTCGGGGTCCCGGGGGAGCGATAGATTAGAAGAATCGCTAAGCACTCCTTAGCTTTTAGGGTGATTCCCAAACACTCCATGCCCGTGATATTCGGAGCCTGGATAACTGTCACCGGGATGTCATCCCTAGCTACTATACCCACTCCTCCTCCCCTACCACCAGTTCTCAGTTGATGGAACATCCGGAAACCCGGAGGGGACAGCTCATGGAGAGGTATAGTGTCTCCATTCTGTGTCCAGGTCTCCGTGATGCAGTTAATATCTGCATCTTGCTCTATGATGAATTCATTCAAGGTGGCCAGCTTGTTCCGTATCGATCTGGCGTTGAGGAGCAGGAGTGATGAACAGGTGGGAGGTGGTGTCGGGAGGAGCTTTGTTGGGGACGGGTCGCAGGAAGGGGGACGGGTGGTGCTTCCTACTATTCTCATGGTTCCTAATTAGAGGTCAGCCCTTGAGTCCAGCTTTCCTTTTACCTGTAACTGTTGGGATTTTTCTCCGCAGGTTGATGGACTCAGTAGAGGAATGTGGATAATGGTTGACAGTTTTCCGCCTTTGGCCCAAGATCTTGAAGGGCATCCAGTTTGCGGCAGACCCCGTGAAAAGGGGGAGTCGCCGTAGCAGGCGGATTGTCCATATCAGAAGACCTTACGGGTTTCATGGTTGTAATCTTGTCGCACTCTATAAATTGGTTGATCGGCTTGGAGGTCGAACCGGTCCGAACTTCCTTCTCCGGACGGCTCTCCTTCCGGCCAAAACCCACCCCCCAGAAGGTCCGTGAGCGAAACGACCTCTTCCGAGTCTCGCTAGCCTTCCCTCTCCTCCTCGGGCCATAGGGAGCCATGTTCTTACAAGGATGGCCATTCTGGCGGCGGCCAGCTCCTACTTGTGGGCTGGCGATGTTCTCCCCTCTATCCCGCGAGGGGGGGCTCCGGACATCTGGCAATGGGCCAGAAAAAACTGATCTCGCGCTGGTCCGGGCGATAAGTGGAGGCAAACGGGGCCAGACGTTGGGGCCTTAAGTTGAGGACCGGGCCTCCATTATTTGTGGTTTCCACGTGCCCTAGGATACTAGTATCCACAGAGACTCTAGACTGAGCCGTTTTTGGGGATGATGGCTGGTGTAGTGAACCAGTGGCTCGGCTGCGCCTCATCTGAGCCCGTCTTCGTCTGGCCTGGCCCGGTCGATTCTTTTTTAGCCTCTTTTGGTTATTGTCCAGCAACGTAGGATGTTGGCGCTCAATCAGGGACGGCAGATCCACTGGGAGGCGACGAGCGCGGCGCCTGGGCCGTTCCCCTGGGGCCTTTGCCAGGATCTGGGAGATGTTTAGATCCTCTGATGGAGAGCCAGAGGGCTGCAGCTGCTCTGGCAGGTTCTGGTGGTCAGTGCTAGGCATATCTGGACCCAGTAATGTACATGCCAGGGTGTGGGAGATGTTTAGTGCCTCTGATGGAGAGCCAGAGGGCTGCAGTTGTTCCAGCAGGCTCTGGTGGTCAGTGCTAGGCATATCTAAATCCAGTGATGTACAAGCCAGGATCTGGGAGGTGTTTAGAGCCTCTGATGGAGGGCCAGAGGGCTGCAGCTGCTCTGGCAGGCTCTGGAGGTCAGTATTAGGCACATCTGAACCCAGTGATGTAAGCAGAAGTGGTGGGGCTAAAGACGCCGAGCAAAATGAGCTCGGCGCCATGTTGGGGCCTGCCACCGACACCCTCCCTGCCAAGGATAGAGACCTCTGAGGGCCCAAAGCCCTCCATGGGCTCCACCATGGGAGAGCCGCCAGCTCCCTGTCCTCTACGGCTGGTGGGCTCCCGGCTGTAGCTCCGTCCAGGGCGGCCTGAGAGGCTTGTTCGCAAGGTGCTGGGGGTTCCTTCTCCTGCTGCTCTACCAAGAGGTGCGGCCCTCCCGAGGGGCCTGGGAGCAGTTCGCCCCGGGGGCCAGCGGGCGGCTCTCCTACCTCTCCTCCCTCAAGGTCCGCCGATGTCAGATCCCGGCCTGTACCACCTGGAAAGGAGCTGGGGCAGCGGGGGGACGGGGGAGGCGACTTCACTCCCAGCCGGGCGACCAGCCGCTCAGCCAGCCGACCGAAGGCGAGAAGGAGGGAGGTGAATCCACGTATCGAGTCTTGCAGGCCCCAAGGATCGATCTGGGCCCGGGCCCCGTCAGCTCCAATGGGGGAAGGCTCGGCTGCCTCCCACTGGATGGCAGGAAGGGTGGGGGCTCCAGTGTCCACTCCCGGTTCCACGTCTGTGCCCAGGCCCGGCCAGGGGACTGGGGACTGTGGCAGATGGGTCCTAAGGATGGTCCTCCTTGGCAAAGTGGCGGCGCCTGAGCCTGCCCGGATCCTGGCTGCTAGGGCCGACTCCAGGCCGACCTCCAGGACGGCCTCCGCTTCGAACTGTAGGGCTTCCAACGGGAGTGAGGGGCCCACCAGCGATTCCCCCGGAGGCCAAGGGCTCACCCCGAAGTTATGGAGGCCACCCTCTCTGCCAGGGGTGCCAGGAGTAGTTAGCCTCACCAGCGAAGGTGTTGAGCCGGTGGAACCGAAAGAGTCCCCGAGGCCCCAGCGGAGCTCTGCGTTTCTGCTGCTGCTCGGCGCGGCCATGTTGGTCCAAAATTTTCAATCACACCATAACACAATTTTTGCTCCTGGGTTATAGATGTCATTTCCTAGTTGGTTCTGCCATTAAAACAGGGAAAACATTCATTAAATCTTTAAAATTTATTTTAATATAGTGCTTTATCTTTTGTATAATGTTGGTGTAATGTGTTGTATGTTGTTGGCTTCAAATTGCTGCCATTCTAAGCTGCCCTGAGTCCCCCTTCGGGGTAGTAATGTTAGAAATAAATAATAAATAAAAATAAACTGACAAAACTTTGTTTTGGTGGGACATCCAGTAGCACATTTTGCTCTAGTTTTTCAATCTCCTAGGGCAGTAGTCCCCAACTTTTTTTGACCAGTGACCACTTGACCATAGAACAATTTGACTATGGACCACTTGACCAGGGACCACTTGACCATAGAACACTTGACCATAGAACACTTTGACTAGGGACCACTTGATCATTGACCACTTGACCATAGATCACTTTGACTAGGGACCACTTGATCAGTGACCACTTGACCATAGATCACTTTGACTAGGGACCACTTGATCAGTGACCACTTGACCATAGAACACTTTGACTAAGGACCACTTGACCAGGGACCACTTGACCAGAGACCACTGTCCAACATTAGTACCAAATCAGTTTTTGGTCAACTTTAGATTCAGATTGGTTATTTGTGGTGATGATTCAGAAAACTGCATTGGATAGTCTACATCAGTTCTAGTTTCCAATACACGAAATACAGGGTTAGGTCCTGGAGGCCCAGCCCTCCTCTAGATTTCTTATCTATCATAACTTTTATTTATTTATTTATTTTTATTATTGTGGCTTTTAGGCTGCCGACTCCCGAGGGCTCGCGGCGGCTCACAGCAGGGTTAAAAACATCAATATCAACATAACAATTAAACAGCAGCAATAACATTAAAATACATTAAAATACAGCATAAAACAGATAAGGAAGCAGCATCACACCCGAACGGACGAAACAGCATGTTAGAGGGCTTACTCATTGAAGGCCTGCCTAAATAGATGGGTTTTGCAGGCCCGTCTAAATTGGAGTAAGTCCCTCAAGGCCCTGGTGCCGGCCGGCAGGGCGTTCCATAGCGTAGGAGCTATAACCGAGAACGCCCTCCGACGGGTTGCTGTCAGGTGCGCCGACTTTATTGTTGGTATTACCAAAAGGTTGGCATCTTCGGATCGGAGTGGTCTCGGAGGGCAATAAGGGGTGAGGCGGTCCTTCAGATACGCTGGCCCCAGGCCATATAAGGCCTTAAAGGTAAGAACCAACACTTTGAAGGCGATCCGGTGCTCGATAGGCAGCCAGTGCAGATCCTGCAAGATTGGTGTTATACGGCAACCTGCTGGAGCCCCAGACAGGAGCCGGGCGGCAGCGTTCTGCACCAGCCTGAGCTTCCGGATCGCCGACATAGGAAGGCCAACGTAGAGCGCGTTACAGTAATCTAGCCTCGAGATGACCGTGGCTTGGATCACCGTGGCTAGGTCGCTCGGGAGAGGTAGGGGCCAGCCTCCTTGCCTGGCGGAGATGGAAGAAAGCAGCCTTGCTGACCATGGAGACCTGAGCCTCCATGGACAGCTGGGAGTCCAGATGGACACCCAGGCTCTTCACCGACGGCGCTGGATGCAGCGCCGTCCCGTCCAGGGTTGGAAGCCGGACATCCACCCCGCCCGGGCGGCCCGGCCACAAGATCTCCGTCTTCGCCGGATTCACCCCCAACCTACTGGCGCGCAGCCATCCAGTAACGGCTTCGAGGCAATGCTGGAAATTATCGGGGACGGACTCCGGTCTGCCCTCCACCCTCAGAATGAGCTGGGTGTCATCAGCGTACTGGTGACAGACCAGCCCATAACTCCGCACCAGCTGTGCAAGCGGCTGCATGTATATGTTAAATAACAGAGGGGAGAGGATGGCCCCCTGAGGGACTCCACAAACCAATGGGGAGCCCTCGGAGACCGCCTCACCCCTCCTCACACGCTGAGACCGCTGGTGGAGGAAGGAGGTCAGCCATTTAAGGGCTGTCCCCCTCACTCCAGCCATGGCCAGGCGGTGGATCAAAAGATTGTGGTCGACCGTGTCAAACGCTGCCGTGAGGTCCAATAACACGAGCAGCGCAGACCCGCCTTGGTCGAGCTGGCAGCGGAGTTGATCTGTGATGGAGACCAGAACCGTCTCTGTCCCGTGCCCCGAACGGAAGCCGGACTGGAAGGGGTCTAACCATGTTGCATCATCTAGGAAGGATTGCAGCTGCTCCATTACTGCCCTCTCAACCACCTTGCCCAGGTATGGAAGATTCGACACTGGGCGGTAGTTGGAGGGAACCGCAGGGTCCAATGATGGTTTCTTCAGTAATGGAGCTACCACCGCCTCTTTTAAGCACTCTGGAAAGACTCCTTGCTCAAGGGAGCTGTTTATGATATTCAACAGAGGCCCACGTAACCCCTCCAGGCAAGATCTAACAAGCCAGGAGGGGCACGGGTCGAGGGAGCAGGTGGTAGGGCGAGCTGCAGCCACTATCCTATCAACAGCATCTGCGTCCAGTGGCCGAAACCGGTCGAGGGTGGGCCCGGCGGAGGGCCACGGGGTCTCTAGCTCTCTTGCTGTATCAATTGTGTCCGGAAGGTCCCGGCGGAGGCTCAGTATCTTGTCTGTGAAGAAGCTCTGAAAGACACCGGCAGTGAGGGCCTGATCACTATTTTTTGGGACGGTAGGGACCGTCGTCAGAGACCGAACTACCTTAAATAATTGAGCCGGGCGTGAGCTAGCAGACGCTATCAAGGCAGAGAAGTGTTCCTTTTTGGCTGCCTTGACAGCATGCTCATAGGTCTCTTTAAAGAGCTTATAAGCTGATAGTGAGGCTCCGTCACGGAGTTTCCTCCACTCGCGCTCTAGCTGTCTCCTCTCCCGCTTCATGACCCTAAGGTCCCCTGTATACCAGGGGGACCGATGATTGCGGGATCGGAGAGGGCGCCTGGGGGTTTGATTCTCGGTCTTTTACCGTCCCATACGAATTTTGCTATTTCCCTTTTCCATGTTTTGAATAGGCTCTTATTTCTGATGATTGGTATGTTCTGGAAAAGGTAGAGAAGCTTTGGTAACACGTTCATTTTAATTAGTGAAATTCTCCCTAGTAGGGAAAGTTGGAGTTATTTCCAGTTTATCAGATCTTTCTTAATGTTTTTCCAGCTTTCTTCGTAATTGTTTTTCAACAGCTGTGAGTTTTTAGCGGTTAGCCATATGCCTAGATATTTAATTTTTGCAGAAATGTTGTACCCGGAGATCTTTTGAAGTTCTTTTCTCTTAACTGACATGTTTTTTGTCAAAATTACCGATTTTTTCTTATTTATTTTAAGACCGGCTACCTGGCCATATTCTTCTATTTTTTTTTTTTGCCATGCATCTATTTTGTTGGTCGGGTCCTCTATTATGCAAATCATATCGTCAGCATAGGCTCTTATTTTATAGTCTTTTTTGGCAAACTGCAGGCCTTTTACTTCTCTGTCTTTTCTAATAGCCCTTATTAAAATTTCTAATGCCATGATGTAGATCAAGGGAGAAAGAGGGCAGCCTTGATGTGTACCTTTGGTGATTTTAAATTTTTCTGTTAGGAGACCGTTTATCAGAATTTTTGCTTTTTGGTCTGTGTATATTGCGTTAATTGCATTTTTGATTTGATAACCTATATCCAATTTTCCAAGCAGTAGTTTGAAAAAAATCCAGTTTAGGTTATCGAATGCCTTTTCCGCATCGAGAGCTGGTAATGCCAGTTCCCTTTGTGTATTAGATTCGTAAAACTCGATAGTGTCCAAAATTATGCGGAGATTGTCTTTTGTGTTTCTGTTTGGAAGAAAGCCCGCCTGTTCTTCTCCTATCCATTTTGACAGGAATGATTTAAATCTATTCGCCAGGATATGGGTGAAGATTTTGTAATCTACGTTGATTAGTGAAATTGGCCTAAAGTCTTGTACCCCTGGGGAGTCTGATGTTCCTTTCTTTATTAGTATTATTATCACTGCATCTGACCATGTAGAGGGGATGCTTTCTCCCTTTAACACGTTGTTCATTATAGTTTTGAGGTGTGGTGAAATTTCTTCCTTCATGGATTTATAGAATTCTGCAGTGAGGCCATCCGGCCCTGGGGCTTTATTCGGATCTAGCTGATTTATGGCTATCTCGATTTCTTTATCTGTTATCTCTTTGTTAAGATCAACTCTTTCTTCCTCTGTGATTTTTTGACTATTCTGTAGGGATATGTATTGTGTTATATCGTCTTCCGATATCTTGTCTTTGGTATAGAGTTGTTTATAAAATTCTAGGAATTGGGATCTTATCTCTTTTTCCTTTGTAAAGGTGGTATCTTCCGATTTGATTTTAGAGATGTGTTGGTGTTGTTTCTTTTTCCTTATTCTTCTTGACAACCATCTCCCTGGTTTATTTGCATTTTCAAAATTGTATTGTTTCACAAATTTGTATTGTTTGGCTATGTTTTCCACTTCCAGAGAGTGTTTTCTTTTCTTGAGATCCATTAACATATTGGCAATGTCTTGTCGTGTCGGGCATTTCTTCAGTATATTTTCGTTTGTTTGAATGTCCCTTTCTAAAATCTTTAGTTCTTTTTCTTTCGCCTTCATTTTGGCACTATTCTGGGCAATAAAATGTCCGCGCATCACCGCTTTTAGTGTATCCCAGATTGTTTGTTGTCTGATTTCTCCAGTATCATTTATCTCAAAAAATTCTCTTATGTTTTCCTTCTTTTTCTTAATGTCCTGTTCTGTTTTTAATAGGTTTCCATTCAGTCTCCATCTCGATTTCTGTCTTGGGTTTAGAGTTAATTCCTTGTGGGACATGGTCTGAATTGTCTCTCGGTGTAATTTTTATATTATGACTGACTGACTTTATTATTTCTGAGTCGCCCTCCACGTTAGTGCTCCAAGTGACCTTACACACAACAATTCCACAATTAAAATAGAGTATTTAAAACTAGATTAAAATATTCAGTGGTTAAATGCAGGGGCCAGGCTCGGTATTTGAGTTCCTGGTTCTGCATTAACCATGGGCTTTCCTAAATAGCCAGGTCTTCAGAGCGGTCAGGAACTGGGGCAGGTCGAGGGAGGCTCTCTGGTCCGGTGGCATCGAGTTCCAAAGAACGGGGCCACAATGGAGAACGATCTCCGTCTCGTGGTCTCCAGGTGGGCCTCTTTCAAGCCTGGTACGTGAAGAAGGTTCTTGTTTGCTGGCCGCGGGGTCCTTGAATAAGCAGGCATCAACAAGCGGTCTTTTAGGTATGTTGGGCCCCGGCCCCGTAGGGCTTTGAAAGCCAAGGTCAAGGTCTTGTGTAAGGCTCTATACTCAACGGGCAGCCAGTGCAGGCGCTGCAGAGATGGTGTAATGTGGCATCTCATCGATGTTCCTGTGAGAAGCCTGGCGGCCACGTTCTCCACTATCTGGAGCCTGCGGGTTAGTGACCGGGGTAGACCTACATACAAAGCGATTACAGTAATCCAGCCTTGATGTAACCGTGGCATGGATTACTGTAGCTAGCGGTTCCGTCGGAAGATAGGGCGCCAATTGTCTCGCTTGGCGCAGGTGGAAGAAGGCCCTTTTGCTCGTGGAGGCAACCTGGGCCTCCATCGACAATTTGGAGTCCAGGATAACACCAAGGCTTTTTACTGAGGGGGACGGAATCAGCGGTTCCCCTTCAAAGGGGGGCAGCGAGAAAGGTGGTTCTGGGCGGCCCGGCCATAAGATCTCCGTCTTTGATGGATTTATTTTAAGTTTGTGGGCGCGGAGCCATTTTGTTACTGCTTCTAGGCCTCGAGTGAAGTTTTCGGGCACCGAAGTTGCGCCAGGCTCCAGTTTCAGTAGGAGCTGGGTGTCATCGGCATATTGGTAGCACCCTAGGCCGAAGCTCCGGGCTATACCAGCCAACGGCCAAACATAGATGTTAAACAACGTTGGTGATAATATGGCGCCTTGGGGCACTCCGCATTCGAGGAGAGATTTCCTAGATGTTTGGCCTAGTCATTCAACTCGCTGACTACGTCCGCGCAGGAAGGAGCTAAGCCAAGCTAAAGCTGTTCCTTGTATCCCTATGGCGGCAAGTTGTCGTATCAGCAGATCATGGTCCACCGTGTCGAATGCGGCGGTAAGGTCCAGCAATACCAGAACTACTGAGCCTCCCTTGTCTAGTTGGCAGCGGATATCATCCGAGATGGCCACCAGGACGGTCTCGGTCCCGTGCCCGGGGCGGAACCCTGATTGAAAGGGGTCCAAGCCCTCTGATGTCTCAAGGAAGTTTTGTAGCTGGGTTGCTGCCGCGCGTTCGATCAGCTTACTGAGAAATGGGAGGTTTGAGACGGGACGGTAGTTCGCTGGCATCGCTGGGTCCAGATTGGCTTTTTTCAAGAGTGGGCGGACCGAGGCTTCTTTCAAGGCATCCGGGAAATTCCCTGCTCCAGGGAGTGATTTATTATCTGCATCAGGGGAATCGAGAGCCCCTCTGCACAGTCCTTAACTAGATGGGATGGGCAAGGGTCCATGGAGCAGGTAGTCGCCCGTGCTGTGGAGATGATTTTATTAACTGCCTCCAGGTCCAGGGCTTTGAAGTGGTCAAATATCTGGTTAGTTGGTGTATGCAGTTCTTCTACCCTCTCACTCGTATCTTCAGGCACGGATAGCAGGTCTAGCCGAAGAGCGGTGATTTTCTCTATGAAGAATTCCTGGAATTCCTCTGCTGAGATGGCTGGAGTATCCCTGGTTTTTGGCTGCGGATTGGTGGTGACCAAATCTCGGACAATCCTGAAAATCTGCGCTGGGCGCGATCTCGCAGCTGTTATTAGGGAGGTGTTGCGAATTTTCTTTGCCTCTTTTGTGGCCCGCTCGTATGTCTTGCGCATGTTTCTGAAGGCTGTTCTTGATGTCTGGCTAGGTTTCCGCCGCCAGGCACTCTCCAGTCTTTTCCGTTTGCGCTTCAGTGACCTCAGTTCTTCAGTGAACCACGGAGAGCGGAAACTGCGTGGTCGGAAGAGGCGTTTAGGAGCTATTTGGTCGATAGCCTTAGACAGGGCTACATTCCACCTTTCTACTTGGTCGTTAAGGGTACCTCTGGGGACTTCCACGGACTCTATGGCCGACGCAAATCTGGTGGGGTCCATGAGTCTCTTCTGCCGCGCCAGGATAGGTTCTGGATCTATCCTTGGTGGTAGAGGAATTTTGATGTTAACCTTCAGGGTAAAATGGTCTGACCAGGGGACCTTAGTTGCGAGTGACTTAGACATCCAGATCATGTCTATCCGCGACCATACTTTATGACGGTCTGAATAAAAAGTAAAATCCTTTTCGAAGGGGTATAGGTGTCTCCAAGAGTCTATCAAGTTGAACTCATCTTTTAAATTGAAGAAGGTTTTAGGGAGTGTGCCATGCTCGTTTCCAATTGATTTTTTAGGCTTTCTACTTTTGTCTAGCTCCATTGAAATCCCCAATAATAATTAAATTGTCGTGTTGTATATTTTGTATATTTTCTTTCAAGAATTTTAAGAATTTTGTTTTCGCCCCGTTTGGAGCATAAATGTTACAGATCAATGTTTTTTCCTCAGAGTTGTGTAGAAGGACCCCTATCACTCTTCCCTCTGTATCTCTAAATTTAAATTCTGATGTGATTTCCTCAGATATGTAGGTGACCACCACTCTTTTTTTCTGATCAAAGGATGAGTAGTATTCTTTTCCTAGCTTCTTTTGTTTTAAATATGAGACAAATTTGTGAGAGATATGAGTCTCTTGGAGAGCCACAATTTGAAAATTACCTTTATTGATTTTATGGAACACACGTTTTCTTTTATTTGGGCTGTTAAACCCATTTACATTAAGCGAGTATACTTTCCATTGTCTGTCTCCCATCTTCAGGGTTTTTGTCTACCATATCATCTTCGTCTTTGTCTTCCGTGTCCTCTTTTCCTTCCTCTGTGGCTAATTCGTCCATATCTAAACTCTCAGTCTCATTTACTTTAGCAGCTGCCTCGTCCATTTTTTGTTCCTCTTCTTCCAGGGAGTGGACCCGTCGTCTTTTCTTTTTCTTATGTTTTCTTGGTTGGTGTTGATCCGATGTTGGGGTGGTATTCTGTTTTTTTAGGCGTTTATAAAAGTCTTTAGCTTTTTCTTCTGTTGTGAGCCAATGTTTCCTGTCTTTGTAGGTCGTCATAATTCCCTCCGTCTTCTCCCACCTGAACCTGATGTTAAGTCTTTTCAATTCTTCCGTTAAGAAGGAGTATTTCTTGCGTTTGTTCAGGGTGATCTGTGGAAGCTCTTTCAAAACTATAATTTTTCTCCCATTGTATATTATTGGTTTTTTTGTTGGTTATATGTAGTATTTCATCTCTTAGGGATTTTTAACAACATTAGCTACAATATCTCTTGGTGTTTTATTTTCCTTAGCGTAATTGCTTTGGATTCGATATGTTCTGTCGATTTCTTTCCCCATATCTTCTTCTGTTCTATCCAAGGTATTCGCTAGGATTTTTGTTATTGTCAATTTCACATTTTCCTGGGTTTCTTCTATCAAGTATCTGAATCTCAGCTGCTTCTCCAGCTCTTTTTGTTGGAACCTTTCCAGGGTCTTTTCCAATTTCTTCCCTAAAGAAAGAAAATCTTCTGATACTTGAAGGGTTCGATCTGCGGGTGGGCTGGCACGCCTATCTGTGGTACAAAAGAACGAGGGTGGAAAAGAACTTCGGCAACCACTTCGTCAGATCAGCCCTGTTGATAGTTTGGAATAAATACATTAGATATTTCTATATGAGAACCCCCCTCTGGATATCGCCCATAGAGGCAGAACATCGAAGACTGCAAGGATGGAACACCTGGCCAACCTACAAAGATCTACTGAATAAAATCAATGGGAACATAGAGTTAAAAACTCAAGAGGAATTAAAGCAAATATCAGAAAATATAAATTGGTTTCAATACATCCAACTAAGAAAGACCTTCATTCAAGATTTTAAAAAAGGGGCTTCCATGAGGGAGAAGACTTTTGGGAAAAAATAATCAAATCAGGGGAAAAAATATAACCAATATATACAACAAACTCCTGGAATGGGCTACCGAACCAGAAAGCATTAAAAATTGCATGATTCAATGGGCCAAGAACCTTGGCAGACAAATCAAACTACAAGAATGGGAACTGATCTGGAATAAGAAAATCAAATATACTTATTATTTATTTATTTATTTATTAACTTCGATTTAGTATACCGCTCACTCCGAGGCTCAGAGCGGTGTACAGAGGATGTATAAACACAGTGAGTATGATAAAACAGATTAAACAAATTAAAAACACATTAAGACATTAAAACAGTTAAAACATTTCGAAGCAACTTATGCGACAGACCTAAGAGAGAACTGGCTCAAAATGTTCCATAGATGGCATATCACCCCCCAAAAAATCAGCATCATGTATAAGAACAGCCAAGCAAACTGCTGGAAATGCCACAAACACGAGGGAAGCTACTTCCACATGTGGTGGTCCTGTCCCATAACACTCAAATATTGGAGAGCCATACATAAAACGACGCAAAACATATTAAAATCTCACTTCCCGTTGAAACCTGATTACTATCTCCTGGGATTGACAGACAAAGATAGAATTATGGACCCAAACAGCGAAAGACTTTTCACTTATATGACAACCGAGGCAAGGATCGTGTTTGCTAGGCTTTGGAAAACTGGCAAAATTCCACAAATAGAGGACTGGTTACACAAATTACAGGACATAAGAGACATGGACACTCTTACTTTCCTCCTGAGAAAAAATACAGGATCACCAATAAGACAAACAGACTGGAGCCCCATAGAGACATACAAAGTCAAATAACAGGATTTCAAAAATAGACTGACTGACTGACTGACTGACTTTATTATTTCTGAGTCGCCCTCCACGTTAGTGCTCCGGGCGACTTACATACAACAAATTCCACAATTAAAATAGAGTATTTAAAACTAGATTAAAATATTCAGTGGTTAAATGCAGGGGCCAGGCTTGGTAAGACTAGGAAGGCTAAATTATAGCCAATGTCAAGTATCAATAACAAAAACAATTGAAGAACTAAATAATTTTGGAGACACTAGGAAATGATGTAAACTACCTTAAGCCTGAATGGAAGTCAACTTGTTTTATTCCTGTTTCGTGCCCCCCCCCCTCTGCACAAATCCTTCCCTCCCTTTCTTTCATACCCTACCCCCCATACCATTGTACCTACCCCCTCTGCTTACCCTTATGTGATTATTGTCCAAATTGCATATTTTCATTGTGATAATTTCTGAAAACTCAATAAAAAGATATTTAAAAAAGTTCTAGTTTCCAATACAGAACATATACCATCTAGTAGTTGCTATCTGCTCACCCACAGAAAACCATATTTAATAATCTAGAGCTGATGTGATCTATCCAATGCAATTTTCTGAATCAGCACACCAAATCACTCCAGGAGCAGGCCTAAAAACAAAGACATTAAGGCACCTCTGCTTGCAGACGCCACATGGAATGGCTCTGCTCAGGGGGAGGGAGGGGGAGGAGAAGCAGCAGTCAGGAGGCTTGTTGTCATGCCTTTTGTGGGTAACCAGCCTCTCCCCTCCTGACATCCCCGTTGCCTCAGCACGATAAGAGGGTTTCGCAAGACCAGTCGCTCTCATTGCAATGGTGTAGTAAGTGTGAGTCCTTGAACCATATTTTAGTTCTTGGTGACCATGGGTCAGGAACCGCTGTCCTAGAGTCTCAACCAATTCAACCTAGTTTGTGGCAGCCATAGAAATGAAGCTTCTGGAGTAGAACAACTACTTTCCAAGTAAGTACCATACCATTAAATAGGAAATACTTTAAAACCAGGAACAGAAAAAAATTCAAATTTTGTTACAAAATGTTATTTTGTGTCCCCTTTTGAGTCCCTCAAGGGAGATAGATCAGTCTACAAATAAAGTTGTTTATTATTATTATTATTATTATTAAGTGGGATATATAAAAATATAATAATAATAATAACACATGAAGTAGAGTTTGTATGTAATGAAATCTGGAGGAAAAAAATCTGTTCCTGGTTTGAAAGTATTGTTATCTGTTTGTGTGGTACTTACTTTGAAAGTAGTTGTTATACTCTAGAAGCTTTGTTGCTGCCACAAACTATATTGAATTGGTTTAAACTCTATAACAGCCATGGGCAAACTTTGGCCCTCCAGGTGTTTTGTACCGCAACTCCCACAATTCCTAACAGCTAGTAGATTGTTGTAGTTGAAACACCTGGAGGGCTGAAGTTTGCCCATGCCTGCTCTATAAGGTATTCATCCATCAAAAGGCAAAGGCATTGAATTCTGGAGAACACTGGATTTCACAATTCTGGCTATGGGATGCTCAACCTGTATTTACTAGTAATGGGTCTGAAATTTATCCCATTCATTTTATTCATGTTTCTGTTTCGTTTCATCCATTCGGATGGCATGAAAGGAAAACGTCCCTCCTGAAACGAACATGCAAATGATATGAATGGCAGGGCCTGTTTTTCAGATAGATTGCATGGGACTTGGCAGAGCCTACAGCCAAGTGCCAAGTAAGGAGTGCTCCTTACTCAGTGCTCAGCTGCAGGCACCCAGGCGCTTTGGGCCTATGTGCCCAGGTCTGGTAGGGCCTGCAGCCGAGCACCGAGTAAGGAGTGCTCTTTACTTGGCACTCAGCTGCAAGCCCTGCCAGGTCTGGGCACATAGGCCATGAAGCCTGCACTCATAGGCCCTAAGTGCCTGGGCCTATGGATGCAGGTTTTGGGTCTATGGACTGGGACCTAGCAAGGCCTTGCAGCTGAGCGCCAAGTAAGAAGCGCTCCTTATTCACCACTCAGCTGCAGGACCTGCCAGGCCCCGGTGTGTAGGCCCATAGGCTGCACCCATAAGCCCGGACGCTTTGGGCCTATGGGTAAAGTTCCCCCATCCCAATGATGAAAACAAAAATGAAAAACAAATACCTGACCTCCCAATTTCAGGAGGCTCAGACAAAATGGATTGGGGGCTCCACCAAAAGCCAGAACATGAAATGGATCAAGGTAAGTCCCAAATGCACTTATATTTACTAGGGGTGGATATCTCCGGTCATTATCCTTAGAAAACCATTATTATTTCGTATTAAAATCAATTTAGACCCTAATTGGACCCACAGTCAGTGACCTTTCTAAATTGAACCCGGGTCAGCCATTTCCATAAAGGGAAATTACTATGTCGTTACTATGTCGTTTCTGCCCTTTATCTTTACCCCGGGGTTAAAAACACCCACTTTGGAGCGGATTGGCTTCCCCTGCGTTAGGTCCAACCCAATTTGACCCAATTTGGAGTGGATTGGCTTCACTCCACTCAGGGCCGTAGCCAGGATTTTGATTCGGGGGGAGTTTGGTTCAGGGGCTGAGACTGGGTGGAAGAGGGTCTACCCTAGCAAACCTTTTGTAATGTTATCCCAATAACCCCATTAATGTGGGATATAATGAGCATGGTGATCAGATCATGATATGAATAAACATAACAGTTTAAATAATGTACCAGTAAGGCCTTCTGGTGGACCACCTTGAGAATTTCGGGGCTGGAGCCCCCTTAGCCCCCCCCCTGGCTACATGCCTGACTCCACTAGACCTAACGCAGGGGAAGCTAATCCGCTCCAAAGTGAGTGTTTTAACCCACTTTGGAGCAGAATGGCTTTCCTCCGCCTTGGACCTAAAGCCTCCACTCTCCTCTGGCCAGCTGACACCCAAAGGGGGGTTAAAGATAACCCCCGTTTGGGTGCCAGCTGGCAACAGGTGAGTGCCAGGCAGCACTCTCCACTCTCCTCTGGCCGGCTGACACCCAAAGGGGGGTTAATGATAACCCCCGTTTGGGTGCCAGCTGGCGACAGGGAAGTGCAAGGCAGCATGCATGGCACCAATAATAATAACGGATTTTGTTATTAAGAAACAATTTCAAAATTTTCACTAAAAATTGCGTAACAGTTTCTATTTCAAGACAACTGTGGCTACTCCCCCCCCCCCCACGAGTTTAGAAACAATTTTTTACAATTGACTGCTGAGTTTTCCCTTGGATTCCCTTATCAAAATCAATCTTCGATTTATTATTTTGGTTTTATTGTTTCAAATCTATTTAACTGTTATATGTTATATGTTTTTAAGCATGTTACTTTGTAACTCTATATTGTGCTTGGGCCACATGTAAGCCATCCCAAGTTCCTTCAAAGGATTGGTGGCAGGATATAAAAATAGTTGTTATTATTATTATTATTGGGTGCATTTAACACGGTAGAATGAATGCAGTCTGGCACCACTTTTAACAGTCATGGCTCAATGCTACAGAATCATGATAATTACATTTCAATCTTTGGCCTTCTCTGCCAAAGAGTGCAAACTACAACTCTGATCATCTGGAGAGGCCCTACTCTCGCTCCCACCACCTTCACAGGCGTGTCTGGTGGGGACGAGGCAGAGGGCCTTCTCTGTAGTAGTTCCCCGACTCTGGAACGTGCTCCCCAGGGATATTAGACAAGCCCCCACTCTGGTACTTTTTAGGAGGAGCCTTAAGGCGTGGCTGTTCCAACTTCTCAAACGCGGTTGGTGGGGATGAGAGAGAGGGCCTTCTTGGTGGTGGCTCCCCGTCTGTGGAACATAAGCGACATACGATCAACACCATCCCTCCTGGCATTCAGGAAAAAAGTGAAATCTTGGCTGTGGGACCAGGCATTTGCACATTAGCACAATACAGCACTTTGGACTGGATTTGTAACGGCAAGTTGATGGATATGGCTCAATGATTCTGTTATGGTGGAAATACTGTTTTTAACTTAAGAGAATGTGTTAATGTTAATTGTATTTTAATGTGTTTTAATGCTGTATGTTTTTGGTTTTATATTGTATTTATTATGTTGGCATCGAATTGTGCCTTTTGTTAGGCCGCTCTGAGTCCCCCCTCGGGGGTAGAGAAGAGCGGGGTAGAAATGTTGGAAATAAATAAATAAACAAACAAATGTTCCAATGTGCCTTCCCTGAATAAAGCAAATAACGCCCTGCTGTGTTCAATCTCCCCAAATGTCCTCAGAAGCACTTTAATTGCCTGTTGGATATCTTCCCCACATTGTCCTTGAACCTTTCTGTTTTATACAACCTACCTCTGTCTGCATCCAGTTTTTAATTATTTTAAATTTTTTAATATTTATGTTTGGCCCGCCCGAAATGATTTTAAATTGTCTGTTATCGCTTATATTGAATTTTATTGATTGTATTGTTTTATAACTGCTGTGGTGTTGTTGTTATTATGTGTTATTGGGCTTGGCCTCATGTAAGCTGCCCTGAGTCCCTTTGGGGAGATGGGAGCAGGGTATAAATGAAGTTAATAAATAAATAATAAATAAACTCCCAAGATCCCATAGCATTGAGCCATATCAAACATATCAAATATTATCAAGCATTATAGCTACTGTGGAGATGCACTGTTCTTTATTAAGAGCATTCAGTGCTTGGCCTTACATAGCAGGGTGTTATTTGCCATGAGAGTCCCAGTTATAAATAGAATGAATAAATGAATGAATGAACAAGGATCCAATATGCGAGGGCGGGCCAATCAGTCCATGACTTTTTAAATTTCCTGCCTCTTAACTGAAAGGGCAACACTGCTCCTGTCAACAGGCATCTGTCAGTTGACTCATGTCAAAATTTGAACAAACATTTAGTTTGTGTTTGACAACCATTGATAGCAGACTACCATGTGATTTGAGGAGAAAATGGAAAAAAGTGGATTTTGTGTGCTCATTAAGCATTATTTTTTTGCGGAAAAAAACCATCACCCAGTCCAAGGCTAAGCTTAATAAATACTATGGGGACTCTGCACCATCAATTTCAATGGTAAAAAAAAGTGGTTTACTGAATTTTGTTGTGGCCGTACAAGCACAGAAGATGCCGAACGTTCTGGACGCCCAGTTGAGGTCTCTACGCCCGAAACAATTGAAAAAATTCACAATATGGTGTTGGCCGATCAGAGATTGAACGTGCGAGAGAGCATGGAAGCCATAGGCATCTCACATGGCTCAGTGATTTCAATTTTAAATGATCACTTGGGTATGAGAAAGCTTTCCGCAAGATGGGTGCCGCATTTTCTCAAAATCGACCACAAACGCAATCGTGTGACAATTTCGCAGGTGTGTTTGGCGTTGTCCTACTGCAATATGGACGAGTTTTGCACCATTTCATAACCATGGACAAAACGTGGATCCACCACAACACACCAGAGACCAAACAGCAGTCAAAACAGTGGGTTTCTTGGGGTGAATCGGTGCCAAAGAAGGCCAAGGTGGGTTTGTCAGCCAGTAAAGTCATGGTGGCCGTTTTTTGGGATGCGCGCAGTATAATCCACATTGACTACCTTCAAAAGGGTAAAACAATCAATGGCGAATATTATGTCAACTTATTGGGTCGATTTAATGAGGATTTTTTGCGGGGGAAACGATCGCATTTGGCCAAGAAAAAAGTTATTTTACATGAGGACAATGCAAGGGTGCACACATGTGTAGTTTCCATGGCAACAATCCATGAATTTATTTATTATTTATTATTTCAACTTCTATACCGCCACTTCTCGGAGGCTCGAAGCAGTTTACAAGCATAACATATAAAAACAGAGAACATAGAGTACTAATACAGGAGACAAATTAAACAATTAAAACAATTAAACAATTTGAGAACTTAATCCACAACATAGATATCTACTGGGAGAGATCCGATGGCCTATAGTTCTCAGAAAGGCCGCTTACACTCCAGCGCGTGGGGCCGAAGTGTAACTTAAGTCCCTTGCTGGGATCCGTATACTACCCTTAGGGGGAGAGGACCTGCTCTGCCCTGCTGGTTTTAAGGGCTGAAAGGCACATCTTGTTTCTATCCCAGATAACATGCTCTGGAGCTGGGGACCATTCTGAGATCTCACCCAGATCCTGTAGCCAACGTTCCAGAAAGTCCTAGGCCGAAAACTCCTTCGCCTCTTGGCTGGCCCCGAATTCCCCCGTTGACCAGGACCGGATGGAATTCTATGAGTTGTGCCCTCATCTGCCCTATTCTCTGGATTTAGCCCCGAGTGACTATTTCTTGTTTCCAAACCTGAAGAAATGGCTCAGCGGAAAGAGATTTGACTCCAACAATGAAAGCATCTCTCAGACAAATACCTACTGTATTTTGATGACCTCGGCAAATCTTATTTTTCGGAAGGGATAAAAAAATGGAGAAACGTTGGACAAAGTGTATAGAGCTCAAAGGAGACAATGTTGAAAAATAAAATGATTTCTTATAAAAAAAACCTGTGTTTTATTTGAAACTAGCTTGAAGACCCGGCGGTGCCCGGGTTATTTGAGAAAGACATTGTGTGCCAAGTTTGGTCCTTATCAGTTGTTTATTTGGCTTGCAGTGGTCTCGGGAAGTGAGTGAAGGTACTTGAAGTCCCATCATCCATTGCACATCCTCCGAACTGTACCAGAATGTAGAGTGGGTCATGAGGGCTCTGTGTGGCAGGTTTGGTGTTGATCAGTCATTGGATTAGGTTTGCAGCAGTCTTGGAAAGTGAGGGAAGGTACTTCAAGTCCCATCATCCATGGTCTGCCCTACTCTAAACTGCAGTAGGATGTAGAGTGGGTCACTGGGGCTCTGTGTGCCAAGTGTGGTTTTTATTTATTTTATTTATTATTTGGTTTTATATTCCGCCCCTCCCTGCAGGCTCGGGGTGGGTTACAACATATAAAACGGGCAGCATGCAACAGCCATGCAGCCCTACAATAAAACATTAAAACATTTAAAATTACATGTCACAACGCAGTAAGGAGGAAATACAGAAATACAGAAAGTGCCTTAGGTCCGGGACCCCAATAGGCGAGGCAATTTTGTCAGCATCAGCAGGCCGAGGGGCCTAGTCAAACACCTAGTTATAGGTGTTTGTTGGGGGCCGCAGTGGTCTGTGGTAGTAGAGGGGTGTGAAAGTACTACAAATCCCATCGTCCATTGGCAGCCCCCCCCCCAACCTCACCAGGATGTGAAGGCAGTTATGGGGGTTATGTGTGCCAAGTGTGGTCTCGATCAGTAATTAGATGAGGGTCGCAGCGGACTTTGGAAGTGAGTAGAGGTAGTTCAAGTCCCATAATCCATGGTCCGCCCTCCTCCCATGTGCCCCAGGACGTAGAGTGGGTAATGTGTGCCAAGTGTGGTCTGTTTTGGTCCTTTTAGGTGGCTGCAGTGGTCTGTGGGAACCAAAGTGTTGGAATGTACTACAAATCCCATAATCCGTGGTCCATGTCCCCCAAACCGCACCAGGACGTAAAGGGGGTGGGGAGTGGGGGTTATGTGTCCCAAGTTTGGTGCAGGTCCATCACCCGCACTGGTCGCTGTGGCCTGTGAAAGTGGCAGCCAATCAGAACACCGGCACATACATACAAACCCACCCACATACATACAAACATTCCGCTTTATTATATACTAGCTTGGGAACCCGGCGGTGCCCGGGTTATTTGAGAAAGGCATTGTGTGCTAAGGTTGGTCCTCATCAGTTGTTTATGTGGCTTGCAGTGGTCTCAAAAAGTGAGTGAAGGTACTTTAAGTCCAAGAATCCATGGTCCATCCTCCTCCAAATTGCACCAGATGTAGAGTGGGTCATGGGGGCTAGGTGTGCCAAGTGTGGTCTTGATCAGTCATTGGATGAGGGTTGCAGCAGTCTCAGAAAGTGAGTGAAGGTACTTCAACTCCCATCATCTGTGGTCCGGCCTCCTTCAAACTGCAGCAGGATGTAGAGTGGATCGTGGGGGTTCTGTGTGCCAAGTTTGGTCTTGATCAGTCATTGGATGAGGGTGGCAGCGGTCTCAGAAGTGTGTGAAGGTACTTCAACTCCCATCATCCATGGTGCACCCTCCTCTAAACTGCAGTCGGATATAGAGTGGGTCATGGGGGCTCTGTGTGCCAAGTTTGGTCTTTATTGGACTTGGTTCTGGGCCACAGTGGTCTGTGGGGAATGGTTTGAAAGTACTACAAATCCAATAATCCATGGAGGTACACCAAATCCCATCATCCATGGTCCACCCTCCTCCAAACTGCAGTAGAATGTAGCGTGGGTCATAGGGGCTCTGTGTGCCAAGGTAGGTTGCTGTCAATTCGGACCTTAAATAGTATCCCATTAAGTGAGGCCTAGCCGGGAAAATCAAGTTAATGAAACCTTACTGTCAATCCGGGCCTTAAACAGTATTCCATTAAGTGAGCCCTAGTAAGGAAAATCAAGTTAATAAAGCCTTACTGTCAGTTTGGGGCCTGGTCTGTGGGAAGTGAATTGGGTGAAGGTACAGCAAATCCCATCATTTGAGGCCCATCCTGCCCTAACCTGCTCCAGGCTGTAAAGTGGGCCATTGGACCTCTGTGTGTCAAGTTTGGTCCTGATCCGTCATTGGTGTGGTCCACAATGCTCTAAGGAAGTGAGTTAAAGTACTGCACACCCCATAATCCGTGGTGGTACTTCAAGTCCCATCATCCATGGTCCTCCCTACTCCAAACTGCATTAGAATGAAGCATGGGTCATAGGGGTCTGTGTGCCAAGGTTGGTTACTGTTAATTCAGGCCATGCACAATGTCCCATTAACTGAGGCCTAGTCAGGAAAATCAGGTTAATGAAGACTCACTGTCAATTTTGGGCCTGGTCTGTGATTTGGAGGGCTACAGTGTTGTCTGGGAAGTGAATTGGGTGAAGGTACAGCAAATTCCATCATTCGTGGTCCATCCTGCCCTAAACTCTCCTTTGGGGCCTGTAATGTAAATGGAGGTACTTCAAGTCCCATCATCCATGGTCTGCCCTCTTTCAAACTGCACCAGGATGTAGAGTGGGTCTTGAGGGTTCTGTGTGCCAAGTTTGGTCTTGTTCTCTCATTGTTTGGGGTCAGAAAGGGTTTTGGTCTGAAACTCCCACCATGCCTGCCTGCCTCAGGCCTTTTCCTTACCCCCTCTGCCACTGTAGAGCGTCGGAATGTTCATGTTGGCGACTGCCTCAGGCCTTTGCCTTATCCTCCTCTGTCAGTTTAGAGGGTCGGAATGTTCATGTTGGCTGGCCAATAGAGGCGTTATGCAAATGCTCCCTCAGTGGCAACCAATCATGTTGTCAGAATGTAGAGGCCGGGAGCCAATCAGAACGCTGCCACATACATACACACACACACACAAACCCACACACATACAAACATTCCGCTTTATTATATAGAGAGATATAGAGAAGAGATAGAGAAGTCACAGACTTATTGACCCACCCTTGTACTTTTGGCAACGAGGGCAAAGCAACAGCAATCCAAACCCATCCTCCTGGGGAAGAGAAACAGGAGACTGAGCAGAGTGATGGAGAGAGAGAGAGACTACATTTCCCAAAAGGCTTTGCAGCTCAGCCTGCTTGTGTGCTGCCTCTTTGGCCGGCCCAATCAGCGCCCAGGAAAGCGGGCGTGGAGAACGGCGTTCTCCTTGGCCAGGTACCCCGGAGGAAGGCGAGGCGATTGGGAAGCCATGGCTTCATCAGCATCAGCATCACCGCCACCTTTCTCCTCGCACCTGCCCGCAAGGGGCTGCCTCCTCCTCCTCCTCCTCCTCTTTTGTGTCCAGCTCGGGGAAAGCCAAAAGAAGAAGGAGGTAGACTTGCTAGCTTCTCGGGGTTTCCGTCCCTCCTGATCCTCCCTCCCTCTTCCCAGTACAAAGGCGAAAACAGGACCCAGCAACCCCCCTTGCCTCCCAGTTCCCACCACACTGCCAGCCAGCCTCTTGCTTCTTGAATCAAGCATCCTCTCTCCCTTCCTTGCAGCCTCAATTGTGCTCTTTGTCTTTCATCATCTCCCTTTGGGTTTCCTTGACTGTGGCTCTTTTCATTGTTGGTTAATTGTAGGGTGTCATAATAATAATAGTAGTAATAATAATAATTCAGGTTGAGTATCCCTGAATTTTTTGGATGTAGTTTTTTGGGGGGTTTGGGAGTCCCAGCACTTGCATGTGACCTAGTCCTCTCTTTCCTGTCCATAGGTAGCTTGGGCCCCTTCTACACTGTCATATATAATCCATATGATCTGCAATGTCGTTTCATATAATCCAGGGCCCTTACACACAGCCCTATATCCCAGAATATCAAGGCAGAAAACCCCACAACGGAGTCAGGATTCAGATTAACCAGTTCAAAGCAGATACTGTGCCCCAAGTCCCCTTGGGTGCGGGTTATAAATAAAGTTAATAAATAAATCAGTAAATATTGTGGGATTTTCTGCCTTGATATTCTGGGATGTAGGGCTGTGGAAGGGCCCCCAGATTATCAAGGCAAAAAAATCCCACGATATCTTCTTTGAACTGGGGATCCTTCCACATAGCCCTATATCCCAGAATATCAAGGCAGAAAATCCCACATTGTGTGAGTGTGGACTCAGATAACCCAGTTCAAAGCAGATATTGTGGGATTTTCTGCCTTGATTTTCTGGGATAAAGGGGCCTGGGTAATCTGAGTGCCCCTCCAGGCAGGCCCTATATCCCAGGATCCAATCCCAGGTTTTCTGTTTTAAACTGGATTATATGAGTCTGCAGTCCCAGATAATCTAGGGACGGGAAGGGTTCTGAGTTATCTGAGAGCCCCTCCTGACAGGCCCTATATCCCGGGATCAGATTCCAGATTTTCTGCTTTAACGTGGATTATATGACTCCGCACCGATATATATTCTGGGATAAACAGAAAACCTAGGATCAGATTGTGGAATATAGGGTTTGTCTAGAAGGGCCCCTCCACACAGCCCTATATCCCAGAATATCAAGGCAGAAAATTCCACAATATCTGCTTTGTACTGGGTTATCTGAGTCCACGCTGCCATATATTTCAGTTCAAAGCAGGAAATGTGGGATTTTATTCAGCCTTGATATTCTGGGATATAGAGCTGTGTGGAAGGGCCCTGGATTGCTGTGAGTTTTCCTGGCTGTATGGCCATGTTCCAGAAGCTTTCTCTCCTGAGATTTCACCCACATCTATGGCAGGCATCCTCAGATTTTGTGAGGTCTGATGGAAACTAGTCCAAAGTGAGGTTTATATATCTGTGGAATGTCCAGGGTGGGAGAAAGAACTCTTGTCTGTTTGAGGCAAGTGTTACTGTTGCACCTTGACTAGCATTTGATGACCTTGTAGCTTCAAAGCCTGGCTGCTTCCTGCCTGGAGGAATCCTTTGTTGGGAGGTGTTAGCTGGCCCTGATTGTTTACTGTCTGGATTTCCCCAGTTTTCAGAGTGTTCTTCTTTATTTACTGGCCTAATTATATATTTTTTTAAAAAATACTGGTAGCCAGATATTGTTCATTTTCATGGTTTCCTCCTTTCTGTTGAAATTGTCCACACGCTTGAGGATTTCAATGGCTTCTCTGTGTAGTTTGATATTGTGGTTGTTAGAGTGGCTCAGCATTTCTGTGTTCTCAAATAATATGCTTGAACAAAATCTGGTTACGAATATTTAAAAAAATCAGGGCCAGCTAACACCTCCCAACACCTTCCAGGCAGGAAGCAGCCAGGCTTTGAAGCAGCCAGGCTATTAAATGCTTATCAACGTAATCTATTGCAACATTCACACTTGCCTCAAGCAGACAAGAGTTCTTTCCCCCACCTGGGACATTCCACAGATACATAAACTCCACTTGCCTAGTTTCCAACAGACTTCACAATGTATTGTCAAAGGCTATCATGGCCGGGAGCACTGGTCTGTTGTAGGTTTTTCAGGCTGTATGGCCATGCTCTAGAGCAGTGTTTTTCAACCTTTTTTGAGCCACGGCACATTTTTTACATTTACAAAATCCTGGGGCACACCACCAACCAAAATGACACAAAATGACACTCTAACACAGTAATACATATAGTTTATTTATTTATTTACTATTTTTATATGCTGCCCTTCTCAACCCCGAAGGGGACTCAGAGCGGCTTACAGCAAACAGCAATACTGCCAGAGTGGCTTACAATGTACATATAACAATATTGCCGGAGTGGCTTACAGCAAACTGAAAAAACAACAATGTACATTACTGTCATAGCACAACATCAGCACTACACATCATATTGCACTACAACATATCACAATATTGTTAACAAATTATAATATACAAATTATAATATCACAATATAATTATTATATCACATTATCATTGGCAGTATTATACTGTGTTACATTACAACACTACCAATACCAAATGCATATACAACACACCATACCGTAATCATACTATTATTATTAGTAGTAGTAGTATTACATTACAATTATTATACTATAACATAATACAATATATTGACATTATAATACATTATATTAAATTATAATGTAATGTAACATTATATTATATCATATGATATTATTATATTATTTATAAAACAATAAATAACATTATTTATTTAAATAAAATAAAATAACTTATTTAAATAAATATTTTTTTAGAATTATTTTAAACACAGCAAGCCTTAGACGAAAGAAGGGGGAGGGTGGAAATAATAATATAAAACACAAAATAAAGTTAATATGTTTTAAATGTATTTATACACTCAGTGTGAAACCTGGACCTGTTTCGATGAGCACAACATAGATATCCTGGCAGGAATGGCGGAAAGACACAAACTTCCCACACAGAACTCCCATAACCAAGAGAAAATACTATAAGAGTTTGGTGGGCATTGATCTTGGGTTTTGGAGTTGTAGTTCACCTATATCCAGAGAGCACTGTGGACTGAAACAATGTCGGATCAGGACCAAACTTGGCATGAATACTCAATATGCCCAAATGTGAACACAGATGGAGTTTGGGGAAAATAGTGTGAGCATGTTCAGGAGGGGAGGGGGGGCAGGCAGGAAGACGTGACCCGTGCGAGCGCTACTGCGCAGACTCGCCCCAGAGCAAAGCGAGCAGAGTGAGGCTGGGAAGAAGGGAGCCCGAGTGGAGAAGAAAAAGTGTTCAGCAGGAGGGGGAAGAAAGGCTATTGGAGGTTCCAATTTCCCACGGCACACCTCATGATCGCTCATGGCTCACGGCACACTAGTGTGCCACGGCACCACTGGTTGGGAAACACTGCTCTAGAAGCATTCTAGAATGCTTCTAGAAATGGCCTTGCAGCCCAAAACCTGCAGCAACCTAGACCTGACAACTTCTGAGGTTGCCTACCATAGATGTAGGCGGAACGTCAGGAGAGAATGCTTCTGGAACATGGCCATATAGCCTGGAAAACTTAGAGCAACCCTATTGACCTCTTGCCTGGATGTTCCCAGACAAGAAGTTAGATTAGGTAATTAGATTAGGTAATCCTACCTTGTCAGCTCTCGCTCTCAACATTTGGACGTCACAGGGCTGTGTGTTGAGTCCTCTGCTTTACACTTTGTACCCCCATTTACCATATATTTATTTATTTATTTATTTACTCGGCTTCTATGCCGCCACTCCCGGCGGACTCGGGGCGGCTCACAACAATAAAAATATCACAAAGTAAAACAGCAGCACAAGATAAAACACACTAAAACATCATAAAACCTTATTAGCAATTACAACAATAATAGTTAAAAACAACAGGGTAAGATTGGCAACCCACGGGGGGTGCAACCCATTGTCCTACAATGCAACATTGTTACCAAATTTGTGGATGATACGGATGATACAACCGGGGCAGGGCTTATCTCTGAAGGGGATGAGTCTGTCGGGATGAGGTGGATTGGCTGCTATTGTAGTGGAGGGAGAATAATCTGGTTCTTAAAATCAATAAGACCAAGGAGCTATAGTCTATAGTCATAGTGGACTATAGAAAGAACAGACCAGAAATCCAGCCCTTGGCCAAAAATGGAGACGAAGTGGAGCAGATTACTAAATTCCTGGGTATCACAGTTAAGAAGCGTTGGTGAAGATGGGCCAGCAGAGACTGTACTACTTGAGACTTCTAAGGAATCAAATCAAATCAAAAACTTTATTACGGTCACAGACCAGCACAAAGCGGGCACAAGCGCCCTAAGAGGAGAAGGACAACTCCCCAGTAAACAGTTATTTAAAATCAGACTAGAAATCAGTATAAAAATATATTTTAAGAGACAGGATATTGTTCCCTTACGGTGTCAATCATCACCCGTCTGATATTAAGGGCAGCAGCACAGAACTTAGCAACACTGTAAGTCATTGCAGTGTTAGAGTCCGAAAGCAACAGGGTGGAATAACATCTTTCACTGCACCCTGGGAATCAACAACCGAATGAAAAACAGCTGATGACTTTCTACCGCTGTGCTATAGAAAGTGTCCTAACCCACTGCATCTGCGCATGGTTTGGTAATGGCACAGTGGCAGATAGGAAAGTGCTCCATAAGGTCACCACTTCTACACAGTGAATCATTTGTTGCCTTCTCCCATCTTTGGAAGAACTTTATAGGTCCCACAGCCTTAAGAAAGCTCAGAGCATTCTTGGGGATCCATTTCACTCGGAATACTTTTTAAAAAATGTCATTTGGCAGGTGGTACAGGGTGACAAAGGCAAGGACAAACAGACTGAGAGATCACTTTTATCCTAGAGCTGTGGCCATGTTGAACTCTATGGTTTCCCTTTGATGTGGCATTGGGGGCCATGTGTCGGTGGTTGGGGTGTGGAGTGTTGTTTTGTGTTGTGCGCTGGGGAAGGCATTTAATTTAATTGTGCAATAGCATAATGACAAGAAAGCTGTTCTATTTCAGAACTCTGGGTGAGGGATGCTCAATCTGCACGCACATG
The DNA here is from genome assembly GCA_030556195.1 of Anolis apletophallus. Lineage (NCBI taxonomy): Eukaryota > Metazoa > Chordata > Lepidosauria > Squamata > Anolidae > Anolis > Anolis apletophallus. Next base: position 27,466,779 of record JARBWK010000012.1, read on the forward strand.
TCATTTTGAGAATCCATTTTGGATGGAACATTGTTTTAATGGTGATGAATGTATATGATGTTTTTAATATTAACTGTATTTTAATGTATTGAATTCTAGGTGTATTTTAATGTATTTTAATTTTAACTGTGTTTTACTATGTATTGTGTGGCATCAAATTGTTGCCGTCTGTTAGGCTGCACTGAGTCCCCCCCTCGGGGGTTGAGAAGTAGCGGGGTATAAACACTGGAAATAAATAAATAAATTTATAGCAATCTTTGGTCCTTCCCTGCCTCCCCAGCAGTTCTGCACAGCAATGAAAGACAATGTCAGGCTGGATCTGCACTACCATATAATTTAGTTTCTGAATCCATTTTATCTGCTTTGAACTAGATTGTATGGGTCTGCAATGCTATTTAATCCAGTTCAAAACAGATAATCTTGATTCAGAAATTGGATTATATGGCAGCGTAGATGGGGACCTCACTTTGTAGAGCATCTTCACAAGTACCAAAATATATTCAGCATTAAAAGGCTGGATCTACAAGAGTGGTTATTAACCTGTGCTAGCTCCACCCCCTTGTATAGACCACATCAACTCTAGATCAGTGTTTCCCAACCGCTGTAGTGTGCCGCGATGGACCTCCTGCTGTGCCACGAGAAAAGCTCTCTGCCCCCTTCCTTCCCCCCTCCTCCTGCCGAACTCCTGCTGCTTGGGGGAGGAGGAGGAAGGGCCAAGGCGGCGGCGAAGAAAAAGAAGAAGGGGCCAGGGGGCCGCCTCCTTCGGCCATTTCCCCAGCCAGCCTCCAATCCGCCAAGACTCCCGCCCCTCACTCGCACTGCCCCCTCAAGGCTGGAGAAGCTGTGGGAGAGCCGAAGCTGGGGGGAGGGGGCGGGGCATGCCGTGGCCTGGCTCCGCCCCCTCCCCAGCTTCAGCTCTCCCACAGCTTCTCCAGCCTTGAGGGGGCAGTGCCAAGCCAGCATTGTGCTTGCTCTGCCACCGCTGGCTTGGCATTGCCCCCTCAAGGATGGAGAAGCTGTGGGAGAGCCGAAGTCGGGGGAGGGGATGGGGCATGGCGTGGTCTGGCTCCGCCCCCTCCCCTGGCTTTGGCACTCCCAGCAGCTGCTCCCAGCAGGCCACCATCCCCCAGCCATTCTTTACTGTGTTAGAGTGTCATTTTGTGTCATTTTGGTTTGTGGTGTGCCCCCGGATTTTTTTTAATGGTTGGGAAACACTGCTCTAGATTATTAAATATGGTTTTCTGTGGGTGAGCAGATGGCGACTACTGAATGGCATATGTTCTGTATCAGAAACTAGAGCTGATGTGGGCTATTCAATGCAGTTTTCTGAATCAGCACCCCAAATAACCAAACCACATCTAAAGTTGACCAAAAACGGATTCGTAATACTTTTGATACTAATGTTGGAGAGTGGTTCCTGGTCAAAGTGGTCTATGGTGAAGTGATCCCTGGTCAAAAAAAGGTTGGGAACCACTGACCTACACTAACGGATAATGCAGTTCAGTGTGGTAAACATGCATTTTATGGATATGCACCAGGCATGGGCAAACTTCGTCCCTTCAAGTGTTTTGGACTTCAAATCTCACAATTCCTAACATCTGGTGAGATGGCTGGGATTTTGGGGAGTTGAAGTCCTAAAACCTGGATGTCCATAGTTTTCCCATGTCTGGACTACACTGATCATATAGTGCAGATTCTAACTGCATTAAATGGCAGTGTAGATCCAGCCGAAGTCTTGAGACTGATGGTTTTATGCCTAGCGATATCGTAGGATCACATGGCTGTGGATTCTGAATTACAGTGAGCCCTTGGTATTCACTGAGGTTTGATTTTAGGACTACAACTCCTTCCCTTTGTGGATAGCAAAATCCATTAATGCACAAGTGCCGTTATAGTTATCCTGATATAAAATAGAAAAATCTAGGTTTGATTGAAAACGTATTTTCAAGCAATGGGTGTTTGAATTAACAGATGAAGAATCCATGAATATTATGCCTATAGATGAGTGACTGGGATTGCTGTAAAGGTCCTATGCCCAGGGGTTAACAGGTGCCTTCCTTTCAGGGAGAGAGTTACCACAAAGTCCAAGGACTAAGGCTCTTTGAAACAGTTAACAATATTTATTTCTTCAAAGTCACAAAATGCAGGTGACTAGAAATTGGCAAATTACAAAGTCAAAAGAGCCAGATGACAAAAATCAGCTTACTCAGTCCCTTTTTGCTCAGTCCGTGGGCGATGGATGGTGGTGCTCTCCTTCTCTTCTCTCTCTGGTCAATAACCACGGATGGTTAAAGGCCCCAGCTCCTGGATTCCTATAAAAGTGAAGGGCAAGTCCTTCCTATGATGAATCCAGGGCTGGCCGAAGGCGACTGGAGTCCCACACTTTCCTCCAAAACCTTCCAATATGCTTGAAATAAGCGAATGGACTCCAGCAGTTGTTATTTAAAGGGAAATGGCTGGTCAGGGCTGAAGCACCTGAAGACTCAGCCACCAGTCCCTGCAGCGTTGAAATCTCTGGTGGTCACTGAACAAGCAGAGAGGTTCCCTCCCTTTCATAACCTTTAGAATTGGAGGGAAATCCTGAGACACTGATTGGCTGGGATTCTGGGGTGACTTTTTGGAGGGAAAATACTGGGTGATGATTGGAGGAAGGAAACAGAGAGAATGAGCCCCTCCCAACCAGGGAAAAAATAACAACCCAGCCCCCAAACTGCACAGAGGCCAACAAATTGAGGCCCGTTAATCTAGCACAAGCACATCTATATATATAAAAGGGAAGTGGTAGTGCAACGGGGCAAATGGACAGGAAAACTAAATGCCCCCGAGGCACAAAAACCACCCAAAACATTAACACCAACCACAAGGTACATTAAGGGCACAAAAAAACCGCCCAACCTACCTCGCAAGACCCTAAAATTAGACCCCAAAACTGCCGCCATAGACCACAATGTTCACACACACACAAAATGGCCACCATACACACGTCACAATACCAAGCATGCGCAACATCATAATCCATGCCCCCCTGCCGCTTCAGAACACTCCTGAGACCAAGGGACAAGCTTCCCACGCAGGCCCACACAGCGCTCGGCTCAGAGACTCTACCATCTCCTAAATCCGGCACCGCAACGCGTGCCGGGATCAGCTAGTTATATATATAAACAGGCCAAGCTTAGCGCAGGCCGCAACAAATATGGAGTGCCACCTGTAATGGTCTCCGTTATAAGCCAAGCCAGAGTTCACTGTTTAGTTCCAGAATTTATTTAAAAATATGAAACTGTTCATTTGCAATATTAACAAATTTTTAACTCCTTGGATCGTGTAAATATCAGTGCTGTGCCCCCTGAAGTAGCAAGGTGGGTAGTGCCCTTAGCTTCTTTCATCTGAAACAGCTGTGGCCTCTGAGCATGTGGATACTGTTTTTTTTGTGGCAGATTCATAAATAATTAGATGGAAGCAGAGGGATGGAATTCCAGATCAAACAGTATCCTTCCAGGAACTAAATATTTCTTTTTCATCTTCTTTTTTTTGCATTTTAAAATTTTGGCATTGCCACTATTTTGAAAATTTATATGGCACTTAAGTCAATCTAAAACCAAATTGCTTGTAGAATTCTGTTTCTTGTCTTGTATTCTTGCATTTTTTCCTCCCCAACAGTTCAATATCGGTTAAAGGACTCAAACAACTGTTGCTGTTAATGTATTGGTGGTTTTATCACTTTGGCTTGCTTTGGATTAGCACCTTGCTTGAATTTTACTGTTTCAGAACTCAGAAGCATGTTTTTTTCTCCCATCTCCTCCAATTGTTATTGCCAGAGACCCTACTACTGCCCTCTGCCAGGGCAAGTTCAAAGTCTTGGGGCTTTTTAAAGCAGTGAACAAGATGGTACTCTGCTTCTGTCAGTTGAATTGTAGTTCAACATTGGCAATAAGATGGTTGCCATTGCAGTTTTGGGGCAGTATGGCAGTTCAGTGGGTTCAGAATAGGTCAACACACACTGCTGCCTCTTTTTAGCATTGTTTCCTGGGATCACTGTCAAATATTGGGCTCAGCTCTTCCCCCTACCAAACCAGAAGAATCCCGCATGCAAAAGGGCCTCCACACTTGTGTTTTTTGGTTTTGTGGATGCGATTATTCGTAGATTTGCTTAAGAGAGTCTCTTTAGGAGTTTCTAATTTCTCTAGGACAGTGTTTCCCAACCAATGTGCCGCGGCACACTAGTGTGCCGTGAGCGATCATCAGGTGTGCCGTGGGAAATTGGAACCCTCTTGAGTCTTGAATAAGCCACGCCCCTTTATTTCCCGCAGGCCAATCCCTTCGCGGTGGCCTTGAACTCCCGCCCGGTACCAAGGTGGCGGCGGCAGAGGTGGCGGGACCAGAAGGGCCTTCCCTGAGGGTACGCCAATGGAGTGGAAGTGCCTCGTCTGAGGCGATGCGGTGGCAGGTTTGCCTGACGGTGCTGGCGGCGGGCTAGCGCTGGTCTGGCTGGCCGGGGCGGTGGAGCCCCTGAGCCTGGCCCTGGCCGGCGCCGCCACCACCTTCGCCGCGGGCTTCCTCTCCTACGCGCGGCTCTACTGCCTCTTCGCCCACTGCTGCCACGATGCGGGGAACAATGGGGCCCGCCTCCGGGCAGGTACGCAAGCGGCCTACCGGGCCTCAGAGACTGTGACGTGACGTGGAAGTAGCCTCATGGGCTATATTATTATTATTATTGTGAACTATGTATTAACATAATATTATTATTTTCCCTTAGTATATTGTTATATTATCAGTATTTGTCATAGTCATGGTGTATATCGATATTGACTATGAGAGTAATGATAACAGTCAGGATTAACTTCTGTGTTTTACTGATAATATATTGTATGTACCTATAATATTTATATTATTATAATGTAATATAAGATAACCCTTTTAAAAATAATACAATATTGAAATAATATATTTTATATTACTTGTAATAGTAGTAATAATATTACAGTATAATGGTATAGTACAATATAGTTAGAGTGTCATTTTGTGTTATTTTGGTTGGTGGTGTACCCCAGGATTTTGTAAATGTAAAAAATGTGCCGCGGCTCAAAAAAGGTTGAAAAACACTGCTCTAGGAGACCACAGTGATGAAGTGGGTTAAATCTCTGAGCCACTGAACTTGCTGACGAAATGATCAGTGGTTTGAATCCAGGGAGTGAGGTGAGCTCACACTGTTAGCCCCAGCTTCTGCCAACCTAGCAGTTTGAAAACATGCAAATGTGGGTAGATCAATAGGCGGGAAGGTAACAGCACTCCATGCAGTCATGCCAGCCACATGACCTTGGAGGTGTTTACGGACAACACCAGCTCTTCGGCTTAGAAATGGAGATGAGCACCACCCCCCAGGGTCCAACATGACTAGACTTAATGTCAGTGGGGAACCTTTACCTTTACCTAGGTTCTCCAGGATTGCTTTATGGTCATCTGCTGTGAGAAGTTGACTATGGAGTTGTGCTGGAGGATCTTTGGATTCCAGAGAGTATTTTATGTCACTTGTAGTTCCTCCAGTGTCAATTTTCTGGTGGACGTTGACACTGGAGTGCCTAGAGATTCCTAGAAAGGTGTCTACTCAGGTCAAAAAATAGCATTTTTATTCACTGTCATGGATCCTATGCCCTTAGCCCATTAAATTTAGGATAACGGCAACACACCGATAAAGTAACATCTCTGTACTTAACATGAATACCCCCCCCCCCTGTTCTTCACTTAACTGCTAATAGGAATTAGAATCCCCAGTTTTACTCGTAATCATGGAAAAAGAGGGGAAAGAGGTTGAATTTCACATCCATTGGGCCAATTAATTACCCCTGAAAACCTTTAGTTTAGCTGTAAAAATTAGCAGAGTTCTGTAGCATATACCACTGGTTGCATTTGGACATGTTGACATTTGTAAGCCATTGTTTGTGTGACATGATGAGATGAGGTGTGCTTCCAGATTACCCCTGTTTGGTACGCTCTCCAAGGAAGAATGGCTAAACCAACTGGGAAGAAAATACTTCCTATTACATCTTAACTGGACCTGAATTTGTGCTTCTATTTTGAAAGAAACCAGCTTCGAAATCTATCTTCAAACTTTGGTTAGAGGTGTATCAATAAGGGAATCAACAATAACGGGAAGGTTTCTTTTGCAGATAGTGGGCTAAATAGGAGTCAGTCAGTATGTTGTATGAACAGGATCATCAGTAATTGTTTGGTGATTTGGTTTGTTGTTTTTTCTTAATGTGGCCACTGAATGAGACTGTGACTAGTCAGACTCTAATATATTATGATAAATATAAATTACTGGGAAGCAAGTTTAGAAATGACCAAATTTGAAGTACGGAAGCTTCAAATTTTCAGTGGTGCCTCTGGTCTCTTTAAATCCCATCCATTGTGATTCAGGATATATAAGCAGTCCCCAAGTTACAAAAAAGATAGGTTGTGTAGGTTTCGTCTTAAACTGAATTGTGAAAACAAGGATTGGTGAGAAAGCTTCAATGGTGACACCTTTTCCCTTCCTATGGGTGGATTTCTTTCATTCCCTGTTTCTCCCCTCTCCCCCCATTCTTAACTATAAGTCATTTGTAAGTCAGATGTTTGTAACTCAGGGGCTGCCTGTACACATGAGTAGAACATCATAATTTAAGATAATGGCAAATATTGTGGTTGGTGATCTTGGCAGCTATTAGGTTAAGGTATCCAATCATAACTATCTGTTTCCTGATTAATATAGAAGGGTTAATTTTCTAATAAAAACTGAATTTTGAGTGACTTTTAGCAGGGAACCATATGGCCTTATTGTTTTGGCCTCCGTCTGTCTGTCAATCTGGCCCACGTAAAATTCTTAGGATGTAGTATTTATTTTGATGAAAGTTCCATTGAAAATAATGAAAGTGTATTAGAAACAGGTTGTCAAAGGTTAAAGATTCCTTTCTGGAACCCAAAGGAATGCATTGTTCAATTCCTGAAGTGAAATCAAATGGTTCTGCATTAGACACCTATCTCCTTTGTTCTAAAAGGTGTCTGAGCAACAAAAGACTGGGAGATAAATCACCTTTCTCTAAGAGACAAATAACACACACTTTCCGAAAGTGGGGAAGGGAGCATTCTTTGACCTTCTGTGAGACGGGGAGAAAACAGCTTTATTGGCAGGATGGGCTAACTTAGCTGCTGCATGATTTGTTTACATAGTAAGTTTTGTTTGCTTGATACTAGTTACTAGGCTTGGTTGATTAAAAAATGTTCACAATTTTTTTTTCGAATGTAGAGGGTGCCGGTGGTTTGATTCTAAAGTCACTTCTGTATTTATTTATTTTTTTAAAGTCAGAACATTTTGAAACTTCCGAATCACTTCATTAATGGTGGATGCGATTGCACAATACGCAGATAACAGCACTGGCACTGGGTAAACTCCAGGGCCATCTCCTCTCATTTTTACACCAATCTTGATGAAACTTGATATATTGCTAAAACACATCCTCCTCTGTTAACATACTAAATTTCAACATGTTCAGATGATCAACCTATTTTAAAGAATTTTTTAAAACTATTTTAGAAATTTATTAAAATAAAAATAAAAGAGCAAAAACCTTGATTTTTAAAGGGAAATGACAAAAGCTTATAGGGGATCATTCACCCCAACTTTCAGACACATTCATACAGAAGTCACCTTTCTGCAGCTGAGGCCCAGCAAGGTTAGGAAATGTAGCATCAAGTCCCCATAACACACCCCAGAAAAAAGGGAGTGACCCCAATAAAAAATAGCAAAACTTTAGTGGTGAGCAAAAAGTAAGTTTCCAAAAAGGACTTATTCATTTCACCTTTCCCACACCTCCCAAACAAACTTTTCATTCTTCCTCTCTCTTCTCTCTCTCCAAACACTTCCTTTCTTTGCCTTCCTTCGTTTTCAAAAAACGCTTTCTCTGGCTCCAAACCCTTCCTCACTCAAAATCTTCCCTTCTCCCTTGCTTTCCTCCGGTCTCCAAACTTGCCTTCCTCCGGTCTCCAAAGTGTCCATTTGCTGGGCTCTGTAATCTTCTGTTACTCAAGACTTGTGTGTAGGACATAATGTAAGAGTCGACTCATACTATTGAAATTAATCCTATTCTTGTCATCTCATTAAAAAGAAAGACTTGTTAGATCAGTAATTTTAAACCTTTGATATGCCAGATATTTGGGGGTTCAACTCCTAGAATCCCTTGCCCTTGGCTATGCTGGCTCGGCTTCTGGGAGTTGAAGGCAAAAACATCTGGAGGACTGAAGGTTGAGAATTCTTATGAAAGACTGCAGGTGGAGAAACAATACAAACAAGAAGAGAATCTCCACATTTGATGTCCTTGGTAGAAATTTAGCACTCTACAGACTAAGGCAATGTCATTGGAAGAAAGAGTGAGGCATGCCCATTACCGTATTTTTCGCACCATAAGACGCAGTTGTTTTCCTCCCAAAGTAGGGAGAAAAATCAGCCGCGTCTTATGGAGCGAAGATGCAGGCAGGGAGGGGGGGAGTGCTGGAGCAGAGGGGGCGGCGATATACTCACGCTATATCCGCGCCCCGGCGGCTCCCGGGCGGCTCCCGCTGCGCCCGCCCATGCCCAGACTCCCGCCGCCGTGTCGTCGCAGCCAGCAGGCGGCGCGGAGGAACGGGGCGGAAGGGGGACTCATGGGGCCCCTCGCTGCTCACGGACCCGGAGGAGGAGGGGGAGGCCACGAGGGCGGCCCCCATGGAGATGCAGCAGCAGCAGCAGCAGCGCAGCAGCGGAGGGCCCGAAGTCAGAGGCGCATCTTCGTGACGTCACGAAGATGCGCCTCTGCCGAGGAGGAAGGCCTCGCCGACCGCGCGCTGTAAGTACGCCCGAAAGAGAGGCCGCAGGGAGGGAGGGAAGGAGGAAGAGGCCCTGCGGAGGCACTGCGGCCTCTTCCTCCTTCCTCCCTCCCTGCGGCCTCTCTTTCGGGCGCGTTTACAGCACTGCGCGCCGGGCCTTCCCTTCCTCCTCGGCAGAGGTGCATCTTCGTGACGTCACTTCATCGCGCCTCTGACGTCACGAAGATGCGCCTCTGCCGAGGAGGAAGGGAAGCCTCGCCGGCGCAGCGCTGTAAGTACGCCCGAAAGAGAGGCCGCAGGGAGGGAGGGAAGGAGGAAGAGGCCGCAGCGTCTCCGCAGGGCCTCTTCCTCCTTCCCTCCCTCCCTCCCTGCCTCTCTTTCGGGCGCACCACAGCGCGCGGCGGCGAGGCCTTCCTCCTGGCAGAGGCGCATCTTTGTGATGTCACGAAGATGCGCCTCTGACTTCGGGCTCTTCCACTGCTGCTGCTGCGCTGCATCTCCGTGGGGGCCGCCCTCATGGCCTCCCCCTCCTCCTCCTCGGGTCCGTGAGCAGCGAGGGCGCCCGTGAGTCCCCTCTCCGCCCCGTTCCTCCGCGCCTGCCAAAGCCAATGGGAAGGCTGCTTTTGGAGCACCCGGAGCTTCTATTTGAGGGACAACATCTCTACTTGCCACAGTTCAATGCTATGCAATGGGATTTTTAATTTGGTGAGGTATCCTTTGGCACAAATGGCTCAAGGCCTTGTAAAACTACAACCCCCATGATTCCATAGCATTGAGCCAAGGTATTACAAGTGGATTGTTTTCACAGGGGTTGGATTAGATGGCCCTCGTGGCCTCCCCCCTCCTGCTCCTCCTCGGGTCCACTTTTTGGCTCAAAATATTTTTTCCTATTTTCCTCCTCTAAAATCTAGATGCGTCTTATCAGCAGGTGCGTCTTATGGTGCGAAAAATACGGTATATACTTTCTATATTATTGTAAAACAGTATAATTCCCATATCCATGGGGGATATGTTCCAAGAGCTCCCATGGATACTAAAACCATGGATAATAGCAAATCTTATATTTTGCCTGGGCTGGAAACATACTATAGATTTGCACAGGAGGACCTAGAGACACCCGCGAACAATTCCACCAAAAATATGTTTGAAGAGCATGTAAGTCCCTTCCATACTGCTCTATATTCCAGGATCTAATCCCAGGTTATCTGCTTTAAACTGGATTATATGAGTCTCTACTGCCAGATAATCTGGGATCGGATCCTGGGATAGAAGAGCAGTGTGGAAGAAACTTAAGTGGAACCACGGAAATCCAGTCTGTGAATAAGAGGTTTATTCTGTATATTATTGTATTAGGACAACCTTGTGGTTCCTTCTGGGTCAAAAGTTTGCATATCAAGTCAGCATGAAGCAACATAAAATAGGAATAATAGTCAAATTGTTTGAATAGTTTTCAAAATGGCACCTACTGTATGTCTGAGGGTCCTTCCAGATAGGTTCTATATCCCAGGATCTGATCCCAGGTTTTATGTTTATTTCAGATTATCTTGCAGTGTGGACTCATATATAATCTGGTTTAAAGCGGAAAACCTGGGATCAGATCCTTGGATATAAGGCCTGTCTGGAAGGGCCCTGAGAGAGAATAATTTATTTGTTGCAGGTAGCCCAAGTCAACTGTGTTACTGCTGTTGCCTGATCTTGAGGTTCTTTCTCCCTTCAATTCTTTCTCCCAACTCCGCTGGTGTGGAGTTTTGGGCTTGAGTGCCATCAGTACTCTGATGACACTCAGCTGATTCTGAGGCTGGAGGGCGGGTCTGGATCCGTCCCCGATAATTTCCAACACTGCCTTGAGGCAGTTACTGGATGGCTGCGAGCCAGTAGGTTGAAGGTGAATCCAGCAAAGACGGAGATCTTGTGGTTGGGTCGTCCGGCTGATGGGGATGTCCAGCTTCCGACCCTGGACGGTGTGGCAGTATGCCCATCACCTTTTGTAAAGAGCTTGGGAGTTCATTTGGACTCCCAATTGACCATGGAGACCCAGGTCTCCATGGTCAGCAAAACAGCTTTTTTCCATCTTAGACAGGCAAGGCGGCTGGCCCCCTATCTATCCCGTAATGACCTGGCCACGGTGATCCAAGCCATAGTCATCTCGAGACTTGACTACTGTAATGCACTCTATGTTGGCCTTCCTCTGTCGGTGACCCGGAAGCTCAAGCTGGTGCAGAACATTGCCGCCTGACTCCTGTCTGGTACTCCAGCAGGTTGTCACATAACACCTACCTTGCAGGATCTGCACTGGCTCCCAATTGAGCACCGGATCACCTTCAAAGTGTTGGTACTTACCTTTAAAGCCTTGCACGGCCTGGGGCCAGCGTATCTGAGGGACCGTCTCTCCCCATATTGCCCTATGAGATCACTCTGGTCTGAAAATACCAACCTGCTGGTTATCCCATCGGCGAAGTCATTTAAGCTAACGGCAACCCGCAGGAGAGCGTTCTCCGTGATTGCTCCCATGCTGTGGAACGCCCTCCCGGCTGAAACGCGTGCTCTCCAGGACCTCTTGCCCTTCAGGTGGGCATGCAAGACATATCTCTTCCAACAGGCCTTTGGCCTATAGGCTCTGCTAGTACATAACCGCCGATACTGTGGTATACCGCATTATGTTGTGCTCTGCATTTTGCACATCATGCTGTATTTTAATCTTGTTGTTTTAAATTTGTGTTGTATTTTAATGTGTACTAATGTGTTTTAATGTGTTTTTATTGTATTTTACCTGTTGTGAGCTGCCCCGAGCCTTCCGGGAGTGGTGGCCTAGAAGCCAATCAATCAATAACTAATAACAATAAATCAATCAATCAATCAATAAATGCAAGAGGCAGTGACTACATTCCTGCTAGTGTTCCTTCTCCACAGCCAAATGTGGAGATGCCAATGAAGCTAATTAGACTAGGAGGAGATGTAGCAAGGAGTAAGAAGAGATAGTGGTGTGATTATACAAAACGCACCATATATATTAAGTAGAAGAAACCTGCTGTTTGCCCTTTCTGGCAATCCAAATAGCAGTCATTTAACTCAACTTTTTAAGTTCCTAAGCCAGACCAAAAGTGCTTTAAATGTGAGACCAAGTTCTTGACTCCTTTCTTCTAAGTCCATACTTCTGGGACATGTTAGAGAGCAGAATCAAAACTTTCTATTTGCTAGACCTAGACTTGTACTTGAAAATCTATAATCCTTCCCCCCTTTGCTCATTAGCTATGGATACTTAATTGGCCTTCAAAAGCTTTGGAACTCTTCCTGGTTTTCTGGTGGCTGAGCCAATTCTTTTTTCATTTCCTTAGAGATCATGGGGCGAATTGCATCTGGTCTTGGCGGTCTGATATGCCAGATTCTATTTTTAATGTGTTGATCTTATTTGCATTAGTATTAGGAACGATATTTATTTGCAATAATAAGAAGTCACCTCTCATAACTGTCTGACCTCTGCTTATGTTTTCTAGATCCTATGTGCTTTTGTTCTTTCGATTTCAGCAGCTAGCATGCATGTAATTTCTCGTTCTCTTCTTTGGATTTAAGGCTATAAATTGAAACTTTGTGTGCACCATCAAAGGAACAGCAAGGGCAACAACAGGGATGTAAATCCTGGACTGTTTGTCCTCACATGTGAGGATGAATAATCAAAGTAATTTTCTCCCTGCAGTGTGAGAAAATGAATATTCCTTAAGAATGTTCTCTCTGCATTCAAATATCCTGAAATGTTGCACAGGAATTATTTTGAAGGGGAAAAAATTGTTCTGGGTTGGAAACCAATTTTCTGCAGACAAAACATAAGTTTTTTAAAAAGAAAATTGTATTTTATCGTAACTGTTTTTATTGCTTTTATTGTATTGCTGTGTTCCGAGCCTATTGGGAGTGGCGGTTGATAAATCTAATAAATGAATAAATAAAAAGTGCTCCCCTCCTACAATAACCTCTGTGCCACACTTCAGGATATCTAATCCCAAGTGAAATTTGCTATCAGTTCTCACTGGTCTGTTATTCTACCTGATGGGAGTTCCCAGTTGTCAGGAAACATGTTTTTTGACCAGAACAAACAATTGTGAATATTATTTTTCTCTCTAAGTGGTTCTTTGGTTCATGAACTTTTCCATGACTGTTCTTCACAGCATAGTGTAACCTAGGTATTGGAAAAAGAGATACACTAATGATGGTCCACTAATGATTTTAGTAAGTAGTGGTGGCATCTGTTCTGTAGAAAGGTATCCTGTTCTTGATATTTGATTCTCTGAGGCAGTTTTTATTGATGATACATTTTGTTGAATTACCTAGAAATGCTTTAAAGTGAGTGGTAGTTCTAGCCAAGGAAATATGCTAAGCATTCTGTTGAATTAGCTGAGAACATCCTAAAGTGAGTGGTAGTTCTAGCCAAGGAAATATGGCTGTGAGTTCTTCCTCTATGAATTATCTTGGAGATTAAGATCTTCTGGGGAGGCCCTGCTCTCGGTCCTACCTCCTTCGCAGGTGCAGTTGATAGAGACGAAAGACAGGGCCTTCTCACCAGTGGTGGCCCCTTGGTTATGGAACTCCCTTCCCAGTGATATCAGATCAGCCCCTTCCTTCCTGGCTTTCAGAAAAAAAGTAAGAATGTGGCTAATAGGACCAAGCCTTTTGATAGTAAATTGTAGATGAATATGGAATATGCACATGACACTGGAATGGCTGCGGATTATGATCTTAGGCTTCATGGTTTTAATAATTTATGTAATGTTTAGATGTTTTATTTTTTTGTATATAGTAAATTGTAAATTTTTATTGTAAATGTTTAATTTAAATGTATGTTGTTTTTATAGCATTGAATTGTTGCCTATGTGTAAAGCCATTGAATCCCCCTCGGGTGAGAAGGGTAGGATTTGTCAGATTTGGAAATGTCTCCTAGATTTGGTTCAATAGGCAACAATCCAATGTTTTCATCATTGATCTTGTCTTCAGTTTGAAAACTATTTTTTTCTCCTTGATGATCTATGTTGAGCATATTTAAAGGGATAAAGATATCTAATAGACATGGCCATTTTACCAACCAGAAAAAAATCTCTGGATCATTCATCTCAACCCTCAACTTCCCAAGTATCTAGGACTATGTGATGTATTGGTGAATAATGTATGCAGATCCCAGTAAGGTGGCCTTTTGCAGCTGGAAGATGGTAATTTTGTCAGTGCCAATTGTGTTTAAGTGCAGGCCAAGGTCTTTAGGCACTGCACCCAGTGTGCCAATCACCACTGGGTCACCTTTACAGGCTTGTGCCAGAGTATTTGCAGATCAATCTTTAAATCCTCATATCATGTCAGCTTTTCCATTTGTTTCTCTTCAATCCTGCTGTCTCCTGGGATTGCAACATCAACAATCCATACTTTGTTTTTAAACACAATCATGAGGTCAGGAGTCTTGTGCTCCAAAACTCTTGTCTGTCTGAATTCGGAAGTCCCAGAGTAGCTTGATGTGTTCATTTACTGTAACTTTTTCAGGTTTGTGATCCCACCAGTACTTTGTCACAGGCAGATGGTATTTGTGGCACAAGTTCCAATTAATCATCTTAGCAACGGTGTTGTTGTTGTTATTATTATTTAATTTGCTTTATTATTATTGGAAATGTATGCACATTTACATTGAAGAAGGTTAGAATAATGGTTTAATCAGAGTTGGGCAATCTTATTTTAAATTACAGTTTTATGTAAATATTCAAAAACATTTAACCTACTGATGCCTCAATTAATGTAATTTTATTGGTATCTATTTTTATTTTTTATTTCCCATCCTTAGTTTATACGCAAGTCATTCTGTTTTCCCAGTTTTTTTGTGTTAAATTAGGTGTCCCAGCTTATATTCAGTTCGGCTTATACTCGAGTATATATGGCAAGTCTTTAAAAATATTACATGCTCATATCTAATATAGCACAGCAAAGTTGAATACTTTGTTGTGTCTGGCTTTTACCCAGTTGCAGACCAAAATAAAGGAACATACAAATTCTTTCTGATAACTGTTCCTTGATATTGGCTGACAATCCATTAATTCACTTCTTAACTGTGTCATTTGACAAAGTAGTAAGGAAAGCTCTGTGGCAGCTTTCTCATTGAATTTCGCAGTACCTAATATACATTCTTCAGCTATTGTGTGCAGTTTTGTGACTTGCTGTTTGTGGAGAAATTTCAAATGAGGCTCGTACTGCATTTTCTTTGTCACAACCACTTGCAGTCTTTTAAAAGTATTCTCTTACTTTCCCAAAGATCCTGCTTCTTATTTTGAAAACATCAACAACAATGCACTTTGTGACATATAAGCATAAGAATTGAGATGTCTTCGCAATTTTGATAGTTTTATGGGTTCATTGGACAGTACATCATAACCTAGCATACACTGTTGTAGCGACTTGTCTTCTGGGCCTGTGCATGTGAAGATAATCAACAGATTTTTTTGCCATAATAGTGGCACTCCCCGCTGTTATTTAACATCTATATGCGACCACTCGCCCAACTGGTGCGGAGTTTTGGGCTGGAGTGTCATCAGTACGCTGATGATACCCAGCTCATTCTGAGGTTGGACCCTGGGGCAGTCTCTGTACCCGATAATTTCCATCTTTGCCTTGAGGCCGTTACTGGATGGCTGCGAGCCAGTAAGTTGAAGGTGAACCCGGCGAAGACGGAGATCTTGTAGCTGGGCCGCCCGGGGGGGGGGGGGGTAGCGACCCAGTTGCCAACGTTCGATGGTGTGGCCCACTGCCCCCAGCCATCGGTAAAAGCCTGGGGTTTGGCTGGGCGCCCATCTGTCCATGGAGGAGCAGATTGGCTGCACCTGCAGGACAGCATTCTACCACCTACGGTTGGCTAAGCGCCTGGCTCCCTACCTCTCCCAACGCGACCTTGCTACAGTGATCCAAGCCACGGTCATCTCGAGGCTCGATTACTGTAATGCGCTCTACATTGGCCTTCCCTTGTCGATGATCCGGAAGCTTAAGCTAGTGCAGCATGCTGCAGCTCGTCTCCTCCTGGGTGCTGCAAGATCTGACCGCGCGACCCCACTCTTGCGCGAGCTGCACTGGCTTCCGATCGAATTCTGGGTCCTCTTCAAGGTGTTAGTTCTTACTTTCAAGGCCATCTATGGTTTGGGGCCAGTGTACCTGAGGGAGCGACTTACCCCTTATGTGCCTGCGAGATCACTGCGCTCTGAGGAGCTCAACCTCCTCGAGGTCCCTTCCCTCGGAACCTGCAGACTGGCCACTACACGGCGGAGGGCATTCTCCGTAGCTGCCCCAAGTCTCTGGAACGGCCTCCCGGAGGAGATCCGTGCCATCCGTGCTCTCCTGCCCTTCCGTAAGGCCTTGAAGACTTGGCTCTTCAGGAAGGCGTTTGGCCCTTAGTTCAACTGTACTGGGCGCCGTGCCACCTAGGGCCACTTAGACTCTTATCTTGCCCTCAGCCTCCATTGAGGGCTTGTGTTCTTAATATGTTTTAGCTGTTTTGATGTTTTAATGTGTTTTAACTGTTTAATTGCTTATTATTCTTGGTGCTCATGCTTCCTTTGTAAACCGCTCCGAGCTTCGGAGTGAGCGGTATACTAAATCGAAGTTAATAAATAAATAAGTAATAAATAAAATAAGATAACTGGAAGAAGCTTTATTTTGCTTTGAGCTAGATTCACTCCTATCAACTTTATCAGTACTTCTGTGTTTCAGATTTAGCCAGTGATCCATCCTGAGGTTCAGTCAAATTGTATTGTTATGACATTAACTGCAATAACATTAGAAAGTCACTTTATCCAACAATAGCTAAACTGAAGAAGAAAAACAATATTTTTCAATAGCCCACAGTTACCATTTCAAAGTCCATTCACTCAGGCATGTAGCTGGGGGGGGGGGAGGCTGACGCCCCCGAAATTCTCAGGGTGGTCTGCGAGAATGCCTTACTGGTACATTATTTAAACTGTTATGTTTATTCATATCATGATCTGATCAACATGCTCAACATATCACATATGCATGGGGGTATTGGGATAACGATACAAAAGGTTTGCTGGGGTAGCCCCTTTCTCAGTCAGACTCAGCCCCCCCCCCCATCAAACCCAGCCCCTCCCGAATCAAAATCCTGGCTACGGCCCTGCATACACTCATTCACACTTACTGACTCCAACTTTCTTTCCATGAATACAGCCTACTTTTTAACATATATTTGAGATCATTCAGAAAACAGCTACAGATTTCTTGCAAGCAATTGACATTCTGAGAATGTGATGGCACGACATAGACAACACTAGAGTTCAGGGCAGCTTTGAAGGCAGCTTTGGCAAGAAATGCCATGTGCTTTCTCTTAAACACTCATCAAAAGCTAAGGGTTTGTTTGGTTTTTACTATGAAACAATTATAGTCCTAATCTTGGAATGTTTTGAGGCATTGTAATGATGTCCTTCACTGCCAGAAGACTCCTGCTCTTTGAAATCAATGTATGACCATCCATCTCTGTCTCTTTCTGAACTGCAAAAGTTCATATTTCTTTGAAGTTTTGCATATCCTCATGAGGACATTGTAGTCACAAGTTAATAAAGGCCTAGAAGATGCAAGGTTAAAAAAAAACACTGGGTAAGGAGAATAAGAGGTAAATTCTACAGCTGTCAAAGGGACATTTTTTCATTATTCTTGAATCTGTTTGGGAAGCTCATTGTCTGGTTTGTTGTAGAAGTACGTTTGTCACTTGACACTAATTTAGAATAAAATGATGATCCAGATATTAACAAACACAGCATTGTCTGTATTTGAACTTTCAAGTTGCCTGTTGACTTATGATGAACCATAAGGTTTTTGAAAGCAAGGATTACTCAGAGGTGGTTTACTCCCCCTCCCCTGAAATACAGCCCACAGCATTTGGTGTTCCTTGATAGTCCACCTCAAAATACTAAGCAGACGTAATCCTGATAGGCTTCTGAGATCAGATGGAATCCTGTGTCATTAGAGTATTTTACAAAAAAGAAGTACAGTTTTCCCCTCCATGTTTTGCTCAGATCCTAATTTTTGTTTTCTGGAATACCATTGTTCCAATCTATTGAATGGAGTCTTCTTTAACAGTTGCAGTGTTTGCATACCAGACATAAACACTCTGGCAGAAGATAAAAAGGTCTGGCACCTCCAAATCTTTCTTTTTAGGCATAGATAATCTAGCTCAAAATGCTTTGTGTGCATAAAATGATCAGAATCAGCCTTTGGATCACCTTCGTCTTAATTGTGCTACATTTGACTCTTAGCCAGGGTGTTATTACAAGAGGCCAAATGGATGTCAGTAAACACCAAAAGGTTAAGGTGTCCTCTTTTGCTTTTTTGGAGAAAGTTCAGAAGCTTGCACAGATTCTTGGTGAAGGTAACATTGGCAAACAAACAAGTGATGGACAGTCATTTTCTACTCAAAAAACCCAAGAAAGGAGCCCCCCCCCTATTTTTAGTTGTATAATTCTATTTTCTTTTAGAGTTTTTGTTAGATGATATTTGCCCTTCTTATGCTGTCCTTTGTAAAGACTATGATAACAATTTTTTAACATCTCAGGCCATCTTCTTTAAGTTACATCCAACTTTGTGTTTTCAAAAAAGGAGACCCACCATAGCATTTGCATCGCAAACTACATTACAATGGCATCTAATTAAATTAAGAAATGCTTTTTGTTAGATTTATTCACCCTTTTTCTTGTTTGCTGTTTTGTGTCCTGTTTAAAAAATAGACTTTGTTTTTGTTTTTACATGAAATATTTGATTGTATTTAGGTAGGATTGAAATCTGATTTGTATATGGATATTGTAATTTGACGCTGTTTTTCCAATTCAGCAGAGAATTTGAACATGAGCTTTTAACTTGCTTGCTTCTGTTGGATTTTGTTGTTGTCTCTGAATTATATATAGAAACATGGCAACATATCGTTCATAAAGGTAAGGTTCTAAGGAAATGTGATGTGTTTCCAGATAAAATATACTGGGTAAAAATCAACTTAGAAAAAATAGTGTGTATAGTACTGAGTTTCCTTTGTGGAGAGGGTATAAAAAAGCATCATTATCATCATCATAGAATTACACTTCATTGCAGGCAATCATTTATTTATTTACTACATTTATATTTGCTATATTTATACCCCACCCTTCTCACCCTGAAGGGGATTCAGAGCAGCTTACAAGTAGGCAACAGTTCGATGCTGCATAAACAGACATACAAATATAAACTTATACATTAAAAACCAAATTTAAACATCTAAACATTAAAAGCAATAATTAAGCAGGTTGAAACAGAAGTAAGCAGTAGTGTACCTGGAAAATATTTGTCCCCTTCCTTCATTGTTCAATATTATGGCTGACAGTTCAAATATATTGCTCAACTCTGGGCTGCCACATGTACTTATATACTCAAGTATAAGCCCACCCAAATATAAACTGAGGCACCTGATTTTACCTGGAAAAACTGGGAAAACTTTTTGAGTCGAGTATAAGCCGAGGGTGAAAAATGCAGCAGCTACTAGTAAATTTCAAAATAAAAATAGATACCAATAAAATTACATTAATGGAGGCATCAGTAGATTAAATGTTTTTGAATATTTACATAAAACTCTAATTTAAGATAAGACTGTCCAACTCTGTTTAGATCATTATTCTAACCTTGTTCAATGTGCTTACATAACCTTCCAATAATCACCATAATTTATTTTAACTATACATTTTGGGGGAAATGCTATGTGTATATGAATAAGAAAAAGTGGGAAAGACTGGTGCTGAGAGAGAAGGAGAGGAAGGTGCATGCTGCGTAAGAGAAGAGGAGAGGAAGGAGAGCTGGGTTACTGTGCGGAGAGGTGAGGGTCCTGGCAGGAAGGCGTTGGGCTGAAAAAAGCCCTTCTTTCAACCCTATGCCTTCCCGCCAGGACCCTCACCCAAAAAAAAGGGCTGAAAACTAAGCTTATACTCAAGGAACTCTTAAAAGAATGGCACTCATTACAAAAGGTTGGATGGATTACTATAAAAACCTGCAAGAGACATTTTGGATAGATACCTAGTGGCTATCATCTCCCATCATCACTTCTCTCTGACCATCTTCATTACTAGCAACCTTTTTTTTTTGATGCTAACTACTAGTGCTCTGCCACAGCCTAAATAATTCCTCCTTTCTTCTGAAAGCATGTCTGGGAGTGTATTCCCTTTCTTGTTTTTCTTTTTTAAAAAAACATTCAGGCACAATATAGCTTTTCTGCTTTTCTTCCTCTTCCAAGATAGCTGATGCATCATTTTCACTTCTGTTCATGCATCTTGAGACAAATAAAAGCATCTGGAACACTTCTCCTTCCTTGGCAAGTATTCCTGATAGCCCTGAAAAGAAAAGTGATGTAGTAATTTTGCTGATGGATCACTGGAGAAATCAATTGAAGAACAAGGAGGTGATGTGGTAGACAGTTGACCGGATATGAATGTTTTAATAAACTAGATGAATGCAACTGATTACTGGCAGGTTATAGTGGTGAAGGGTTTGAGTTATGAACCAGGACATCCCTGGATCAAATCTCAGCCATGAATTCATCTAAGTGGTTTTAGGAAAGGCATTATCTCCAAGCCACTATTGAATCCAAAGATAATGAGAGACTTCAGTTACTTTACAAGGTTGCAGGGGTGATTTAAATGCTAAAAGTACTCTGTAAATAACGGTTATTACTAGATATGAAATGATGATACTGGGTATAACGGCAAATAATTTGAACTAGATAATATCCACATTTTTCCCGTCATCCTACCATTGTGTGCCATTATTATTATAAAGACAGGATGGGTTAAGGGGAAAGAGACTGTACTATGCCTGCTTCGAAAAATGAACACTGGAGAAAAATCTTGGATGCTTTGAGAAGAGTGTCGTTTTCTATTTTTAAGTGTACATTTTAAACTATTTTAATACTGTGCAGTGCTTAATTCTATTGTCATGTTGTTCTTTGGGTGTTTTTAGCTATGTTGCACTTGTTTTGAATTGTAAGCTGCCTTGAGTACCAGAAGAGATGGAGTATAAATAAGAGGAATATTGTCATAATGCTAAGTATTTAATGGACATGCACCTTGTTGTCAATGTTGATTTTACAAGTTGCATTTTTCAGTTTTGATATTTCTCAGAGTAAACAGTGCACTAGATCAGTGTTTTTCAACCTTTTTTGAGCCGCGACACATTTTTTACATTTACAAAATCCTGGGGCACACCACCAACCAAAATGACACAAAATGACACTCTAACACAGTAATACATATAGTTAATATGTTTTTAAATGTATTTATACACTCAGTGTGAAACCTGGGCCTGTTTCGATGAACACAACATATATATGACTTCCTCTCACATATTTATACATGGCTATCATGTCTTCTCTCAGCCTTCTCTTCTTCAGGCTAAACATGCCCAGCTCTTCAAGCAGCTCCTCATAGAGCTTGTTCTCCAGACCTTTATGAAATTGCTTCCAGTTAACTATGGATGTCATGAAGCTGTTATAAGCAGTTCCTTGGGGGGGGGGGGGACTCTCAAAAATCCAGTAAAATAGTTTTTAAAAAATCCAAGCGGGGAGGCTCAATTTGTTTCTTGGAAACCTGTGAGGGGCTGCTAGGAGGGGAGAGTGCCAATTTCCCACGGCACACCTGATTATCGCGAACGGCACACTAGTATGCCACGGCACACTGGTTGGGAAACACTGCACTAGATGATAAGAATGCTAGAATCCTCATTAGATAAAGTCTGTTTACTGGGGAATTGTCCTTCTCCTCTTAGGGCGCTTGTGCCCGCTTTGTGCTGGTCTGTGACCGTAATAAAGTTTTTGATTTGATAATCAGTGATCCATCTCATTTTGAGGAGTGGAAAATAATAATAATCATCACCATCAGCATCATCATCATTATCATCAGTCTTATTATTATGACTTCCATAACTAGTGCTTCCCAGAATTTTTTAAAAAACAATTTTGTGTTGTGGTCTATTGCTCAAACATGGTGGCCAACCCCAAAATGCAATGGAGAAAGAAATTAAATGAAAAACAATATCAATTTGGTTATTGCAGCTCATTATTAATACTGACTTCATAGCCAATATTAATTAACGTGAATTTAGGTATATTTAAGGTTCATTTATATATAAATGAAAAGAAAAGGGATTGTGTGTGAGGAAACTGTTTGACAATGAGTGGAGGAATTTTAATTAATTTAATATTTAACGAAGTATTAAATTTAATTAATTTGAGCCAGTTTAATCTATCTATCTATCTAAATAAAACTAAGTTTCTGTCTGTCTGTTATCATAACACACAAAGATTTGTGAGCTTTAGAGCAGTGTTTCCCAACCTTTTTTGAGCAGCAGCACATTTTTTACACTTACAAAATCTTGGGGCACACCACCAACCAAAATGATACAAAATGACACTCTAACACAGTAATACATATAGTTAATATGTTTTAAAATGTATTTATGCACTCAATGTGAAACCTGGGTCTGTTTCGATGAACACAACATAGATATCCTGGCAGGAATGGCAGAACATAGATATCCTGGCAGGAATGGCAGAAAGACACAAACTTCCCACACAGAACTCCCATAACCAAGAGAAAATGCTATAAGAGTTTGGTGGGCATTGACCTTGAGTTTTGGAGTTGTAGTTCACCTATATCCAGAAAGCACTGTGGACTCAAACAATGTTGGTTCAGGACCAAGCTTGGCATGAATACTCAATATGCCCAAATGTGAACACAGATGGAGTTTGGGAAAAATAGACCTTGACATTTGGGAGGAAAGCTGAGGAAGGCTGGCGCCTGCCTTTCCTTCCTCCGTGGGCCCTCCGGCCAGGCCTCAACTCTTTCCCTTCACGAATGAAGGCCCCTTCTCCCCTTTGGGGCCCTTCCTCCCTGAGGGGTTTCGGGGGGGGGGCGAGGGAAGGGCGCCCCGGGGCCTCACCTGGGACGCAGCAGGGCCGAGCTAGGGCACCTCCGGAAGCAGCTGGCTCCTTCGCTTCCTTTACCGCCGCAGGAGGAAGGTGAATGCATCTGCCACCCGAGACCTAGTGCGCATGTGCCCAGACAAGCACACTTCCGCTTCCGTTCCCCGCTCTCCCTCTATTGGAGGTTGGCTGGCTGGGGAAACGGCCGAAGGAGGCGTTGCCCCAGCTCCTTATTTTTCACCGCCGCCACCGCCTGGCCCTTCCTCCTCCTCCCTCAAGCAGCAGCAGCAGGATTCGGCAGGAGGGGGAAGAAAGGGGGGAAGAGAGGTTTTCCCATGGCACACCAGGCGATCGCTCACGGCACACTAGTGTGCCGCGGAACAGTGGTTGGGAAACACTGCTCTAGAGTATGATTGGAATGGTGTTATTTGGACTATAGGCAGTCCCTGAGTTTCAAACATCCGACTTACAAATTACTCACATTTAAGAACAGGGATGAGACAACAGGAAGTGAGAGAAATCTACCCTTAGGAAGGGAAATTTACTCCTGAAAAAGTTATCATGGGTAAAAGGTGTCTCCACTGAAGCTTTATCATGAATCCGTGTTTCCACAACAAAATCGAATTTTCACAGGAACAGAAAGTGAGGTGGCATAGAGAGCAAAACAAACACCATGGGTGGTTTTAACTCTTCCCTATGCTTTCCAAAGCGAAAAAAAAATGTATTTACAGCTGGAGTTAAAAACTTTAAAACTTTAAAATGCACCTGTTCCAACTTATAAACAAATTCATCTTAAGATCAAACCTACACAACCTATCTTGTTCGTAACTTGAGAACTGCCTCTACAAGCTGTGTGATATACACAAAAGTAATTTCATCAAATTTGGAGAGTAGGCTATATTTAGAATAGTCTGACCCAAATGATAGGTCCTACAACAATACATTAAATTCACTTGGGGAGGACTGGGACCATCTCAATTATATCGTTAGTCCTACAGCATTACTGTGGCATATTGTTAGATTACATTGAGTTGAGTTCATTTTTTTTGCAAGCGTTACTGTACTTAGATAAACCAAGTTAAGCATCATTAAACAGGCTAAACATGCCAAAGGATCGCTGACTGAATCAATTAAAGGGGCGACTAATTCTTCTTTGCAGCAAGGCATGGGTCCAATGTGATTGAAGGGGGCAATTGTAAGATCTCTACTGAAAAAGTCTACTCTGGATCCCATCAGCTAGTCTCGAATATCTCATTTTGGTACAGAGTACTAGAACATATGGTTGTCTTCCAGACAGATTCTACATAATTTTCAATCTGGTTATTGGACTCAGGCATCTTTAGCTGACTTGGTGGATAATTTATACCAAGAACTGAACAGGAGAAGTATACAGTATGCTTGTAGGTTCTGTGGCATCTCGTGGCTTTCAGTATAATTTTCTATTGTATTCATCTGGCCTGTTGCTCTGAGATAGAGTTGGTGGAACTGTTTTACAATGTGGTCCTTGAATGAATGAATGAGCTCAGAAGCTGGTGCTGAGGCATTCTTGTTTGACTTCTTGGTTTCTAGTATCTTCCAGAACTCTTTGTCCCCATGCTATTTATCATCAACATAAGACCTCAAGGAGAGGTTGTCCAGTGTTTTGGGGTCTGATGTCACTTGCATGTTGATAATGTCCATTTTTTACTTTTCCTTCCAGCTTAGTATCAGTGAACATGTTTCTGTTCTAAACTGGAGTCCAACTCTACTTTTCCTTCAGTGAATCTGTTTCTCTTCTAAACCAGAATCTACTGTCTCTATTCGAGTGAATGAACCAGAAAAATGGAAGCCTAATCCAAATGAAACAGAAGTATTATCTTTCAGTCAAAAAGCAAAGTTATAGCTAGTATGCACCTGGAGTTTGTAATCTGGTCAGTGTGGTACATTTCATAGTTAGGGTGGAAGCACCAGTTTTAGCCACTACCCCACTTATGGCCACTTTGATGCAATTGGTTACTTTTTAGGTTTATTTGGTTTCCCAGCCAATCCTACTATTGCATACTATAAACACCATGAAAGGAGCTGTTCTATTGGCTATAGAAACATCTCATTGTTTGATGTTGTTTGATGCTACCATTTTGTGAAAATATCTCTGCTGTGAAAGTTCAGTTATATAGAGTTTTCCTTTAAGCTCCACACAATAGGTTATTTGATATTTTACATACTTAAATCAACATTAGAATAAACTTTATCTGTTGAGAGGTAAGTTTAAACTATAGATTTTAGTTCTTGTAAGTTAAAATATGATCAAACTTAGAAATAATAATAATAATAATAATACTTTATTACTTGTGAGTCGCCCTCCACCAATGGTGCTCCGGGCGACTTACATCCTTTAAAAACACAGATACATCAATTGAAACAGCAGATATGAGCCGTAAAAGGCTCTGCCATCCATCCAGTTCAGTCCCCGAAAGCCTGGCGGAAGAGCCAGGTTTTCAGGCCAGCCAGAAATCTGGCCGGGGCCAGTGTGGCCCTGAGCGCAGGCGGGAGCGAGTTCCAGATCGTAGGGGCCGCCACCGAGAAGGCTCTTCTACGGGTCTCTGTCAGCCGGGCCTCTCTCACCCCAGGGACAGCTAACCGGACATCGTTTATTACGCGTGCGGGTCTTTCGCAGCGTTGGTCCGTCAGCTGATCGCCCAGGTAGGCTGGTCCCATTTTTTGCCGAGCTTTGAAGGTTATCACCATGAGTTTGTAGATCGCTCTAAGCTCAATGGGTAACCAGTGAAGATCTTTTAAAATTGGTGAAATATGGCTCCTGGCCGATACCCCGGAGATGAGTCTGGCCGCTGCATTCTGGATGAGTCTCAACCTCCGAGTCGTGGCCAACGGTAGGCCCACATACAAGGCGTTGCAGTAGTCAAGACGGGAGACCACAGTGGCGTGAATCACCGTCCTCAGCGCCTCTGGTGGTAGATAGGAGGCCAACCGTCGGGCCCTACGGAGGTGGAAGAAGGCACCCTTAGCAGCGGCCTGGATCTGAGCCTCCATCGTCAGTTTCTCGTCCAAGAGTACTCCTAAGCTCTTTACCGCCGGGGCTACGGACAAGGGCTCGCCCTCAAAGGGTGGTAGTGGAGAGTGGGGGTCGGGTCGGCCGGGCCAGAGGATCTCCGTTTTCGCTGGGTTGATCTTTAGCCTGTGTGCTCTGAGCCAGCTTGTGACCGCCTTCAGCCCCCGGCTAAAGCTTTCGGTACCGACAGCACCCCTGGGTCGAGCTTCAGCAGCAGCTGCGTGTCATCGGCATATTGATAACAGTTGAAACCGTAGCTTCTAGCGATACGGCCAGGGGCTGGACGTAGATGTTAAAAAGGGTGGGGACAGGATGGCACCCTGCGGAACCCCACACTCCAGCCCACATTTCCTGGAGACCTGGCCCTGCCACTCGACCCGCTGCGAGCGACCCGTAGAAACGATCCTAGCCAGGTCAGGGCCTTGTCTTGGATCCCAGAGGCCGCCAGCGGCGGAAGTAGCAAATCATGATCAACGGTGTCGAAGGCGCGGTTAGGTCAAGGAGGACTAGGACTGCCGAGCCCCCTCCGTCCAACTGGCGGCGGATGTCATCTGTGATTGCTACTAGGACGGGATTCGACGCCGTGGCCGCCTCGGAAGCCTGACTGAAACGGGTCTAGGCCCCCAGATCAAGTCCCGCAGCTGGTTTTCCACTGCTCGCTCCAATAGCTTCCCAGAAAGGGCAGATTAGCGACAGGGCGGTAGTTCGCCGGATCATTGGGGTCGAGGTTCGCCTTTTTCAGAAGAGGGCTAACTCTAGCCTCCTTCAGGGACTCGGGAAGGAGCCTGTGTCCAATGAGAGGTCCACCAGGTCCACCAGGGCGTCCAGTATGGTGTCTATGCAGGACTTGACTAAGTGCGAAGGACACGGGTCCATGGGGCAGGTCGTAGCCCTTGCCCCGGCCACCAGCTTTTTCACACCTCTTCCGATGTTAGGGGTTTGAATTCGGTGAAGTAGAGCCCGTTTGTCTGGGTTGGATGTCGAGTCCACTCATTTCCTTCCTCTGGAATGGGCGGCAGGTCGCGCCGAAGTGCCGTGATTTTCCGATGAAGTGCTCTTGGAGATCCTCTGCCGTCACCGTAGAGCTGTTGGAATCACTCTGTGGAGACCCCAGAAGGCTCGGACCACTTTAAAGATCTGGGCTGTGCGGGAGCCGGCGGCTGTAATCTGGGCGGCATTATAGGATTTCTTAGCCTCCTTGATCTCACGTTCGTACAGCCTATGCAGTTCTCTGTAGGTTGCTCTATTTGCCGTGCTGGGTTTCCGTCTCCAAACACTCTCCAATTGTCTCCTCCGGCGTTTCAGCTGCTTTAGGTTCGTTGTGAACCACCGTGAGCAGGTTTTCCGGGGACGAAGGGCGCCTCGGTGCCACCTGGTCGATGGCCTTCGAGAGGACGCTGTTCCACCTGGCAACTAAAGTCCGCTAGTGATCCTCCGGGGACCTCCAGGGGATCCAAAGCAGCTATGAATGCCCTCGGGGTCATCGAACTCCTTTGGCGGACTAGGATGGTCTTTTGTTCCAACCTTTCTGTAAGAGGGGTGTCAATGTCTGCCCTCACGGTCAGGTGGTCCGACCAAGGCACTGCTCTGGATTCACGATGTTTTAAGGTTAGGCCGTGGCTGAAGATCAGGTCTAACGCGTGGCCAGCCTGATGTGTAGGGCCAGTTTTGGTCCTGGGGAGATCCAAAGCCTCCATATGTTGGAGGAGCTCCCTTGCACTGGATGTAAGAGGGTCTGAGTCCGGGTGGATGTTAAAGTCACCCAGCACGATGAGCCGGGGGAATCTCAGCGCCCAATCCGCAATCAGGTCGAGCAGTGCAGACATGGCCTCCTTTTTTTAATTAACCCCTATGGCCATTAACAGATACAGATTTAGTCTTGATTCCGTCTATGGCCATGCATGTGGCCATAAATAGAAACACATATCTCTTGTTTTGGCCACTTTTGAAGATTTGAAAAATATATTAAATGCAACATATAACTAGGCTAATTTTAATTAGGCCTAAGTAGGCCTAGGCTTTATGTTTATACTTTCCAGCCTGAGTAAACAGGCACAAACATGTTTTGTAAATCTCTTCTGTTGTAATCAATATAATGGGAATGTTCAGCAGGCTCATATCTGTGGTCACAACTATCAAATTACTTAGCAAACTATGGCACAGGGTGCATCTGTACTGTACAACCAATGCAGTTTGATACCATTTTAATTGCTATGGCTCAGTGCTATTGAATCATAAGATATTTGGTTTGATGAGGCACCTGCACTCTTTGGCAGAAAAGACTAAAGGCTTTGTAAAACTGCAACTCTCTATGATCCCATAGCATTGAGCCATGGCAGTTAAAGTGCTGTCAAACTGCATTAATTCTGTGGTGTAGATACAACCATACTGTAGGAGTTGTCACACCCAGAGGTGCAAAGATCCACCATCATAATCAAAGATATACTGTATTTATAGATCTTTGCACCTCTGGGTGTGACAACTCCTACAGTATGGCAGATATATTAGGAAAACTGCCAGATCCAGTCTTATTGCAAGAAGGACGTACACTAAAAGCAAAATTCCCTAGGTCTATTGACACATATGAGAAATAAACATGTCTGGGGGTGAATTTAAATTGTTTCTAGGCCAATTAATAGCCTATTATTGTTCTGTTCATTGTTTTACTCAATTTTTATAACCTTGTTAAATCTTAATTTACTTCATGAAACTGTGATTATAGTGTTATATCTTTTTCTGAAAACAAATTACTTTCTTGGTAATAGTTTGTGCTGTTATTTGCAGCTCTAGTTGTATTTTAGTATGTAGTGGCCAAAAGTGGGGAAATGGCCGACCATAACTAGGGTTTATGTGGCCAAAAGTGGGGAAATACGCCATTTTTATTTCAATAATTTTTACTGCTTTTGTTGTAAAACTTAGATTTGTTATTCATAGGTGGTTGCAAAGTACAGACTTTGAAATAATAAATGTGATTTTCTGAAGCCATTTGTAAACTTTTTTTATTGTACTTATTAAATAGTCTATATTGACTTGTCCTTAATGTGGCCATAAGTGGTGCCTTGACCCTACATCCCATTTGGATTACTATAATATGTTCTACCTGTAGCTGCTATGAAAAAGTAGTCAAACTCATTGGCCCACAGAGCTGTAACCAGATTCTTCTTGGCTTTTCTTCGCAAATGAAGATTCAGGAAGGACTCATCCCACACGTTCTACAAGTGCATTGAGGTTGGATGTGTCCTTCGAGCCTGTGCAATGGACTCTTCTGGTGGAGTGCAGCATGCACAGAATTGGCCTCACCCTTTAAACCAAAGGTTCGTCTGCCGGGGCCTAGCAAGCTGGGACGGTGGCAGCAAGGTCCTCAGGTCATGGGTTTGATTTGAGTTACCTTCTCTTAGATGGTTGACCTTACAGGGTTTGACGAGCACCATCTGCCTGGGTTTGAAATCAGGGTTTTCTTTCTCCTAAGATGGTTGCCAAAAGGCTAGAGAGCCCATCTTGCCCTTTGATGCTCTTTATCAGACCCGTCAGGTGTGACCTGTTACACTATGTATATAACACAATTTTTGTTCCTGGGTCATAAATATCATTTCCTAATTGGTTCTGTCATCAAAATATAGAAAAAGCTTATTAAACTGTAAAAAAAGGTTTTGGTGGGACACAGGTATTTGTACTGGATTGGGATTGTGTAATAGCTGGTCTATTTTAACCTTTGTTTTAACCTTCGTTTTTAACTTACGTGGTATGAAGTTTTATCATGGCATTTTAATTATGATATTTGTAATTAATTTTAACTTAATTAAGTTCTAATGTACGTTAGTTCACTATTACAGGAGTCCTAGGATAGATTAGTGTCTGTGTATTTTTTCATTTTGTCTTTACTGTTGATATGGTTAGTGGACTAATCAATAAACTTTGTTGTTGTTTCAACATACTGTGAGGAGTTCTTTCATGGAAAAAAGTTTTAAAAGAAGTTTGATGATCCAACTTTTGTTTGTCATTCACAATAAATGAAGTGCAGTGCTATACAGCCCCAAAGCACTCCTGTAATTAAATTGTCTGAAACTTTGTCCCCATCCCAGATGTCTCTAGTTGGCAGCCTAGCTTCCATAAGGCAGATCAGCAACTTAATTGATCTCTCCCCCCAAACTCTTCTGCAAGTACTTATGCAGCAATTGCTGAGCAGCCACATGGAAAATCCAAACTGTTTGCCCTAATATTAAGGTAGTGATGACTAAATGTAATTGCAATGGATTGGTCAGAGAAAAGATGTCGATGTTCTTATTTTTGAAGCGTCATATGAATTTTAAATTTTTTTATGCTTCATAGAAAAATTAGAAAATATGTATTTAATAGGCATGGTTTAGAACCCAAAAATAGCAAATCGAAAATCTAATGGGGGGGATTTTTTTTGATTAGTAATAGGAAGACTTACAAAAAATTTTCCAAAAATTTCTAAAATGTAACTTAATTACTAACGAAATTCGTTAGTCGTTCGTATGCCAGCGCATGCGCCATTCAGATGGTTTTGGCCTACAACTCCCAGAAATCCTAACAGCTGGTAAATTGGCTAGGATTTCTGGGAGTTGTAGGCCAAAACTTGAATAAATCACACTGAATTCTAGATGGGACTCTCCAAATAGGAAGGAGGGAGGGAGGGAGGGGGTATTCTATTCTTGGAAGCAGCAAAAGAAAAGGAGGAGGAGCCCCCCCCCCTCGCTCCTCGCTGCCTCTCTCTCACCTCGATCCCGAGGGAGCGAGGGCCCAAGTTTGCCCAGGCTGGTCATATACCTACATTCTATGCACATGCAATAATACAGCAGTAATAACAATGGGTATAAGAAGAGGTAAAATTCAAACTGAAGTATTCTGACTGGTCCCTGCCTCATGCGGTGCAAACGGGCTCTTTTCTGTGAGCCCCGGAAATTAGCCCGGGAAAAGGCAGCGTTTTCAGCGTGGGTGCACACACAAACATATTCGTTGGGGGGGATTTGCTGCAGAATCTTCTCTATGAGCCCGGATTCTGCAGCAAATCCCTCCCAAGAATATGTATGTGTGTGCTCCCAAGCAGCAAACGCTGGCTTTTCCCGGGCTAATTTCCGGGCTAATAAGAGAAGAGCCCGTTGCACCGCATGAGGAGAGACCAGTCAGAATACTTCGGTTTTGAATTTTACCTCTTGTTATTGTTATTACTGCTGTATTATTGCATGTGCATGGAATGTAGGTATGACCAGTTGGATTACTTATAATATTAGGCACTTACAGTAGCATTCATTCTATTATACATTAGGTTGGTTTCTCACCCCAATACTCTTTGATGCTTTAGATCCTGGCAGGGCAGGAGAGGCAGGGAAGCTTGGAAAAAATGTAAACAGAGAGGTTTACTCAGAAGTAAATCCACAAATCCATCCAAAGTGCCCTCCTTTGCAGATTTACTTCTGAGTAATCCTCTCTGTTTACATTTTTTCCAGGCTTCCTTCCAGCCGAAAGAAGGAGCGAGTTTAGGGCTTGCCTTGCCATTATACTTATTGGCAAGGGAGGCGGGAGGGTGGTGAGAGAGAAGGAGGGTGCCCCCCCCCCCTTACGACCTAATAACGACACTTAAGAAAATCCTGCCCCCAAAGTTCGAAAAAGAAAGTCCACTTCCTGGTTGGCGTTCCAGGTGCGGAAATACTCGAAAGTAGCATTTCTTACGAATTTCTTACGAAACGAATCATTTTCATAACTTTTTTCTCATGCCTAGTATTTAATATTTATAGACAGAAGTGTTTAAGTGGGTAGAGTAATAACAATGTGGACTAAAAGTTTGAGGAAATTAAGTTATGTATGTGCGTTTAAGTTGTAAAGATTATAGAAATATTATAAAGAAGCCCTTATATATACTAAGTAAAATTACTGCACTGAAAATGACTTCAGAGATCTGTGAAAAGGGCTACGTGTTCTGAAGCCCCATTGTCTTGCTGAAGGACAATGAAATCGACTAACTTAGCCAGGGATGTAGTCAGGGGGGAGGGCTTGGGGGCTTCACCGCCCCCCCCCATGGAAATTCTCAGGGTGTTCCGCAAGAAGGCCTTACTGGTATATTATTTAAACTGTTATGTTTACTCATATCATGATGTGATCACCATGCTCAATATATCCCATATTCATGGGGGTATTGGGATAACAATACAAAAGGTTTGGTAGGGTAGACCCTCTCTCACTAAGACTCAGCCCCTCCTGAATCAAACTCAGCCCTCCTCCCTCCTAATCAAAATCCTGGCTATGGCCCTGGAGAGAGCCTATGATTTCATGAAATCAGTATCATAATGTTCAGATGTGGGGTTATACGTAGAGTAATCAGAACTTGAAGGTAGGCAGTCATGTCATGACAGAGACATGCCATCTTTAGAACAAAAACAGGATGGGAATTTTTAATGAAGGATTTTAATCACTTTCACTAGACTATAGCACTCAAATGTGTGTACAATCTGAATATAATGCAAATGATTCCAGAGAATAAAAATTTTGAAACCAGTTGTGGGGAATCTGTGGTTGGATACAGCTTCCAATGTCCATGACTATAAACCATGATGGTTGGGGCTTCTTACACCATAGACCAGGGGTGCTCACACTTTTTCAGCATGGGAGCTACTGTCCCAAGTCCCAAAGATCACCTACCCAGAAATGTAAAACGTATAACTATTTTCTTATTTATTTATTTATATTTATTATTCATTTTTATGTACCGCTCCTTCCAGCAGGCTCGGGGCAGTTTACATAAAATGAAGTTATAAAACATCAATATTTCAATTTAATAACAACAATATAAAACAGAGCATAAAAATACATCCAACCACCCCATTTCTCCCACACTGCCATATTACCACACATATTATCAGCCAGAAAGTAAGAAGAGAGGCTGTTGAACTGTAAGGCCATTTAATACTCAGCAAGGTAAACAAAGGGGCATGCATAAATACATCCAACCACCCCATTTCTCCCACACTGCCATATTACCACACATATTATCAGCCAGAAAGTAAGAAGAGAGGCTTTTGAACTGCAAGGCCATTTAATACTCAGCAAGGTAAACAAAGGGGCATGCAAAAATACATCCAACCACCCCATTTCTCCCACATTTCCATATTCCCCAACATATATTTCTCAAGGAACAAAGCAAGCAGAGAGGCTTTGGGCTAAAAGGCCATTTTAAAAATAAAAGGAAACAAAGAGACATGCCACAGAACAATCAAGCACCCACCCCAATTCTCCCACATTTCCATATTCCCCAACATATATTTCTCAAGGAACAAAGCAAGCAGAGAAGCTTTGGAGCTAACAGGCCATTTTAAACATTAAAAATAAACAAAGAGACATGCCACAGAACAATCAAGCACCCACCCCAAAGTAAAAGACTGACCTTTGAGATGCGGTAAGGAAATGACCCCAAAGCGTCCTTCTTCTCCTCCGTCGTTGCTCCTATTTCCACGCCACCAGCATGCGTGGCGCCTCCAAGAGCTCACGAGAAGTCCGAGAGGCAGAATGGGCGCTTCTGCGCATGCGCGCGGGGCCAGCTATGTATCGCGTCATCCAGGCCCGCCCCCTTTGGTCTCCTACGACTCTGAGTGGCTGGAGAAGGACAAAGGGAGGAGGAGGAATCCAAAAGAGGGGGCCCATTCTGCCTCTTGGACTTTGGAGCTTTTGGAGGCGGTGCGCGAGCAGGGAGCGGGGAGGAGCAACGACGAAGGACTTCTTTGCAGCGTGCAGGGGTGCGTGAAGAGGACCAACAGCAAAAAACCTGGTCAGGGGCCTGAAGATCACCAGGATGAGGCCTGAAGATCACACTGGTGATCGCGATCACCGTTCTGAGCACCCCTGCCATAGACTATGTTGATTGGAGTTTATAAACATCTGAGGTGGAGAAGGAGTACATGTTCTTGAGTGCTGTTGAAAACAACATTGAAAACGGTTCTGACGGTTCTTTGCACTTACATATAGCAATTCAACAATTAAAAATATTAAAAATATTAAAAATTAGCATTGTTCTGCCAATGGGCAGGAGATCAGGAACTGGGGCAACTCTCTGGTCCGGTGGCAGAAGTGATGGTAGGTGAGAAATTCTTGAATCATGCAAGTTGCACCAACAGAAGTGATGGTATGAGAAATGAATCCAGTGCACCTGTGTAAAATTTAGCAAAGATTTGCTTTTGGTGGAAGCCAGTAATTTAACTTTGATGCCTATGTATGGAACTCACAATTATCTATTAATCTTTGAGCAAAGAACTAACCAGCCACTGGCTGTACTGCTACTGGATGTACAGTGTAAGCAATGTGCTGTGGATCTGTATGTAGTGTGTTTGAGACACCAGAACACCTCTATGCTATAAGTTTCATAGTCAAGGAATAAAAACATCTAGAGGTCCTGAGTAGGAAGGAGCTTGATAAAAGCAAACGAGCTCAGACTGGAAGACCTGGAGGCTGGAAAGAGAAACTTTGGGAATTAAGGGGGTGGAGTTTTGGGTATTGAAACGGAGAAGTTGCCTGTGTTTTCTTTGTTTGTAACTTTGTTGAATAATAGTAACCTAGTATTAAATAAATTTCCAATACTTCCTTGTGAGTGATTTTAGTTGCTACCAAGGTTCTGCAATCATCACACAATTTTCTAAGGCTACTACTCCAGGAACTATTTGAATAAGTGAACTAAAATTCATTCTGTTATCAAAAGTAAGATTGGGGGATGTGATTCCATACATACAGTACACACACATACACCATCTGTGATTTAATCTTTCTGCTTCCTGGTACATCTCTCAAATTGTACCTTTATTTTATGATGGAATATTATGATGATGCAGAAAAGCATCTACTTATTTAAATTTAAGCCTGTCACACTGAGAATGGTCCTCAAGGTGGCTTTTCAAGTGGATAAAGGCTTACTACTTTGCACTATTAGTGTTGCTGCCGTGTATCAGATCCTTTTTACGGACAGCAGAAAAGCTAATAAATGGGTAATTCTGCCTTGCTGACTTAAGTACCTCTTTTATGGAGGAGCTTCAGTCAAAAGAGTCACATCAGTAAAATGCAAAACACTTATTGCCCTACTCTTGCAGGCTTGCACTTAGCTTTATAGTTCCACTGCCGAAGTTCTACTTTTATCTATCTATCTATCTATCTATCTATCTATCTATCTTATCTATCTATCTGATACCCAAAGCCATTGGAAACTTGGCTAATATTACAGACTGTAGTGGAATGGACAGAAAACTTCTCAAATATATATTTTTTCCTGTGGAAAAATAAAAGCTGATAGGAGTGGCTCAGTGTTGTCTAGAAGTCATACAGAACCTCCTTCCCAAAAGTTGGAAGAATCTAAATGAGATTATGAATGAAGTCATTGCAAGAGGGATCTGTGTCTGTTCCTCTTTGCTGCTGTTTATAATAGGGAAGCTTATTTCATTCTTAGATAATAAAAGTATTTCTTAACTCGCTGTTAGCATCAATTTGTGTATCTTGGCTCTGGGAAAAGTGAGAATAGTTACCAAATTCCGGATCTCTTTCTCCCCAAAAGCTCATGAGGTTTTCTCAGGTTTTGGTTTGGAGTGGAAAGGCCAGCCGATCATAGGCAGTGTGGTTAGTTGATAGGACATGAGATTCAAGAGCAAGAAGGGAACAAAATGATGACCCAAACAATTACTGTCTGGTTAGCCTCACATTGATACCAGACAAGATTCTGGAAAAGATAACTAAGGAAGTGGTTGGAAACACTTAGAAAGGAATGCGGTCGTTGAACACGGATTTATCAAAAACAAGTCATGCCAGACTAATGTGATCTCTTTTTTTGATATAGTTAAAAACTTGAGAGCAGTTCATGTGGAGAAGATCTTGGAGTCCTCGTGGACAAGAAGTTAAACATTAGTCAACAATATGATGTGGTGGCAAAAAAAAGCCAATGGGATTTTGGCCTGCATAAATAGCAATATATTGTCTAGATCTAGGGAATTCATGATTCTCCTCTATTCTGCCTTGGTCAGACCACACCTGGAACATTGTGTCCAATTCTGGGCACCACAATCGAAGGGAGATGTTGACAATTCGGAATGTGCCCAAGGAGGACAACTAATATGATCAAGGGTCTGGAGAACAAGTCTTATAAGGAACGGCTTAGAGCTGGGCATGTTTAGCTTGAAGAAGAAAAGCCTGAGAGGAGACTTCATGGTCATGTATAAATATGTGAGAGGAAGTAATAGGGAGGAGGGAACAACTTGTTTTCTGCTGCCCTGGAGACTAGGACGTGGAACAATGTCTTCAAACTACAGGAAAGGAGATTCCACCTGAATATTAGGAACAACTTCCTGACTGTGAGAGCTGTTCAGCAGTGGAACTCTCTGCCCCAAAATGTGGTGGAGGCTCTTTCTTTGGAGGCTTTCAAGCAGAGGGCTTTGAATGTGATTTTTCTGCTTCTTGGCAGGGAGTTGGACTGGATGTCCCA
Source organism: Anolis apletophallus (assembly GCA_030556195.1). Taxonomy (NCBI): domain Eukaryota; kingdom Metazoa; phylum Chordata; class Lepidosauria; order Squamata; family Anolidae; genus Anolis; species Anolis apletophallus. Next base: position 27,503,091 of record JARBWK010000012.1, read on the forward strand.
TGAGGTGTTCCAACTCTATGATTCTATTATTAAGTGAAGGTTCCCTCCAGTTCCTCCCTTAAATCATTTCCTTCTTTGTCTACATCATCAATCCTATCCCTACACAACCACAGTCTTGTATGGATGATTGTTTTGTTAGTAGTAGTATCACACTGCAATTTTGGAATAACCTTGAACAGTTTGGGCATGGAAGCTAAATCCAGTTTGGAGATAGGCAGGCTTCGTGCACTGGTCATACCTGGTATGGGTGGTCTCCTTAAGTGAGCCTGTGAATGCAGACAACTTCCTAGTTTATTTTCCTGCAGAGTGGGCTGTGTAGGTTTGTTGCATTTGTTTGTAAGTCGGAAAAGGTACATTTTTAAGTCTAACCCCAGCCACACACACACTTTGAATAGCATAGGAAAGTGTTAATACCCCTGTGGTGTTTGTTTTGCTGTCTTTACCCCATTCAGAAGATTTTATCTCACTTTTGGTCCCCGTGAGAATTGAATTTTGGGGGGAAAAAATGGTTTGTTGTGGAAACAAGGATTGGAGTAAAGCTTCCCCCCCCCCCCTGATAACTCTTTCAAGGGTGAATTTATCTTCCAAGGGGTAGATTTCACTCAGGACCCTTCCAGATAAGTCCTATATCCCAGAATCTGATTCCAGGTTTTCTACATTAAACTGGATTATATGAATCTCTATTGCCAGATAATCTGGGATAAACAGAAAACTTGGATCAGATACTGGGATATATGGTCTGTCTGGAAGGGCCCTCACTTTATGTTGTCTCACCCCCATTCTATACTATGAATTGTTTGTAAAACGGATATTTGTAACTCGGGGACTGCATGTACTTTAACCATTTGGAGGAAAGATTATTAACCAAAACAACAAAAACCTCTTGCAAATTAGAGATTGGGGAAAAATTGTCTTCTAGCTTTATATTCAATAAAGATAAATATTTTCATTTAACTGTTTGTACAAATACCGAGCTGCAGGGCCGTACCCAGGATTTTGATTCGGGGTTGGAGGGGGGCTGATTTTGATTCAGGGGGGCTGAGTCTGGGTGAGGGAGGGTCTACCCTAGCAAACTTTTTGTATTGTTATCCCAATACCCCCATGTGTTTTATATGCTGTTTTACACACTGTTTTATATGCTGTTTTATACGCTGTTTTTATATGCTGTTGTATGTGCTGTTTTTATATGCTGTAAACCGCCCCGAGCCTCAGGAGGGGCGGTTTATCAAATCGAATAAATAATAATAATAAAAAAATATATTGAGCATGGTGATCAGATCATGATATGAATACACATAACAGTTTAAATAATGTACCAGTAAGGCCTTCTCGTGGACCACCCTGAAAATTTGGGGGGTCAGCCCCCAAGCGCTGCCCCCCCCCAGGTACATGCCTGCCCAGCTACCTGGATTTGCTTTAATACTGCCTAATGCTGACTAGTGGAATGATCTTGTTTTACGTCCATTGGTTTCTACTGCCCTGCCTCTAAAGTGGGGCACAATTAAATTTGCACAAATTTTTGGAAGCAGCACTTCTTGCTAAGGCACTTTAGCCACTGTTGTTGTATCTATCCCTCATATGCATAAGATATCTGTATTTTACATTCAATAATTCATCCTCCTTCCTTTTTGAATACAAAGCTCTTGTAGTCCTCAACTAATCAAACCTTTAGCATTGAACAACTTTTTATGATCATGTCTCACAGATGCTTCTGGTTGAGGCCTGAAGTATTCAAAGACTGACCTTTCATGACTGCAGTATTGTTCAAATTTCGAGTGACATAGAATATACTGAACAAACTGTTTAAGCCTTCACAATTTTTGTTAGTACATTCATCTTGCAATGCTTCAAAATGTACTAGGATTGGCACCCTGAGGCTCCGTCCTCTTTATTGTAGTGTATTATTCAAAATTCATTTTAGTGATCCATCCAATTTTTATTTTTCAAAGTTGGCTAGAATTCTTTAGGGGAGAAGAAGAGAATAAATTAAATGTTTCAGAGAAGAATGCAGCCACATGCTGTTTAATGTAATTGGAGTGTACCTTCTTCTCATTCTCAACCTCTGTAAGAGGCTCTTGAGGAGGCACATAAGCAGTGACTAGACAATGCTTTATTTTATATGCTTCATACCAAGGTGTAAGGAATTCATCAGCTAATCTCTAGATGAGTCAGTATGTGTAGATCTAATAGGAAGTATTTGGCAATTGACAATTGTGCCTTTACCTTAGTGGAAAATATTTCCACTTGTGTAAGGCAGAGCAACACAATACATTCATGAAGACCAGAATTTGAATCCTCACTTAGCCTTTGATTTTAATTGGGGGGCTGAGTTTGATTCGGGGCGGGCTAAGTCTGAGTGAGAGAGGGTCTACCCTAGTAAACCTTTTGTATCATTATCCCAATACACTCATATATATGGGATATATTGAGCATGATGATCAGATCATGATATGAATAAACATAACAGTTTAAATAATGTACCAGTCAGGTCTTCTTGTAGACCACCCTGATAATTTCAGGGGGGAGGGGCTGAAGCCCCCTGGCTACATGACTGCCACTGGGTGATCTTGATCAAGTCATGTTCTCTTAGCCTCAGAGGAAGGCAGTGGCAAACCTCCTGAATACATTTTGCCCCTATGAGAGGATTATCCAAATCAGAACTGACTTGAAGGCACATGACATCAACAATGGCAGGCTATCCAGTTATTGATCATTTTCCCACTTTCGACAGCCCTATGCAGGGGCGGTCTAAGGTTATTTTAAATGGTAAGCGAACATTACTTAGGCGCCCCCCCTGTCTCCGCCCCCTGCCTACCCAATTGCGTCATGTGATGTGTTTACAGGCTTCGGCCCCACCACCTGCAGGAGCTTCTGGGCATGCCCAGAAGCTCCTACAGGCAGTGAAGGTGAAGTCTGTAAACACATCACATCAGCAGCCCGTATTCGGCACGCAGGGGGCGGAGGCAAAGGGAGAGGCTTTACCGAATAGGGAGTGGTGTTTACAGGCTTTGCCTTCACCGCCTGCAGGAGCTTCTGGGCATCCGAAGTTCAGCTCCGGAGGTTCTGGGCATGCGCGAAAATCTCCAGCAGGGAGGTTTACTACGGTGGCGCGGCCGGCGTGGCAGTGCCCATCCAAGATGGTGCCCCACGCAGCCGCGTAGTTCGCTTACATGGACAGACCGCCCCTGCCTATGAGATACAGTATATTACTTTCAGTTTGGGTTGATAGGCCAGTGTTTCCCAACCTTTTTTGAGCCGCGGCACACTTTTAACATTAAAAAAATCCGGGGGCACACCACCAACCAAAATGACACAAAATGACACTCTAACACAGTAAAGAACGGGTGGGGGTTGGTGGCTTGCTGGGAGCAGCTGCTGGGAGTGCCAAAGCTGGAGAGGGGCGGAGCCAGGCTGCGCCATGCCCTGCCCCCTACCCCCAGCTTCACCTCTCCCAGCAGCTGCTCCAGCCTTGAGGGCAGTGCCAAGCCAGCGAGCCAGAGCCAGCACAATGCTGGCTTGGCACTGTCCCCTCAAGGCTGGAGAAGCTGTGGGAGAGCCGGCTTGGGGAGGGGCAGAGCCAGGCCGCGCCATGCCCCGCCCCTCCCCCAGCTTCAGCTCTCCTACAGAGGAGGAGCATGAGCGGTGGACGGGCTTCAGTGGGCGGGGCTCCTCCTCCACGCAGCTTCAGCGAGCGAGGGGCGAGAGTCATGGTGGGAGTCATGGCGGATTGGAGGCTGGCTGGGGAAATGGCCGAAGGAGGCGGCGCCCCGGTCCCTTCTTTTTCTTTGCCACTGCCCGGCCCTTCCTCCTCCCCCAAGCAGCAGGAGTTCGGCAGGAGGGGGGGGAGGAAGGGGGGGGCAGAGAGCTTTTCTCGTGGCACAGCAGGAGGTCCGTCACGGCACACTAGTGTGCCACGGCACACTGGTTGAGAAAGACTGTGATAGGCTAACCTCAGGGAAGGGCTTAAGTGGATAGGAAAACGTATGCAGAAATTGCACACTTCACCTATTGCAGTAGTGTTTTCCACAATGTCAAAGATGCCCTCCTAGCTTGATCACAGGGCATTGGTTAAGGATAAAGAAGTGCAGTTACCCATCCACATTTGCAGGTTTAACTCTTATGAATTTGGTTATTCACATATTTGATTAAAAATCACTGAAAAATGGACACAAACTGTTGTACTCATTGAGGATTTTTTGGCAACTGTTCATTCTTTCCTGCAAGAACAAAAGAAGCAGATATTTACATCCATAATCCAAGGATTGAGGAAAACCAGAGTACAATTTATGAGAAGACACAGGTGGTATGAAACTAGGAAGAAACTCTTCCTTTCCTGTGTCCTCAAGCTGGATCCTATTCTAGATTGCTATTTCGTCTGTAAAAGGGTCCTTTGGTTCATCAAAGGGCAACTATAAATTACTAAATTTAAACTTAGAGAACTACAAGAGGCGTGTGAATCATGGGCTCTTCCTCTTGGTTGCTCTCTTGAGAGAACTATTGCATTTTCTTTTGAATTTCCCTATAATCCACCTAGGAGGTTGATGTAATTAGTCTTCAATCAAGAAACTTAGCACAAAATAGGAATTGTTAACTACAAATGAAATATTTTACCTATTTCAATCAGATTCAATCAAAACCTCTCAAGAAAAACCACAGCCTTTTTGTAGACAAATATCATAATTGCCATAGTAGACCAGAATAGCGATTCACGTAATTTGGGGCTCTTGCCAAGAATCTACGAACCCCCCCCTTCTTTTATCAATTTTAATGCAGAGATGCGAAGGACAGTCTCTGAAATCAATTTTTAATTATTTTTTTCTATATGTTTTTCATGTCTAAACACTTTTTTTAAAGCTTTAAAAACAGAACATCATATTTTTTGTTCACACTAACCCATGTACTTTCCCAGAAAGCACACACACAAAAAGCAAGAAAATAGGGTGAAAATGAAGCCAGAAGTGACATCATATAATTTTCTATTTCAGCATAGCTGCACTGTATTACCCATCAGGGGTTTAGAAAGATGACAAATGATTTATATCATTGGTGCATTCACTCGCCTCCGGTGTATCCTTGTGCTTTGCTTTCTGTTGTACTTAGATTAAAAATTAGAAGTCCGCTGCCAATTTGCTCTCTACTATTTTCATCAGTTGATTGGGGATTTTATCTATAGCTTGCATTGGTGACTGTTTTAGGTGACATTTCCCAGATTCTCTTAGACAACATGGTTTTACAACTCCCAGAACCCTCTTGCCAGGAATAGTAGTCCTAAAATGTAATTTTTTAGAAGGCTTTGAATTTTTTAAAACTTGGATTGTTCAGTGCTGTTTGCAAACTTCGTTGCTAATAATGTGGAAATAGGATTGTAAGATCAGGCTTGTAAGATAAGACTTTTCTGTCTGATTTGTTATTCTTCCAAAAGAGAGGAAATCCTCATGTGTCTGATATTCTGTGGATGTCAGATATTTTTTGGAAGGAATGTTCCAAGTGTGTGTTGGTGATGCCTGTAGGTGTAACTACTATATTCCCCAATACAGCTACTTAGTAAATATTACTTACAGCTTTATGACCTGAACTAATAATTTGGATGCTGTCCAGTCGCTAAACATTAATTGGAAGAAAGAAATGATGAGACAAAGCTATCCAGACTATTTTGTTAAGAAATATAGGATATAATTGGGGCGCCAAGTTTAATTGGTAGATTAATCCTCTAAAGACGTAGATAATTAATCAGAGATAATTTTACCAATAAGGGCAGATTTTAATTGGAGAAGTTCTGTTTGGGGCTCCTTATGTTCTATGATGCTTCCGCTAGAGACAAGAAAAGTAAATACATGAAAAATGGCATTTCCTTCCAACAGGGAGTGGTATTTTAAATTAATTTATACTGACACAATATTTCACGTATTTCAAAGTTCTTCTTTCTTAAAGACATCTCTGAGGTTTGGGGAATTTTCAAACGTTAAAAATGCATTTAATCCAGTTAAAAGCATGTGAATGATCAAGTAAAATTATTTATTAATAAACAGAATCAAGTATGATGGTATATGATCTTAATGAGTGCACTTGGGAACTTTCCAAGAGCAGTTGCTGAGGGAAAAACTGAAGAGCAATATTGGGGCGAGGTCTATCAAATCAGTGGCCCAAATCCAGTTCCTACTCCCAACTCCATAGAGTAGGCTGATAGAATCAATGAAGTTTGCTGAAGTGTTGCTAGATTAAGTGTGTGTCTACTGTATTGCAGTTGGGTTAAGGTTAATGTCTGAATCAAGTTTCCAGTGAAGAATCAGTCAAGTTATATAGAAGAGCAGAGCTATTATGCAGTGCTAGAGTACATACATTCTACTTTATTCACTATCTGCACCTGGCCGACTTAAAAACTACAAGCTTATCAGGAAACGGAAGAAATTCCACACTAGGACTTCCTGGAATATCAGCACTAAGAGCTGGGTGCGATCCATGGAAAACCCCCAGCCCCGGAGACAGGTTAACACGCCGAGAAGGGGACATATCTCTAGGCCACCGGGACTAGATGGGTGGGATGGGACTCCCCCCCAAGGACTCTAGGTCCCTGGTTGTCCTGGCATCCCCTGGACAGGAGACCTCCTGCAATACCTAAGGAATGCCACGGCTCCCCCCTTTTGACTATATGATAAATACCACTATTAGACAGTCCCCCTTAACAACACCACGGGACTTGAACTTCACTCCAGCCCCATGTCTCTCTGCCGGTCTTACCATGCCATCTGGCCTGCATCCCCCTTTTTTGGCAGAGAAATGAGTTGTAAACCAAGTCTTTGATTGTTCTTCCCTCGCTTTTGTCTAATTCTATCCTGTCTGTTGTTTTTCTTCTTAAATTGTGAATTGCCCCGAGCCCCTGGGGAGTGGCGGTATACAAATTCAATTAATTAATTAATTAATTAACATGTGGTTTCCGACCAACAACCCATTGCCCAAGTGAATAGAGATTTGCCCTAAACACAGGAGTAATTCAGCAATCTGGGGAGGAAGGGCTGTGAGAGTACAGTGCAAGGGAATTGCCATTTGGCACCCTTCTGTGTTTTGTTTTCTGATTTTTTGTTTTGTTTTTTGGATCTCATCTCAGCAAAGCTGAAACTCAAACTTCCAATATAAAAATACAGTTGGAACAGCCTTCAGGATTAAAACCATTTGAATTCAGAATTAAAACCATTCGGAGAAAGGTGTTACAGAACACTAAGAAAAGCCCTTTTCTTGTAAAATAGTCCATCTTTCAAAGCCAATTGGAACAAAAGGGTCTTTGCTTGCCAAGTAAAGGATCGCAAGGAGGGAACCATATTAGCCTTCTTTGGAAGGAATTCTAGAGTTTAGAAGCAGCACATCAAGACTTTCTATTACATGTGCCTGTACAGTGGCCTGACTGAAAAGGGCCTCCCATTTAAAATCTCATAACCATCTTCAATTAACAATTTGACTGTAGCTATTAGCCCCCATTAGTCGAAAAGTTGTGTCTGCTGTAATCTGTTCCAGCTAAGGCTTCGGCTGCCTCCCGCCTCTCTCGTTTTCATGGATTTGGCAGCCAAAATCTTTGAACCATCCATTCAAAAATGGAAATGTGCACGACCCTAATAGGGACCAATGGGGCTGAGCGAATGGCACTGACTCTACCTGAGGTGGACGAGGTGCCATGTAGGCAGAGCAGTCTCGCTAATTAGGAAAGCTGCTGCTCCTCCTTTACTTTCCTTTGTAAACCAGTGGTGGTGATGAAATGAGGAGAGGGGAGCAATAAGGACATTATGCCTGATTGAAAATGAGCTAGAGGTCATTGGGCAGCCTATGCCATGCTAGTGGTGGCAGAGAAGAAATCTTTCTTTGCACCCACTGAATCTCCATCTGAGTTGCCTCTGTGGGATAGAAATTGGGGAAAATGTTCTGCAATTGCTCTGGCCTTGATAACTCTGATGCCATGGATGCCTGTGAGGCTCCTCAGGACTGAATTCTATCCCCATGCTGCAAAATACAGTGTTCCCTCACTTATTGCTGGGGTTAGGCTCCAGGACCTCCCACAATAAGTGAAAAACCGCAATGTAGGGATGCTGTATTTATTTTAATATTTATACATTATTTTAGTAGTTATGCACTATTTAAGTCTTTATACAATCAAGTGAAGGAAAGGAAGGAAAGGCCTTTCAAGGCTGGAGGGAGGGAGGGCTGAGGAGGGAAGGTGCCTTGGAGACTGCCGGCAGCAAAACCCCACAAAACAGCAAAAATACCATGATATATATTTAAAATTGATATTTTTTTAAATCTGCGAAACAATGAGTCTGCAATAAGCGAACCGCAAAGTAGTGAAAGAACGCTGTACCTAAATGAAACTACTTGGAGAAAACATCAGAGCTTTCAGTTGGACTCAACTGTAGGATGTGTTTTTCTGATGGAATAAACCCTCATGTGCATACTATTTAACAATTTACTAACAGCAAAGAGAAAAATGGGGAGGCTTTCACAGTCTCCAGTTTTCTTAGAATTTTCATTTTGGTGGCCAGATTTGTAGAACTTATGTGTGTTGTACCACTCTATTCTGCTTTGGTTAGACCCCATCTGGAATACCCACAATGCAAGGCGAATATTTTCAAGCTGGAATGTGTCCAGATGAGGGCATTTAATATGACAAAAAGTCTGGAAGCCAAGCCCTATGAGAGTGGCTTAGGGAGCTGGGTATGCTTAGTATGGAAAAGATTGAGAGAGAGCATGATATCCATGTTTAAATATTTGAAAGGAAATCATCTTGAAGTTGAAACAAGCTTGATTTCCGCTGCACCATTAATAAGGCACCAGCAAAAGATTTGAACTACAGGAAAAGGGATTTCACCTAAATATTAGAAGCCCCTGTTAGAGCAGTAAGTTAAACTGCTGAGCTGCTAAACTTGTTGACCGAAAGGTCACAGGTTCTAATTTGGGGAGTGGCGTTGTAGCAGCAAATTCGGAGTCTCAAAACTCCCAGGTGTTAACTTTTTACTTACAGGTTGCGCAGCCGTGCAAGCACAGGAACGAGAGAAAACGCAACAACTGTACTGCGGGTACAATGAAGCCAAAGTTTATTTGCACATGTCAGCTGACGGGACCTGCCCACAGAACTAGCTGCCTCAGGGCAAGAGCCCTCAACATTCTCTAACTTTCCCTTATATACATGCTATGGCGGCAGGTCCCGTCTCCTCCTTTCTTCATCATTTTCATTGGTTCACAACATTAACACATTTCTATTATCCAATTAAACATCACATTATTTGGCATCACATCCTATTTGCATTCCTATTTGCTAAACAGCACTACGCAGTATTAATTCTTCATTCCCACAGTATGTTATCTGCCAGATGGGCACCATGTACTGGATTCGCAACATTTCTAAGCCGCCCCTCTATGCCAGCAAGGAGGAACGGTTTCATTTGCCCATGCGCGGTTTCTACCAATCAGCAACAATGTAAACAAATACACGCTGGGTACTAGCTAGGCCAATCACGGCCAGTGTTACCAAGGAAAGGCACATGATGTACTCTAACAAATCACAGCTTGTGCCTGACCTACCAATCAAAGTGCATTATTCTCGTAATGGCTTTTAGCATGATTTTTGGCAAGCTATCTTGCTATACTAAGTTCTGTGCTTGTGCATCACTCTCCTCTGACTGTACTTCTGCTAAAAGCACCAATTCTGCTTTAGCGTAAGCTTCTGTTGTCAGCCCCAGCTTCTGCCAACCTAGCAGTCCGAAAACATGCAAATGTGAGTAGATCAATAGGTACTGCTCCGGCGGGAAGGTAACGGCGCTCCATGCAGTCATAACATATATATAACATAATTCTTTATTGATTAGTCAGTTTTGACCATATCAAATCATACAGCACATACACATACATACAGTAAATACCAATGTGAATACAAAACATACCTACATACCATCGTGCTAAACCCACTCCTATCTACCTCTTGTTTAAAATATTTAAAATTCATTCATTACTTAGAATAAAAGTTGAGAGAGGACAAGGGTAAGTAGAACTAGTAAACATATCCAAATTAAATTACATTGATGGCAGTGATGTCAGAGCTCTCTGCTTTCATCTTCTTGCGGATGGTCAGCACTTTTTGGGTAAAAAGGGTCAGTTTTAAAACAGAATTTTTAACTGAACCCTGCAGGAGAACATGCAATTTCTCCTTATTTTCTAGGTGAGTATAGTTCTCCAAAAGAGGCTCCAGATAATACAGTCGAATCCTGTTGTAATAGGGGCATTTTAGGAAGAAATGTTCTGAGTCCTCCACTTCTGCCCTCCATGCAGTCATTCTGGCCACATGACCTTGGAGGAGTCTACAGACAACGCCGGCTCTTCAGCTTAGAAATGGAGATGAGCACCAACCCTCCGAGTCAGACACGACTGGATTTAATGTCAAGGGGAAACCTTTACCTACTATGAGAAAGGAATTCCTGGTAAGAGCTGTTTGACAGTGGAATATGCAGCCATGGAGTGTGGTGGAGTCTCCTTCTGTAAAGATTTTAAAACAGCCTGGATGATCATTTGTCAGGAGTGCTTTTATTGTGCATTTCCACGTGTTAGGGGATTGGATGTCAGGCCGCAGCCAGAGCCGTTAGATAAACAAATGGCCTGGCTTTGGCTGCCATCAAGATAACGAGGCAAGCAAGGCCAGATGGCCAGCAATGGAATGCGATGGGCCAAAAGGTGGAAAGAGGGAGGAGGGATGTGCAGGGGAGTTTACCACTGAGCGTTTGGGCACGAAAGCTCAGATTCCTCTTTGTTCTCCTTGGAGTGTGGATCTAAATAAACCGTGTCCTTCGGAAGAAACCTTTGTGAGCGTGCTTTATTTAGCAGTCCTATCCAGGACCTGACATTGGATGGGATGGCTCTTGTTGTTCCTTTGAACTATATTATTGTTTGAAACCAGTTCTTCACCACCCTCCTAATGCTAAGGCTGTTAAAAATATCTAACTAGACAGAAGGAAAAGAGGCAGGGCTGGCTTGACAGAAAAAGGAACTTCATAAAAAGGAACTGTTGGAGACATTTTAATGGAGGTGTGCTTTTATTTTCCTGTTCTGTACACTGCTTCATATTATCTCCACCCTGACATACATTTTATAAAAAAAACCAACTCATTTTCTGTAGTGAGCAAGCAATACTCTACCCTTAACTGTTAAAAAGATGAAATCTTATTTCAGTAGCAGAAGTTAAAAAGCAGAAAGTCCTCTTCCTTTCACTGGAGCAGTGGGAAAGAAGCTTCCTATCCCCAATGGGCAATCGTTTTTGGCATTGACTTTGTTGGTGTTGGTTCCCACCCCCAGATTAGCTTTTCTTAGTCCAGAGAAATAACACAGTCCAAGTTGGAAAGGTGATGCTTCCTGCTGGGATTGTTTGCTCAGGGCCGCAGTCCTGTGCAGAGGTAACAACTCACAGGAAACTCAAAACAGTTTGTTCCAGGAGGCTCGCTGGTGAAACTGTACATTTTGTGATTTGGTCTGTCAGCTTAGCTACAGGTAAACAGTTCCAAACTCAGCAGTCCTGTCAAATTTTAATTGGAATAGAAGTGCAAAGTAAATAAAGATATTTGCAGATGTGTTTGTTTCGCTTATGCATTTCAGCTTCAGTCACAGAATTTGGCTTGCTGCAGGGTTGAATGGAAGAACTGGCCAACCCCATCCTGCTCTTTTTCTTAAAGGGCTTTTCCCTCTGCTGTGCTAGAAGGCTAGATATAATCTGTGCTGTAGGACAAACTATAATTTAATATTGTAAGCACAATCACAGTTTAAATCCATATATAGCTTGGCGTTGTATAACAGATAGTAAAACAGATTGTGTAAGGAATGTATATGTGCATTGTTGAAAGGTCCTGGGTGCCCAACATGGTCCCAGGGCTGGATTTGACTGCAGGACTCTTCTGCCTGTGCTCTTCATCTACATAAAATTTGGATACAATCTTAAAGCCGTAAATAATACAGGTCCTTCTCAAAAAATTAGCATATAGTGCTAAAGTTCATTGTTTTCCATAATGTAATGATACAAATTAAACTTTCATATATTGCACACCAACTGAAATATTTCAGGTCTTTTTTTGTTTTGTACTGATGATTTTGGCATACAGCTCCTGAAAACCCAAAAACAGTCTCAAAAAATTAGCATATTTGGTCGGATGAAATATGCTAATTTTTTGAGATATGTATGCCAAAATAATCAGTATTAAAACAAAAAAGACCTGAAATATTTCAGTTGGTGTGCAATGAATCAAAAATATATGAAAGTTTAATTTTATCATTACATTATGGAAAATAATGAACTTTAGCACTATATGCTAATTTTTTGAGAAGGACATGTAGATGCAATATGGATGCAAATGCATAAAACAGCCAGCCTTTGTGTTGGTAGTTTTGAGTGTTGGGATATGCCTCTGAAGATCAGAGTTCAAATTCCTGTTCAGCTATAGAAATTCACTGATTGGCTTCAGATAAGTCATATGGTCTCAGTCTTAGAGGAAGTCAAAGGCAAATATCTTCTAAACAGATCTTCCAAAAAACAAATCCACAACAGGTTTGTTTTTGCACTGCCATAAATTAGAAATGACTTAAGACACACAAGAATAAACATAAAATAAATTCAACTACTGTATAAAAAACTTACCATTTTGTTTTCTCCCAAATGCACAATTAAAAATCCTCACACCTTATTCACAGGCAGAATCCTTTTCGCTGGCAACTGCAGTTCTTTTCCTCTCCAGCTTTTTCGTTGTTTTTGAACTCATCTAATAAAGGTAGCCTCTTTAGAGTTTGCTACTTACTGGAAAAGTGAATATGTTAGTTAGCACTCCACTTTCAGATGAGTTAGGGATGCAGGACCATCCCAGAAGTAGAAAAAAATCACAGACAACTCCCCAAGTGATATTTAACACTCATATAGAAATACCTGTACTGGTGAGATGGTTGAGTTCAGTAATACAAAGGGAAAAGATATAGGGAACCAGGAGGAGATCTATAACATAGTACGATGTGGACAGATAGAGAGCTGCTGTAATCAGCTGCTGTAATCAGCGGTAGAAAGCCAATTGCGGGACTTCCTAGATCGATCCGGGGGCTTAGACCCGTCCCAGTCGGGTTTCCGCGCGGGTCACGGAGTGGAATCCGTCCTCGTAGCGATCACTGACGACATCCGCCGTCAACTGGACCGGGGAGGCTCGGCAGTCCTAGTCCTTTTGGACCTAACTGCGGCCTTTGATACCGTTGATCATGACTTGCTCCTCTACCGCCTGGCTGCCTCTGGGATCCAAGACAAGGCTTTGACCTGGCTGGAATCGTTCCTGCGAGGCCGCTCGCAGCGGGTTGAGTGGCAGGGTCAGGTCTCTAGGAAAAGTGAATTGGAGTGTGGAGTCCCCAGGGTGCTATTCTATCTCCCACCCTCTTCAACATCTACGTCCAGCCCCTGGCCAGCATTGCTAGGAGCCATGGGTTCTCCTGCTACCAATATGCAGACGATACACAGCTGCTCCTGAAGCTTGACCCAGGGTCATAGTCGGTGCCGGACAGCTTCAGCCAAGGGTTGAGAGCGGTGACGAGCTGGCTCAGAGCACATAGACTCAAAATCAACCCGGCAAAGACGGAGATCCTCTGGCCTGGCCGACCCGACCCTCACCCACCGCTGCCACTCTTTGAGGGCGAGTCCCTATCCCCTGCTCCGGCGGTGAAAAGCCTGGGAGTGATCCTGGACGAAAAACTGACAATGGAGGCCCAGATCAGGCTGCAGCCAAAGGCGCCTTTTTCCATCTCCGTAGGGCACGACGGCTGGCCCCTACCTACCACCTGAGGCGCTGAGAACCGTGGTACATGCCACCGTTGTCTCGCGCCTGGATTACTGCAATGCCCTGTACGCGGGCCTCCCCTGTCCACAACCAAGAGGCTAAAACTCATCCACAACGCAGCGGCCAGACTCATCTCTGGGTCATCAGTGAGGGACCACATTTCCCCTATTTTAAAAGATCTCCACTGGCTGCCCCTAGAGTTCAGAGTGCTCTACAAACTTTTGGTGCTCACTTTTAAAGCACGGCATAACATTGGGCCAGCCTACCTGAGCGCCCGGCTGACGGTCCAACGCAGCGAGAGGCCAGCACGTGCCATAAACGGTGATCGGATGACCATCCCTGGGGGTGCGAGAGGCTCGGCTGGTAGAGACCCGGCGGAGAGCTTTCTCCGTGGCGGCCCCATGATCTGGAACTCACTGCCACCCGCCCTCAGAGCCACTTCGACCCGGACTAGGTTCCTGTCAGACCTGAAAACCTGGCTCTTCCGCCTAGCGTTTGGGGCCTGATCGGTACCTTGAATGACTGAGCCTCTCCTGCCGTCTGTATCTATGTTTTTAAAATTGATGTACATTGATGTATTTTGGGGTTTTTAAATGATGTAAGTCGCCCGGAGCACCGGTGGTGGAGGGCGACTCACAAATATTAAAGTATTATTATTATTATTATTATTATTATTATATATGTCATGGGAAGCTCAATTCTAACCATTGAAATTAGTGGAAATCATGCTGAATGAAAAGGTGTAGGATCAGGCAGGAGAATGCAAATTCTTCCCACTTCTTCCAAAAGACTTTTCTATTTCTGCCTTCTTGGAAATGGATTACAGATGTTGATGATGGTCTAATACCATTCAGCTCAGTATAATGGGATTGTGCTGTATACTTCCATCAATCTGATTCTCATGAAGGAAATGCTGCTGTGTCCATGACTCATATAGAGCTTTGGTGAAGCATAGTGTGGCTGCGTGAAAGCCCTTACATCTCCATAAGGTCAGACCCCACATCTCCATGAGCTCTAAATTCTTCAAGGTAACAGATGTTTGAGGCAACATGAAGACCGTGATTCTGGCCTTTCTTATAGTGCAGCTCTTGGATTCCTGCGATAATGTTATGAAAGGCTTAGCACCATCGGATTGTGCTAAATAAAAATTATTACTAGCTGTCTTCTGAATACTGCTTTGGTAACCCTAAAGCATTTGACTCAGTGCTTTTTCAGATCACAGGTTCTACCGGCATTTATTTTATGTTGCAGAAAGTGAGGCTTTGCCTAGCTGACAAATCAAACCTGCACAGAAAGGGGGAAAAACTTTTTCTTAAAAAGAAGTTAATGCAGTGTGCTTTCATGCAGAACTCAAGCTTGCTTTGCTATCGGAGAGTAAATTATAAGTTTGTTAGCTGAAACAGCAGTTTGTTTGTTTTTTAAAAGCAATTAAAGCTTTCCGCTGTTGTTACATGGAGAAATTCCCCCTCCCCGCTGCCTTTTGAAATTAAATGAGCAATTTTTGTATGCAAAATTGTCTTGGGAAACTATTATTTTTCCTAAACTGTGGTGGTAACCCCTATTTTCTGGTGTGCATTGATTTATTTTGTAACTGCTGTGGATAAATTCTGAAAATGCAGGGTGTTGGCAAAGAGATAGTTTACAGCCAAAATGTGAGTTCTTAAACATGTAACAGAAATTTTAGTAATCTGCCTTTTGAAATAATCAAATGGGTAACTGCCACCACCATAGTTTTACATGTTTTAGACCTTTCTTAGTAACTTTGTTCATAAAAACTGATAAAATAGGTGTATTAATTTACTTGTGCTACTCATCACTTGCTTGTTCCGCTGAGATAAGTAGTAATTTAGGAATAAGAAATTATTTGCTGAATAGTTCCTTTTCTCATCCTTTGTTGTGTTACTTGGTTTTCTATTTTAGTCTGCCTAAATATTAGGCCTGTTTGATAAAAAAAGGCTCAAAACTCATTTCAGATGTAGGGGGCACTGGTGGTTCGGATCTAAAGTCAATTCCGATTTTCACAGAAAAAAGTTCAAAACTGTTCAAAACTTCAGAGACTTCCGAATCCTTCGTTAATGGTTTCAATGTGTTATTTCTTGTTTCATTGGGTGGTCTTTACTTTGAAAGTAGTTGTTGTATTCCAGAAAAAAAGGGGGGGGGGGGGGGTAAAGCAAAGGGAAGAAATCTACATCCAAACTGGGTTAAACACGGCTCTCACCCCAGGTCTGGCACAGGAGAAAAGGACATCTGCATCCAAACTGGGTTAAACACGGCTCTCACCCCAGGTCTGACGTGGGAGGGAAGGACATATTGATGTGGTGAAGAACCTAATGTTTCCTAGAGATGTAATCTTTCTTTTTTTTAAAAAAGCATTTTTGCAGGATTTTTTAAAATTCAAAAATAGAAGAATTGTGAACATAATGTCTACATCTCTTTTAAAACCTTAGTGGCAAAGCTTCTGCTCTAAGTGGTGAAGTATGTATAAATTGGGCTTAATGTTCAACCCGAAAATTGGTTGTACCTTGGGCAATGTATCCAGGCAGTGCAAAGTTTTCACTGGGATCAGACAGAAGCTGAGGTGTGGGTTATCAAGACTATTGGCTAATTTCTGACAGATCTTACATTTACTGTTTTCAAGCAGATAATGCTGCCCTAGGTTGATATTGATCTCTGCAAGATGTTGCTGGAGCAGCTTTTTAAAGGAAAGAGTAAATACTGAGAAAAATTAGTTTAGGCTTAACTATTTAGTGACCTTGAGTTTCATAAAGTTCAAGTAGACAGATCATATTGTAAAGAACAAAAATAACTTTCTGGTCTTGCATCACACATTTTAGTGCAAATATTAAGACACAAATAGTGTTCAATTCAGCAAGTATTGTTTTATAAATTGAAAGTGTACATTGACTCTTAAAGCCTTCTCTAACTAGATAAGCGGTGTATGAATTTCCCATAGGAGTTTTTTTACTGTATTGTCGAAGGCTTTCATGGCCGGAATCACTGCGTTGTTGTAGGTTTTTCGGGCTATATGGCCATATTCTAGAGGCATTCTCTACTGACGTTTCGCCTGCATCTATGGCAAGCATTCTTACCTCACAACCTCTGAGGATGCATGCCATAGATCAGTGTTTCCCAACCTTTTTTGAGCCGCGGCACACTTTTAACATTAAAAAAATCCGGGGGCACACCACCAACCAAAATGACACAAAATGACACTCTAACACAGTATGCAGGTGAAATGTTAGGAGAGAATGCCTCTAGAACATGTCCATATAGCCCCAAAAACCCTACAACAATGCTATTGTGTTACTATTCCCAACCTTCTTGCTCAAAGATAAGGTGCATCAAAAACAATCTCCAAAGCATCAGATAATTATTATTTTCTCTTAAAGAGTTGTTTATGACTAACACTCCTAACCACTCTTAAATGATTGTGTATAAGTAGTCTTAGTTTGGTACAATCTGGTGGTTGGTGAAACCTGCATTGCATTTTTAAAAAACTGACCTGGGCTTAAAATGAGATCCTGCTGTAAAGCCTTGAATGTTTGTAAAGAATGAATACTCATAGAATAACTTGGGAGGGCAATCTTGCTGAAATTCTACTTTGTCAGGGTCTTGCATTTAAAACGAATTGCATTTTGTTATCAAAGACCGTGCAGGGAGAAAAAGCCATGTCAGTGTAAAATTCTATTGTGGATGTTTGCCTTGCTCAAGACAGATAATTCAATACAGAGAATTGTGTTTATTTTGAATGTAATTCCTTCTAAAAATAGACTGTTTTTTAAAGCCAACAACTGGGGAAGACCAGAATCCACAAACTGACCTTTGGGTTTTTTCTCCTTTTAAAAATCGCTATTTGTACAAAATGGAGTGCCTTGATCCTAATGAAAGCAAAATTGAACTGTTGAAAGGTGAGGGCTGCATAAGGTGTTTGCCAAAGGATCTATTTTTGTGGCCACAGAAGATTGTAGCCTCTTCTCTTTTCCCTTTGTCACAACATAAAAATCATGCAAATCTGCCCTGCTGATTAGTAGCCAATGTAGATCCAGTGTTTTAATACCAACATTGGTGGTTGTGTCTTTGAATTCCAACATACTTACTACACAATAAACATAACCATACCAAAGCGTCTTCTTTTTCAGTGGTAACAAGCTGTTGAAAACTAAAATGTACTACTTAATTTACAAAGAAATTATACTAATAAAAATGTAGAGGGCAGATGTGATTTTAAAATGCATAATTTTTGCCCTAAAGCTTAGCTTTTTAAAAAGTGGATGAAATGAGAGCTGAATCATTCATTGTAATTGTTGCAACACAGTCTCTGTGGCATTGCAGAAAAATATATATGCAAAAAATACAACTCTTGTCAGCAGTTCTTACAAATGCAGAAGAAAAAGTTAGGATGTTCTCTAATGCTTTCTAATCTTTATTAGTTTAATTGTCTCAAGGGTTTTGCTCACAGCTTTTGGATCCCACCAAGATGGGGATAAACACTGATGAAAATGACACACAGGCCAAAATTAACCAAGCTAGGGCAAGGGGGCTGTTATAGAATGTAAGAGATCATTCTCACAAACAGAATAATTACTATTTACAAGCTGAAGGTCAGAGCCATCCAGTTCCATACCAGCTCACCCCATGTACACATGTAGAAGGTTTAATCAGGCTTAGTCCTCTTTGGGAAAAAAAAAGAAGTATTTTTACTTACAAAAACTAAAAATTTCCTAACATCTCATCATTAGATGTTCCATTACATGCACCTTCAAAGGCGAGGCAGAGAGAGAGAATGCAGAATGGAGGATTGACAAATGTAGACTAAATGCTGCAAGAAGAAAGATAATAATAATAAACTTTATTTATACCCCGCCCCATCTCCCCAATGGGGACTCGGGGCGGCTCACACGAGGCCAAGCCCAAACAACAAATTACAATAAAATAAAATCAAAACACCAGTAATGAACACAATAAAAAGATACATACATATAAATAAAAACTATATACAACTAGATATCTAAAATCACAAAGACAGGGTGGACTGCAAGTACATATATAAAATGTTAAAACTCAGGGTGGGATACTTGCAATAGCATCCTTTACAGGGAAAAGATGATGGCTAAGACCAATGAACAAAAAAAATGACCCAAATAAGTGTTAAACATCTAGAGAAGCAGACAAACCAGCAACTACTGAGTAAAAGCATGCCAACATTGCTAGCTATAACAAAATATTGTTTGCCTTGTTGCTTTCCTGAGCCACCCATAGGAGTTTCCCATGGGATGTGTGAACATTTGCCTGCCAGTTGTATTGATACTTAACTGTAAATAATGGCTTAGTCCCTAAACTCTGCTTAGAGTGATCGTACAAGTTGGGCTATCAAGTATGTTCATACAGTTAGTTCTGATAAAATAAGCAGCTCTACTTTTAATTATTTCCTCAAGCATGGGGGCTGCTCCAACTCCTAATTTGACAGATGGTTCTAGTTAATAAACCTGATTGGTACTTCAACTCCTTAGTCTGCTATTCCAATCTTCCTTTCTAAATTGGAGTTGGAGAATGGAAATTTCCCCAACTATTGTCCAAGTTCTCCAAAGCTCCATTCAAAATCCAAATCTATTATCTATCTAAAAGACAGAAAGGAAGAAGGAGATTCTTCATGTCATCTTCCTTAGGGGTTGAGATTGTACCCACAGTAGGCTTGGGCTGGGATCACTTTGACATGTAATATTTGGTGGTCCGTTTCATGTTATCCCATGAAAACATAACAGAGAGGAAGGAACCAGAAAGCCAGCCAAAATGGATCAGGAGAACCAAATTTATTGGCTACCGGAGAGGATGGAGTTAAGTCTACATTACACCTGAGGCAGGTGTCTGCCATGGGGCTCCTGGAGAAGATCCTGCAGCGTCTTTTCTTCCTCCCTGGCAGCGAAAAAGTTCCCTAAGCTCCTCCTCCAGAGAGGGCCCTGCAAGGAACTTGCTTTCCCAACAGCACTTGCATGGAGTGGGCATTGAAAAGTGTCATGAGTCCCTCTTAGTGCATGATTGGAGCTGAAGTTTCTTTCTCTCTCTGCTTCTCAGCCAATAAAAGGTCTTGTTGTGTCCATGTTCAGATTGGCTGAGAATGGACACAACTGGCAACTACAATTCCCAGAACCTGTTCTTGCAGTTTGTCTTATTTTTAGAATATTACGGTAAAAGTATTATTTGAAAAATCAGTACATTGGCAAATTGTTCTGAAACTTGACAGACCTGCAGGTGTAAATGGGGTGTAAAATTATGGTAGGTTTCATGCAGATAGGCTTTAAAAGACTCTTTTGCCAAATGAAAACATCAACAGTCCTTCCAATTCGAGTAGCTTCCCAGTAAACAGAATGAGGGGGGTAGCTGAAAATTGACACTGAAATAGCATGCCTTTTGGTCAAATTGCAGAAGCCTAACCCACAGTGTGAAGCCCTGTGGCTAACTCTTAGATAAGTTTGTGGTGGAAAAAATAAGGTCAAATAAGATGATATGAACCTTAATGAGCCTCTCTGCGAAAGTGCTGTCATCTGTCCAATTGTTTCTTACAAGGAAAAGGATTATTGCAGAAACTATGGAGTACAATTTGTGGAATGATTTTCAAGAACTGAGGATGGATCTGTTAGAGCTGTCCACTTTCTTTGCCTGGCAGGGGACATAAGTTGAGTTGAGATTGTTTTGGTATCATTATGCCTCTTTCAAAGAAAATGTGGAAAATTATAAATGGTTAATATTAAGCCAGACACTCACAAACTAACAAAAATGATCTTTTAATTGTAATATAATAATATTTGCATGTTGGCAAAGTATCCACTTGAGAATCCAGCTGAAAAACAACTTATGAAATATGTCCTCATGTACTATTTACTTTTATTTTAGATTTCTTTCAGTTTTCCTTTCAATCATTTTTGGCACGATAATAGAGACTGTCCTAACTTCTGTCTGGGATTTATGGTATACCAAAACAGTCTAGGACTTTAACCCCTATTCTGGTATCCACCAGAAGTGCTAGGCCATACCATCTTCAGACATCATAACTAGTGCCAGGGATTATTAACATTACAGTCTAGCATGCCTGGACAATGGCAGGTTGAGGAAGGCTAGTCCAAGATCTACAACAGTAAAGCTAAGCAGCTGTCTATCTAGGGATGCTGGGCTGTGATTTGCACAAACATTTCTGAATCAAATCAATAAGGCATAAGTAAAATTATTAAATCAATGAATATTTTGATAAAATGAATCTAAAATGAAAATGGGCTATAACTTCCCATTAGAGCATATTGCTTTCATGCATAAGGTTGGAGGAGGAATTGTACCTTAAGTTGAACAGATGTGTGATTGCAGAGTTGAAAAATGTCTTCTTATTAAGGTGAAAGAGAACACTAAGAAAGTAGATAATGTATGGTCGAAGGCTTTCATGGCCGGAATCACTGGGTTGTTGTAGGTTTTTCGGGCTATATGGCCACGTTCTAGAAGCATTCTCTCCTGATGTCACCTGTATCTATGGCAGGCATCCTCAGAGGTTGTGAGGTTGTGAGGATGCCTGCCATAGATGCAGGCAAAACTTCAGGAGAGAATGCTTCTAGAATGTGGCCATATAGCCCAAAAACCTACAACAACCCAAAGTAGATAATGTTGATTTACGATAAACCTAGAACCTTAGACCTCCAGATTGTTCAGCTTCAACTCTCAGGAGCCTGAGTTTCTATGGGCAAAGCTAAGTCTTTCCATTACCGGTGTAAACCTTCTTATTCCAGTGGATTAGTACATCATCTGTTATCTGGAATTCTGAAATCTTAAAGACTCCAAAATTGCCTACATGGGTGGCTGCAATTTATTTATTTATTTATTTATTTATTTATTTCGGGATTTTACCCCGCTCTTCTCAACCCCCAAGGGGACTCAGAGCGGCTTACAGTACGGCACAATTCGATGCCCACATAATAACAATATAAACCCCAAAACACTTCAACAATTAAAATACATTAAAAATACATTAAAATACAACTACATTAGCACCATACACATTCACTCTGGATTAAAACAATGTTCAGTCCATAAAAACATTGGCCATAATCACCCACTTTCATTAAAAACCAATCTAAAATGCTGCCTTGTGCTGGTGTACGAATGCCTGGTCCCACAGCCAGGATTTTACTTTTTTCCTGAAGGCCAGGAGGGATGTGGTGGATCGTACATCAATAGGAAGCGCATTCCACAGGCGGGGAGCCACCACCGAGAAGGCCCTATCCCTCGTCCCCACCAGCCTCATCTGAGATGTAGGCGGGGCGGCGAGCAGGGCCTCCCGGATGATCTTAGATTACGAGGTGGGACATAGCGGCTGATGCGTTCGGACAAGTAAGCTGGGCCAGAACCGTATAGAGCTTTAAAGGTCAAAACCAGCACTTTGAATTGAGCCCGGGTGGACAGGCAGCCAGTGGAGCTGACACAACAGGGGTGGTATGCTCCTGTATGTAGCTCCCGTTAGCAATCTGGCTGCCGCCCGCTGGACTAATTGCAATTTCCGAACTGTCTTCAAAGGCAGCCCCACGTAGAGTGCGTTGCAGTAATCTATTCGGGATGTGACCAGAGCGTGGGCGACCGTAGCCAGATCAGACTTCCCAAGGTACGGGCGCAGCTGGCGCTGAGTCTTAACTGTGCAAAGCTCCCCGGCCACCGCTGAGACCTGGGGTTCCAGGCTCAGCGATGAATCAGGATCACTCCCAAGCTGCGAACCTGCGTCTTCAGGGGAGTGTAACCCCATCCAACACAGGCTGTAACCCTATGCCCTGTTCGGCCTTGCGACTGACCAGGAGGACCTCTGTCTTGTCTGGATTTAGTTTCAATTTGCTAGCCCTCATCCAGTCCGACACAGCGGCCAGGCATCGGTTCAAGGTCTGGACAGCCTCCCTTGGTGACAGGTGGGAAGGAGTGACAGATCTGGACGTCATCTGCGTACAGATAACACCTTACTCCGAAACTCCGAATGATCTCTCCCAGCGGTTTCATGTAGATGTTAAACAACATCGGGGACAGAACTGAACCCTGAGGGACTCCACACAACAACGGCTGTGGAGCCGAACAGGTGTCACCCAATGACACCTTCTGGGTACGACCTTCCAGGAAGGATTGGAGCCACTGCAGAGCAGTACCCCAAGCCCCATGTCTGCAAGGCGACCCAGAAGGATACCGTGGTCAACGGTATCGAAAGCCGCTGAGAGGTCCAGCAGAACCAACAGGGACACACTCCCCCTGTCGAGTTCCCGGCGTAGAGCAATAGCCTACGGATGGCTCAGTGTATTCAAACTTTGTTTCATGCACAACATTATTTTTAAAGTTGTATGAAATTACTTTCAGACTATCTGTATAAGTTGTATATGAAGCATAAATGAATTTAATGTTTAGTCCTGAGGACATCTTATTATGTAATGTGTACATATAAGCAAATACATGTATTTCAAAATCAGGGGGGATGAAATTCAAAACACATCTGGTCCAAAACATTTTAGATAAGAGATAGTCAGCCATTACTGACTGGAGAATAAAAAGAGCCTCTTAGGCCCCTTCCACACAGCTGTATAATATCCACATTGAACTGGATTATATGGCAGTGTGGGCTCAAATAACCCAGTTCAAAAGAGATATGGATTATTTGCCTTGATATTCTGGGTTATATGGTTGTGTGGAAAAACCCTTAGTTACACTTTCATTGTTAGTTGATGCCCATCACTCTACTCTGGCTTTTAGATGAGAATAATATGTTGCCTCTGTTTCAGTGTCAGTTTTATTAGTATATGTTGTGGCCTACATGTAATATATTGATGAGGCTTTGAATAATCTGTTACATGTATGGATCTAATAAAAGCAGATTAGTCCATGCCAAATACAGTATAACTGTCAAACCGTGTTAATCTCACACTGAGTCAATGGTTTGGAACTCTGGCAGTTAAGTGCTCCGAATGCATTTTACATTAGCAGTAGTTATGGGAAATCATAATATCTTTATGCTCTGATTCAGTTAACTGTGTCCATTTCTTGATGCTATAATTTTTGTATGCATATCTTGTAGGTGATTTACAAACTTGGGACAATGCTCTGCACAAAACAGGTTTTCATTTGAATCCTTGTCTGTAACCTTCCCATGACATTATAGCAGAAAATTGATTGAAGATTTTGCTCTAACATTGTAGATGTTTACCTTTCCAAATCCTTTACTTATCGCTCTACCCTTCAGATCACTTTGTCTTGCTTTGTTTTTATGAAGTCCTATACTAAGATCTGCCTATATACTACATAAGTGACCAAAACAATTTCTTTCTGTACATAACATAGTTTATATTCCTCTTTAAGGCCCATGTTCAGAGTTAATACCATCTGAAATATGACTATTTAAAAATGGCAAACCTTGTTGTTTTTTCACCTTGCCTTTCATCCAGGTATGTTAATTGTGTGAGAATTATGCACAGCTTTTAAAGGAAGGAAAATACGCACCTGTTAATTACATTTTTGCCTTTAAAAAAAACTGTATACATGAAAATAATTTTTGTCTGCACAAAGGGCTAAGTATAGGTTTTATTTTTTAAAACAAAAATAAAAAATTAAACATAAATTGAAGGGATCTTTGGCCACTTGAGCTAGAAGACTGCAGCTACCTACCACCAGCCTTCGCCATTAGGGTTTGCTGGCTAGAGTTGATCAAAATTACAATCTAGGAACCCCATATGGCTATATTTGTCCATCTCTGATTAAGAATTCCAAGGTTGGAAGGTTGTGGATAAACCTGATCTAGTTTGAACTTAATATATATGCTTCAAGTTTTCATATAAAGTGTGAAAGCAACATTTATTTGTAGAATAGATGCCCAGCTTTAAAGTCACCCTGCTAAACATTTACAGTATGTGACCTAAGCATTGAAGCAAAGTATTTGGAAATCCTTTGGTCTCAGCGGTGGCCGGGGGAGCTTTTGCACAGTTAAGACTCGTGCGCCAGCTGCGCCCGTACCTTGGGAAGTCTGATCTGGCTACGGTCGTCACGCTCTGGTCACATCCGAAGGTATTTGGGTATCTACATATTTGACCTAATGTTTAAAGCAGTGGTTCTCAACCTGTGGGTCCCCAGATGTTTTGACCTTCAACTCCCAGAAATCCTAACAGCTGGTAAACTGGCTGGGATTCAGGAAGTTGTAGGCCAAGACACCCGGGGGGCCACAAATTGAGGCCCACTGACTTAAAGTGTACAAATGCCAACCAATGTGCAGCTGCTACTTTGTGCCCCCTTCCCTCTGAAAGTGGAGTGGATTAGCAGCTGATAAGAAACTGGGGAGTTATGAAGAATCATTGCAGCCTCTGTAACATTGCAAGCAGGGGTACATACTAGTAGAGTGTCCAAATGCCTGCGGCCTCTCTATGTTTTCTTCCTGCAAAAAGTGTGCTGCTGTATTAGCTGCATTTTCTTTTTAAAGAATGTAATCCTTAAATTAGTGATAGGAAATTTCAGGCCTAGATTCTGAATCAAGGTTTTCTGGGATCTTATTCTGATTCTCTAGGGTTGACCCTTTACGACACCATGATCTTTTGTTTGAGTTCTCATCCCCATTGTGAGAGGCTTAAGTACATTTCATAAGACTAAGGATGTAATTCTTCTCAAAGGATGCAATGAGTAATTTTAATAATCTTGTTCCTGCTGCAAGAAAGTCTTTAAAAGCAGCAAAGCTTTTGAAGCCAATTCACATTGTGCAGAAAATAGCATTTTCTTTGCCGAAAATATTTCCAGCGCAAAAATACCATGTGAATTTTACCCAGACTAAGCCCACAATTACAGCATTTTTGGGCACAGAACAGGTACATGCAAGTTTTGTTCAAAATAAGTCCCAAACACATTACAAGTGTTCTTGTCAATCTACGATTCATCTTATCATGGGTTCTCAGCATGAAAAACAAACATGCTTTTAAAATTATTTTTTTCAGGTATTTGGAATATTCTTTCCGCTCCTACATAAGACTGTCACTGGTAATAAGATATTAGAACTACTTTTTGGACCCAGCCTTTTTTCCTTTGGTCTTGCCCATTACTTTAATGCAGCCTCTAAGAATTTCTCTAAAATTAAATGTGGCCTTTGAGCAGAAAGAGATTCCCCGCACTTGCTCCAAATGATTTGTGTGACCTGAGTTCTTTCAAGTGGTCCATGTAGTGCAGTTGGCAGAAGATACTGTTTTCATTGTCCTATCATTAAAAATGGTGAGGAAAACTGTAAGAAAAGACAAGGCTTTCCATGTGGTAGGGTGTTATCTGTAGAACTTCTTCCTTACAGTCCAGTTTATTCCGTTCCTGGAACTTCTCTTTGGACTTTGGGTTTAATCTCAGTTTCAAGTGTCTTTTAAGTGCTGTGCTTTTATTGTTAATATCTGTTTTGAACATTCATGATAGGTTTGGTATGTTTGTTATTAGCTGTTCTGTGTTACAAAAACTATGGAATAGGAGGAGGGATTAATAGATAACTAATTCTTTCAATGTCAGAACAAAAGTCTAAATAGTCCAAAATTCTCTTTCTTGGTTTTTTTCTTGCACACATGAATTCAAAAATCCCATTTTCTCTTCCCTGGGATGGAGAGCACAGGGGTTCTTAAACAGGGTTTTGGTAGATTCTCAGAATTTTTATAGTGAAAATTCCCATGATTTCTTGTGCAAAACATTGTGTACCTTTTTTTGTGTGCAAAGTACACAAATCACATTGTTTTTTTTCTGTTAAAAATGTTGCTCTTCTGGGTCTTGTACGAGCAGGCAAAATATATTACTGTGGTTAACAGCTTTTTTGCATGTATTCCATTTTTAAATTGCTGGCCTAGATATTCATAAGATGTGAAGAAACAGTGTATTAATCTAGGATTAATCTAGGTGTTTGCTGTTTCTTATATGATATTTAGCAACACTTTGTCTTCCAGCTAGAGTGTTACCAAAACCAATCTGGCATTTCTTCATTTTTGCATGAACCAACTCACATTTGCTGCATTTCTATAGTAGCACCACATTTTGAAACAGAAAGTTAGCTTGTCTTCAAAATGACAATATACTCTGTTGATAATCACATTTGAGTAGCTGGTTGTCTTTGTTGCAGCTAAGGTGTTGTGATACCCTTTTTTGGGAATTGAGCATCGCTCCTTGCCCTTGCTGCATTAATATTATCCTGAGCTGAACAACCTGTACTCTCAATTCATTTTCTCCTTTAGTATTGGCTAACATACTTCCATAGTAAAACTCTTAATGGGTCATGCAGCAAAATCTTAGATTAATGAGTTTGACTTCTTCATAAAATAAGTTGCTAAGACCGGTAGCCAATAAAAAAATAAGGAGAACATTTTGACCTTGTTTGAACAGATTGTGGTTAGTTACATACAGAAGCAATTTGGGGAGTCGTTTTTTGAGAACAGTTGATAAAAACACTTATGTAAAGACCTTCAGATATGCTGCCTTTCATTTCTTGTTTTACAAAGAATTGTAGGCCAAGTCTAGAATGGCTTTCGTAGCTAAGATCATTCCCCAGTTTCAAAACGTACCACCTTACGTCCACAAGACGGACGGCCTTCTCGATAATCGCCCCTACGCTATGGAATGCACTGCCTTCCGATGTTCGTGCCCTGACAGACCTGCTGGCATTCCGGAAGGCGTGCAAAACCCTCCTGTTTTGGCAGGCTTTCATCCCTCCGGGATGAAAGCCTGCATTTCTCCGGCTACTCTGTCCTCGTGTTGTATATAACCCTGCTGAATTGGACTTTCATCTGTTGTCACCTGCTTGCTGTGTATTTTACCGTGCTTTTATTGTGTTTTTACTGTGTTTTGTTGTGTTTTTATTGTGTTATACCATGCTTTTAAACTGTAAATCCACTGTTGTAAGTCGCCCCGAGCCACACCGGGAGTGGCGACTAACAAGTGCGAATAATAAATAAATAAATATCCTTATGGAGAGTGCCATCAGGACTATTGCAAAAGTAAAGTCACTGTGAAACAAGAGAGAAATATATAGGTAGGCCAAGGAAACAAACTTTATGGAAGTATAAAAGGCCAAACCAGGAACACCCCCCCCCCACATCTACAAATGTATATCAATGATAGCTGATTTATATAGAGCAACAAGTGAAGAATAAAATCAGAACTTTCAAAAGGAAAAGTGAATGGCCATGTCTTGGGGAATGTATGGTTGGAACTTAGAACACGATAACTATTTTAAGACCGGAGAATTTATTGCTCCACAGTCCTGCAGGTGCCATTTTTGTATTTCTAATTTATTATTTCCATAATTAAATTTGCTATGTTTTCTTGAAATGTTGCTTATTTGCAGAAAAAAACATATGAAATACTTGGTACATCACCTGAGGGAAAAATCTTTACATTGTTTTGTAATAATCCCCTCCCCCACTGCTATCCACATAGATTTTTCTTTTATTATGGACAGTGTTGCCTAGTAGATTAACAAGACTGTGTGAGCATTGTCTCCTATCCTTTCCCTATCTTGCTGTGATGTTTCTGTTGGGGAAAAAGAGAGAGAGGGAGCGACTCCCATAGTTTATCTCACAGAAATTCATTTGAGTTGTGCAAAGTAGTGTCACCGTAATGCTGCAAGCTGTGAGACCGCATGTATTTCAGGGGTGTGCTTTGAGTATTGTAATGAGCTGCAGAAGTGCAGAATATAAAATCTATTGCAATTGTTGCAGCCACTTCTAGCCAGCCATGAGAGTAGAACTTTTTGTATGCAAAATAGTAACATCACTCTACAGATTATATTTTTTAAAGTTCTGGTAAGCAGCCATCTGGCTGAAGAAACTACTTTGATGACATATTTTATGGTATACTTAAATGCTTGGATTCCATAGTTTTATTGATCTTCTAAACCATATGCCTGTATGTTTTAGACAAATTAATATTTTGATGATGATTCCTAATGTATTTTTTCACCTTGTGTTGGTTATTGCACATGTTTTTGTTGGCTTGCCTCAAAACTTTTGGAGCTGGGAAGTTAATGTATCATTTCCATCATTTCCATATTCTGGAAAAATTGACCTTCAGATAGGTTTGAACTAATTAATCATGAAGGCCAGTGAATTGCAATCCAGGTGATAAAGAAAAGGAAAGAGCTTGATAAGAGTTGTTGTTATTATTCTGTTTATTTTTTTTATAAATGTTTTTTATTAGATTATCCTAAAAAAGAATAAAACTTATAAATACATGGAAAGAGGGGGAACAATTAAGATGATGGAAAAATAGGAAATACCAACAGCAAAATAAATAAATAAATAAATAAAAAGTGTCTGACTTCCTTTCCAAGCTTGTAGTTCTTTTGTTTCTTTAAAATATAGTTTCTGTCCAATTTTTGGTGTTATCCTTCTCTTAGTAATTTATCATCGTTTTCAAAAAGTTCCTAATTTGTCTCTTTAATTGGATAGCCTGAATATTTTCTTTAAAAAAGTTAATTTATTCATATCCTTAATCTCACGTAATTTAATTCTCCAGTCCTCAATTTCGGTAATTTCTTTTTGATTTCAGACTCTGGCAAAGGAAATTCGTGCCACAGTCGTCTTGTATATGAGCAGGGTACCTGTACTATTATCTAAGATTAATACAGAATCAGTAATCCCCAAAAGATAATATTCCAGCTTTTTCTTGAAATTTATATTTAAATTTTTTTGAACTTCCTTATGTATTCCTGTTCAAAATTTCGCGGCTGCTCTACAGTTCCACCACATATGAAAAAAGCTGCCCTCCTGTTCTTGACATTTTCAGCATTTATTTGAAATACCTTTGTTCATTTTTGCTAGTTTCGTCGGAATCATATACCCCCTATGAAACATCTTAAGCCAATTATCCTTTAAATCTGATGCATAAGTATATTTCAGTTTTTTGTTCCACATCTGTTCCCATTCCTTTAAGTATATCGGTCTTATTATTCTGTTTATTTATACCTTGCTTTTTCTTTCAACAAAGGAGACTCAAAGAGTTCAGCAAAAGCTTCCAATAACTCCAGTTCCCTTCATTATATTCATCTGATGCTAGATCCATCCCTCTTTTCTCTTCTTATTATTCTGAAACATACTAACATGGATATGTCTTTGAAAATGGTCTCTTCATTGTGGCCATACTAACCCATTCTTCCAGTAAATTGTTGCATGTAACTCTGTAAATGTTTCCTGTATTCCATGTTTGTATTTTACTGTCCACTTTTTAAAATGCTATCTTCGTATAGCAGCAGCTACTTTATATTGGCATTCATGCTGTACATTTTATTTTTAGAGACTCTATTGAGATGGTTCTCTAAAGATGTAACAGTGAAGTTATTTCAGTTCATTATGTTGTCTAAAGCTGGGGAGAGGGATCTTACAGCCTCTGTCAGCAGAAACAGCCAAGATCAGGGGTTCTAAAACTTTTTCAGCTGTGGAACCCTTTTTGAAGCAGAAGTTTCTTGTGGAACCACAAGAACTGTTTATATGTTTTATATTTTATAGTGTGTGTGTGTGTGTGTGTGTGTGTATCAGGCATGGGCTGGGCCAGTGGCAGATGAAGAGTGTTTGTGTGAAGTAAGACAGTGCAGAAAAGGAAAGAAAGAACAATACAATATTTGAAATAAAGAACAATTTTAACCAACATAAAATTAACAGTAGTTCAGTTGAAGACCCCAGGGGCCATCTATTCCAATCCCCTTCTGCCATGCAGTAAAAACACAAACAAAGCACCCCTGAGCAATGGGATGGAAATTGGGTTTTGGAAGCAAAACCCCAGGGGGTTTGAAAGAGGCAATGGTAAGACCGCTGCTGAAGAAGCCGAATTTAGACCCTTCGGCTCCCTCCAATTACCGACCTATGTCAAATTTGCCTTTTTAGGCAAGGTAATTGAGAGGGCAGCAGCGGATCAGCTGCAGCGGTTCTTAGACGACACAGCTGGACTTGATCCCTTCCAGTCCGGCTTCCGTATTGGGCATGGGACGGAGACCGTGCTTGTCGCCATTACAGACCAGCTTCGCCGCCAACTGGAACAGGGTGGATCAGCCCTGCCTGTTTTGTTAGATCTAACAGCAGCGTTTGATACAGTAGATCATGCATTGTTGACCCACCGTCTAGCCGCGACTGGGGTGAGGGGGACTGCCCTTAAATGGGTGGCCTCCTTTCTCCAGGACCGGGGACAACGCGTGGAGAGGGGAGGGGAGGTCTCCGGGAGGCTCCCATTAACTTGTGGCGTCCCCCAGGGGGCCATCCTCTCTCCTTTATTATTCAACATCTACATGCGCCCCCTGGCCCAGCTGGCCCGTGACTTTGGTCTGGAGTGTTATCAGTACGCTGATGACACCCAGCTTCTGCTGAGAATGGACGGCAGGACGGACACCGTACCCGATTGTTTCCACCACTGCCTTGAAGCCGTGACTGGATGGCTGCGTTCCAGCTGGTTGAAGGTGAATCCATCGAAGACGGAGATCTTGTGGCCTGGTCGCCCTGGGCTTGATGAATGCCGGTTGCCTACCCTGGATGGCGAGCAACCTAGCCCGTCATCCCTCGTTAAGAGTCTAGGTGTTCACCTGGACCCTTTGCTGTCCATGGAGACTCAGGTCTCCATGGTCAGCAAAGTATCATTCTTCCATCTCCGACAGGCTAGGCGACTGGCGCCCTACCTGTCCAGGGAAGACCTGGCCACGGTGATCCAAGCGACGGTCATCTCGAGGCTGGACTACTGTAACGCCCTCTACGTGGGCCTTCCTTTGTCGACAATCCGGAAACTCAAGCTAGTGCAGAATGCCGCTGCTCGCTTGCTGGTGGGAGCACCGGTGAGGGAGCACATTACTCCCATTCTACGGCAACTGCACTGGCTTCCTATCGAGTACCGAATTGCCTTCAAGGTGTTGGTTTTAACCTTTAATGCCCTACACGGTTTAAACCCAATTTTCAAATAAATAAATATAGCTGGTGGGGAGGTTCTGGGTGGCGAGAAAAAGAGTCTGGGAAGTGCAGAAGGTAGGGGAGAAAGGGTCTGTACCTTGGGAGGATGCTGCTGCTGTTGTTTCCAGCAGCTCAAAACTTTAATTTCCCTGCATTTCTCAGGAGGAGGAAAGAGGAGGAGGGCTGCTACATAGCACTGTGGAGCCCCTCACTATGTATTACCCATGGAGCTCTAAGGGTGCCACAGAGCACAGTTTAAGAACCCCTGACCTAGATGGTGAAGGCTCTCCAGACCACTCCTCAAGCAATGCCTTATTCTGCTTTTTGTTTTGGTGGGTGAATGAATGGTTCACACAGAAAGATTAAACTTCTATAGCTTGTTCCCATGTTTGGATTTGGCTGACTGTGGCCCATAAGTGGCTTCTCCCATGGATCAGTGCCTCAGAAGGTCTCCCTTATTTTTCAAGGTTCAAAACATTTAAATATTGAAAATGTGTAAGAATGTATAAGTACAATATAACTCTCATGTCCATGAAGGATTCATCCCCAGTGGATATGCAAAACCGCGAATAATAGGGTACCCTATTGAAATGAAGAACTTCTGGCCCAATAATATCATAGGGGTTTCCTGGGGGTCATAGAAAATGCCCAGAGAGAACAGATTTAGTTGGACATGGGTAAATGAAACCATGGACACCAGTCCCACAGATATGGGGGTTTATATAGAAGCACATGAAATCTAAAACCATTTTTTCTAATGGCTTTGATTGACTGCCAATGAATGCCATTTTTGGTAAACATGATTTGCCCATACATACCATTTTGGATTCTAGTAGAGGAATGGCACAAGCTTTTCTCCACCTTGTTTCTCACTTCATGTAGAAACCCAGATCTACATATGAAAGGCTGTATAAACGATGGCACGTTTCACTCAGCCCTTGCTTTCAATTATATTACACGAGTGAGACCAACTGTACCTATGTGATTCCAGAAAGAGCAATTATGGGGCTCTGAGGAGGACTTGCAGGCTTTTCCTCATGGAATGAGGCTCTCAACTGGAAAGTGCATGAATGAGTCCAGAATCCTTTGAAGAAATATGTATTTTTTCCTCTGCCACACCCCACCCTAACAGTTTTTTGGGTGTGTTCTCATTTAAATTGTTCATTATATTAATTCCCCTTTTATGTTTCTCCCCTGTTCTCAATACCTTTATATTCTCAATACCTCTAATCCCAATCCTATATAAGACCTCCAGAGCCCTTCCAGTGAGATTTTGTTTCAAATATTAAGCTATCAATTAGCTGAGCAAACTGCTTCTGATCTTGAGCTACAAATTTCTTAATATAGTACTCAAGGAAGAACCATATTTTGTAGAACAGGGGAAATAGTTGCTGGCAGATGGGAACACCAGCCTGTCTTTCCAGGGGACTCGCTGATCTTTGCATAAGGAACAACGCAAATCAAATTCCCTGTCTACATCTTATATTCCATGTTTTGTCAGATTGCTCCACCTTTGCTCTTACCTGCAGTTTACTTGGACTGTGAGTGGCTGTGTACATATGTCAATGTATTGTTGCTGTGATCCTAAAGCCAAGGGACTTTATCAAGATGGCAGGGGTTAGGCAAAGACACAGGGAAGCCAGACACATCCAAAGAAAGGAGGGGGGCTCCATGATACGTTTAAATTGTTGCCTTTCTTAATCTTAAAATACCAATTTCCAAGGGAGGGCACAACAATGAGTATGTTAAATACTATATCAAGTACATAAGATCCTTGACAAGGATTGACAAGATTGATAAGATTGACAAGCTCATGCAGCTGTGTAATTTTCTGTTTTTCTTTAAAGACCACTTCTGGTGGCAGAAGTAGTTACTGTCATTAGCCCTACTGCACCGTGTAGCCTTTCTGTGCTCGTTCAACTCCTTCATAGCCTATTATTGCCTTAATTCCAGGTGCATCTGCCCTGAACACCCAAGTGAATTTGAAATGCAAAAAAGATATGTTTCTATATATATGCTAAAACAAGTCCCCATGTTACGAACAAGATAGGCTCTGTATGTAAGTTGGATCAGGTACTTTTAAAAATGTAATACCAGCCCCCCATATATATATATTCTCTAGCTTTGGCTAGCATACGGAAGGGTTAACACTTCTGTAATATTTATTTTGCTGTTTGTGCCCATGTTCAGACTATTTCACCTCAGTACCTGTACCTGTGATAATTGGATTTTGAAACATGGGACTTGTGGAAATAAGGACTCGTGATAAATCTTCAGTGGTATCACTTTTTCTCTATGATAACCCTTCCATGAGTGAATTTCCCTTCCAAGGAGTAGATTTCTCTCCCTGTTGTCTCAATTCTGTTCTTAACTATGAGTTGTTTGTAAGTTGGATGTTTGTAACTCATGGACTGCCTGTACTGAGAACTTACCAGAATAAATGGTTATTCAAAACAAAAAATATTGTTAAATTTGGGAAGGATTGACATGCAAATTAATATGTTATATGAGATAAGATGATTTTACTTTTTAAAAAGAAAGGGGAAATATTAATGTGTTGAACCAAAAAGGGATTGTTGGAAGTTGAGATTTAGGTAAAATGGTTAATTTTTTTATATCAACATTGTTCTTGAGGTATGTATTTTATTTCATAATATGGGATTATTTTTAGCCAAAGCTGAAAAGTAGTAAGAAATATAATTGTTTAATAGTTGTCTTTGCTTGACAGGGTAGGAAATCAGTTGTGTTTTGTTGTTTTTATATAGTTTATTATTTATTTATTTATTATTCGGATTTACTAGACCGCCCCTCCCCAAGGCTCGGGGCAGTTTCCAACACAATAAAATTACACAAACAGCCTAAAAACATCATAAAAACATTCCTAAAAACAATCACATATATCATAAAACATCACATAGATCGGAATACGACCGATCTACAGACAGAGGCGGCATGGTTAGGTGGCGAGATTTGATGTTCAGGTGCTTGTTCAGGTAGTTGGGGGAGGAATAGAGTTTGTCTATTCCTTTTATATGTGATTGGGATGGGATGGGATGGGATAAGGGTGGGGTGATGTATGCTTTATTATTATTATTTTGTTATTGTTTTAATTTTAATACAACCTTTTAAAAATCCACATATATACTAGGATGAGAGGCCTTCCTAAATACAGCCTTACATATGGTATTATTACCTATAGCATTGTCAAAGTGCTAAAAGTGGACAGTGTTATTTGCTCCCACTGAGTTTTAGGGAGCCTTCCATGACCCTCATATCTCCTGACTCATTATTATTATTATTACTATTATTCAAATTTGTGTGTCGCCACTCCCGGGTGGCTCGGGGCGACTTACAGAAGGCATAATGCAAACATACAATAACACAATAAGCAATACAACAGGGAAGGGGGACAGGGAGGGGGTATAGGGACAAGTCACACCATTTGCTAGGTCAGACCAAACGGGATCGTTATGCTGTCAAAGGGAGGCAGTCTGGGAGTTCCCAGACAAATGCCTCGAAGCTGCTTGCCTATGGGAGGGGGAGTAGCTCTCCTACCACGCAAAGGCCCCCCAAAAAGACTCCTGCTGGTTGGTGTTGCTTCCCTCTTTAGCCTAGGGCGAGCCCAGGAGGGCTCCAGCCGAAAGCTCAAGTTCCAAATGGTTCTTGACTGAGAAGTCCTCTAAGTCCTGGACCTAAGGGATCTGGGTCTTTTTCCTTCAGAGAGGATGGCCGGAGACCCGCCGGTGACCGGGGCTCCATTACTGGGACGGAGCGCCGGCTTCCCCATGGTGGGTTTGTGAAGATGAGAAACTAGGCAAAGATCAGGAAGCTACAGCCTCAATACCTGTTTTCTGATAGCTGGTACATTACTATGCAGATGTCGTTACCATGTGACAACTATAAAAACATAGCCCACACCAGGCTTAATTGAGGGCACAGGAAATGAGTCTGGAATGGAGGGCAGCAATAGTCCTCAAGCTTATAGGAAGACTAGGATGGGGAACTAGGAAAAGAGCTTGAGGAGAATTCTCATCATCGGGTGATTGAATGTGGTCATGGATAGCTTATAGACATCTGTAATACTGGAATTTGGCTGATTTCATCTATAGATTTTTCCTGAGTTTAGAGTGGAAAATTCTTATCAGATGAATACCAACTGGCCTCTTTTGAAGTAGTTGCCCCACATATAGATTGTCTGCAAAAGTTAGGGCAATTTTTTCCCCTGGGGGCATCTAGGGAGCCAATAAGCCTCCATCAGGACGTCTTCATTACAATGACATTTCATGAATAGAGAGAGGGATTTTCTAACTGCTTGCATATTATGCCATCTGAATATTCTATGAGACATGGAAGCCCACAACACCCAGATGTCAGATTTCCAGATAGAGGCAGCTCCATCCCACTTGGCATTTTTCCAGAACTCCACAGATCAGAAGTTAGGTTTCTGGATCCTGCCCCCTCCTTGACTCCCAGAAAATATTTCTATTCTTTTCAGCTCACAGCTCCTTTCTGTGTTTGCAGTGAGGAATAAGAATGATTCCCTTTCTCCAATTATCTCCTAACCTTCTTGGGCAAATTCTCTGTGTTTTCTTTGCTAAAAGAAGTCCCCAACAACTTTGCCATAAAGTATTATCCACCAGTGCTCTCTACCTCCAATCTGACAACATTTTTTTAAAATCATAGGACTAAATTATCTGTTAGAAGGCAACCCAAAATTCGCACTCTTCCTCCTATAATTATATTTTGTGGGTTGACTCTTCTCTCTCTCTCTCTCTCTCTCTCTCTCTCTCTCTCTCTCTCTCTCTCTCTATATATATATATGGAAGAACATATTTTTAAACATTATTTTTATTAATTATTTGACACAAATAATCTAATATATAATCAGAAAATATACTTTTTATTTATTAGTCATCTCTCCCATTGAGACTTTGAGTATTTTATTAACAATTTGGTAAGTTCCTTCAGGCTAGAAAGAAGCTTGTTTCATATGCATCAGTAATGATAGCAACACATGTGTGTAAAAATATACTCCAATATATGTTAGGAAAGTCAAGCATTGTTTATGTTAGGCTGACAAAAGCAAAGTAGAGTAAAGATTTGGGGTGCTCTTTGATGTCTTCTACTTTCAAAGCAAAAGGGTTCTCAAAATGAAGTCTTAGCCAAAACCATAACATTTTACCATTTTCTGTGTACAAGGTCTCTTTCAGGCTTACAACTAGGAGAATGAATTTTTGCAGAATGTATGTGATATAACCGTGTGCCATGGTCATTTCAGAGGGTCACAACGTCCTGCCCATTCCAAGAAAGTCCCCTAGTTTGCTGTGAAAGTCTGTTGGTAAAATGAAAATAGAAGAATTCCTATGAAAGCAGAAGAATGTAAAGTATCTTAAATGTATGTTATAATAATTCCCACATTTGTGCTATTACAAAAAATCGCAATGGATAGGTAATTTAGAGCAAATATAAACAGTTTTCTGATTTTACACAGACTTGAACTGGGTTGGCTGTGTTGTCCTGCCTTCCCACCCCTAGCCATATTGAGCAGCAAAGTTTGAAGGGGTGCTCTATTGAAAAAAATTGTTTAGGCATTGGAAAATGCTACACTATCAAAGACTGAGTCATAGGATCTGTATAGTGAGTCCTATTCTCATTCAGGGCAATGCATCAAGAGCTGCTTTGGTTCTTGTCACTATAAATACAGCGGAAAACACAATTTAATTCTGAACAGGGTTTCTGTGATAGGTCCTTATTCAGATGCTGGCTTTTTTAATGCACCATTTTTTGAATGGAAGCTTGTATGTGCTCATCAAGATTACTGACTGGGAGAAGATCTCAGTGGAGGTTGGTGATTCCAGTGTAAATGAGTTGTGAATCTCTCCAGGTTTTACTTCGAACTTCAAAGGAGCTATCCAAGGTGCTGAACCCTATCCCCAAAATGGCTTTAGCACCATGGATAATTCCTTCATAAACTTTGGATTAATGTCCACTGACATCAGAACCATCCCCTCCTGCAAATTTTACAGATTTTACATAATGTCTCCTTCCTTATCCTGACGTTTCCATTAGGAGATTATTCCAGCATCACACATTTATAAAGCTTATCTGATCCAATACAGGAGGAAGGAAGTTTCTTTTTGGACGCTGTTGTCTTTTTTCTTTAAAAAAATTGAATTAGAACTACATCTTGGAACATGCTTTAAAAATACAACATTAACTTTTCCCATTGTATTAAATTTCAGAATCTTTTAGCTGAGAAGGTGGAACAGCTTATGGAGTGGAGTTCAAGGCGCTCAGTCATCCGCATGAATGGAGACAAATTTAGAAGATTTGTGAAGGCTCCACCTCGCAACTATTCAGTGATTGTGATGTTTACAGCTCTTCAGCCACAGAGGCAATGCTCTGTTTGCAGGTGCGTTATATCCTAGGAAACAAGTTTTTCTTGTCTATTCCTGTCCCTGTCTGTTTTTATCCCTTTCTACTCCTTTGTCTTTAAAATATTTTATTGTGAAGGTTTTTTAAAAATCTGCATAACTAACTGATCAAAATTTTAGCTGTAGTCATTGTAAAGCTAACTTTACTCGTTTTATTGATTCTTTTTATCCTTTACCTACTTATTACTTTCTATTTCTACAGAAAATTTTGCTTGATTTTCCACATCCAGCTGGGTTGATGATCTTTGATGTTCTTAATTTGATGTATTTAATTATACAAAGGTATTATTATTTTTAATCTGTAAAATCTCTTGAATTCCACTCTTGGAAAAGGATGGGATATAAATAAAATGATTGGAGAGATAGGCAGGTTATCTTAGTTTCTTAATGTTTATATTGAATGACTAAAATTGACTGGAAAACTTGGCTATTTGAACAGGCATTTGAAATGGCAGTGTAACTGACATAAGATTTGGAACTTGACTATGAGATCGGAATATGTTTTAATCTTTGAGACGTACTGATGTTTTATTATTGTTATGATTTTAATCAATGTGTTAATGTTTTAATCTGTTCTAAATGTTGTTTTTATGATGTTGCTGTAAACCGCCCCGAGTCGCCTTCAGTGGTATACAAATGTGCTAAATAAATAAATAAATAGTTTGGCACACCTTAAGTCAAGTTACATGGTTTATTTGTAACATTTTACAATTCAATATCCATATCTTGCACTCAGTCAGTATTGTGGAGAACATTGACTAATTCTATAGAAAGCCATATTCCACAAAAATAAGAAATTGTTTCCTTAATTTGCATTTCCATAATCTAGATTGCATTTTTCTCAAACAAAGTGAATTGTCATCTAAGCAACCTATATCAGTTAAGCAACCAATAGCTCTGCCCACCTAACATGCTGATTAATGTTTGTGCAAATAGTTCATTGAGCCTATTCCGGCATCCCTGAAACACTTGGTGGCGTTCATATAGCTTATGAGACCATAATAATACTTTGCTTTCTTTTAATGGGACATGCATTATTTGAATCCCTCTTAAATCCAAGGGCCCGCTGCATTCCCTATGTCATGTGAAAAGGTTGAAAAAGATGTGAAGGACTCTAATGTGATGGGAAACACTGCAGTGCAGTGATGGACAAGGAGGTACAAATATTTTGTGTAGTGCACTGGCATCTATCTGGGCAGCATTATTGTCTGATGTTTATCAGACATTCAATCAGGTAGGCTGCATCTTTGATCAAACCACTTTATACATTACTTTTGGTACAGTTCTGAGTTTGCTTCATATAGCAGTGTTTCCCAACCAACGTGCCGGGGCACACTAGTGTGCCGTGAGCGATCATCAGGTGTGCCGTGGGAAATTGGAACCTCCAAGAAAGGGGGGGGGGGAGTCTAGTGTGTTGAAGTATAAAAACCCTAAGAAACCTACCTCAATAAAGGCACAAAATTACAAACACCCCCCCCCCCTCCCCACCCGTTGTCTACTTGGTCTCTCCATCTCCATGCATTGGGAAGGCCCGCCTCCCTTTCCCCAAGTAGAGACCTCCTCTTGCCTCCTGGGGTTCTGTGTGGGACGTTTGGCCCAGTTCTATCATTGGTGGGGTTCAGAATGCTCTTTGATTGTAGGGGAACTATCAATCCCAGCAACTAGAACTCCCAAATGTCAAGGTCTATTTCCCCTGAACTCCATCTGCATTCATATTTGGGCATATTGAGTATTCATGCCATGTTTGGTCCTGATCCAACATTGTTTGAGTCCACAGTGCTCTCTGGATATAGGTGAACTACAACTCCAAATCTCAAGGTCAATGCCCACCAAACTCTTATAGCATTTTCTCTTGGTTATAGGAGTTCTGTGTGGGAAGTTTGTGTCTTTCTGCCATTCCTGCCAGGATATCTATGTTGAGTTCATTGAAACCGGTCCAGGTTTCACACTGAGTGTATAAATACATTTAAAACATATTAACTCTATGTATTACTGTGTTAGAGTGTCATTTTGTGTCATTTTGGTTGGTGGTGTGCCCCAGGATTTTGTAAATGTAAAAAATGTGCCGCGGCTCAAAAAAGGTTGAAAAACACTGTCATATAGCATTATTCTCTGTATTCTTTTTAGTTTGTTTTAAAAATGCATGATCAAATTGGCTTGTAAAATGGAACGTAGTCTCTTGTTTGTTGCTAAGAAACTGTTTACTCCTTTGGATGATGAAGTTCAGAAATAATGAGAATAACTTAACTGGTTGTTATTACAGTTATTAAGTGAATGGCCAGCAAACAGGTTCCCTTATGTCAGACTGTGTAGAAATGTTTTGTTACTAGAATTTAATACTGTATAAACATTGCCATTTGCTAAAAGAATATCCATTATTGCATTGGGAAAATGACTTAAGGTTCATCCTGTTGGATGTCATAGACCCTGAACACGTCCCATTAATTTCAGTGAAATTCATTTCCAAGTAAATATTAAGACCGCAGGCATAGTCATTTCAGCAGAATGCAGCCGGACATCTAAAATAAGAAATAATTAATTCATTGCTTCGAGTTCAAAACATTTAAAATAAATGTGAAATTGAGATCTGGCTTTGCTGTAGGGTATAATGTGAATTAAATGAATTGGATTATGCTGCACCTGAAAAATAATAACAGAAAACCGAAGTCGTTCAAATTGCCAAGTAATTAAAAGTGAGGAGTTCTAAGTATACACAGAAGGTGAATTCCTTACTCGGTATTCAGTGTCTAGCCCGGCTTTTTAAGAATAGGTATGTAAAGAATGCTCCAAGATGTTCCTTGCACTGAAGAGAAAGGGAGAAATTGTTAATCTGTATGAAACTTTACACACTTTGGAACAATTTTGTAAAATAAAAAATTTCAGTGGGGGACTTGATTTGTGGCAAATAAATTCCCCTGCCCTATAGGTATTTTTCACAAGCTACACTGGGGTTTTTTGGGGGGAGGGGGTATCTTTTTTTTGTGAATTTGTAATGAATGTTTGAATTCATTTTTTAAAAAATATTTTCACCCGAATGTCATAGAATGTGAAACAAAATCACTGAAAAATGAACAAAAATGCTCATAATCTCACTTAGCTGGTAGAAATCTTATGAAAGCATTTGTTCTTGCTAATGAGAATGAAATAAGCAAAGATATTCAAGTTAACATTCCCTGATTCCAGTTATTACTCTGCCTTAGTATTTGTTTCATTCAGCTGTCAACAAGTTTTTTAAGTAATTGCACACCAAATATAATGGCAACCTTTCTCTCTACCAAGAGTGGAATGAACAAACATTTGGTAGAAGTGTTCCTGTCCTTTCCTGTCCTGTACCATAAGCAGAAAGTAAATTGTTTTTACCATCTGCTTGTAGTACAGGAACATTTTAACAGAATTTTATTGTTGTTGTTTTATGTAACTCATCCCCATCTCTCTTTATACATTAATTGCGTAGAATCTTTAAAATGGGCAGAATTCTGTTCTTCTGGATTGTATCCGACTGTAACTCCAGTCACTCTTAGCCATCCTAGCGAATAGTGAGTAATAATAATGAGAAAAGATATAAGTTTGTTATCTCTTTGAAATGGTTGTGTACATTTTTAGGAAGACATTGGGAAATATTTTAAGCATTAAATCAGTTGTAATCCAGAGTACCTCAATAGAAAAATGCTTGAAATATATACAATAGAATATTTATTTATGAACATAGACAAGCTGAAGATGAACATACATAGATATCTATATTTGAGACAGTAGCAAGCGGTACTTAATTTTGTAAGTAAGAGTCATGGTTAGGACTGTCTTCCTGCATTTGTCTTTTCTGTGATCATCCCACTGCATACTGAGCACAGAAAGTTGTTTACTGAGATTTTCATTTTGTGCCCCCCCCCCCCGAGAGCGGTGGATACTGCAGTCTGAAATAAAGTGGGTGTGAAATAGTTAGAGAGGCAAGCTTCAGTGTTTGCCATTGATCCTTGCCCCTCCCAGAGGCTAGTACAAGGAGGATAAATTATGAATAGACTTGCTTAATTTGCTTGAACATCCTCAGGCTGCAAATATGTTTTTCTTTTTTTCTCTTTTCCCTTTCTCCGCCCTGATAAACTAAGGCATACCAGACCATGACACAATAGGGCAGCATTTAATTGTATGCCTTTCCACTTGTCAAAAAGTTCTTCCTTAGGTCATCTGAAGTGATTCCCTCCACCATGCCTTGGCTGTCTGCATTAATGAAGGCAGGCAGAGTACCAGTTTGGTCTGTCCCTTATCATTAAGATTCAGTTGATCATCTGGGGGCTAATCATTCGCTTCATGAAAATTACTTTATTCCCGTCTCCTATTCTATCAGGCACCTAAGTGAGACTATCAATTTTTCTCTGCAAAACTGGTGGGAAAGCTACCTCCTCTTAGCAAAATGCTGCTCTTCATGCTATTAACTGCAGCTGCACAAAAGTTTGGTTGTATCTGTTGCTCAAATAAACTGAGAAAAATTTGAAAATGTCTAAGGGAGATCTCTAAAAGTGCATCACCAGTCTTAACTGTAAAAGAGTCTAATACCCAATCTTTTTTTTATGTCGGCTATGTCAGTGTATGCCAGGTGTTGTTGCACTTGGACCTGGTGCCCCTCAGTAAACCCACTTGACACTTGGCAAAGGTTAAATGCTTTATTTAGAATAAATGGTTATAGGAAAGAGGCTAGAGAATATAGTCTATGGAAGCCTTTTAAGTAGTCAAAAGGTAGCAGCCAACTGTCCAACAGGAAGCAAAGACTAAATATAATCCTTTGGCAATCAGGAACAAGGTAAAAGAGTCTTTGTGCCCCAAAGCAGGCTAAATCCAAAGAAAGGGATCTTGAAGCAAGGCTTGGCAAACAGAGTCTTAAAGCTGGAAGGCCCAAGGCCCGAATGAGGTTC
Source organism: Anolis apletophallus (assembly GCA_030556195.1). Lineage (NCBI taxonomy): Eukaryota > Metazoa > Chordata > Lepidosauria > Squamata > Anolidae > Anolis > Anolis apletophallus. Next base: position 27,546,188 of record JARBWK010000012.1, read on the forward strand.
CGTGGCAAGCGTAGCGTAGATCTAAACGTTGACGAAGTATAGGTTTCCATAGCTGGGGTCTAGCTTAAGTAGGGTGCAAGGCTTTGATCTGTCCGATGTTAGGTGCGTCGGACATCAGTTCCCATAACATAACCCAGCTGCCGTTCTTCCATCCCTGCCACACCGGTTTGGAATATGTTTCCAATTAGCGAGGGCAGCTGGCAATGGGAGTTAACTCCACTTGGATCTTCCAGGCACTGTTTATCATTCTGAGCCCGAGGTGAATCTCTGGGTACGGTGTCCTTGAACAATGAATGAACCTGCTTCTGCTGGTTAGGCTGAGCAGGCCTCTGTGAGACTGTGTTTCTGCTTTGAGATTTAACATGGCACGAGTCTTGCGGAGGGCCTAAGTTGGGTTGAGGACCATGCAGGGGTGTGACAGGTGTTTTCCCACATACAGTGTTCCCTTGCTACTTCGCGGTTCACCTATTGCTGTCTCGCTGTTTCACAGATTTCAGTAAATATTAATTTAAAATATATATCATGGTATCTCCACTGTTTTGTGGGGTTTTGTCGACACCGCTCTCCAAGGCGCTTTCCCTCCTCAGTCCTCCCTCCCTCCCACCAGCCTTGAACGGCCTTTCATGCCTTTTCTTCACTTTATTTTAATTTATAAAGACTTAAAATAGTGTATAACTACTAAAATAATGTATAAATATTAAAATAAATAGAGTATCCCTACATCGTGGTTTTTCACTTATTGCGGGAGGTCTTGGAACCTAACCCCAGCAATAAGTGAGCGAACACTGTATTCTGTATTAGCTGATCCTTTTTTCCCCTGGGTATTCTTTGCAGGGGTTTGCTGTGGAAAGAGGTGTTTGAGATCTTGCTTATAGAAACATACTGAAATTGAGAAGCTTCCTGGATGCTCTACAACCAAGTGCAACTTGGGATGGGTCGAGCTTCTCCATTGCAGATCTTAACTTATAGGGTTGGATATCAGGATTTGGCCTGTGGTGTCAAATCTTGGAAACTTTCAGAAGACTGTGAAACAGCATGTGGACAGGGTTTATTGCTGTCCACAAGCTGAGGTACAAGGCATGGGAGAGTAGGCATGGGAATTGTGCACTCCTTCACATAATTAGGAGTTGGACCTCTCATCATTTCTCATTATTAACCCTGTTCAGGCTGCTGGGATCTGCAATTCAAAATAGGAGGCCCACAATACTTCCCTCTCTGTTCTAAGGATTCATCCATCTTTGGAGTCAGGAGAATGGTTATTTATAACATTCAAGTCTTTCTTAGTCTTACCAGAATATATGAATTTCCCCTGTTCTTTTATTGAAAGATCTGTTGCTTTCTATCTACCCACAAAATCATTTGTATTATTATCATTATTTATCCCCCCCCCTCCCAAACCCAGATTGGGAACACATTATTGTGTGCCTTCAAGTAATCTTTGAGGGTTTGTTCTTGCCTTCCTGAGAGAGTATGGTTTGCCCAATGTCACCCAGTAGATTTCCATGGCTGAAGAGTGATTCAAACCCTTATTTCTGGTTGTTCTAGTTCAACACTTGGATGACTACTGTGCTAGAACAAGTATAAATACAAAGCTTGGCACTAAAATAGAACTAAACCGTTCACAATATGTAAAAAAAACAACCAATTCATTTCAAAAGAATAAAAAGCAGTTAAAATAGCTCAATAAAACAATACATCTCTTTCTTTAAAACAGTCCCCTCAGGGAGATAGGTGCAGGATATAAATAAAGTTTTATTATTGTTATATTACAAAAGCCTTCCATTCTAAAATCAACTTTGTTTGCTGATGGAAGTCCAGCAAGGAGAGGATCTTTCCAGCTTCACTGGGAAGAGAGTTCCAGAACCTAGAGGCAGCCATTTCAGAAGTCATGTCTCCTGACTCCCAAGCCCAGCTATGACTCTGAAGGACTCAGAAAAGGGCCTCTTCTAAGAATCTCAGGCCACAGACAGGTTCTAATGGAGTCCTATGTGAAATCTTGAAGATCCTTTCCTGTTTCTTGACTCAGGAGAAGAAATGAAAGAGTCAAAGTCATTAAAAGATTTACTTAACTGATGGTACTCATTTGAGCACAATCCAGTATGAAATGCATTGCATGACATTATTGTTCATAAACAATTGTCATATATACTCATATATAAATTATCCTCATGCATTAGTCAGGGGCAGGTTTAGGGACCAAAATTATGGGTTTTGATGTGATTCAATCAATCAAAACTTTATTACGGTCACAGACCAGCTTGATGTGATTCTGTAGATCAAGGCTCATTCTCCAAGAGGAAAAGGAACAGTGCCACCTCAAGATTACTATTGCCCCTCGCTACCACTGCCATTTGGCATTCAAAAGGTCTAGAAGTGTCTTGTGGTGGATAACATAGAAAGGATAGTGCTTCTTTTGAATTCTCTGAGGCAGACTTAAGTTTTTGCCTTTTGCCACTTTAATCAGAAAAGGCAATGGTTCCTTAAGTATATATAAAAGCTCACATACAGTGCTTACATTAGCCCATGGATAAGTCTACTGAAGTTTTGGGGATCCGTTTTTTTTTTAAAAAAATGTCTAGACTTCTATATGAGTATGCATATTACTTCAAACAGAAGTATGGTGAGGAATGACTATAGTATATGCAACCATATATGCATTGTACCCTTTGTGTGTACAAAGACTTCCCTGTTCAACGCCAATTTATAGAGGGGATGGAACACTCCACATCATAATATGCAAGGCTATATTGGAGCTCACCAAAAGCATTAAGGCATCAGCAAGGTTAAAAGTGTGAAATAAGGACCTAAGTGATTACATTGAATCAATGATAAAGGTTAACGTTTCATCCTCTAACTACATTGGAAATCCATTTTATAACCTGTAGGAAGGATTATGGTAATATTATTTCATAGAATTTGTAGCTACAATTCAGCCTTCCCTAAAGGAAATAAAATATTGGCTAAATAAAATAAATGCTTTGAATGGAAATTCAAACAAGAATAAAAATGAGTGTATCTCTCTGTAGTTCTTTCTTTCCCACACTAAAATATCAGTTTTATCTTCTGTTTCTTTTCCTCACTCAGAGCATGCTAAAACTGACTACTACACCTCAAGCAATCAAATGGTTTTCCATCATCTAGATGCCTATGTTACATCTTTACCGGTTCCATTAATCTAAAATCCCATATCTTTGTGTGCCTTAACACCAGAGAAAGAACATTTATATTGAATGTAAATAATCTTTTCAGGGGCTTTGCAATCATTAGAATTTGCAGGGAGCAGTGTGACTGCAGGAGGAATGGTATAAGTATTCCGTAAGGACTATGGAAGCGTGACAGGAAGGTACAAAAAAGGAAATCTGTCAAGTTATCTTGTTTTGGTATCAACAGGGAGGGAGAAATACTCTTCACAATGCAGTCCTATGGAAATAACTACCACATAGTTCTGTGGGACTTATTCTTAGACATAGAAGTACAGCTTTAAGGTGCTCACTACCATTATGAGGAAATAAATCATTCCAGTTAAAAAAACACAAATGTGGTCATCCATAAAAGCTGTTTGTCCGTGAAAATATGTTTCTGCATCTCTAGCTTTTAGAACCATTATCGTTTATGGTTTGCTGGACTACGAGTCTGGGAGATGGAGGTTTGAATTGTCACTCAAACATGGAAACCCACTAGGTGTTCTTTGGTAGTCTTCTGTTCTTCCTGTTATAGCAGGAGCTGTGTACTGTTTTAGTCCAAGGGCTGATTGCCCACTTTGGACCAATCCAACAGACCAAATGGTATAGGACATAGGTCCTTAAACCCAAGCTGTTCCCCTCTGTTGACATCATCAGGTTTGTGTTAGAAACCCATAACAGCTTTGTGTGTGTGTGTTTTTTGTTTTTTCTTTAAGAGGAAGGCCTAGATTTCCTTGGGCTTTCATTGAAGACTTATTTGGTGCTTGGAGGAGGTACAGTTGGGTTGTTTTTCTCTGATCACTGACCAACAACAATGACTATTCCTCTTCATGTGTATTTGGATCCCAAGTACATGATTAGATGCAGAATGTATAGAGGAATGTTCTTTAACTCTATTCAAGTGGTTGAAGATAACAATGGGATTTAATATCCTTCCAGCTGAAAACATGAGCACTGTAATCGAGAATCCTCCTGCACTAGAAGTAAGAGATTGACACTGTTATTGATTAGGACAACATGTACTTGAAGCCTTGCCCATTGAATCGAGGCTGAACATTAATCAATATTTTCAGAATTTCACTAGCTGCTTAGGTCTAAATATTTATTATAGTGCAAGTAAATGTTACTTTAAAATGATGGAGAAGGTTACAGTTCTTCTATAAGGTCAGTATTTGTTACTTTAAGCTTGTTTGATGTCCTTAACATGCCAAGAAAAGGAATTTCCATCATGCTATTTAGCAGAATGTCCCATCTTATTGTACAATAAGGGCCTAAGGTATATTGCTGATTCCTACTAGAACAAACCCAGTGAATCAGTGGAAAATGGATGGTCAATACTTATTTAAATTTATTGATTTAGTAGGTTTACTCAATAAGTACTAACAGTCAAAACCAGGATGTTTCATTTGACATTTGGGGTGACTAGGAATGCTTTTAGATGAGTGGGGGAGGAACCCAGTAACATCAACTATTGAGGAACACAATAATTTTGTTCCATTTTTTTTATTTTTTGCACTGGATTGCAGAAGCTGCAGATTTGGGTGCTGGTTATCTGAAATTCTGTGTATTATACAGAGGAGCAAGCAATGGAATAAGTGAATGAGAGTGTCCTATACATTTGGGGAAGGCTTTGGAAGTTTTTGTAGCTTTTGGAATGTTGTCCCCATCAGCCTGAGTCTGGCCAAATGGTGAAGCAGAAGATATTATTATTATTATTATTATTATTATTATTATTTTCAACAGTATGTGGAGGGCTGTAGTTCCCTTGGCCATGGCCTACATTTTAATCTCTCTTTATTTAGATCAGGTCCACAAACATTTATTACCTGTTATGCAGGAGTTTCGTTTTCACCTTCATAAAATTAGTATCTTTTATGCTGGGCAAGTCAGACGAGCTGGAGTAAATGTTGGAAATAAAGTAGACTATTCTACTTTACTGAATAGTCTTTTCACTAGACCCATGCCCAGACATAAGATAAAAAATAGCTTGTGTTACCTGATACCTGCTGTGGCTGCTGTCAGCTCTACTGTCCATTCTTAATCACGATTCCAATATGAGGAATTAGGTGATCTGTGCCACCTATTTTGTTCTTCACATTTCTGCTATTATGAGTGATATGCTTTTAATGGTCACTTTTTTGCCATTTTTTCCTGGATGAGCCAGACAAGGGTTTTCCGAAATGGTGAGTTGATCTTGTCACAAGAGTGAGGCTCATTGCTTATGAGATAGGTCCAAATTAGGAAAACAATTTGAGCGAGAAGTAGGAAAAAAACAATCTGAAGGTTTATTTCTGTAGCACAAATAAGGAACACCACATTAATTGCCATAGCTCAATGCAATGGAATCCTAGCAGTTGTACTTTTCAAAGTTCTTTAACCTTTCCTGCCAAAATATTTTGGTGCCTCAACAATCTACTATTTTTGTTCTGATCTGTTTATTATAGCAGATAACATGTTCAAAATATGTGGCATTCAGTCACATAACTGTTTAACACAATTAATTTAATGCAATGAAACAGTAGTAAATTAAGGAGAAAGCTTCCTTTTTCACCTGCATGTTACCAACATAGGACGGAGTTTGGAAGGTCTGAGGAATAAGGGTCTTTTTATTCCAAGGAATGGAGATCTCAGGGTTCTGAATCCAACTTTAAGATGATGTTGTGGTTGTCCTGGCAATTGCTACTGAGATAATACAACTGTGTGGTCTTATTCTAGTACAATTACCTTGGATAGAAATATATATGAAGAAAAACAAGGACTAGCAGTTGAAACCTAGAAAACAGGGGTGACTAAGCCAATAGAACTGAATTAATATTGGCTGAGTGTATAAAATACTCTGTCATATTAGTATTTTTCTGTTGAGAGAGGTGGTGCACAGGTGAGTGTGTATAATTTAAGAAAATAGTGATGTTTTCAAAATACTTTTTCTTGTCCTTAATATCACTACTTCTTAAATTGTTGATCCCAATACCAAATTTGGGGGGGGGGGGTGCCACAAAAATTGACAAAAGTAGACTTTTTCAGAATGCAACCTAATTACACAAAGCAACAATGTGCAGTGTTTACCGTGAACTCAGCGGAAATTGCTTCAGCTCTACTCCACATAGAGGAGAATCAGCCTGTGTAGCAAGCCTTGCGCATTCTGATTTATTACCAGTAAATGCTTGATTTTAATATCAATTTCATATACCTGTATACCTGGGGTTACATACAAATATCTTGGGCAGAAAGGGGCTATGAATGGAAAAAGTTTAAGAAGCCCTGATTTATGTAACAGCAGAAACAAATTCTAGATAAAATCTAGAATGTGTTTTGCTATAATACTATAATTTAGATACACGGTATCAACATTTTATAATCCAAACAGTTTTTCAGGTGGCATACAACAGATTTTCATAGAGAAAGACACATCAGTCTGTTCCATTATAAGCTTCTTAAACCAATATACCTCAGCAGAAACTTCCATGAATTACAGCCCACTGCATCTGAAACAGAGAACAGTAGTCTATGGAAACTTATATTGAAATAAACCAGTTAGTGTTACACAAATTGACTCCTTATTTTTATAGAAAATACTATTGTTGTTCAATATAAAGCAATACATTTTTCTTATAGGAGGTAAGAATTGGACAGCAAGGATGCAGACAATACAATTTGAGTCCTCTCCCCCCAAGGTGGTGTGACTATCACTGCAAGTGTGCTTATGGACCTAAAGCAGCTTTTGGCACCAGGACTACAACAAACCCACTCTTATAGAAAGTCCACTTTCCAGGAATTATGTGACTAGATGAAACACTCTTTCCATTTGTAATGCTCAGATATAATGTAGTTACTTGAGGCTTTCCAGAAAGGACAGAAAATTTATTAACCCCCTAAAATTACTCACTACCCTGCCTACCTGATGCCTGGAACACTCAGCCGGAGCTCTTCATACTGAACGTTACATTACAGGTCTAACTTATCCATAATGACTCACAGATTCTGACTTTTCCTCGCTATTTATGAAATATTTCCCTTTTGTTTGTCTCGGTGACTATCCAACCCCCAAAGGAGACATAAAACTTGTATGAGCTGAGTTTGAGAAAACTGAGTAAAAATAAAGAAGACCTAGAAATGAATAATGTGACATCTTTTTTCATCAGTATGAGATGTGGAGCAGTCATTTCTTTGAAAAAAAAAGTGTATCCTTTTCCCCTTTAGCTATCCAAACAGTCCTTCTGAATTAGGTTTTGACTTGGCATACAGGTTGAATGTGTACCATCACTCTGGCTCACTTTATTCTAGCCAATAATGATACACATTCATGGATCCTTTATCCATGGATTCAGCCATCCATGGCTTGAATTTTTTTTTTAAAAAATCACAAAAGCCAAGCTTGCTTTGCCGTTTTATATGGGACTGTCACACCCCAACCAGGTACAAGGAATAAACCAGCTCAATTCCATGTTAAAACCAAAGATGCAGAGAGACTAAGAAGCAGGCCTCTGCAGCAACCTCTGAGTGAACTCCAGGTGTCCAGGGGTAGGTGCAGCCCTGCGGGTTCGCAGGCTGATAAGAGAAACAACAGATCCTGACAAGCAGCCAGATGGTTGCCCTAACAAGCTTGCATTCCAATCGGGCCGAGATGCGCTGGGAACAAAACGGTTCCCGTCCCTACCTGTGAAAGGGCTCCGACGCAGCCAGCATATCTTAGATCAAAGTAGCCGGGACCTATAAAGATTGAGTCCGGAGTGAACTCAGAATCTCGTGCCAACATTTCAGCCACCTTGTCTTGCCTCATGGAACTTTGCCTGGAAAGCCTTCCTGTTTTGGACTCAAGTTCTTGCTAAGCTTTGTTTCAAGCAACTTCTGGATTTAGCCAATTGCGGCCTCAAGATTATTATTGCATTTTTGGACTCTTGCTTTACTTCAACTGGATGCTGGGAGCATCATTGAACTCTTCTTTCCTTGCCTTCTTTACCTATTTTTACTTATTCTAAATAAATCATGTAACTGCAGCTACTGTGTGTTGGTTTACTAAGGGTCCGTCCAAGTCAGGTCGCAACAGGGACATCATTTTATTATCCCGTTGTATATAATAGGGCGTGAGCTTTCACAGAGCTTGAGAATCAAACTTCAGCAGATACTAAGGACCTTTGCGCCTGAAAATTGTGCAAGTATTTAAAGTCATAAAAATTTAAAAATTGGCACACTTATTTGGGGTTAATTTTAATAGCAAACTGTGGCTATTTTGCCCTCATCAACCAGCACAGCGGGCTTGGGTAGCCTCCCTCCCTCGGTTTTTAATACATTGTTTCTGATCAGCTATTCACTGTTGGAAATGTAAACAAACATAAGCTAATGAGCTTGCATTTCCAGAAAAGGTAGAACACTTGCTAATTAGTGGGTGACTTCAAATTGAAGAGAGAGAATACATTAATTAAACAAACTAAGATATATTGCCCAAGAGTTTTTTTATGGTTTTACATAACCATTTTCCAAAAGACCAGACTAAAAGAAATTATCAAATGGAAGCGAAGTGATAATATCGTTCTCGTCTTGTATTAAAACCTCAGAATTTCTGTTCTAGTTCATTTAGCACACCCCTGCCCTAAAGTTATTACTTAAGCCTTAGCAGGATGCATTTGATGCTGCTTGTCTGCCCTCTACAGGTTGATTATGAAGATGCGACGCCAATTTGTTAAGAAGTTAGATAAAATTCAGTGTACAAATAAGCTGTTTCCCTTTCCAGCCTTGCTCCTAGATGAGATTTGGAATGAAGAGCATAATTCTCAGTGCACCCATTGACAGCAAAAAGCAAATGTTTTGCATTTTAATTCTAGTGAGTTGGTTTTTTTTAAAAAAAAATCATAGTAAAGAAACCTGGTTTTTCTTCTTGCAGGAAGATTGTGCTGTGTGTTGAAGCAGAAATTCACTTTTGTACCAAAGCGGCCTTCCAAATTCCATTTAGTTACAGTATCTCTTATCCTTGGGTTACTAGTGATTGCATTCATTTTGCCTGAATGCCTACTGTTTTTCTGGGTCAAAGTGCACAATTGTTTTGCAGCAGGAGTAAAATGGATCTGGCAATCAGTTTGTAGGAAACAATAGCTTGATATAACTTGGGAAAAGGTACATATGATTTTAGATTGTTCTTCTCTTCTCCCTACCACTCACAACAGCTGAAGCACCACATAGTCAGTAGTATTGAACATGTGTTGCAGAGGTTGGAAAGAGCATCAATCTCACCTGCCTAAGAATTGGAATGTTGTTTTTTGCTTTCTTAGAGGTTGCTGAACACATGGAAGAGTTTTAGAGTAATGCTTAAGTTTCAATAAAAGCTTTGTTTATATGTGTGTGTCTTTATATGGCTGAGTGTGATCAAAAGTACATTTTTATATATAATTGAGAGATGCGAGATAGTACAGTGTTATTTGAACATTAGACCTAGATCCCTTCCACACAGCTGTATAAAATCCACATATGGATTATATGACTCAGATAACCCAGTTAAAAGCAGATATTGTGGATTATCTGCCTTAATATTCTGGGTTTCATGGCTGTGTAGAAGGGCCCTAAGACTCCAGAAGACCAGACTTTGACTCTTCATTAGGCCATGGAAACCTATTGGATGCTCTTGTGCATGTTGTACAGCCATTGAAAACTTCCTATGATTAAATCTTTCCAAGAAAACCCCATAATAAGGTTGCCTGTCTTCAGGCTGCTGTAGTTCAGAAATATTTTGAGGGCACACAACATTAACATCATTATCACCATCATCATCAACAACAACAATTCATGTTAATGGGAATAATTTCCTTCAACCTTGAGAAAAATGCCCACAGTTTAATGAATGCAATCACTAGTAACCCAAGGATAAGAGATACTGTAACTAAATGGAATTTGGGAGGCCGCTTTGGTACAAAAGTGAATTTCTGCTTCAACACACAGCACAATCTTCCTGCAAGAAAAAAAACCAGGTTTCTTTACTATGATTTTTTACCAGTCTGTTCCATTATAAGCTTCTTAAAACAATATACCTCAGCAGAAACTTCCACGAATTACAGCCCACTGCATCTGAAACAGAGAACAGTAGTCTATGGAAACTTATATTGAAATAAACCAGTTAGTGTTACACAAATTGACTCCTTATTTTTATAGAAAATACTATTGTTGTTCAATATAAAGCAATACATTTTTCTTATAGGAAGTAAGAATTGGACAGCAAGGATGCAGACAATACAATTTGAGTCCTCTCCCCCCAAGGTGGTGTGACTATCACTGCAAGTGTGCTTATGGACACTTAAACCAAAAGAAGAGCCGTGCCACAAACATATTTGGTTCAGTATTCTGTTTTAGAAGTAACAAAATTTTCAAACATTTTGGAGGCAGGAATATTTGTTGACCAAAACAACAAAGTGTCCATCCTATTTTATTTTTTTAAAAAAAATCTTACCCTTAAAGACAGTCTTATTCTAATGATTGTTGTGAGTTTAGAGAACTAGAAAAAATAATCCCCAACTTGAAGGAAACATTTTTTTCTTCTTCCCCAAAGGCAAAAAAGCTAAAAATCTAAAACTAAAAATCCTTTCTTGTTGGCCAAATGGTACAGTGATTTTTGGCTTGATTTTTCACATATTTACTTGGGAGCAAATCCCAATATGTTCCGCAGGACTTGCTTCCTGACTGACTGTGGTGCCTTTATGTGTTTTGCTGGTAGGTAGGTCTCACTGAACACAGTGGATGTATTTCCAAGTAAATTTTAATGGGAAGAAGGAGTGTGTGAATCAACCACTTCAAAAGGCATATTTCATTTTCTGCCTCTGACATACATAGCTGGAAGTATTTCTAGTGTTAATATGAATCTTATGTCATGCAGGAGAAAGTAAACAAGATCGATTCACAGTTCTAAGCTAGCATAGATAATCATATCTAGTTAAAGAATTATGGTGTCTAAATTAGGATGTGAGCATCAGTGTAAAGGTAGCCACACTGTAGAACAATGTGAGAGGTACAAAAAAAAAATCTACAGCAAAATCATACAATGGGTATGGGCTCAGACTTCCAGATGTGCCTCCAGAAACTGTCTTACCACTACACTGAATATGTTTCCTTCTTAAAGGGCGAAAACCTCGAATCTGTAGGGACAATTTAGACCTCTGGAAGACAGATAATTTGCAAACACATTTACTTTTGGTGTCTAACATTGTTCTCCTGCTTCTGCAATCAAATATATGGTAGTTGTGGAAACACTACTTTCTGTTGTAGGCATCTCTGATATCTCATCTCAGATCTGCTTACTATTCAGAGTCTAAAGGCTTTGATCAAGTCTGAGCTTTTGTGTGTGCATGTGTGAATTTCAGATTTCTGTGTTATTAATATAATTGTAGATATGGGCTATTGAATACAGGGCACATGGAAGACACATACCATGCCACCTGTATTCAGTAACCCACTCTTGCAACTTCTTTGAAAAACATGTGATAGCCTAAGGCAGTGGTTCTCGACCTGTGGGCACCCAGGTGTTTTCACCTACAACTCCCAGAAATCCCAGCCAGTTTTGCCAACTGTTAGGATTTTTGGGAGTTGAAGGCCAAAACATCTGGGACCCTTGTCATGCCCCAGGCTGACTCTAGCCCTCAGCAAGACTCACGCCATGTTAAATCCAAAGCCTCAGAAAGGCCAGAAAGGCCTGAAAGCAAGATGCTGCAGAGGCCCATAGTTCACCAAGCGTTCAAGGGCACCCACAGCCCTTCTAATTCCCAGACCGATAAGAAGGCCTGGTACCACAAAGCAGTGGTGCCTCCCAAAAGTCCAAGTGTCTTCACTAACGAGCTTACAATCTAGCCTCGGCCGAGAGGCCCGGGAGCGGCAAGCCCCCGAAGCGAGCCTGGGAAGAAGCTCCAACGCAGCTTGCGTCTTCAAGGGGGGAAACCTACTTAAGCTGCTTCCCGTTGGCTCTAGGTATCTCTTGCCAACGTTTAGCTTTCAAGCCTCCACAGAACTTTGCCTGGGCCATTGGGCCTTCCAGCCTTTGGACTCTATTTGCCAAGCCTTTGTGTCAAGAACTTATCCTTGAATTTAGCCCATTGGAGCATCAAGACTCTTTTTACCTTTTTGATCCTGTTTCACTATTGGACTATTGCTTTGCAATACCCTGATGATTGGGAGCATCAATGGATTATATTTCTATCTTTTTTTACTCTTTTCCTTTATTCTAAATAAAGCATTTAATCACGGCCAGTCTCAAGTGGTTTACTGAGGGATCCTTTAGGTCTACGGTGCAACAGCCCTACAGGTTGAGAACCACTGACCTAAGGGCTCTTACTGCCTCTCATTCTCACTGAACTCATTTTGTGTGAGCAAATGCCCTCTAGTCCAACCCACTGCTGTGTAGGAACACACAATCAAAATACCCACAACGGATGACCATCCTGCCTTTGGTTGAATACCTCCAGAGAAGGAGACACCACCATACTCCCGAGGCAGTGTATTTCACTGTCAAACAAATCTTACCATGAAGAAGTTATTCCTAATGTGTAGGTGGAAGCTTTATTTTCTTTCTTCTTTTTGTAGTTTGAATCCATTACTATATGGCCTAGTCTCTGGAGCAGTAGAAATTCCATCTTCAATATGACATCTATTCAAATATTTTAACACCTCTCAGTCTTCTTCAGACTAAACATTCCCAGCTCCCTAAGCTGTTCCTCATAGGGCTTGGCTTTCAGACCTTTGACCATTTTGGTAACCCTCCTCTGAACATTTTCCAACTTGAAAATATCTTTCTGGAATGGTGATGTCACAGCTTTCTAGATGAGGTCTGATCAAAAGAATAAAATAATTGCATTATTAATATACAAGGTAATACTTGGATGTTTGTATATTTTAAGTTGTATTGCAATGCTTTACTTTTGAGCCACTTTGAGTCTCTATATGGAGAGAAAAAGTGGGATAATAATATTTCTTCTTTGATCTAGTACTGTACTCCTATTGATGCAGCCTCGAATCTCATTGCATTTTTGAGCGGTCACATCAAGCTGAATATGTTCAGCTTATAGTCTACCAAGATACCTAGTGTATGTACCGTCAAGCCAGGTATCACCTATCCTATATCTGTATATTTCTTTTTTTTCTCCATAAGTGTAGTACCTAATATTTCTCCCTGTTGAAATTCTTTTAATATTATTTCTGTCTTTACAGAAGTACTGCCCAGGAACAAATCGACTTTGTTACCTGATGTATCCCTGTAGTGAAATCCCAACATGAAATTGATTTTGAGTCTAAATATTGAGGGGGGAAAGTCAGCATCTTTGTGGCTAGCTTTGTTGACAGCATATTATAAACCTTGCCTCCTTCACATCTCATTTCAACAATGCAGCTTTTCTTTACAGCTACAACTCTACACCCACATCATTTTAAAATTGAAACCAAGATTATCAAAATAATCAAAATAACAGTGTTAGTTTAAATAAATGTTCTTATTTCATTTTAAAGCATTAGGTGCCAGTATGAGATATGTTTACATCAGAATTAATTTGATAATATCTGTAGAAGTTGTTCAAATATATTATGATTTTTTAAAAATAAAGGTCCCTCTCTGACATTTTTATAACATTTCAAATACTTAAAATTGAGAAAATCAGAGGAAAAGTAAATCAGCAGTGGCTTTTTGTTACTGTGGCCTAAATATCTGAAAGGCACCAGATCCTTTATAAACATAGAAATTAAGCAGGACCAGCTGTGGCTACTACTTAGATGGGAGATTAAGGAATATCAGATGGCGTAGGCTATATTTCGGAAGAAATATCAGCAAAGCCACCTCTTGAGTATTTATTGTCTAAGAAAACCCAATGAAACGCATAACGTCACCATAAATCACATGCAACCAATCCAAACGGAAGTCAAGATTCAAGGATGGCACCTCACTTGTAGACTTTCATCCTTTGATGCCAAGCTGGCCAGCTAGTACTGAAAAAGAGATTTCTATCCGAAATCCTCACTCCCAATCATTGTACACACACAGTACTAAATGGACCCATGGCAGCTCCCTAAGTTTGTAAAAAATGTCAAACGTATTTTGAAGTCACAAGTTGGTTTTATATGCCATTTGGAACAAACCCCCTGTTTTTCACCTTGATTTCAAACACAGGAAATAGTGATCTTGGGATTTCTTTTTTTTTTTAATCATAATTTTTATTGGTTATTTTCATACATCATAAAAAGAGAGAAAGGAGGGATTGTGTCCAAATAAGGAAATGGAGTGTGAGGGATAAGAGAAAAGAGAAAAGAAGAGAGGGGGAGTAGAGAGGGGGGGATAGAAAAGAGTGCAGATAGAATGAAAAGAAATACAGTTGCTTCCAGTCAGGGTTTTCTGGGAATCCATCCATGTTTGATGCTTTTTAACTTGTGTTGGTAATTCTTTCACCGCTGGTTTACAGTATCCTCAGGCTACTACAGTTTTCCTAGCTTCAGGTAGCTCTTAATGGGCTGCCAGTCCGTCTTGTTTTTATTACTTGTGTTGTTCACTGCTCCTTTTAATTCATCCATGTCTATATACTCTGCGAGTTTGATGGCCCATTCTGCCATCGTCGGAGGTTTTTCTTGTTTCCACTTCCTAGCCACCACGACCCTTGCTGCTGCCGTGATGAAATAAACTATCTTGTCTTTCTTTCTATCTATACTACTCTTTGTTAGGTTAAGCAAAAATGTTTCCGGGGCTAGCTCTAACTCCGTCGCCAACATCTTTTGGGCATGGGAGTGAATATTTTTCCAGAATTTTTTAGTCTTGTGGCATGACCACCAGCAGTGCAATAGTGTCCCCTGCTAGTCCTTGCACTTCCAGCATTTACTGTTGGCCTCTTTATAATACTTTGCAAGCTTTTTGGGGGGGTCAAATGCCATCTATAAAATGTTTTATACCAATTTTCGGCTATCGGTGTTGCTCCAGCGTGTTCTTTGTTTTTTTCCCAAACCGCCTCCCATTCACTTAGGAGTATGGAATGTTCAAAGTCCTGCGACCAGCTAATCATATTGGCCTTCACCGCCTCTGTTTCAGTATCCCAGTCTAGTAGTTTGTTATATAGTAGTCTTATCTGTTTTTTTCTTTCTTTATTACTGAATCCCAGGTGTTGTCCTGCTGGGAAAATTTACTTTTCAGGTCTATTCTATAATAGTCCTTTACTTGGGATTTCTGAGATTATTAAAAAGAAATATTTTTATCTAGCCTTTTAAACTAAAAATAAAAATCCATAAATTCTATTCTCTCTCGGCATTACTTCGTGAACGAAGATTCTTAGGAAGGACTCATCCCACACTTTTTACAAGCACGTTGATGACTAAAAAGGCCAATCAGAGATAGGCAAGTTCGGTTGCAGAAAGCACAGCAGAAAGTCTCCTTGGGTGATGTTGTTTCCAAGTTGCAGTTCTTTCTGCGTTTTCGTTTCTCTTCGAGACCCGTTCGGCGTGTCTTCTCGAAAGAGGCCACAGCATTGTGGATAGTGCATCTCCATGCCTCCCAATGTGAGGCCAGGGTGGACCATTGTTGGTGATCAATCTGGCCGAACCTGAGATGTTGCTTCAGGAAGTCCTTATATCTCTTTTTGGGGGCGCCTCTCTTGCGCTGATCCGTGGCGAGTTCACCATAGAGTAGTATCTTTGGGAGGCGGTGGTCCTCCATCCTAGAGATGTGCCTTGCCCAACGCAGCTGTGTTCTCAATAGCATGGCCTCAATGCTGGTGATCCTGCTTCCTCAAGGACAGCAACATTAGTCACATAGTTGGTCCAGTGTATATTTAGGATTGTGTGAAGACAGCACTGATGATAGCATTCGAGGAGTCGTAGGTGTTGGCGATAGGTGACCCATGTTTCAGACCCATAGAGGAGAATAGACAGTACGATAGCTCTGTACACACTGATTTTGGTGCTTTGCCTCAGGTGCTTGTTGCTCCAGACTCTTTTGTGAAGCCTTCCAAATGCACTATATGCCTTTGATAATCTGTGATCTATCTTTTTGTCAATCTTGGCATCTGAAGAGATGATGCTTCCCAGGTAGGTGAACTGCTGAACGGACCTAAGCACAGATTTGCCTATGCTGACGTGGGGATGATGGTGTTCTTCCTGTGGTGTGGGCTGGTAGAGGACTTCCTTTTTCTTCAGGCTGACTTCCAGCCCAAACAGCTCTGCAGCTGCTGAAAAGCAGGATGATAGACACTGCAGGGCTGCTTCTGAATGGGCGACAAGGGCAGCATTGTCAGCAAAAAGCAGCTCACGGACTACATAGTTTAGAGTCTTAGTGCGAGCCCTCAGACGGCTTAAGTTGAACAAGCTACCATCAGTACAATAGCGTATATACTGCATATGCCATCTTCTTCTTCGAGATCTGCCGTAGCCCTTTGGAGCATCATGCTGAAGAAGATTGTAAATAGGGTTGGTGCAAGAACACAACCTTTTTTCACTCCATTAGTTATTAGAAAGGGCTCCGAGAGAGCATCGCCGTATCTGACTTGACTGTGCTGGTCCTCATGTAACAGGATAATCATTTTGAGGAATTTGGGGGGACATCCTAGACGTTCCAGGATCTACCACAGACCTTTTCTGCTCACAGTGTCGAAGGCTTTGGTGAGGTCGACAAATGTTACATAGAGTCCATAGAGTAAATTGTATTAGGCTGATACAAAACCCAATCATTTGTTTGCTTCACCATCTAAACAGGTGAGATTAATATTGTTCATAGCTAAATATATTCATGTAACTAAATATTATGATATCACAGTCATATATCTAAGTGTCCAGCACATTGTCTTCATATTTCAATGTCACTATTTGTTCACCTATGCTTCTAATCCCCTGCTGCTTCTTATCATTGGTTTCTCCTGAGTACTGCAATGTTGTTGTGTGCCTTCAAGTCATTTCTGAGTTATGGTGACCCTAAGGTGAACCTATCAAAGATGTTCTTGGCAGAATTTGTTCAGTAGGTGTTTACTCTTTTATTCCTAGCCAGAATATTCGTTGCCTCAGAAAGACCTATGACATTTGCGGGGTTGCCATAAGTCAACAGGCAACTTGAAGGCACACACAAACACACTTGTTCATATATTGCAAGGCACAGTATATTATAGCACAGTTAGATTCAATATGTGTGCAGTTCTTGCACCTGAATATGAATGCAGATGTGGCAGAACAGAGCATCAGAAGTTTCTTTTAGCCATGTACTGACCATTTGTACTGTAGAACACTCCAGTATCAATAACTCCTTTCATTTATTTCCCTCAACTCTTATGCTTCTGCAATAAAAGATCTGTAAAGAGTATTTCCTGGTCACAAATGTATCATGTAATTCAAAAAACAAAGGTGTAATACATTTGAGTCCTTTGGATCATGACCATCTCCATACCAAACACCCAGTCAGCACACACAGCTATGTGTGATTGGATGTACTTTTCAAGGACAAGCAAGTACTAGTGACCATTTGTACTGTAGAACACTCCAGTATCAATAAGTGTAATTTAATTTAGGACACTCCTTGTCTGTACTTGGCTGAAAAGAACAGTACATGTTCTTTACAATGTATAAATGAAATTAGGGACACTACTTCAGGGTCAGATCTATGAAAGAGAAGCAGGAGGATCAGTAAGTAGAGCAAGCAACAGATTTGAAAGCAAACACTAATAAAACACATGCAGGATTAATAAATCCATCTACTCTGCAAGCATACTCCATTATGAAGGAATCAAGTGATTATATCTACCAGATATAGACATACCTATTTATCTACTCAAGCCTTGGGTAAACAACTGTAGTAAGGGCAGGAGCCAATTAAAATTCATTCTAGAAAAAAAACTTACTCTAAAATAAGTTAAACAAATAATTGAATATTTTCCTGAGTGACTTCAGTAATCAAGAAAGGTGGAACTTCGGGGTATGGGACATATTCATTATTGAAAATACCCACAAATATTTGAATGAATGCTATATTGACAATGCAAGTTTGTTTTCTGTTGCTCTAGACCAGTGGTTTCCAATCTTTTTTTTAAAAAAAAATCAGGGACCACTTGATCAGGAACCACTTTGACCAGGGACCACGCTCCAACTTTAGTACCAAAAGGGTTACAAATCAGTTTGGGGTCAACTTTAGATTTGGTTTGGTTCTTTGGAGTACTGATTCAGAAAATTGATTGGATAGACAACATCAGCTCTAGTTTTTGATACAGAACATATGCTATCCAGTAGTTGCCATCTGTCCGTTCAAAGACAACCATATTTAATAATCGAGAGCTCATGTTCTCTATCCAATGCAATTTTTTGAATCAGCAGCCCAAATAACCCCAGGAACAGGCCTAAAAATGAAGACACATAATTTTTTTTGATTGGGCTGTGTTATTATCCATGGATTTTGTTTACGTGCATGTAAAAAAAGAAAAGAAGGGGGAGCATGCTGAAGTTCAAAAAATACAAAAAGCAGAAATAGAGAGAGACCAAAGAAACTGTCTGTCCCTCAGATCAAAGCAGATATTGTGAGATTTTATTTATTTATTTATTTATTTGCAGTTTTGTATGCCGTCCTTCCCCAAGGGCTCAGGATGGCTTACAGAGAATATAAAAAACCCACTTTAAAACAAGATTTTCTGCCTTGATATTCTGGGTGATATGGCTGTGTGGAATGGCCCTGAGCTATATATATTCCAGTTCAAAGCAGATAATGCGGATTTTTTTTCATCTCTGTGGAAGGGGCCTGAGGGCCCATCCACACTGGCATATAATCCAGAATATCAAGGGAGATATTCTGGACCTCGGCTGAAAGGAGCAACATCGTCACCTCATCATGCTTCTCTCAACCCACACAGCCTCCAGCTCCCACCAAGCCCGCCAGCACCAGGGGCATGAGCTTCTGCGATCTGGTGGCAAGGAAGAGCTCCTGCAGTGGCAGTCACAAAAGGGCTGAGGAGCCAATGCCACCATGCCTAAGGAGCCCTGCTGGAGCCAAGACCAAGCACAGTCTGGGCGCAGCAGCTGTCCCATCCGTGGGGTGGGAAGTGAGGGCCTCCTCAAAAAGAGGACAAAGCCAGAGGGCATTCCCTCCCTCTGTGGGAATGGGGGCAGGTAGCAGCCACAAGTAGGAGCAGCAGTGGCAGCATTGTCACACCTTGAATGGGAGAGAGAGAGAGAGAGAGAGAGAGAGTGACCTGAGATTGCAAAGGGGCAGGGGAGGGGAGGGGGGAGGCTGGTCAGTTTGGTGGAAAGGAGTGGAAATAAATGAAATAAAATAAAGAGGAAGGAGTTTCACAGGCCAGATTTTAATTCACATGGCCCATTGCTGGTCTGTGACCTACAGGTTGGGAACCACTGCTCTAGGCTAGAGACTAGGGGCGCTTCCAGACACAACCAAAATCCAGGTTTAAAATGGGGGAAGGGGCAAAACATCCCAGGACCTGACTGCAGGTCTCCCCACAGACCTATTAGTTCTGGGATTGGGTCCCCCACCATCCTCACAGATTTTCTCTGTATCGGAACAAGATGGAGGGGGAAATCTGATGGAAGGGTTTAAAAACAATCACAACATAGATGTGCATATGCAGTCCAGTGCATAATGGAGCTTTTTTTTAAACAACCTTTTCTTGGATCTCTGTCTTCCCCCATTTGTTAATTCAAGCTCTGTTTAACATTACAAAGTGTTAAAGACAGAATTTGAGAGAGTTGTATTTTCTTTCCATGTGCTTCCCTGAGCCACCTGTGTCCCCGTTTGACAGCTGATCAGGCTGTTTTGGACTTTTCAGAAATGCACATGCTCTGGGGGAGTCCACAAAGAGTGGAGGGAAGGAAAGCACATGTTTTCCATATCTGCTGGGATAAACGAACATGGAAAGGTGTGAGTTTCTCAGGAAGAATCAGGTTCAAAAGGCACCTTATAAACATGTGTTTTCCAGCCCTTAACCTGATTCCTCCTGATTCCTCCTGATTCCTCCTGCACTTTGGCTAAATATCATTTAGCCACCACCCTTCCCCTTTTAACCCACTTCCTCTTGGGTTTTAATGCATGTGTAGAAGTGCTGGAGGACATGGAGCAATGGATTCAAACTACAGCAAAAAAGTGATCACATCTAAACATTAAGAAGAACTTCAGTAAGTTTGGTAAGAGCTGTTCAACAGTGGAACATATTACCTTGGGAGTGTGATGTAGTCTCCTTCACTGAAGGTTTTTAAGCAGAGCCTGGCTAGCTAGCTATCGAAAGTACTTTTATTATGTATTCCTCCATAGTAGGGAGGTGAACTGGATGGCACTTGCTCTCTTTTCTATTGCTATGCTTCTGTGAATTTAATCTTGGAGGAATGTTTGAAAAAAACCTGGAGTACAGCTTGCCTTCTCCAATACTGGACTATCTTAGGCAGGAGAAAGTTTGATTTCTTTTTGATAAAACCACTCTTCAATATAGCTCTTGGGGGGAAATTCTCTGGAGGAGCAGATACTCTTTTTAAAAAACCAATTCCAAAGCATCTCTTCAGTACAAATCTTCCCTGAGAGTAGGAGATCTCCAAAAAAGACTTACTTTCTAGTAGTTTTGTTGGGCGGGATTGATCTTCAGGAGAGAAATGGGAGATTGTTCTTTCTTTTTAAAAATGACACTTCATTTCTTTTCTGGCCCTGAGCTCCTCTCAAGTTGCTGTTGAGAAGAGAAAACATCCAAGAGATTCTCACTCAGTCGTTTTGGTGTATGTGTGTGCAATTTATCTGGTATCTTTGTGACTTCAAGGAATGGCCTTGAGAAAGAGATCTTGGGAGCATCATTCTTTTTAACAGCTTATTTTCTGCTGATGACTGAGGACTCCTATCATGACTTATCAAGTTTTAACAGAGTTTTGTTTTCATCCTTGCGAGTAAGTGTGCAAAAAAGGTAGTGCCTTGTTGCCAGGTAAATAGGTATATGAATGCATGTTATATAAGACAGCCAGGAAGCCATTACTTGACACTACCTTACTTATTGAAACTGGTAAGCTTTTTATTTCAATTGGAGCATCTATGTTTGTGAATTCCATGTGATCATCCCATCACACAGTTCCCTCATTATTTCAGTTTCCTATGATTTTGATAACATCATTGTGTGTGTGTGTGTGTGTACACCCATAGGGAGGTAAAGAAGTGGGAGTAAGGTGGGCTCTGCAACTGTGGGTGGCAGAGACGAGAGAAAATAAAACACACAGGCACCTATATTCATAGAATATGATCAATATATATTTGTGTAGGGTTGCCATTTTCACATACAATAATACAATCTTTCAATATTCAGAGATCTACTTATGAGCAAATATTCAGAGATTTGTGATAATAAAAATCAATTCTTATGTTTTTCTCTCACACACACAACCACACACTTCCTATTACAATTGGCCTTCTGCATCCACAGATTTTGTACCCAAGGATTCAACCATCTGCAGCTTGAAAAAGAGACCATTTCATGCAGTGTTGTATATAATCGAACTTGCACAACCATGAACTTTGCTATTCAGAGGGTTGAGTTGGGAAGTGAGTCTTGGAACCAACAACCAGTGGATACCAAGGGCCCACTGTACTAAGTTGTGCTTTCCCCAACTTCTTTCGTATTTTATTATTTATTTATTATTCGGTCTTGTATGCTCGGAGGGCTCGGAGTGGCTCACAGTCCACATAAAAGCAAAACAGAGATAAAACATGAAATTAGACTAAAAACAAAGTTACCAATTTCAACAATCAAATGTCAACCGAAACAGATAGGTTCCTCTTCCTCTTGAAGACAGAATTCACTTTTCCTTGAGCTTTTGAAATTGTCACACAGTGGCATGCTCTTTTTTCTCTTTCTTTCTTCATGGAAGGGGAAATGTTCACTCCTGCTTTCTTTGACTTGTCAACATTAAGCTATTTGGGCCATTGGCACCCATGGATACCTCATTTTTTACTACCAGTACTCAAAGAGAAGAGAAATTATTATGAATGACATTCTACATGTGAACATTGCCCCAAAGGAGAGGTCTTCGAGGCTGAGAGTGGACAAATCACAGCTGATTTGATAGGTACTTAACACCTTTAAAAGAAAAGGTAAAACCACCAAAGTGTATGTTTTCTTTCTTACGAACAGTTCTGCACAGATAACTTTGCATGTATGTTCACTATGCTATGTGAGCAACCCTAATATAGTGTCACTTTCAGGCAAATAATATCCCTACATGATTGCTTAAGTACAGTAGAGTCAGCTGATGAGAAGTTGAATAGCCTGTCTCGACAGCAACAGCATTGAAATGAAATATTAATGTCCACATCCTGCTCTTCATTAGAAATTCTTACACAATTCATTTATTCCTCCTTTTGTGCCACTTGTTAAGTCTTGTTTTATTGTGACCTATGTTTATTTTAGGAAAGTTTGTCAACATGGGGCCTAGAAGATGAACAACCTCTACAAGAAACATACCAATATGTTTCTGGAAAGTATTAACAAAGGATTGAACATTTTTGTGATAACAGGCTTTTCATAAAGATGAAGTAGTTGAACGTTTCTATTTTGTCACAACTTTAGACATTGGATTGCACATCCTAGTGATTTTCTCTGATATTGAACAGAATGCTCGGGGGGGGGGGATGTCCAACTATTTTCTCTTTAAAAAAAAAACCCTGAAAGTAACGCTACCATGCAATGTAGCATTGTTTTCAGGAGCCATTGTTTTCTTAATTAATAAGGAATGCCTTCAAGTCCCTCAGGTCAGCCAAGTTTGAAAAACCCTCTAAATTTGTGTCCTTATGGCAAGCCTACCTCTTAGCCTGGAACAGCTACATTTTTCAAGCTGTGGGTGGGTCAGAAACAGGAAAATAACCACAGGGCAAAGTTATGTTGACTGCAGTTCCCGACATTTGGAATCCTTGGAGTTGTAATCTTAAAAAGTAATTTTGACAAACTATGACTTTCTCCTGCTTTGATAAAGTGAGTGGAGCACTTCAAAGTGCTATAAATGTTAATTTGTATTGTAGGTTAAGTATCCCACAATATCTTAAATGCCTGGACAAGATGATTTTGGATTTCAGATTTTTTTTCCAGATTTTGGGATATTTTCAAATACACACCAAAACAAACAAGAGTAAACCTATCTTGTGTTGCACAACTCTACAAACGCAAGCCTACACAGTAAATCACATAGGCATTAAAGCAATCATTCAGTAAATATATATATATATAATTTTATAATTTTATTTAATTTGTCATATGAGGTTCTCCCTCTATTATCAGCCCTAATAATAGAATATTACAAAGGTATATTATATATATATATATATTTACTGAATGATTGCTTTAATGCCTATGTGATTTACTGTGTAGGCTTGCATTTGTAGGATATTTGCAAATACAGTCAGAACTTGACATTCACTATTATTAGGGCACAGGTTTCCTGTGAAAGTGGGGGAAACATGAATGAAGTCACTATTTTTTAACCTAAGAGAACACTTATTTATGCTCTACCTACTCCAGTACGATTCTATGATCAATTTCTACTAGAATCATTCAGGATGTGAAGTGTTCTTTCTAAAAAGCTCTAGGTTCTCCACCACAACTTATGGAAGAAGTAGACGATGGAATTGCATTGGAGGACCTAGAGAGAATATATTAATCAAATCTGCAGAGCCATAACCTACTAACAGGAAGGGCCAATTGGGATGTCTTTGAGGTGGGACACAAATCTAAACATGAAATTCAATTATCTTTCATGTGCACCTTATACACATAGTGTGAAGGTAATTTTATAAGAACTATTTTTGATCGTTTTTTGCATTAAACAAAAATTGCATATGCCAAACCATCAGAAAGCAAATGTGCCACTATTCGAATCACCCAGGGGGAAAATTTTGGATTTTGGAGTATTTTGGATTTCTGGATAAGAGAACTTGTATTATGTTTGTAGACTTTTGACTCTTTCATTTCCGTATTCTTTGTCAGATTATA
This sequence comes from Anolis apletophallus, assembly GCA_030556195.1. Classification (NCBI taxonomy): domain Eukaryota; kingdom Metazoa; phylum Chordata; class Lepidosauria; order Squamata; family Anolidae; genus Anolis; species Anolis apletophallus. The sequence continues at coordinate 27,570,306 of JARBWK010000012.1, forward strand.
CATTTGTTTAAGTTTCCAATAATAGATATAGTTTCGTATGTGAGATTAATGCATACAGTTATTAAAGCTGTACTTATTCATAAGCTAAACAAATGCCTCCCTGCATTTATCTTTATAGGCAGGCTAATGAAGAATATCAAGTCCTGGCTAACTCATGGCGCTACTCTTCAGCATTTTCAAACAAACTTTTCTTCACTATCGTTGATTATGATGAAGGTGCTGACGTTTTTCAGCAGGTAAGAGCATTAATTCTTAAATGATAAAACCGTTATGTGCCAATCTCTTTTTAAAAGGATATATTTCTGCACTTCATTGCTTTAATATAACATATCAGAAATGTTCTGTGTGCTTACTTATACTTTTTTAAAGTATAAGCATAGCAGAGACTAGTTTTGCTTTTGGATTTTTTGCATCATACTTTATTTCCTGGTTTGGCAGTAAAGATGAAAGATATACAACACTATTGTACTATACAGAATATATATCTATTATATAAAGGAGGTCCCGTCGTCAAACGACTGACAGAGACAGAGAACCCTTTCAAGGCAGAAACACCAAATTTGGCAACAGAAATAGGCCTCAGGCAAGGTAGGTTTTAAGCAAAGAAACTTTCCCCCCAAAAAACCTGGAAGGCCCCCAAAACAACGATACAAAAAAACTACATTTCCCAGCATCCTCTGCAGCCGCCAGCGAAACCCATTGGCCAACATCAGTTACCATAGTAACGGTGGCCAAAGTCAGCCAAGGCTAGATTGGAATGCTGAATGGATTCAGTTTAGTCAGTTGGAGTTTGAGGGTTAAACTGCCAAAGCCAAGATCTAGGAGGGAGACAAATAGGGCACCAGGGACACAGGCACCACTGACAAACACATACCCCCAGAATAACACAAAAGTAATACCTACACACAACACAATACGCACATAACACAACCTTGTGTCTACTGCTCAACCCATTTGCATGCCATTCCTTCCTTCCACACAGGCATAAGCTGACCCAAAAGACAAGCCATGCCTCCTAAAAAGAACAGCATCGGACGACACACTCGCAACGCTACATACATCACACAAAAAAGGGCAGAACAAACGCCAGAACAGAAAGACACTGCACTACACTAGCTTTTGCCATCACCATAAACAAGGCTCAAGGACAAACACTACAAATCTGTGGCATATACCTTGACACAGAATGCTTCTCCCATGGACAACTCTACGTAGCGTGCTCCAGAGTTGGGAAACCTCTGAACCTCTACATCAACACCACAGACGGAAATACAAAAAACATTGTATATGCACAAGCTCTGCAGAACGCCAGGAACACCACACACCGACAACTCCACAGGACTTCAACATCCCACCCACCAGAACAACCCACAACGACACAGCCATGAACCCACCAAGAACATAAGTAACATCAATTCCAACCCTTACATACTCAGACTTTCTTGCATCTCCTACATAGGGCACAGCAATGCATGCCAGGTACAGCTAGTATATATATATATATATATATATAGATAGAGAGAGAGAGAGAGAGAGAGAGAGAGAGAGAGAGAGAGAGAGAGAGAGAGTCCTGGAAGCTTAGGAGAAACATGAAGCTCTTTCATGATATAGAATCATACCATTATGAATCCATTTTAGTTGTCATTGCTGTTTTTGTATAGAATTCTGGGGCGTGTACCTTCATTGCCAAGAATTCTAAATGTCTCTTGATCCAATGACTTAAAACACAAACAAACTTGTGTTTGCATTTACCTTGTCCTAGATCACAAAACAACTGGTGATCTGGTTCCGCAAGGCTGCCTGTTGCCTTCTGAAATGTTTCCCTCAACCAAAAATAATTGCATTTCCTTGGGTGTCATAGTTTCCAGCTTCATAAGATATTGAGCTGCCACTGAAGGTAGAGATTATGTTGTACTTGGAATAAATTCAATTATTTAATATGGAGCTTGACAATAGTACAAAATTAGAAACCGCAACATTTAAATAATGTATTTATGTAGCATAAGTTTGTTGTGTAGCGAACATACCTCCTTGGTAATGAAGGTGGCCATGCATGTTTATTTATTTATTTATTTAAAACTTTTATATCCCGATCTTCTCACCTTCATAGAGGGACTCAGACCGGCTTACAGCAATATAGCATTAGAGGCAATCTTGTTCTATCTTTGGTTGGTAGCAGAGTGCTCTCCTTACCCCCTCCTTTCTCTCAAAGTTCAATGTAAACATATTCATTCACATACATTAGAATCTTGTAGGTATATTAAGATATTTCTTATTTCCATTAATGAAAGATGATTGTCATATTTAGTATTTATATAACTTTCTGAGTGTTCAGACTCTTTCACATACATAGCATCGGTAGCTTCTCATAAAAGTCCTGTGTCTTTTAGTGTTACCTAATCGATTGGGCCTTACATGCTGTGTTTTAAAGCTACTGTAACTGTTATCTGAAAATGTGATAAAGACAAAGAACAGATATGCTTATTTAATATTTGATGGCATCTTCATTGTCTCTTGTAGCTCAATATGAACTCTGCTCCTACGTTCATGCATTTCCCTCCAAAAGGTAAGCCCAAGAGAGCTGACACATTTGACCTGCAGAGAATTGGATTCGCAGCAGAACAGTTAGCTAAGTGGATAGCTGACAGAACTGATGTTCATGTAAGTCACTCGACAAAAGTAAAGAGACTGATTCACACTTATCTCCATGTTATGTGACAATTGACCCTTGGAACTACCTACTGACTTGCTCCCTTAAGAGTGCTCCTCAAAAAACTATTAAAATAATAATAAAAATACTAGCTATTCTCCTCCATCACTCTGTAGTGGCCAAGAAAAATAAATATTCAGTCTTGCATCAGAAGCTAAAATATTAATCTGGCTGTCATCTAGCAGAACATGAGAAATATACTGTACCAATTAGTTGACTAATGTGAGCACATACTTGAAATATCGCTTATTGCAAGTAATAACTCTGCAGGTCTGAAGGGGTTTTTAATGCTATAGATGTGCAAGTGGTAAATATACTGAAAATCCTTATTTAACTACATACAGGCAAAATTTTGGAATTAAACTATTTCTTTAAAAGGTAAAATTGATATATTTTTTTCAGAATTAATCTAGCAGTATATCACAGTGAGAGATTCCCAATAAAACAGCTCTAAGGAGTGAGACACAGTTGGAGAAGGAATGGGTGGGGAACTTGAGTTCACTTCTCAAATCATACTTATCTATATGTCTGGAAAAAATGGGACAAAACTCACCAGGGAGTTCTTTTTATACAAACTGACTAAAATGAATAAAGACTGCATAAGAGATTTTGTACTGCCATGTAACTCTTTAATTTCACCGGATCTTGTATGGGAGAACTTCCCAGTGGAAGTTCATTCATCTTGTCTCCCTAATTTAGAGTAACAATCTTTTTGCTAGACTTTGTCGTTTGTGTATACTATAGTACTTTGAAGATGTATGACTGCCTCAATGTGGGTTAATACTTAGTGTGGAAGGCTTAGAGGACACTCTGCTCATGCTATCCTTGATCTCTCTCTCTGTCTCTAACAAAAAAGAACTAGATGCAAAAAAACCCTACCCTTGAATTTACCCAGATATAACCAAGTCCACTGCCACCTAGTGACTAGGCTGTATAAAAGCATTATTCCACATGATGGCAATATAAAAATTTGCAGAAAAGCAGTATACAAGTAGCATCTATGAAATGAGTTGCTAAGATTTCCCTTTGTACTTCTTAATAGAATCTTCCTAGGACAACAAGTTTCATTTCTCAGTGACAATCAGGTTACATGTGGGAGAAAGAATATCCTGCCAAGAGAGCATAGATTGCAAAACATTCTGTGAGCTGGATGTCTCTGGGTTTTCTATATGAAAAATCGTAATTTCATTTCTAGTGCTTGAGCTAAGATGTTGCATTCTCCCTCTTCTTGGCCATTACCCATCTCTTTTTCACCATTATTGTAAAATGTATTTTTTCTCTTATTGGTGAATCTTATGCCACTGGCAGTCTTCCTATCTATGTAGAGGCACACAGAGGCAATTCTGTTAGGATTCTTTTTGCCAAAGATGTCTTATGCTGCTGAGTGGTGAATATTTTTAGCTCATACTGACAGTTTCTACTGTGCCATTATAGAGGCTTAAATACAATGCACAATATATTGGCACCGTGACTTCCTGGCCCCCACAGCAAGGACAACTGGAATCAAACTGTCCTTTATTAATTCACAAATTATGTTTTCTGATGATTAGGAAGAAGTGAATAACCAAGAAGTTATAATGTGATTTTGCAATATTTTTATTCACATAAAATATAGTGGAGATGACTTTTCTACTAAAGGCGGACTTGTTCTTCCTTTTGACAAGAGGCTGTGTGTGCATACAAATACTTCATGAAAAAAGAAATTTAGTGTATTTAATATCTGGTTTATAATGCCTTATTTAGCCAATTTCTTTTTTTAAAGCTTATGTAATGTTACCTGACCGTTCTGGGGAAATGTCTGTTCTAGAACAAGACTTTGACTCTTCATTTGGTACCATCTTTAAAAGAATTAGTGCTCTCCAGGAAAATAACACCAAAAATATGTATTTTAGAACGTGTGTGTCATTGTTTTTTGAGTGAACCATATGCAAAGTTCATTTAATTGAATTATATGTGTATATTCCGTTACATCAGTAAGTGTCGTAATACGTGCTATGCTTTTTCTTTTTCTGCAGATTAGAGTGTTCCGGCCACCAAACTATTCAGGCACGATTGCGTTGGCCCTCCTAGTGTCGTTGGTCGGTGGTTTGCTCTACTTACGGCGAAATAATTTGGAATTCATCTACAACAAGACTGGCTGGGCAATGGCAGCACTGGTATGCAGATGTCTGAAAATGTTTCAAAGTTCAATAATTTATTTGTTGATATAACAAGTCCCATTTGCACTGCTAATGAGAAAGCACTGCATTAATAAATAGGCTGCATTGATTATGAAATCATAACAGGAACAGCTGGGCCAAACCTCAAGGGTGATATCCACGACTGGTTGGTAAGGGCATGAAATTATGAGGTTGCCAAATACTCTGGCTAATTGTAATTGCTTCCAGTATAGTTGGTAGAAATTAGATAAATTTGCACTCTTTTCTAAAGTTCAAAGGCATGAAGGTTTCACTTTCAGCTAGCTGTCGCTTTGAACTTGACGTTAAATGTTGATGCAATTAAAACGGGGATTATGCTCTTTTATTGGTTATTTTAGTGTTGTGTCTTATTAATTGAAATTTGTAAAATAGAGCTAGGCTCCCCAAAAGCTGACATGAAAGAAATTATATTGATTGTACCAGGTATAATTTCCATCCTTTCTTTCTAGACTTTATGTGCTCTTAACATATACTGAACTTTGGGGAATTTCTCCTTCAGACTTTTTCCTCTGAGGCCATTTACTTTAGCTGTCCCATAAGAATATCACTTTGGCTACTTAAATCTCTGCCATTAAAAGAAATTCTTGATTTAATTTTCAACACTCATTATTCTTACAATGAATTTGGGCTGCTAAGTACTAGTTTTAATTATAGTAGTTTTTATGCCTTGTGTTTGGGAGGGAAAATCTACAACACTGAGGACAAAATAGAACTTCAGGTTTGTGGATCTCTGTTACTAAGAACAATACGTCTGTGCTTCACCTTTGCAGTAAATTTACAATGATTGAATATGCTCTTGTATACATCTAGAAATTTTAGTAAAAAATCAACCCAAAAACCAAGGTCAATTTAGCCACAGGGCAATGTAAATACAAGTTTAAACTTTATTGAAAATGGAACCGCCCCCTTCTTTGAGTAGAATGTCAAAAAGTAATAGTCTGCAAGGAGTACCCAAAAGATGCATGAACGCCTTGATTGTCTCTACCCCAATGCTTTTTCTGGCCTGTTTCAATAGTTGGATAGAAGGATAGCAGTGGGGCAACTAGCCTCCTGATATGACACTTTTCCTTCTCTGTATAATGACTTCTGACTTACCAGCCCACCAAAAATCAGCCCCTGACTAATACCTTAGGTCAATGTATGCATGAATATCTACAGTATATTGTGCTGTATACACGGAATGCAGAGACCTTTGGATCACCAAGATAGAAATAGAAAATACAAGAGGACATATATTTCCCTCCAGGTATCCAAATAGTGTTGGGCTGTGGCTTAGCTTTGAAGCCATTGGCACAATGTGTGGACCATTTTTTTAAAAATGAAGCATTTCATACCTTTATTTGAGTTATGGAGATCTCATGGATTTCAGTGGGATTTCTTTGGCAAGGAAAACTCATTTTGCCAGTCTCTTCCTTTGAAATACAGCATACAGTATCTCATATTCATTTGCTGTTTTCTGTCCAAGTACCACAACTAACTCCACTTAGCTGACAAAATCATACAACTGGTGACTCTGGATATATTAAAATGTATTTTTTCCAGCTTTGTGACAAGACAATTGAGGTGGCAGAAACAATGTTTGCCTCTCTTTATTATTATGGCCATTTTCCTGCTCTGTGGAGAATTTGAACCAGACACAGAAAATGGATCTAAATGTATTTTTGTATGTATTCTTGATGTATTTATTTATAACTTCTGGAACCACTTGTGAATGAAAACACAGTAAAATAATTTACCTGTAAAGAAATAACTCTTGAGTTTTTAGCCACCTAGTGAGAATTGTCCTTTATCCAGGTATCCTTTATCCAGGTGTCACTCCCATGCCCAACCCAGGACATATTTATTTATTTATTTATTATTTGCATTTGTATTCCCCAATGCCAGCCAAATTTTTTTGGCTGCAGCTCTTGGCGATAATCACTGGAAGGACATTCCAAATCTCATAGTTTTTCAAGAGTGAGAACCCTCATTCCAGCCCTAAGGGTAGCCCCTTATTGCAGGCCCCCATCTCCCAAAATGTATAGGGACTATTTTTGGAGTCAACCCTTCACTCCCTAAAGTGGGGGTGCCACACAGTGCTTACCCACAAGACAAATGACAGACCATCACAGGTGAAGATTGGCCTTAAATAACTTGATGATTCACCCTTGTTACATGATGAGGGGCCAGTGAAACCAGCTGGCACCAACCAAATCTGGCCTTCTTCACAGGGGCCTTCAAGTGCTCACCCATACCTTAGGCTTCACCTGCCTGCTGCAGATGTGATTTCTCGATGAAATCTCAAATAGAATATTGTGTCATGCATTTTCTTGGACATGATATACAAAGTCTCTTTTTGGGGGTGTAGTCCAGAGAATTCAATTGAGCAAGCTTCCGTTCATCAGCACAGGAGTTCTTGCTGTGTGTTCAAAAGTCTCATATATTTGAGAGAGAAAAGACAAGGTAATATTTAAAGAACATAAGAACATAAGAAGAGCCATGCTGAATCGGACCTCAGCCCATCTAGACCAGCATTCTGTATCACACAGTGGCCCCCAGTTGTACACGGGGATCTCGAGCAGAAGGGAGGGCAAAACCCTAACCTGCTCCCGACCCCCCACAACCAATACCCAGGGAAATCCTGCCTACCTCAACCAACTCCGAGGTGGCACTTGAATGTCCTTTTCAGTAACTACCGATACACTTGGTATCCATGAATCTGTCTAATCCTGCCTTGAAGTTGTTCAGGCTGACAGCTGTCACAACCTCTTCTGGAAGTGAGTTCCATAACCCAATGGCCCTCTGGGTGAAGAAATATTTCCCTTTATTAGTCCCAATTTTCCTACCTTGGAGCTTCAGGGAGTGCCCTCTAGTCCTAGTGTTTTGTGACAAAGAAAATAATTTTTCTTTATTCACCTTTCCTATCCCATGCATGATTTTATACACTTCGATCAAGTCACCTCTTAGACACCGTCTTTCAAGGCTGAAAAGACCAAGGGAGCCGCTCCATCCCTTGGATCATTCTTGTTGCCCTTTTCTGTACCTTTTCCAGTTCCGTTATATCCTTCTTAAGGTGCGGAGACCAGAATTGTACACAGTACTCCAAATGTGGCCTTACCATAGATTTGTAGAGAGGTAATACAACATTTGCTGACCTATTTTCGATTCCCTTTCTGGTCATGCCTAGCATAGAATTTGCTTTTTTCACTGCTGCTGCGCACTGGGTTGACATCTTCATTGAGCTATCCACCAAAATCCCAAGATCCCTTTCCTGGTTTGTCTCTGAAAGCTTTGACCCCATCAATTGGTAGGTGTAGTTGGGGTTCTTTGCCCCGATGTGCATGACTTTACACTTGTTTAGGTTAAAATGCATTTGCCACTTTGTTGCCCATTCACTCAATTTCGAGAGATTTTTCTGGAGCTCTTTACAATCAGTTTCATTTTTAACTACCCTGAACAATTTAGTGTCATCTGCAAACTTTGCTACCTCAGAATTCACTCCTACATCCAGATCATTAATGAATAAATTAAAAAGTAACGGACCCAAAACTGAACCTTGGGGTACGCCACTTCTCACCTCTTTCCACCCAGAGAAGTGTCCATTTATTACCACCCTTTGTTTCCTACAGTTTAGCCAGGTTCCAATCCAGGACAAGACCTGTCCTCTGATACCATGGCTGAAGAGCTTATTTAAGAGCCTTTGGTGAGGGACTTTGTCAAAAGCCTTTTGAAAGTCAAGGTAAACAATATCAATTGGGTCCCCTTTATCTATGTGTTTATTTACACCCTCAAAGAATTCTAACAAGTTAGTAAGACATGATTTGCCTTTGCAGAAACCATGTTGATTTTCTTTCAGCAATGCCTGTTCTTCTATGTGCCTAGTAATATTTTCTTTAATAATGGTTTCCATCACTTTGCCTGGAACTGAAAGCTTTAAAGAAAGCTTCATTCTAAAATCTCCCATATTCTGTCTGTATCAGTGTACCTTTGAGGCTTTCATTAGTCTCTGTAAAATGTATGGCAGTATACTTTCTCTGAGTAGAAGAAATAAATAGGCAGACAATCCAGTCCCAACAATCTTGCATATTCTGCAAACATTCTTCCCCTGCATTGATGGACAAATCTTGTATTTCTTCAGTAATTGGTGACATCTAAAATATCTCTGCTTTTTCTATAACTGACATTGAAAAAGATCCCCAAATGGTCAAAAATTCTTTTGGGCCATTTTTAAATATGTTTTTCTCCCGATTGCTTCCACCTGCACTGTAACGGTTGTGTAGGGCTTTTCCATTATATTCAGAGGCCCTCTGGACCGTCATTGGTCAAAAACATAGTTTGCAATTCTAAAATATAAAACATAATAATATTTTGGATGGATGGATGGATTGGCTATAATATGGTCTCAAAATACTAGGGGCATGGAGTGTTTTTCCACCACATTGTGCAGACTCTTTGCGCCAATTTATAAGGGGCCTTTTAAAAAACTGAAAACATGGTCAAAATGTCCCAGAAGCAATTTTATTTTTGGGGAACAAATGCAACCCTCAAATATCTCCCAGGGAGGTGCTAATGCATCCATCTAGCTTTCCACAGCTGCCTACTCATGTTGTTGAGAGACGCTGGGCTACTTGCTAGCATCAATATGTGATATACAGTATGTGACAAACTTAATCCAGAGTGAATGTGTATGGTGCTAATGCAGTTGTATTTTAATGTATTTTTAATGTATTTTAATTGTTGAAGTGTTTTGGGGTTTATATTGTTATTATGTGGGCATCGAATTGTGCCGTACTGTAAGCCGCTCTGAGTCCCCCCTTGGGGGTTGATAAGAGCGGGGTAAAATCCCTAAATAAATAAATAAATAGACAGGACTAATGTGAAATATAATTTTACCCTGTTGTCAGGTCGACATGGTCAGAAGATGAATCTCGGTGATTTCTCACCTCAGTTACTGTCCCGTTCCTTCCAAAGCACTCATATCATACATGCAAATCATATATACATATATAGCACTATGTAACACCATTTCTGTTCCTGGGTTGTAAATGTCATTACCTAATTGGTTCTATCATAAAAACGTGGACCTTTGTTTTTGCGGGAAATCCTGCAGCATATTTTTTGTAGTTTTTTAATGAATATCTCATAGAGTCTCAAACAATTCAACATAGTTTGTGGCAGCCACAAAAATGAAGTTTCTGGAGTATAACAATGACTTTCTAAGTAAGTACAACACAATTAAACAGTAAATGACACTTTCAAACCAGAAACAGATTTTTTTCCAATTTTGTTACATAGTGTAATGTCCCAGTAAAAAACAAAATGCAGAACTGCTTACTTGAGCTTTGAGGGTAATGGAAACAATACGAGTAGACCAGGACAGTCTGTGGTGACCCCCCCCCCCAAGATATTGGAAACTTCTGACCTGTTCTAGGATATGCCCATCAAGGGACCAACGGCAGGGGGAAAATCATTTTTCAAATACCAGAACTTTAGATTTCACATAGTTAATTTTAGTTCATTTTGGGAACAGTGGCTCAGGAATTTTCTTAGTAGATAATTTAGACCTGCCATAGAGCATGAGAGCTCCCTGATTGTGGAACACACTTCCTGCAGAAGTCCAGGCTTTGCGGGACTTGCAAACTTTTCGGAGGGCTTGCAAAACACAGTTATTCCATGTGGCATTTGAGCTATGAAATTGGTTTTACATTTTGGTTTGATAGTTTTATTGTTGTTTCCATTTTTACTTTGTAAACCGCATTTTTACTTTGTAAACCTCTGGGAGTGGCGGTGTATAAATCCAAATAATAAATAAATAAATAAATAAACAAACATCATCGGCATAAAGCAGTAAGGGGATTCTTCTAGTTCTAAGCTTGACCATTGGTGTCCAGAAGGGTGTCCTCCATCTCTTATGAATATGAATATGTTGAATGGGATGGGGGCAAGGCTGCATCTTTGATGTACCCCTCTGGACATGAATATCTCACCAGAGAGTTGGCCCAGGTTGCCACATCTGATCTGCCCTGTAAAGGGCCTTGATGAGGCCTAGAAATCTTTTTTCTTTTTATGTCTTATTCAGCTTTCTTCATAGTTTGTTTCTTGAGATGAAATCAAATGCTGATTTCAGGTCCATGAAGGCCACAAACAGCTTGTCTTGTCTGACATGTTTCTCAGTAATATGTAAGAGCACTAAACAGTGGTCAGTAGTTGAATAATTCTTTCTAAAAGCCACTCCAAAGTGAAATATACTGTATGTACAGACAAAGGCTACTGCCCCTGACCACAATGCAGCAGAATCAGAGAGAAGCTATAAGATAATAAAAAGTGATTGTTGCCAGAGTTGATGTGGAATTATTTCTCCCAGACAATCTATCTAAATGGAATGGCCACATGACTCTTCTTAGTAAAAACAGAAATAGCAGTGGTGGTAGGGATGGCAGTGGTGGAAAAGCACTCACTTCCATCATTAATTCTGCTTCAAAAATATTGATTCTGATTGGCAACCGCCACCCATTGTGATTAATGAATGAGAATTGATGTTGCCATCTCATTGTGAAATTTGTTTTGTCCTTTTGAATTATTTGTTCATGTAAGAAGGTGACAGGGGTTCACATTGGCAGCAATGTGTTAGGATCTTCGTTGCTATGTTCATCTCCCTTCTTCTTGATCTCTCTTCTCTTCTCCATGTGTCAATCTCAAGACAATTGCTAAGTGCAGATTGAGTGCAGGATTTATATTAAAAGGAACTTTGTTCCAGTCTCCTGGTCAGTCATGTTATTCTGCTTGAAGGCAGGTTTGGTAATTACCTAAAGATACCTTAGCTAATCTACCTTTCCCTTTGTGGAATAAAATGGGTCAACTTTAAATATAGTTCTTGGGCTCCTTGGATGAAGAGTGAAGTAAAAGTATTATTAGGGACCATAAAATATCCATAAAATGATTTGAACATATGCAGAGATATTAGTGGCAAATAACAAATTGGATAACAGCATCAGAGTGAGCACCACTAATGGGATTCAGAGGATTTGATGGCTTAAAAAATACACCCTACATTAAATTTTATCATGGCAGAGCAGCTCAAACTACAGAAATAAAGAGTGGGTATATATTACAAAGTAGGAAGGGTTTGATCATTTATTTTTATACTGAAGTACATGAGGCTTCTATGGAGTTGTGAACAGAACCTGGGGAATTACTGATGTGGGTATTCTTAGGCAAGGAATTGACAGAGTTGGTTTTGCCATTTCCTTCTTCTGAAATAAGCCTACAGCACCTGGCATTCATTGGCTGTCTCCCATCCAAGTACTAAATAGAACTGACCCTGCTTAGTTTCCAAAATAAGAAAGACTGGTGTATTTAGGCCCTTACTAAGTAACTAATTACTTAAAAGAAGTTGCTTCTAGACCCTTTGAGTCTGCAGTTTGTATTGTGTGACATCTGAGACAGCGGAAAGATATTAGTGGAGGTGCACTAAACACAATTACGAAAAAGGAAATAAAATGAATTGAAGCATTCCAAAAATTAAAAACTACTTTGGAAAAAAATGAAAGGAGCTGCTTTTGAGTGCAAATTTCTCTCTGTTTCCACACATTCAACTGCTCTAATCATCCATAAGCAGATTTTGAGAAGTTATATAATGATGTGAACTCACTTTGCCTCCGGGTGGCAAGTGAATTCAAATGGCCCATGAATGTTGTCCGTTAGCTTCCACATTAATTGTGTTCTAGCCTATTGCATTTAAATACCTAATTTGTTAAGGTGGTGAGAAGAAGTCTCAGTCTGGTTTTTTGAAACAGCAGAAACAGACTGCCATTCAGTAGATATGTGGCTGTCAGAACCATTTTGTTCATGATTCATATCAGTCAATGGACATCTTCCATTTGGAAATTTGTGTGCAGTCTCAAAAATATCTAATCTCAACTGCCTGGATTTCTCTCTTAGTCCTGGGAATGGGATTGGCATAAATATGCTTATTTTAGCCTCACTAAACCTTAGGATGACTAACAGACTCATTAACCTGTTTGGATCCACACAGATTGTGAAGGAAGCAGTCTGATCCATTTCATCCCTATTGTTAATGAAGTACCCTTGAACCCTATATAGATAGAGGGATAATAGTAGTTTCACCACAATGCCTTCTTTTTCTTACACTCATAGATACGGCATATTGATTTGTTTTCAATATTCCACATTCATGGGGTTGGCATTTTTCTTTGTCAGCATGGATGGCAGTAACACAGTGGTGATCTAAAGGGAAACAAACAGTGACTTTTTGAGGCTTGAGCTTCATCCACACCGTGGTTCATGGTATGAGCCCCCAATCCAGCTGTACACTCAGTAGCAGTGGCTACATTGTGGAGTGGCCTGCTCTTTTAAATTTACTATTGCTTTGCTCTAGCACATTGTGGTAAATTTTAAAAGCAGGTGGCTTCTAAGTTCCATCTCATCTTGCTAGATGTGGCTGGAAAAATGGATTGTAAGGAGAACCAAAGCAAGTGTTGATACTAGCAAGCACTGTGGTTTACTTAGACATGGGCAGCTGACCTGGATAGCTGGGTGCTGACATCAGAATTACATTAATCACAACTGGACTATGACTCTGTAAAGCCTATGATAAGGGTTAATAAATATTACTCTTTTATCTGTTTTTGACATAGCCGTAAACATACTTTGCATTCAGACGTTTGTGATTCTGTGCAGAAAGGGAGAATGAATATGTACAGGGCACCTTTTTCTTCACAGAGTTTGCTGTGCATAGAATGCGGCTTTCTGTGCAAAAAAATGTTACTGAACAGAAAATCACAAAATCCCACATTTGATTAGAGAGTAATTTTGAGCAGGAAAAGTCCTAAATAGTGAATAACCTAGATGGTGAAGAATATAAGTTGTCGTCGTCCGTCCCCGTTCCCTCCCTCCCGGGGGTGTGTGAGAAGGGCGGGGTAGCAGCATTGCAAATAAATAAATAATTAGCATATCTAAATTGTCTTGACAGAGTGTTATGATCATTGCAAGAATAGTTTTTTCACTGAGTATTTGAAAGCAGAAAAATATTCTTTACATTCCTAGTCTAATGATTTGGGTAACTTACAAAACTCCTATTTAAAGTTAGCAGAAAATAAAAGTAGAATAAACTGGTGCAGTGGGAATCAGCTCTACACACATTGTCACCTTTTGATGAACATTTTGCAAGCAGTTATGATCCGAGAATTGATTGTGAGTAGTGAAAATACAACCCCAAAACTTCTCATATCACCACCACAGTGATGGTACTTTTTGCCACTGTCTGTGTAATAGGGCTGAGGTGTTCACAACCTGCCAGCCTGTGTTATTTTCCTTCTAAAACATTGGTACATCTTGACATACTTGCAGGGAGAACTTGCAGGCAGTTCTGTTCTGGACTTTTTTCCTGATACATTGTCTTGACATAGATGTGTTTTAAAGGGGAGAATAATGGAGGGTGACTGTGAGGCCACTCCAAAATTCTGTAAAGATCACGCTCAGTCCGCAGTTCGATCCAACGAGATTTATTGAAGGTACAACACCTATAAAGCCAAAGCATTGGCTCATCACCCAAACACACCTTATATACTCAACCCCCTCCACCCATCACCTGCAATGTCCGGGAAAGGTTGCATCATCCCCCTCTGACTCAGCAGTCCTACTGTCCAATGGATATTACATCATATCCCTGCCAAGTCGGCAACATGCAAGCCAGTGTCCACTGTCCGGAAGAGGTTGCGTCACATCCGTCCTGACTCAGCACTGCTCCCAGGAGATTACATCATCCCCGGGATTTCCCCAAGGTCCTGCACGCCAAGCTTTTCCCTGTCAAGGCAGACTGGGAGTTCTCGAGCCTTCCCCAAGGCTCAGAACCTCCAGCTCTGACAGTGACATTGGGCTTCAGTGAGGTGCTGTCACCTCTGCCATACCTGGCTTAAAAAAGAGTGGATGTTCCAGGAAAAAATTACTTCTCCCATCTATTTGATGTTTCAGCACCCAGAAAACAATGGTTCAAGACTGTGGTGTCAAACCTTTTCATCTCTGATTTATATTACAAGCTTTATTTATTTATTTATTTATTTATTTATTTAAAACTTTTGTATCCTGATCTTCTCTACCTCCATAGAGGGACTCAGACAGGCTAACAGCAAATATTCAATGCCAATAAAAAATTCTAAAAACATTATACAACAAGGTCAGCAAGGTTGCTTTTTTTCATCTGCGACAGGCTTGAGGCTGGCCCCCTATATCTCCCGGAATGACCTGGCCACGGTGATCCAAGCTACGGTCATCTCAAGGCTGGATTACTGTAACGCGCTTTACGTTGGCCTTCCTTTGTCGGCGACCCGGAAGCTCAAGCTGGTGCAGAACACTGCCGCCCAGCTCCTGTCTGGAACCCCAGCAGGCCGCCACATCACACCTGTTTTGCAGGATCTGCACTGGCTCCCAATCGAGCACCGGATCTCCTTCAAGGTGTTGGTTCTTACCTTTAAGGCCTTGCATGGCCTGGGGCCAGCGTTCTTGAGGGACCGACTCGCCCCTCACTGGCCCCCGAGATCCCTCCGCTCCGAGGATGCTAATTTGTTAGAGATACCCTCGGCAAAATCGGCTAAACTGACATCTACTCGCCGGAGGCGTTCTCCGTTATAGCTCCTACGCTGTGGACCCCCCTCCCGGCTGGAACGCGGGCTATAAAGGACCTGCTCCCGTTTAGACGCGCCTGCAAAACTTATTTGTTTAAGCAGGCCTTCGGTGAGTAGGTCCTGCCCATGTTCCGCTATAGCCGCTGTCCTGGGGTGTCTCGCTATCTAATTTCTGAACTGTACCTGGGGGTTTTGTATTTTGCTGTTTTAACTGTTTAATTGTCTTAGATGTTTTATCGCATTGCTTGTGTGTAGTTGTACCTTCGGTTCCTGTGAGCCGCCGCGAGCCTCAGGGAGTCGGCGGCATAGAAACCCGAATAATAAATAAATAAATAATAAATAAATAAGATTAAAATACATATAGAGTAAAAGTACATATAAGCCAAGTTGCCAAGATAAAATCATGTTCAGTTCAGTCCGCATATGTGGTCAATACCTTTAGTCTATTGCCAGTATGAGCCATTATTCTGGGAATGCTTTGTTCCATAGCCAGGATTTCATTAACTTCCTGAAAGTCAGGAGGGAGGGGGCAGATCTGATCTTGATCAGGAGAGAGTTCCATAGCCGAGGGGCCACCACAGAAAAGGCCCTGTCTCTCGTTCCCACCAGACAGGATTGCGAATGTGGCGGGACCGAGAGCAGGGCCCCTCCAGAAGATCTTAACAGCCTTGATGGTTCATAAGGGAAAATACGTTTGGACAAGTAAACTGGGCAGTAACCGTATAGAGTTTTGTAGGTTAATACCACCACTTTGAATTGTGCTTGGAAGCTAATTGGCAGCCAGTGAAACTGACGTAACAAAGGAGTTGTGCACTCCTTGTATCTTGCTCCCGTCAGTAACCTGGTTTCCGAGCGTTGGACTAATTGTAGCTTCCGGGCAGTCTTTAGAGGCAACCCCACGTAGAGAGCGTTGCAGTAGTCTATATGGGATGTAACTAGAGCATGGACCACCGTGGCCAAGCCAGACTTCCCAAGGTACGGGCACAGCTGGTGCACAGGCTTTAACTGTGCAAAAGCTTCCCTGGCCACCATCGAGGCCTGAGGTTCCAGGCTCAGCGATGAGTCCAGGATCTCTCCCAAGCTGCAAACCTGTGCCTTCAGGGGGAATGTAACCCCGTCTAGCACAGGCTGTAACCCTATGCCCTGTTCGGCCTTATGACTGACCAGGAGGACCTCTGCCTTGTCTGGATTTAGTTTCAATTTGTTAGCCCTCATCCAGGCCATTACAGCAGCCAAGCACCAGTTCAGGACTTGAATAGCCTCCTTAGTAGCAGGTGGGAAGGAGTGACAGAGTTGGACATCATCTGCGTACAAATGACACCATACCCCGAAACTCCAGATGATCTCCCCCAATGGCTTCATGTATATGTTGAATAACATAGGGGACAATACTGAGCCCTGCGGGTCTCCACAGTACAATGGCCTTGGGGTCGAGCATAACAACACCTTCTGGGAACGACCCTTGAGGAAGGACTGGAGCCACTGCAAAGCAGTACCTCCAAGGCCCATTCCTGCGAGGTGTCCCATGAGGATATCGTGGTCGATGGTATCGAAGGCCGCTGAGAGGTCCAGCAGAACCAACAGGGACACACTCCCTTTGTCTAGCTCCTGCTGAAGATCATCAACTAAGGCGACCAAGGCTGTCTCAGCATTCCACTGTCCAGCAGACCTATGCGGACTGATCAGATCTTTCTAATAGTATTTCTCATATTCTGGACCTTGAACTATGTCTGGGAATGGATTCATAGCCAATTAAGCTGTTTTAATAAGCAGGTTATACATTTCCTGTAACCAGTTTGGAGGTTGGACATGGCATTTTAGATTTATTAAAAATTTCTCTTATCTAAGACTGCATCACATAGAGTGTATTATGGTAATCTAAACTAGATATAGTCGAAACATATATCACCTTTGCTAATGGACTAACACATTTTATTGACCTAGTTTTTCATGAACTGCAGCCTGTATCATCAAATGGATTCTTCATAGATTTCCATTATTCCTTTAATTTTTCAGCGGACACTCTAAAATGTATTCTTTATTTTCTTTCCCTCGATGTTGATTGTCGTTGGTCTCTTTTAGTTCAGTATACCAAATCTCTTATGTATCTTAACTGAGATTCTTCTGCTGTCATGGCTATAAATTTAATTCATGACAAAGGAAATGAAGTGCTACACTTTCCAGAGGAATAGACAGAGAGAAGCTTGCTTACAATATTAATGGGATATAGAGTCAAGCAACAAGCAACACTTTCCAGTTTCACATAGTATTTTTTTTGCTTTCCTGGTGAAGATATTGCATTTTGGTAGAATCAGGAAAACTACCCATTCAACAGAATAAGACAAGGTGACAGTTCTTTTACGATGTAATGTTGTTACAGCTAATATAACTTACACTGAAAAATAGTACAGAATTTTGTTTTTGTTTTAAAAAATCTGCTGAATTATGTTTTTGTTTCTTTATATAATGGACACCTCCACCAAAAGTTACAAATTTGGCCTTTCACAGTTGTCAAATAATCACCACACTCTGAAAGAGCATATTTTTAGACTTGCACCCGAAGAAACCCTAAAAACTTAAAACAACTTACCAGGCCATCATTAAAATAGTCCTGGAATCCTCCTGGCTCATAGAAATGATATGACTGAAAGACTCAGGGACCATCATAATAGTGGCCCAATAAGTTGTTTTATGTTTTTAGAGCTTCTTTGGGGGAATCTAAACACTCCACCGGCAAAGCCTGGGTTTTTTTTAACAGTGTTTTTTGAGCAGTGGGGACTTAATGCACACCAAAACAGGTTTTTTAAACCCACTTCAGCAGACGTTTAACTTCTGTTTGGAAGCATCCTTAGTCCAGTCCAGGAGAACCTAGAAGAAGCACTACTCTCTCTGCCATAGCTCTGCTCCTGGTCTTCTAGGGAAATGGCACTGATGGCTGGCCCCCTGGATCAGTTTTGGTGCTTTCCCTTCTCCATACAATGACTCCCAACATATACAGGTCATTAAAAAAAACACCATGGTTTTGGCCTTCAAACCTGCTGTCGACTTATACATGAGAATAATATGGTAATTCAACTCAGCTCTGAATTCCAATAACTCTTTGCTGATAGTGGAAATAAGTGACCAGAGAGATTCTATACAACATGATCTTAAGCTGGCATTTGTTTTCTGAAGCTTGGATGCATCACACCCAACCTGTGCAGCCCTATTCTCTTTCTTCCACCTTTCCTATCTTGTTTTCACTGTAATAGCACAAATCTTAAAGTGAGGAACCAACCTGAAATGCCTCTTAATTACTGACTGATTTCCTGGGAACACAACCCTGTCAACTTATATTGCCTCCTTTTCTTTCTCTGAATGGTCTTCTCTTTCTTTTCAGTGTGTCGTTTTTGCAATGACTTCAGGCCAAATGTGGAATCATATCCGTGGGCCCCCGTATGCTCATAAAAATCCTCAGAATGGGCAAGTGGTAAGTGCTCTTATTGTACCACTATAAAAAAGAACAATATCACAGCAGAGGGCTATACATTCAAGTAGCAAAGGAATTGAGTATGAAAATATGTGAAGATTATTTACCTTAAGGAACAGTCCCCCCCGAAACACTTATACCTACAATATGAATTTGATAGCACATAAACTTAATGGAACTCTTTTGTAGGACTGTGCAGTTAACCTAAGCAGACTAATATCTGTAATTAAGGTTCAATAAATAAAATTGCTTCAGTTAAATGTCTATCTATTTTCTTTCAACTTTCCTAGCAGCTGGATAAACTGCATAACCAATAGGATCTCTCAATGGGTTTTAAAGTGTTTTATAGTTCCCTGATACCCTTTTTGTGTGATGCTAGGCAAGGGACTTTATCCAGATTGTCCTACTACTTGAAGTTTAAACTGCTCAGAATCCCTTCAAAGTAGATTCAGGCATAATCAGAACACTGCCTGAACCCCAGTGTAAGAGAATGACATGAAATGTATTGATTACAGCAGTGTTTTTCAACATTTTTTGAGCCGCGGCACATTCTTTACATTTACAAAATCCTGGGGCACACCACCAACCAAAATGACACAAAATGACACTCTAACACAGTAATACATATTGACACTCTAACACAGTTATGTTTTTAAATGTATTTATACACTCAGTGTGAAACCTGGGCCTGTTTCGATGAACACAACATAGATATCCTGGCAGGAATGGCAGAAAGAATGGCAAACTTCCCACACAGAACTCCCATAACCAAGAGAAAATACTATGAGACCTTGAGTTTTGGAGTTGTAGTTCACCTATATCCAGAGAGCACTGTGGACTCAAACAATGTTGGCTCAGGACCAAACTTGGCATGAATACCCAATATGCCCAAATGTGAACACAGATGGAGTTTGGGGAAAATAGACCTTGACATTTGGGAGTTACAGTTTCTGGGATTTATAGTTAACACAAAATCAAAGAGCATCCTGAACTCTTGCAACAATGGACTTGTACCAAACTTGGCATATTGAACTCTCATTCCCAACAGAAAGTACTGAAAGGGTTTGCTTGGGAATTGCCCTTGAGTTTAAAAGTTGTAGTTCACCTAAACCCAGAGAGCACTGTGGACTCAAACAATGTTATGTTATGTTGTTGCTTGTTTTCTACCCAGAATCACAATGTTGGAAGGAGGCTCACCACTTTAAGGTCCCTAAAACAGGCATGGAAAAACTTCGGCCCTCTGGGTGCTTTGGACTTCAACTCCCACCATTCCTAACAGCCTGAGGTCCTTTCCTGCTTAAGTGGCTGAGAGGGGGGGGGAGGAAAAGGGCCTGAGGCTGCTAGGAATGGTGGGAGTTGGAGTCCAAAACACCTGGAAGGTCCAAGTTTGCCCATGCCAGATTTCGACAGAGACCTCTTCCTCCCCCTTCGCGCCCTTTCTTCCCCCTCCTGCCGAACACTTACTTTTTCTTCTACACTGCTGCTTCTGCCGCCATTTTGATCCAAGGGGGCAGCGTGAGCGTGCTCAGGAGGGGAGGGGGGAGGAAGACGTGACCCGTGCGGGCGCTACTGCACAGACTTGCCCCAGAGCAAAGCGAGGCAAAGCGAGCAGAGCGAGGCTGGCAAGAGGGGAGCCCGAGTGGAGAAGAAAAAGTGTTCGGCAGGAGGGGGAAGAAAGGGTATTGGAGGTTCCAATTTTCCACGGCACACCTGATGATCGCTCACGGCACACTAGTGTGCCATGGCACACTGGTTGGGAAACACTGGATTGCAGTAATGGAAAATAGATCTAGATTGTAAACAATAAAAGCAAATCAAAGCTTACCAACACCCTTCAGTATTGCTGAAAGAGCTTCCTATTTATGACTAAGTGTATTTGGGTCACTGATTCTTAGGAAGGTAGATTCTTCTCACACCACAAAAAATTAGCTTGCCAATGATTTTTTAAAATGTGTGTCTGAGTTCTAGAAGCTGTCAAAAGTTGCCAGAGTGGAGGAAAAGGCAATTAGATGGGTTTAGGGGAAACTCGAGGAATATAAACATTTCGTTTTCAGCGGAGGTAGGCGGGGAATGAAATTTACAATCAGTTGTATATGTTTGTATTCTGAATTTGCCATACCTGTCTATCTCTGTGTAAAGGAATATGACCCTTTGATGACTAAAGTAGCTATGTTTGGATGCAGAAAAACGTTCCAACTCTATTCTCACCAGTCATCTCCTATAGATCTCTCTATGGTGAATATTTGACAGCTGTCTGTACTCTGGCTAACTAATTAAACTGTGTGATCATGTTCATTTCATGTTCACCCTGTCTATGTGTGTCATGTTCCATCTTGAGTTATTCTTGGTTTTCAGACATGGTAGGAAAAACAAAAAATATCAAACCATTTGCATGCAATGTGGAAAATGCTATGGTCATTTATTTTTCTTCTTAGTGATATTATTTCTTCAGCGTATATGCAAGACCATTTGAGACTATCTATTTCATCAGAGTATGTATAAGATCTGGAAGATACAAAGAACTGAAGATATTCCTTTTATTTTTATCCTTGTTGCTGGGTATTTTCAGCTTACTATTTTTTTTAAAAAAATCAATGTATTGATGAAGGCTAGCTCATTTATTTATTGAATCACATGCAAACTATATTTGCATTTTATCCAGTTTTTGCATCGTATCCATTGCTAGAAACAATGACAGCTAAATAAGCAAACATGGATATTGAATCATGAATGAAGCATAGAGTGTTTGAGGATCGGGACCAAGATGCTTATTTATAAAGCTATTGTCTGTTCAACACTATTATATGCCTGCAAAACATGGACCATCTACAAACACAACTCTCAGTTTCTGGAAAGATTCCATCAGTGTTGCCTTCAAAAAATCCTACAAATCCCTTTGGGAAGACAGCTGGACAAACATCAGCATTCTAGAAGAAGCAAACGCCACCAGCATTGTAACGATGCCTCCCTGCCATCAACCACATCATTTAAATGTCTGATCACCATCCCCAAAAGTAGTTACTTTAGTCTCAATTTAAGAATGGGAAACAGAATTTCAGTGGATAACAAAAGAAATTCAGAGTTGGACTTAAAGCTAATCTTTAAAAAGTGGCATAAACACCAAGAACTGGGCAGCCCTGTTACTTGAGTGTTGTAACTAGAGGTTAGCTGTTACCAATAGTACTATGAATTTTGAAGAGGCACAAATACAGTGTGAAAGGAAGAAGTGTGCCAAGAAATAAGTGCATCAAGCAAATCCTTGTCATGAATACCTTCAATCTGGAAATCTATTTCCTTAATGTTAAAGACCATGTGGATCTGGAATAGGTTTTCACAGTCATTTACGAATTCACCGCCAAGACTCTACGCTTGGAAGGCAATCATACTTTATTTGTTGTGATGCCTGAACCCAGTATTCTGACCAAAGGAACAATCTATGGTTTGTTGTTGTTAGGGTATTAAAAGAAACAGACCAGATAGCTCTATTAGGATATAGGGGAGTAAGAGAAGTAAACTAGATTGTTGGGGAAAGGTGGTGTAGCGTTAAACAAGCCCAGCTTTGCAAGCCATCATAGTATACATGCACAGAAATAATTCTGGTTTATTTAGCCACTCCTATTGCAGCAGAAGCCATTTGGAAGGAGGCACTAGCACACTGCTTCTTCCCTGATATGATCACATCTGAGCTCACCCATAGTCTTTTAAAGAAAATCATGTCAAAGTGATTGATTTGCAGACCTTGCCTTTTCCACCTCCATATTATCTTCTCTTTGAGGACATTTCGTAGAACTATGACCTGTGTGAAGTGTGGGCTGGGAGAATAATATAACTGTAACTAAAAGAAGCTCTAGCTTTAAGTTTACCAATGAATGACTACAAAGAAAGGTTAAAAGATAGTGAAAAATATACAGTATAAACATGTTGATATAATTTTATGGATGATTGCTTGGTCCAGCAATTGTACAGTTATCATTATGTCCAATGAATCACATCCTGAGACATATGCTGCTGTTGCATAATCATGCTTTGTGACTTCAAAGGAGGATCCAGGTAGCTATTGGGACATTTCAGTATTTTTATCTTCCTTTTTCTTTTTATGTTTTGTGGATTTCCAAGCGTATGCCTCTTTGAGCTTCCCGCTTGGATGAAAAAGCAAAGGAGAAGAAATAAAACTGATGAAAATAATAAGGGAAGCTGTCACAAGAAAACCAAATGTCAAGGCTTTGACACAAAGACCTTCCTTTGCCTGGTTTGCCTCCAAACATAGAAAAGCTGAGATGGCCCACATTCTTTCATTGCACTTTGAAGGCTATGACAGAAAAGTATTTTATTTCTATGAAGTGTACTTTTTTATCCAAAGAGTGGTTGAGTTGGGAGCCTACATAAAATCTAATTTGTCTTTGCCTCTCCTTCGTCCACCCACCCGCTTCACACGGAGCTGCACTTCCCACCATTTTCAAGCTTTCTCATTACCAGTTAATAAAGAATAATTTGCTTAGTCTTGTGAAGGGAAATCCATTCTTAGTTTTCTTTGATGCCTCATATCTTAATTAGAGTAAGGGAAAAAGGCAAAAGTCTGGATTTGATGACTGATCGACTTGGTGACAGGAGGATAGGAGCTGATTGATGACAGAAAATGACACATTTGGTCTGGCAGCTTTGTTGTGCAGAACTTTGACTAAAGAGGTAATAAATAAGTGTGTCACTAAAACACTGTGTTTAGAACAGCTCAGATTTTTTTCATTACTCCATTTCAGTATTTAATTTATTATGCTTTTTATATAGAGTGACAGAAGGGTGAGAGATTGCAGGGAGCAGACACTGGTACTAACAATTAATTCAGTGTGTGTCTATGCGTGTGTGTATGATATGTGTAATAAATTGTCAGTTTTAATAGATTCACTCTGGTTTCTAGCCTAGATAAAAAAGCATGATATTTTCCCTTGCTTTCTCTTAGCACCTTTTGCAAGGTGTGATAGTTACTCATATGGCGACTTGTTTGTTTGCTTGCTCAAGAATGGCATCTTCTGGGGGAGAATGGAGGACTGTACCCAATGAGCATATGGACTTCATCTTCAAAGAGACATTGGAAACTACAACACGTACCAATAGATTTAAAAGCCCAAGTCTTAGAGTGCATTTACACTGTAGAATCAATATCTTTTTACACCACATTAACTTTTGGCTCAGTGCTGTGTAATCATGAGAGCTACAACTTCACAAGGTCTTTACCCTTTCTGCCAAAAAGTGCTGGTACCTCACCAAACTACAAACCCCTTCATTCCATAGCATTGAGCCATGGCAGTTAAAGTGGTATCAAACTGCATTATTTCTATAGTGTAGAAGTACTTCTAATTCCAGCAGCATCCAGACTTATTTACAAAGCATGGAATGGCAACCAGATTATCTACCCATGTTGCAAAGTTTCTCACCTCACTAAGAAATAATTTAAAGACACTTATATTGTATTGTATGTGACTTTCTTTTTGATCATTGCATTTTTTTCTCTTTTTTTTCGTCCCGCTGTCCCGTCCTCCTCTAAATTGGCAAGTATAATGAAAAAAGGCTACAATGAAGAAGAAGAATATTTAAAACTTTATGTATATCTTGCCGTTTGTCCCAAAGGGGACTCAGGGCATATTACAACGAAAGATGGCAAATATTCAATGCCAGATCCAATACATAAATACAACCAGTTAATCTACATCTAACGTAATAAACATTAAACATAAATTATATCAACAAGATTTAAGACTCATTTAAAATAATTACTAAAAGGTAATACAGCTAATGGAGCCAATGAGATCAACAGAATCAACTAAGTCAAGACCAACTGAGTATGGTGACAAATTCAGAACTGGGCTATTGAGTAAATGTAGATCTCTAGTCACCCTCCTCTCCATATGCCATTGTACATAAATAAGTTTTTAATTGTTTTTGAAGGAGAGGAGGGAGCCATTTTTATTTCTTTAAAGAAAGAATGCCAGAGGTGAGGGCAATCACAGAGAAGGATCATGGAGAAACATTGAAAGCCTGCGAGAGGAAACAATAATATTTATTCTGGCTTTACATCAGTGATATTCTGGACATTGTTTTTAAAGTCTTATCAGTGATGTTTTTGTGAGAATATGTAATGTTTGTTCTTTTGCACTTTTGTCCCTGTATTAAATTCTTTTTATTACTGCCAAGCTGCTAAAATAAATCCCTTTTCTCCCTCATCAGGAGTGCATAACAATTGAAAAACATTACAGTATTCAAAATGACAAAATAGTTTTGTGTCTCCTTATTTTAAAAAAATGACTGCCAATCCCTGGAGAGTTGGGAGGAAAGGAAAACAATAGAGGCAATCCCCAAGTTACAAACATGAGTTACATACTACTCATAGTTAAGAATGGAGGTAAGATGTCCTATACTATCCAAATCTATTTAAAAAAACATTTTATGGGGTTACACTTAAAAATGTACCTCTCACTTGCATACAAACCTAGCTTAAGAATGAACCAATGGAACATATCTTGTTTGTTACTTGAGGACTTCCTGTATATTGAAAGACCCTGACAAATAAAAGTAAAAACAGACAGATTAAAAACCCTCCTGGTTCCATCCATGTAGTGTCCTTAAAAGCACTGATGTAAAAAAAGGACCTAATGGTAAAAAGAAAAAAAAAAACCCTATTAAACCACACAACACCAACTGTGTTGTGTAGTTTTCCGACTGTGAAAGCCTATGACAACCAATTAAACTATCATATGAAATCATTTAAAATCATGATGATAACAAACTAGAGAACAGAAATTCCATTAAAAGACTGGACTGCATAGTTAGTCACCAAATGCCTGCTCAAATAAAAAGGTTGTTACTGGCTGTCAAAAAGATTGAGAAATCATGTGTTAAAAGTGGAAGGTTATACAAAGCCAGTATTTCAAATTTGTACTTAAGTTACTAGAACTACAGCCGTTAAACACAGGTGAAATGTGTTTCTCTCAAAACCTTTTTCACAGGTTATTCTAATTAAAATAAAATAAACACTGTGTAATTGTAAATACTGCATTTCCTTTTCATGCATTGTAAAGTCTAGTACATGATATTGCCTTCCTGTCTTCCACCCACAGAGAACTAAACGGAAGCATAGAAACTGCAGTTCAGCATCACTGATTTTGAAATGCTAGTAATTCAGCTAGAGGACAAACAGTGCCATAATTTTGTCTCTTTGCCTTGGAAAGGATGCTTTCAGTTCTGTTCTTCTTATATATGTGCTATGGCAGATGATGGAAATGGCATAGGTAAAACTGATTTCCCTTTCTGTGTTGTGGATAGGATGTGGAATACAGCTGGCTGCCTTCCACAGCTTAGAAATATGATTCTGATCCCTCTTTCTTTTCCCTTTGTTTGTGCATTTGTAAACTTCCCTGTGTTCTTCCTCAATTTCAGCATCATACAAAATAAAATTTATAAGGATGGCAAACATAGAACAGCTATGTAATGCCGTTTGATTGAGAATGCTAGCAGATGTCTATCTGGAAATAACTTAAGAACTTAACTTAAGAACAGAAAGTCCACAGTTATGGAGACCAGGGAAGAGGATTGTAGGTAGGCGAAATATCCCAGGACAGTCCACAAAAGAAACCAAGAGACCTAGGATTAAAAAATATAAAAGCTAAATCCCATTCTACTCCCAACTAGAGAAGAACCAGTAGAAAAAAATGGGACCTTGGTAGGCTGATACATTTAGATGAACTCACTGGGTTTACTTTAGTTGGGAGTAGATTTAGGCCATGCTATTTTACACAGAGAAAATTCAGAAATTGCCAGATCAACAAACCATTCAAGGCTGATTACTCATTGGAACTTTATCTTCTATGACTTTATATAGTTGCGGACACTAGCTAACCATGGTTCTCTTTACCTGATAATAATACATATTTCAACTACATTTTCAAGATCAATATGGATGTCTTCAGCCCTTACAAAGTCTTGACCATTTTGTGTTTAAAGAAGCAAGTCTGCTATCCTCTGTCAAGGGCAGGAAGCAAGACATAATGATGTATGGTTAAAGGTCACAAAGCTTAATGAAATGACATCTTCCAAGAACAGAGTCAGTAGATGCTTGTTCTAAAAAGTGAAGTTCCTATTTTTTTAAAAAAAGAAAAACATAAAAACAATATATAAATCTATCTCTTAATTACGAAAACTTCAAAATGGACAGTGAACTTTTTATTTCTAGCCTTTTCTTTTTCCTAATGAGATTCCTTTTTTTAAAAAAATAAGAAATTTATTTTGGACTCTTGATTTAAAGAAGAAATAAAATGGGTTTTTTGTGATTTATGTATTTATTTAAAACATTTATAGTCTGCCGTTCTCACCCCAAAGGGGACTCAGGGCGGAGCACAACATCAAAATGGCAAACATTTAATGCCGGAACATAAATAAACTATAAATAAACATAAACACTAAAATCAATTATCTCAACATTAAAATAAAACCATCTTGATCATGATAGAGTTTGCCATCGTTCATACTCTAATATGATCTGTACTTAACACAATAATATTTAGATCTTGCTTGAATTTTGCGCCAGGAAAAGACATGTAGAAATCATTGTTACATCCAAACAAAAAGAATCTTAGTTTACCATCTATTATTTATTGAGAACTTGTTTACGCCTCTATTAGAGAGTTAGCTTATGGTATTGGATTCCGTGCAACACCATAACTGTGGTCATTAATCTGATAAATTAGGACAACCGTATAAAGTAAAAATTGTTAAATTAGTCGAACCATTATAGTTAATGACTCTCTTTTTTGGCAAGAAAGTTTATTATACACTTGTTACATTATAAATGCATTATAAATGTATAAGTGAGCTTTGTAAAATTACTTTGCATCTTTAGTTCCAACTTGTTAAATGGATGCTGGGATGTGTGGAAGATGTTTGTATTTGTTTTTGCCCAAAATAGCAGAAGCCCTAGTTTGTAGAGAAAATATGTAATTTACCAACTGAGTGCTTGTTCTCTTATGTATGTATGTATGTATGTATGTATTTATTTATTTACTGCATTTATACTTCATCCTTCTCACCCTGAGCGGCTTACAAATAGGGGGTTGTTGATGATATATTATATATCCATGTCTTAAGGGTTTGTTATGTGTCCATTATTTCTACTTTTTTATTGAAAATGGACAAATTCTATTATTTTATTTATTTATTTATTTCTTCAGTTTTGTATTCTGCTCCTCCCTACAGGCTCTGAATCGGATAACAATGAAATATATATGGGCAACATGTCACCGACATGCGGCCCTACAATAAAAACATAAAACAGATTAAAACATGAGCTTGCTATGAACATATCTAAGAGAGATCAACAACATGAATTCTATCCCTAGAATGGAAAGGGCTAGAATGCTTGCACTGTCATTCCCAGCATCCAGAGAATCCTGATCATTAGACTCAATCACAGGCTGAA
Organism: Anolis apletophallus; assembly: GCA_030556195.1. Taxonomy (NCBI): domain Eukaryota; kingdom Metazoa; phylum Chordata; class Lepidosauria; order Squamata; family Anolidae; genus Anolis; species Anolis apletophallus. Next base: position 27,598,771 of record JARBWK010000012.1, read on the forward strand.
CTCCAACAACTAAATGCTGAAGGATGATTATCACAAGCGTCCATAAATGTGCCTTGTGCTCTGTTGCCTATTGAGACAGCAACTTATTAGGCAAGAGGAGAGTAACCTGTAGGGTTTAATATGATTTTTAAAAGTAAAATGTCTAATAAGAGGAACAGAAACTGTTTGTAATGCTCCGGAAAGGGGGGTCCGATAAACCAGACTCACTCCAAGCGGGTTGGAAGATAAATCATTTATTGGTTCCCTTACTCCAGGCTCAGCAAAGATAGACTAAAGAAAAGCCCGCGCAAACATCCCTCAAGACTCCTCTCCGGCCCGCCCCTGTGCATTGGACTGCTGGGTCCCTCCTTCCAAGGCTTGACCAGATGGCCAGTCCACATATCAAAGGCCAGGAAGGTATCTGGCAGATCAAAGGGATGAGCCCGCAATGATACCTGGAATAAACTTGTAGGATCAAGCTGCTGTTTGTGCGTCGTCCTTACAGAGGTCTATTCAAGAAAATCCAGCGTTCATTACACATGTCTTAAGGGTTTGTTATCTGTCCATTATTTCTACTTTTTTATTGAAAATGGACAAATTCTATTATTTTATTTATTTATTTATTTCTTCAGTTTTGTATTCTGCTCCTCCCTACAGGCTCGGGGCGGATAACAATGAAATATATATGGGCAACATGTCACCGACATGCGGCCCTACAATAAAAACATAAAACAGATTAAAACATGAGCTTGCTATGAACATATCTAAGAGAGATCAACAACATGAATTCTATCCCTAGAATGGAAAGGGCTAGAATGCTTGCACTGTCATTCCCAGCATCCAGAGAATCCTGATCATTAGACTCAATCACAGGCTGAACTCCAACAACTAAATGCTGAAGGATGATTATCACAAGCGTCATAAATGTGCCTTGTGCTCTGTTGCCTATTGAGACAGCAACTTATTAGGCAAGAGGAGAGTAACCTGTAGGGTTTAATATGATTTTTAAAAGTAAAATGTCTAATAAGAGGAACAGAAACTGTTTGTAATGCTCCGGAAAGGGGGGTCCGATAAACCAGACTCACTCCAAGCGGGTTGGAAGATAAATCATTTATTGGTTCCTTACTCCAGGCTCAGCAAAGATAGACTAAAGAAAAGCCCGCGCAAACATCCCTCAAGACTCCTCCCGGCCCGCCCCGCTGGGTCCCTCCTTCCAAGGCTTGACCAGATGGCCAGTCCACATATCAAAGGCCAGGAAGGTATCTGGCAGATCAAAGGGGATGAGCCCGGTGGTTGCCCGCCCGGCAGTGTCCATATCAATTGGCGCGATCGGCTTGGTCCGTTATGGCATTAAACGAACCAACCGGAGCTGACATAGCCCCTCCGCAAGATGGTGACCTGCAAGGGAAAGAACAAAGAAAAGGGGGATCAGGGCCCCGGCTTGTCCGGGAAAGCGGCGTGAAAAGCCTTAACTAGTCTCGGGGCGCTAACGTGGGGTGCCAACACCCACTCAGGGTGCAAGTCCTTGGCAGTCCATTTAACTAAGTAACTAAGACGGCCCTTGTGGCGCCGAGAGTCCAAAATGTCTTTAATCTCAAAGTGGGTGTGGGATCCCACCATAATAGGCACCGGTGCGCCTTCCTCGGCGGACCACTTCCGTCGGACACAGCTTTTTCAATAAGCTCACATGGAACACAGGGTGGACTTTGCGCCAGGTGTGCGGCAGGTCCAGCTTGACCGCCACAGGGTTAATTATCTCCACCACACTGAGGGGCCCTACAAATTTGTTCGCAAACTTGGGGACGGCTGAGTCGACTTCAGGTTCTTGGTGGAGAGGAACACGCGGTCCCCCACCGTGTATGTTGGCTGGGGCCCCCTCTTTTTGTCAGCGTACAGCTTGTAAGAGTCCCGGGCCTGCCGCAGCGCCGTCTGGATAGCCGGCCAAGCCGCCGCAACCTTGGCTCCCCAATCGGTAACTGGAGTCGCCGGGTCGGTCGCTGGGGCCACCGCAGGAACAGGCGGAAAGGCGCGGCCGGCCACAATGCTGAAGGGCGAGGCCCCGTCGAGCGTGCTCGGCGTTGTTGTAACTATATTCTGCCACGTCCAGCAGCTCGGCCCAGTTGTCTTGCTGGTAGGTCGAGTAACAGCGGAGGTACTGCTGCAGGGTGCGCTGAACCCGCTCCGTGGCGCCGTCCGTCTCTGGATGGAACGCCGTGCTCAGGGCCCGCCGGGATCCCAGCCCTGCCAGGAACGCCTTCCAAAACCTGGACGTAAATTGCGGTCCTCTGTCACTCACCACGCGCCGGGGGCAGCCGTGGAGCCGGAAGACGTGGTGGGCGAAGAGGCGAGCCAACTCCGGGCCGTGGGCAACCTGCGAAGGGGACAAAGTGAGCCTGTTTTGAGAACAGGTCCACCACCGTCCATATGGTGGTATATCCGCCGCTGGGCGGCAGGTCGACGACGAAGTCCATTGCTATTTCGCTCCAAGGTTCGGCCGGGTCGGCTACCGGTTGCAGCAGCCCCGTCGGCCGGCCCGTCTTGGGCTTGTTCCGTGCGCACACTTCGCACTCCGCTATGTAGTCACTAGTGTCCTTTCTCATGGCCGGCCACCAGAACTGCCGGGCCAATAGCTTTAGAGTTTTAGTGAGGCCGAAGTGGCCGGACAATGTGGAATCGTGGGCTTGAGCTAGGACCGGGGCCCTCTGGCTCTGGGGAACATATAACTTGTCTTTGTAGTACCATATGCCTTTAGCCTCAGTTAAGTCCTCGCGGTGCTCCTTAAGCCACGCGTCTGTTCCATAAGCTGCTGCCAAGTCTGCTAACAGTTCTGGGGTCCCAGGGACCGTGGGTTTTGGGGCCTTATCTGCCGCCCGGGTGCGGGCCACCAGGCCCAGCTGATGTTTGGAGAACACGGTCCCCACCTCTTCTGGCGCCGAGTAGTCAGCCTCAGGCATTCTGGAAAGCGTGTCGGCCAACACGTTTTTCGGGCCCGGCAGGTACTTGAGCTGGAAATTGAAACGGCTGAAGAACTGTGCCCATCTCAGCTGCTTGGCGTTGAGTCTCTGGGGGGTTTGGAGTGCCTGCAAGTTCTTGTGGTCCATCCATACTTCGAAGGGCAGGGCGGTGCCCTCCAAGAAGTGCCTCCAGTGGCTCAGCGCTGCCCGCACGGCAAAGGACTCCTTCTCCCACACATGCCACCGCTTCTCCGACGGTGTGAATTTCTTGGACAGGTATGCGCAGGGTCGCAGGGTCCCGTCGTTGTCTCGCTGCAGGAGAATCGCCCCATAGGCCGCCTCCGAGGCGTCGCACTGCACAGTGAAGGGCTTGTCGGGCTGGGGATGTCTCAGCAGCAGCTGACTGGTGAAGCTCCGCTTGAGGCTGTCAAAGGCCTCCTGGCACTGCGGAGTCCAGTTGAGCTTCGCACCGGGTGACTTGGCTTTCTTGGTTTCCCCCAAGCCCTTGGTTTTTAACAGTTCGGTCAAGGGAAGCGCTATTTTAGCAAAGTTCTGGATGAACTGTCTATAAAAGTTGGCGAACCCCAAAAAGCCCTGTAGTTGCCGCCGGGTTCGCGGTGCCTCCCACGCGAGCACATCCCTCACCTTACTTGGGTCCATGGCTAGGCCTCGCGTGGAGATGCGGTACCCTAGATAGTCCAGTTCCTGCCGGTGAAACTCGCACTTAGACAGCTTGACAAAGAGCTGGTTATCTCGCAACCGCCGCAGCACCTCCCGGGTCATCTCTACGTGCTCCGCCTCTGATTTGGAATAAATTAACACGTCATCCAGGTACACTAGAACTCCCTTGTAGAGTAAGTCCCTGAAGATCTCGTTGATGAATTGCTGGAAAATCCGGGGGGCCCGTAAGTCCGAATGGCGTGACCCGAATTGGTACTGGCCCAGATGGCAGTTGAATGCGGTCTTCCAGCAGTCCTCGTCCTTACCCGGATCCGGTAGAACGCCTCCCGGATGTCCAGCTTGGTGAAGATCTGCGCCTCCCCCAGTTGGGCCAGGATCTCGGACATCAGGGGCAACGGATAGGGGCTAGAGGTGCAGATAGCATTGAGGCCTCTGTAGTCCACGCACAGTCGCAGCGATCTGTCCGCCTTTGGCCTGAACAGGACGGGGGCTGCCATCGGGCTGGTCGATTTCTCAATAAATCCTCTGTCTATATTCTTATCAATAAAGTCTCTTAATGCCTTTCTTTCGGGTTCAGACAGGGCGTACAGTTTCGGGCTGGGCAACTTGGCGCCTTTTTCAATTTTGATTGCGCAATCGGACTTCCGGTGGGGGGGGGCAGCTGGTCACTCTCCCGCTCACTGAAGACCTCCCCCAAGTCCTCATATTCTCGCGGGACTTCGCCGGGTTGGCTCTCTGCTGCCCCCACGCCCGCTCCCTCATGGACTGGGGTGTCCGCGTCTCCAAGGTCATCTAGCCTCGCCCGGGCCTCTCCACTCCTGAACTGCACTGCTCCTGTCTTGTGGGTGGCTGGCTTTCCATTCGCCGGGGACCCATCTAGCTGGGAGAATAAGATCTGCTCAATCAGGGCTTGGGGCTTTATCCCCAGCTGCCTCGCTAATCCCGGGGACATCAAGCACCTGGTACACCCGCTATCTATCATGGCTGTAGTCTCTATGGGTTGGCTGGCCTCGGGGCCCCACACCTGAATGTCCAGCTTGTATGTGCCACACCCAGGGGGATCTGACTCACCGCCGGAAGGGGTCTGGATCTGCCGTCGGGCGTCTACAGCAGATCGTTGTCGTTTCCCGCCATCCACTCGGAGTCGCTCTCCTCCGCCTCCAGCTCTGGCTCCTCAGCCTCCCGTAGGGCCTCCTGGGTGCCAGCGCCGTCTCGCTGCCGCTGCTGCCTTGCCTCGGCCAGGGTTCTGGCCGGTGTTGCCGGTTTGACCTCCGGCGCCCGCTCCGCCTTGGGCGAGGGACTTTGCGGCATTCCGCTGCTCGGTGACCTTCTCGTCCGCACGAGAAGCAGGCTCCTCTCTTCCCTCTCTGACTCTCCCGGCTGGTCAACCGGGGCCTGGGTGAGGGTCGCTGGGCTGGTCCCGACCGCCCCGGTGGGCCTGCTCCCATCCCGCGGGGCCTCCCGCCATCTCGGTGGCGCCTGGGCATCTGCTCCATATCACACTCCACTCTCCCCGCTGAGGTTATCCAATCCTCCAGGGTCTCGGGGTTTCCCCGGTGCATTGCCCATTCTAGAATGTCCTGTCTTAGGCCTGCCTTGAAGCACTCGAGTATAGTGGACTCGGACCAGCCCCGGATCTTCCCCGCTAGGGCTCGGAAGCTCAGAGCATATTCCGAGACGGTTCTCTGGCCTTGGTAAATCCTCCTCATTGGGCCTTGGCCTTCTCCCCAGCTAACGGGTCCCCAAAGCGGCTCGCAGGGCCTCCAACAGAGTGTCCAGCCGCCTCAGTTGCGGCGCTCGAGTGTCTGTTAACTGTATCAGCCAATCGGCCGCGGCCTCCTTTAGGTTGGCCCCCACAGCCCGCACCTTGGCCGCTTCCGAGGGGAACGAGTCCCCATAGTCCACCATGTAATTCTGGACGTTGGTGACAAAATAGGACAGTTGGCGGGGGGTCCCCATCGAATTTTACCTTGAGGTCCCTCCGAGATCCCATCATCTCTTGGCTCTGGTCCTCCAGGCCCAGGTAGGGTGTAGAGGCGTCCCTTCTGGGCGGGTGGAGCTCCTCCGAGAACCTTACTTTCCCCGAGGGCCTTCCTGGCTGTCCCGCTCCTCGACTCCGGCCTCTTCCCGGGTAGGCGGGCTCGGGGGTCTCCCAAGGCCTCTCCTCCGGCCTACTCATCAGTAGGTCCAATTGCGACTGCATTCTCTGCATCGCTTCCGACATCTGGAACATCTGCACCTCCATCCGCAACATTTCGGTGCTGGGTGCTTTCACCTTGCGACGAACCGCATCCTTCGCCTTCGGCAGCCGGGTCTGGTCGAGGTTTTCCTCACCGTCCATCCCGGTCACCACCACCTGCGGTTCTCCACCGGACGCCCCGGCTTCGATCTCGTCCTCGTCCTCATCCTCCTCCTCCTCCAGCTCCTCATCCGGGATTCTCGGAGGTTGTTCTTCGAGGGGCTTCCCTTCGGCTTGGGACATCTCTGCGAGGTTGGTTACGGTCGGAGGGTTTTCACGGCCGTAGAGGTTGGTGAGTCTATCTTTATGTAATGCTCCGGAAAGGGGGGTCCGATAAACCAGACTCACTCCAAGCGGGTTGGAAGATAAATCATTTATTGGTTCCTTACTCCAGGCTCAGCAAAGATAGACTAAAGAAAAGCCCGCGCAAACATCCCTCAAGACTCCCTCCCCGGCCCGCCCCCCGCTGGGTCCCTCCTTCCAAGGCTTGACCAGATGGCCAGTCCACATATCAAAGGCCAGGAAGGTATCTGGCAGATCAAAGGGGATGAGCCCGGTGGTTGCCCGCCCGGCAGTGTCCATATCAATTGGCGCGATCGGCTTGGTCCGTTATGGCATTAAACGAACCAACCGGAGCTGACACTGTTATAGCTATTTTTCTGAAACCAGTAAGCAACAATTGATAATTGCTGTGTACAAAATATAAATAGTCACCCTTTGTGGTTTTGAGTTTTGCAGATTTGATTATTCACGGATTTGATTAAAATGTTCTTTCCAAGAATCTATAGGCCCTTCAATGTGATTCTGTGGTCAATCCAGAATGAGATGACCATAGAGTCCTGCAGAAGGACCTAGAAATTTCAAAAGAGTGTTATATTGGGTAAAAGAAGATGATGGAAGGCATATTGTAGCTATAACACTAACCATATCTGACACTTGGAACTGCAACTCTGATTTTTTAAAAAAAGAATTACTAGTCTCTGGTCTGTGTTAACTATAAGCGCTCAATATAATTAGATGTCTATTTATTTCCTTTATTTAAGTTTATATTGTACCTTTACAATATAAAACATACTTCTCCCCACTCCTTTTGCATGTGTTCTGCTCTTTTTGTATGAAATAAAAGATGACACTGATTTTTTAAATTTTCTTTAATGAAATATTAACATTCCAATTTAATTTGGTAAATGAGAAAGTTAATGTATCCTATAAATTCTGCATCTGATGACATTCCTCCTACATGAGAGAGTACTAATGTTGTGTTCAGGCATATCATGGTGGACATCCACTTTCCCCAAAGTAATAAAATGAAATTTCCAGGATAGCACAACCTTGGATCTTGAGATTTGTTGTTAAATGTTGTCAAGTTGCCTTGAGCTTATGGCAACCCTATAAACCTCAAAGTGTTTATAGAAACGCTTGTAGAAAGTGTGGGATGAGTCCTTCCCGAATCTTCATTTGTGAAGAAAAGCCAAGAAGTAGTTCTTTACTGTATATCAGTGATATAATAACATGAGCTCAGTACCCTGACAAGGCATTTGACTTTTACCACATCTCCATCCCTTGTTCCTACAAATATGTGATATGTTCTCCAGGTGTGCCACTACACAATTATAGCAGTATGATTCCACTTTAATTGCCATGGTTCCATTCTATGGAATCCTGGGATTTGCAATTCAGGAAGGAGTATTTAGAATTTTCAGCCAGAGAGGTCTAGTTCCTCATGGAACTACAAACCCTAGAATTCCACAAGATATAGTCATGGCCGTTAAAGGGAAATTTTATTACTGTATTTCTGTAGTGGAAAAAAGGCCCAGGATCATAAAATGCAGATCATGTCATGTCCCAGGTTGTCTATAACATAATAATATTCTGATATTTCTAGGACTTGAAAATGCAATGGCTCCAGATTTATAAATGTACTGTGAAGTTGTAAAGTAGTAGAACGGGGAGTGTGCATGTGTATGTAGACAATATGCTTCTTTTGAGTCCTAGCATTGCACAACAAAATTCTGCATTTTGATATTTGATCCCATTTTACTTCTTTGCCTGTTTTAATTGATATTTGTTAATTTAAAAAATTGAAAATATGGGTAATAAGATGAAAAACAACTGGCATTTTCTTTCAATCTCTGTATGCATTCTCAAAAATCCATGCACTATTAGATGATAACAAATCTTTTTTTAGATCTCTAATTTCATTCAAATATAATCCAACTTAAATATTCTAGTGACAGTTATTTGTCTGGGGAAATCTTTTCCTTTTGTTAGCAACAAAATAATAATGTTGAAGTATCTTGACAACTATCTTGACATCTGTTTGCTTATCAGTAGTAACTGAAAAGAACTCATTTTTGATAGGCATGTTAAGAAAATTGTATAAATATTAATATTCCAACTGTAAAAATGCAAAGAAATACATAACCACTTTGCAATTTTATATATGGGATACCATTTTATTATGCCATTCTATGTAATGGGGCTTGGGCATCCACAGATTTTAATATCCGCATAGGGGTTCTGGAACCAAATGATGATTATTCAACATTTATATGCGCCCCCTGGCCCAGCTGGCTCGCGACTTTGGTCTGGAGTGTTATCAGTACGCTGATGACACCCAGCTTCTGCTGAGAATGGACGGCAGGCCGGACACCGTACCCGATTGTTTCCATCTATGCCTTGAAGCCGTGACTGGTTGGCTGCGTGCCAGCCGGCTGAAGGTGTATCCGTCGAAGACTGATTGGGCTGGGTGGGTGCCGGTTGCCTACCCTGGATGGCGGGCAGCTTAGCCCGTCACCCTTGGTTAAGAGCTTGGGTGTGCAGCTGGACTCCTCGCTGACCATGGAGGCTCAGGTCTCTGTGGTCAGCAGGACATCTTTCTTCCACCTACGACAGGCTAGGCGACTGGCCCCCTACCTGTCCAGGAACGACCTGGCCACGGTAATCCAAGCGACGGTCATCTTGAGGCTGGACTACTGTAACGCCCTCTACGTTGGCCTTCCCTTGTCGACAATCTGGAAACTCAAGCTAGTGCAGAATGCCGCTGCTCGCTTGCTGGCGGGATCGCCAGTAAGGGAGCACATTACACCCATCCTCCGGCAACTGCACTGGCTTCCTATCGAGTACCGAATTGCCTTCAAGGTGCTGGTTTTGACCTTTAAGACTTTACACGGCCTAGGGCCTGCGTACTTGAGGGACCGCCTTACCCCGTACATTCCCCCGAGATCACTGCGCTCAGATGAACAGAATTTGCTGTCAGTACCATCAATCCGCTCCTGCCATCTGTCCATAACCAGACAACGAGCGTTTTCTGTGGCAGCTCCGGTGCTATGGAATTATCTCCCGGATAGCACCCAAGCCATCTCGGAGCTTGCCCCTTTCCGAAGGGCCTGTAAAACTGCCCTCTTTGGACTAGCCTTCAATTAGACACACTGGTCTAGGAAGGTGCCTGGTTGTCCTTTACACTGTGATGCGATGTAAGGTGTTTTAATGTGTTTTATGCTTTTACTGTAGGGCTACATGTCTGTGACATGTTGCCCATTTTTATTGCTGTTATCTGCCCCGAGCCTACAGGGAGGAGCGGAATACAAGATTGAACAATAAATAAACAAACTGGATTTAAATAATAATAACAACAACAACAATAACAATAACTTTTATTTATATCCTGCCACCATCTCCCATAGTACTTCGGACAGCTCACAAAACACTCAAGGTATGACATGCAAAATATAACAAGTGCAAAACAAAACATATGAGTAGACAATAAACAACACAGCATCATAAATTCACAGTACCCCCTGGTAAAAACAATAAAATACAGCAATTGCTGTAGATAAAACAACATTAATTATTCCATACTTAACGAGCAAAGGAGTCAAGAAGTAAAACATGGTTCTAAATCGGGCAATATGTATATTACTGCACAAAATTTTACTTAATGAGCATTTCAAGTTATCTGCATGCATCAGAATGAGTTGTACCCTCATGGGCATTTTTTTCTGCTAAAAACAGTGGTTCTCAACCTGTGAGTTCCCAAATGCTTTAGCCTTCAACTCCTAGTAATCCTAACAGCTGGTAAACTGGCTGGGATTTCTGGGAGTTGTAAGACAAAACACCTGAGGACCCACAGGTTGAGAACCACTGGCTTAGAGTAATGAGCAAGTTATATCACAGGAGAAATAGTGGTGTATTACAGGGATCTTCTTTTCAATGGTTGTGTTACACAGAGTTATGCCCCATATTTTTCCATGTTATGGTGATACAACTGCAACCTAAGCCATACCAAAGCAATTGGATGTAGTTTATCAAAAATATCTGAAATACCTTCTGCTCCAAGTAGAGCTACCTCTGTGTGTATTATGCACATAATCAAGGTTTTAAGGTTATTATCTATTGACGTGTGTGTCTCTTTATTGTAAGAAAAATTGAGCGGTACCTACACTTTGGTAGAAAGTGGGTTGAGATTTAGAGACAATTTTGTTGACAGCAGAATGTAATTAGTGTTTTCCTGCCATTTTAAAGAGGTTTTAAGGGAGACAATTACCTAGATGTTGTTTCCCCATTCAACAAACCATTGGATAGATCTGCTCAAGTTGGAACTAACCAACTGGATGCCATCTAACATGATAAATTCTCCCCAAAACTGGGCATTCTGTCATGATTGCAAATATATTCTAAATAACATAGCCGTCTGAACTCTCCATGAAAGAAGTGGCTTCTTGTTTTCCTCAGCAACTATTTCATTTGCTTTGATGTAGTGGAGGATAAATCTGTCCTGACATATAAACAGTCAGCCATGTCAAAAAACAGAATTTTTTGGTTGGTATTTTTAGGCTGTTGGTAAACTATGTTTCTGGTTAGCTCCATCACAAACATTTAGCTTAAAAGCACCACTCTTGTAGATGTGCCTACTTTAGGACTCACAACAGTGAGTTTCTATTGTCCATCAAAGTTTGTTGAAGTGTAAGGTGGGGATGTCAGTGTTTTTCTTCCAGCTGTCTCTGAACTCTTCCATCACTTTCTGCATGCAGCTTCACATCCCTGTTCTCTTATCAATGTGTAAATCTGATATCTGTCAAGCCTTCCTGTTATGCCAAAAATTTGTGTGGAATAAGTCCTGAATTGTGAATAGCATTCAAAAAATTGTGGTTTCAAAGACTTTCAAAGCAGGAAGGAAATTAGTAAAATAGCTCATTGTTTCCTTCACATAGGAAATTAATGAATTACATCCCCATCCATAAGCACTAGTTGGCCAGTAAGGATGAGCAGCTCCCCTTGGCTTATCTCTAGTGTTTCATGAATTCACAATTCCTTTGTGTCTGCTCAAGTTAAATTCTACCTCCCAAAAAAGAAGATAAATTTAAATGTAGATTTATTTGTGCCTTCAAGTTTCCTAGTGACCTCACGTGTTTGCTTAGGTGAGGAATAGGTGGCAGTTTCTTCCTCAGGATAGATATTGCACATACACCTTTATGTTTTACTCATCACACATTATCTTTCTTTTTTTGCCTTATGCATTTCTCCACCAGTGATAGTTTTTGCAATCTCTGCATCTCCTCAAAGCACACAGGTATGTTGTGAGTGGTTGGATGGACAGGCAAATAATGGTTGAAAAGTCTGAAGCCATTATCATAGTCGGCAGCATCTATATAGGGTTACTGTGAGATTTCCGGACTGTATGGCCATGTTCCAGAAGCATTCTCTCCTAACGTTTGGCCCACATCTATGGCAGGCATCCTTAGAGGTTGTGAGATCTGTTAGAAACTAGCCAAGTGAGGTTTATATATCTGCGGAATATCCAGGGTCTTGTCTGCTTGAGGCAAATGTGAATGTTGCAGTTGGCCACCTTGATTAGCATTCAATGGCCTTGCAGCTTTAAAACCTTACTGGTTGCCTTCAACAACACATTGAGCATTTATATTAATAGAAATGGGTACAACTAATCTTGACATGGAAACTGACTGACAAGGTAGATGGTTTCCCATGCACTTTACACACACACACACACACACACACACGTGAAATAATGTATTATCTCTGATATGCCAGCTGAAATTACCAAATGCCTCTCCTTCATCTCAGTGTTTGGATATACAGAAGGCTTGCTATTTACAACAGTCAGGTATTTGAGATCTGTGTTATGGTTAAACTGTCAGGAGCCCCGGAATTACTTCAGTCTCTCTGGAGTCAGCATTTATGATGCCAAGATGAAGAACAAGCGGCTGCTTTGATGTGTGGGCTGAGGCCACGCTGCGCAGCTTCTTTTAATTGTAATATCATATACAGTTCATATGCAGGTTTCCTTTAAAGACCTTGCATCTTTTCAGATGCATAATGAAACAAAGAATCAAATTGGGTTACTCACTACTTAGATATTCTCTTTATATGTGTGCCATTTAAGTCAACTTTGAAAAAGCACATTTTTTAGTTGTAATGTTTCTTCTGTTCGTTTTGAAAATGCAAGTTTGGTTATTCTTGCTTCTTTTGTTATCACAAAGAAGATGAGAGCACATTCAAATGAATTGAGGTTGCATTTTAATTCCATCAAAAACCAAGTGAGTTCCTCCCTCAGAACATTCAAGTCAGATAAGGGTACATCACACATTATTAAAAGTACTAGTTTTAAACAAGACAATTAAAAGAATAACCTTCAAACTTTCTCTGTGACTTTCTGTGGCTTTCTTATCAGTCACCAAAATGTCAGAATCATAATGCGTGTACTCATGAAGATTTTGAACTCTGAATAGGGGGGAGCTTCCTTTTGAGGTTATATTTGCTGGAATGGAAAAGATAACAGTATTATCAGTGTGTTTTATAGTGTAACCAATTTATCATTGCATACACTGAAATAGTTTTAATGTGGTTCAAATATTAGTCCAGCGATAACTATTTTGGATTTCTGAAATATCAGGTTTGTTTGGGGAAAATTGGCTTTCATTTTTCCAGCAATTCATTCTTATTGTGGCATACATTAGGATATATTCCCATATGAAATGTAATAGCCGTATCTCACGTATGTTTAAGACTGGCCTTTGTACTGGATGAATAGAAAATGCCACTCTAACTCCATTCTTTATTTTTTTAAAGTAACCCAGAAAAGTATAGGATGGATTACTTAACATCTGTTCTGTGTAGAATGATGAAAAACATTACTAAAGATAATGTTATCAAACATATTGAAAAACATGTACCCCTGAAGAAGCTCCGTCATGACTTTGAAGATAATTCCTACCTCACTAACTTTGAGGTCTTTCTAAGTGACAATAATTGTATGGGTAGAATTGAACAGACACCACTATAAACCGTGTTTCTTTTCATGTTGAATGCAAACATTTTGAGTATGCTCTCCCTGGAGAAATATTAATTTTGCTGTGCCGTGTAGCTGCACTACATGATAATAAACATTACATATCAATATTTAAATGTTATAGAGATTTAAATCATCAAAATAGAGGCTTATTGCAGCAAAATGGCCGTATAATGATTTGAGCATAAATTTGAACAGAATAGTGAAACCCATTTGTACTACTAGAACATCAGCTACATCCTTTATGATTTAAATTTTAATATGTTAAGTGTTTATGTAGTTATATGCCTATAATAATTGGTACAATAAAATGTCTCATCCTATAAAGCTTTCCCCCTAATAAACCTTATTCACACTAGAAGTTCCATTAACTCAGTAAAAATGTGTGCACATATTTATAGGCACCCTGCTTATACTTATAGTGCTTTAAATGTCTGTTTTTTGATGTTTGTAATGAGATCCGAATACTTTGGATAGAAATAATCTGTAACACATGTATGTCTACACACAAAAATTAGCTGGTGTGGGGGAAGATACGTACATTTACAGAAAATGCTGGGAGCTCACTGAGAATGAATCTGAGATCAAAGATTGTTCTTCATAACCTACTTTGTTTGCTTTCATTGGTTAATGGAAAACATCGTTCAAATAGAGTAAGATAAAATGTAGGAACTAGACTCAGATTGCAAATAGATTGACACTGAACAAGGTTTGTTGGAATGTAGTGAAGTAATTTCTCTATAAAAGACACTTGCCCATTCTCCTTTCTTGTCCAACGCATACTGTTTTCGGCTTTAAGCCCATTCACAGGCAACCCTTCGCTGAATTCATCCTATTGCCAAAAGCAAAAGCTGTGAGCAACTTGTCACAGAGGCCTTCCAATAACTTACTAGATCAATATAAAAAATCCAGGTGGGCTAAAGAAGCGAGTCAACATGCGGGGGGAAAGACTTTCAACAGAAAGGAAAAAAGATCAGAATGTTTGTGCAAAAAGAAATAGGATAATGCCAAAATTGGCTCTACATTAGCTGAAAAATAATAGTGCCATTCCAAGAGGTTGTGTATGTGTTGTATAAGCTTGTGTTATCATTTAGCAACCAAGGAGTTCCTCTCATGACTTGATGGCCAAAGAATAAATTGATTCTTGTGCAGTAGTTGAGTTTTGCAACAATGGAGTCTAGTGAAATGACACTGGCTATATATATAGGATCTAGCATCAATATCTTGTTTCTTCAGGGTTTTTTTTTATTCAACCAGCATGGACCATCACTTTGAATATTACCACTCTAAATGGGAATCACAGTTTGTAGATCATGGTTTTTGTTCTTCCTGGGAGGTATGCTATTTTAAACTGTAAGTCGCTCGGCGCACCTGGTGGTGAGCAACTAATCAAGAAATAAAGTGAAGTGAATTGTAGTGAAGTATCCGGGACTAAGGAGACTATGGGCTCCATAAGTCTCACCTCTGGTTTCAAAGTAGATACCAGATAACATCACAACATACTTCCAGTGTCTGCTATGTGACAGTCAAATTGATCTTAATGGCAGCCCCAAGAACAGGGCTTCTGAGACTGATTGTACCTATGTCAGGTATGGAAAGATGCTGGGAGCCTTCAATGGTATCTAGTCCTAAATCAGTTCGGAATGGTCACTTTAAACTGAGTTTGGAAACACATAGTCTGCCAATACCATTGGCACAGCATTGATGTGATTTGATCAGGAACTTTGCAACCTCAACACAATTGCTAATTTTTAGCGGCATATTCCGGCTCTGTCCTACATCACCCACAGAGCCCACCAGCTCCCATCAGATGATGCTGACACATCTCCGTGGGTAGAGTGGGGCCAGCGCATAGTTCCACCAAGGCAACATGGGAAGCTTCCCATGTTGTCTTAAGAAGCAATGAGAGGAAACCATGTGGTCAACACTTCCCCCTATGGGATTGAACAAATCTGGAATCAGGTGGTGTGAGGTGCCGGGTTCCCCATGCCCCCCAATGATGCAAGGCAATTCTGGCAGCCTTGTGACAAAGTGTATGGTCTCAATAAACATACTGTTGACTAGATTCTTCATTTATTGAAGTTCTAAACTATCTACTGTGGTGGCTCTATATGGTGTATGTAACAGTCATGTAGTTTGGACATTCCTGAATTGCTCCCTAGTCATATAACTACAATAAAAGTGGGTAGATTTATTAATAATATCAAAAGTCTAATGAGAATCAGTTTTCACATTTGCAAAATATGGAGAGTGTCTCTCTCTTCCTAACTGATATTATCAAGTAATTAAGGTGGGAGCAAACATGTTCAGATTTATAAGAGCTGTGTCAATAGCAATTATTACTTCAAAAACTAATGGTGGCCTTCTTTACCTTTGTACATGGTTGTATAACTTCTAATGTATTAGTTTATGTAACTTCACAGCTTTTTTGTACTTCTTGTATATCAAACATTATCAAAGTGCTCTTTTTATGTAAATTAATGTCAGTTGTTGAAAGCAGTTAGATGAAGTGTTCAGGTAATCTGTGTGTTGTGTTTCAAGCCAGATAATCTGAGTGAGTTGAGCACACCTCTTGCATTTGGTAACTCATATCACTATCTCCCTTCATACCAAGTGGTCCTTGCCAAAAGGGCAATGAAAATAATCTCATTTAGTTAGAGGGTTAGCTGGCAGCTTTAAGTTTGAAGCAGCACTCTGTGTAGTGGCATCTGATCGTGAAAAAACAACAAAATAAAATATTGGAATTTAAAGCATTTGAAAAGAAAATGTGAGATCAAAAACAATGTGGATACAACCCAAAAACATGCAGCAAGGAACTACATTGGAATAATTTCAATGTTATTGATATAAACCTAATTCCTTAAGAATTTATTACTATCAGTTGTATAGCTTAAGATGAAACATTGCTTTTATCCACATACAGTATTCAATCCTAAAGGGCAAAAATGACATCTATTGGAGATTTAAACTTTTAGAAATGGTTGAATTTCAAAATGCAAGCACAATAATGATGTCACAACCTGTTTGAGGACTATGAAGTATTAAGTACTCAATGCACACCAACATGTATAAGTAAACCAGTCACCTTTCTTTAAAATGAAAAGGTGGTGTCCAGTTATTTTTATTTATTTGTTTACCGTATTTATATACCACCTTTCTCAGCCTGAAGGCGACTCAAGGTGGTTGTTTCACTTTAATTGCCAGTTAAGTAAAATGCTGAAGAATTGAGAAGTTGATCTTGAGTTGCAAAATACAGACAGTCTCCAAGTTATAGACAAGATACCTTCTGTAGATTTGTTCTGAAGTTCAATTTGTTTGTAAGTAAGAACAGATACTTTTTTTCCCTTAGGAACTCCAGACAAATATAGATAGATAGACAGATAGATAGATAGACAGATAGACAGATAGATAGTTTGGATAGCACGGGGAAGGGTTAACATGCCTGTGTTGTTTGTTCTGGTATCTGTGCCCCTGTTCAGAAGATTTCACCTCACCTTCTGTCCTTGTGAGAATGAGATTTTGAAAAATTTGGCTTGTTGTGGAAACAAGGGCTGGTGATAAAGCTTCAGTGGAGAGATATTTTCCCCATGATAACTATTTCAGGAGTGAATATCCCTTCTGAAGAGTAGATTTCTCTCACTTCCTGTTGTCTCGCCCCCATTCTTAACTATGAGTCACTTGTAAGTTGGGTGTTTGTAAATTGGGGGCTGCCTTTATAGCATAGGAATGGGGAAGGTTTTAGCACTTATACCACATGTACTATAACCTTTACCTATATCCTGAAGCAGAATTTCATGCATGCAGTCTGCTCTTTGATTCCTGATTATTATGCCACCTGATTATCTAAAAGACTTTTAATGCCAACATGTTTCGCAGCATACAGTTTAAACAATGAAATGAGCTTGCATTTTTTAATTGGGCTTTAAGGGCAATTGAAGATTCATGAGTGCCTTCCCTCTGCTACTGTACTCCTGGACCGGGAACCAAACTCACTTTTCTTATTGGCTTTACCTTCTACAACAACAGCAACTATGTGACGAGCAGGGATAGCTTTGCCTATCATTTCAGCCAAAGTTTGTTTGTGTATGCTATGTTTCTGGCTGACGATGAATCAGCTGGAAGATGCCTGTCTCTTCATACTTATACATATCTGAATCACACCTGATAAACTGATTAGCTACCATACATCCTGGGAATAAATTAAGAGCTTAAGTGTTCACTCATAACAGATCCACTGTTAATGTCTTAATCCAGTCTAGCCACTTTTCCCACTTGTGGAAAATCATTCTAAACTGATATTATCTGTGGGCAATAATTGTTCTGCATGTAAGAGCCAGCATGATGTAGTGGTTTGAATGTTGTACTATGATCCTGGAGGCCAGGATTTCAATCCCCGATCACCCATGGAAACCCACTGGATGACCTTAGCAAGTCGCACCATTAGACTTAGAAGAAGGCAAAGCCAAATTCCCTTTGGCAAATTTTGCCAAGAAAATTTGAAGGTTGCCATACATTAGAAGGCACACTACAACCATAGATAAAACACAGGATACTGAATTGACACAGAAGAAGATACAGGCATCACTCCATCATACCTAGACTCAACAGTTGATGAAAGCCCTTCCCGCTATTGCAACTTCCACCACCCAGTACTTAGATGGAGAGAAGGAGAGGCAGGCCCAATTCCATTGAACCTAAGCTCAGCATCAAAAGGCCCACCCATACTCTCACCTTTGAGGTAGAGCCAAGAAGGAATATGCGCTGAACTTAATCCTTTCCTACACTGCCATTGTTTTTTAGTGTCTTAATTAGATTGTAAGCCTGAGGATAGGGGACTGTTTTGTTCCTAACACAAAACAACACAATGGTAATTTACCCAATAATATTTTATTATACAGAGGAAGAAAAGACAGACATCCAAGATGGATTCAGAAAAGAGTCACTAGGGATAATGTTAAAAAGTTTCAGCATAAAATCAGTCTGTGTTTTATATATTACAATGAAGCCATATAGATAATGAAAAATGATGAATTGATATAAAAAGATGGTTTGCCATGGTAGCAGATTGTCTTGATGTGTTACCTTTGGACAAAACTGCATTGCTAGGACAGCATATGAAGAAATAGAATGGCTTCCACTGGACAAGTAGATGAGAAAACGCTGCATTTTAGCACCCTATCTTTTCAATTTATGAGCAAAACATTATACTGAAAACAGGGCTAAACTTGGAGGAAAGAACACTAAAATGTAATTAATGATATCTCAGTATTACTATAATTACCGTCATCATCATTATATTTATTTATATCCTGCTTTCCTCTCTTAAACTTACATAACATTTAAACAATACATATTACAATTTAAAACATAACATACAAACATTAAAATGGAATTAAACATAAAATTGTTAAAAATAAATACAATTACAATCATATCCAAAGCCGAAAATAGCAAAGGCTTGAAACAAATACTGATGAAAGTTTAGGAAGAAAATGCTAGAGCAGTGTTACAGCTGAATATTAACAACACAAAAGTAATGACTGCTAACCATATGCACAGCCAATTTGAAATGTTAATGCTCAAGTGGCAGTGATTTATGACAACCCAGGTTAATGTGCCATTGGCGTATGGACATTAAGATGCAAGTTGGCTAGAGCACAAAGTAAGAATATTTAAACATGCACATGAAAAACTTATAAAGACAAGTAATTTCTTTACAGTATGTCATTAGGATTTATTTTATTCTATGTCCTGCAGTTTTATTTGTATGAACTAAATTGCCGTATTTTCTGGCGTATAAGACTACTTTTTAACCCAAGAAAATCTTCCCAAAAGTCAGGGATTGTCTTATACACGGGAGAAGTCTTATACGCGAGAGTCGACTTAATACAACAGGAGTCTTATTATATGCTGGGAGTCATCTTATAGAGATGACTCCAGATTTGAGAATCTGTGGTTGCAGCATATGGTGTGCATTGGAAGAGGGGTAGTCTTATACAATGAGTATATTCCAAACTCTATATTTTAAATGGAAAAGTTGTGGGTCGTCTTATACGCCCAGTCATCTTATACGCCGGAAAATACGGTAGTCACCAGATAACAAAGATCTATGTACAAATGACCATAACACCAGTGGCAGGAGGAGTTGGCTCTCTACTAATACATATACATTTATGGATAATATATTGTGATTTGGGGTGTTATAGAAATTTATGGGGGAAATGCAAGTGGGGTGCTGCACTCCTCAAAATAGAAGGCTCCATAAGGAATCTTGGAGCTTCAAACAATTGAATTTGAAGAATGCCATGCCAATTACACACTTAAATCCTGGGGGAAACTAACAAGATTCTTCTAAGGAAGTGATGGGCAACCTTTTGAGCTTGGTGTATCAACATTCACCAAAAAACCGAGCATCACTCGGGAAGGGTGTCACTTTGAGAAAAAAAAGTTACACCCTACCCTTCACCTAAGTCATGCTAGATAGCATGCTAGTACTCTGAACAGAAATTTATCGGCCTTTCACACTGCTTCGTCAAGTAAGAAAATTAAGAAATCCTCAATCAAGACCTAACATGAAACCATTGGATGGCTGTAAGCTGTAAGCTGACTAGTTTCTTAAATTTCCCCTTCCACCTCAATACTTGTGCTTCCTTCTTAATACGCTATATCCACCATTTAAGAGTAGGTGAATTTCATTTGGATGACCCATTGTCAGATTTGTGAATGATCATGAATTGTTTGGTTTTTTTGTCATAATCAGATGGCATGAAGGTGCTAGTTTTTAGGTGTAAGGGTACTGTGATCTGGCCTCCAGCAGTGAAAGAAGATGATTTTATTGAAAACTGTTCCAACTGTTGTGCTCTTAGTGTCTTGTTCACTTTTCCAGGTCAGAAGGGGGCATTTGGAATGCTGTGAACACAGTGTATGCCCGTCTCTTTAAAAAAAATCTTTAACTTGACAGAAATGCTCTCCTCTAATTCCACCGTATTAATTTAAATGGAGTTTAATTAATGCCCCCACGCAAACATCTCAAGATTATTATTATTTTCATCACCTGTACCAAGTCATTGAAGCACAAAACCCATGCTGCTTTATTCAGGTAACAGCACCGAAGACCACTGTGGCATCTAAAATATGCAATCATGTTTAAATTTTAATGTGGGCTATTGCAGAAGCTAATTGAATTGCCTTGAGGAGTAAAATGTAACTCACACAGGTCTTGTTTCCAATTACCGTTTTCTATTTTATTTACACAGTTTAACAGGGAGAAAGGAATGAGTGCAATCTACATTTAATGTAAGTGTCTTACTGAACCGTGACAGATATCACTCTGGAGATCCCAAGCATATGCAGTATTTAGAGAAATTTAAAAATATAATCCATTATGGCTATCGTTGATTACTCTGGAGAGGGTGTGCAAAGTATATACCATCTCTGGATCAGTAATGGTAAATATATCTGGGAGCATACATAAATGATTGATTGAAAACACACACACATATATGAGATTTTATTGGAACCATCACCTCTTACCAACTGTGGTGAAAATTACAAACCCATTCAAAAGCTTGGGATTTTCTGGGATACAAAATGGGAAGTTTCTTATTCCTCCTACTTTCTCCTAATGTAATGCCCCCACTTCAGAGCACAGGGGAGACCACAGCTTCCCATATTCATCATCATTAGTCATTTTGGTATGGTTTCTGGGAATTGCTGTCAAGCATACAATTTCCACCTGTTATAATATGAAGTAACAGATGGAGCTACCACACTTCCTCTACTGGCTCCCACTCCTATGCTCCCTGAACCTGGGAAACATCCTAAGTAGATTTTCTTGTGACTCCAGTAGTTGTAGGAGAGAACGAGTGACATGTCTTTACTTAGACCTTGATTCTTAACTGTTAGAAGATAAGAGAGCAATTGTGAGAAGTTACTTCTTTACCCTGTCCATTATGTTGTCTTTTCCATGATACCGCCAGTATCAGTACTGACCCTTATCATTAACTGCTGTATATGTAAGGTCCATTTGAAAGCCCTCTACAAATGTTCAATATAGTTATTAATAAAAATATTTGGTGAAATATTACGAAAACATAAGGGAGATAGAAAAGTAGCAAGCAGAAAATCAGTTTGAGATTTGATAAGTCAGGAGTTCTTCATCCATTACTGTCTATGATATTTTATGTTCCAATTGTACTAGACATATAATTACAATATTAAAGATTTGGTGATACAAATCTTTGGTTATTTTTGTCCATATCCCTGAGAACTAGGCACACATTTATTCACTAAATTTTGTTCTTGGAAGAAGCAGTGAATAACTTTAACAAATTTCTTTTTACTGTTATGCCTTTAAAAAAATCTGCAATAAAGTTTTTAAGACTGTGTCCCGTTTGGGACTTATTATATGCAACATTCACATATTTTCGTTTTGCACAGAAAGCAGAATTTACTGTGAAAAATAATATTTTTGTGCAGAAATATTACTGTATGTGCACAAAATGAAGTTTACTGGAGAGAAAGCTGCTTGTGAATTTTGTACAGAATAAATCCCAATCTACCGTATATTAGGCACAGAAAAGGACATGTTCTATAATGAAATGCTTTTTTCTACATAGTAAATGCAAAACTTTTGTATAAAAAGAAAGGAAGCACTGTTTTTGTGAAATAATATGCTTACACACAAAAACACATGAAAAACCAGTGTGCCGTGGCACACTAGTGTGCCATGAGCGATCATCAGGTGTGCCGCAATAAAAGCTCTCTGCCCCCTTCCTTCCCCCCTCCTCCTGCCGAATTCCTGCTGCTTGGGAGAGGAGAAGGGACGGGCAGCCGCAAAGAAAAAGAAGAAGGGACCAAGGCACCACCTTCTTCGGCCGTTTCCCAACCAGCTTCCAATCTGCCATGACTCCCGCCATGACTCTCGCCCCTTGCTTGTTGAAGCCGCGCGGAAGAGCCCCGCCTACTGAAGCCCGTCCACCGCTCATGCTCCTCCTCTGTGAGAGAGCTGAAGCCGAGGAAGGGGGCATGATGCAGCCTGGCTCTGCCCCCCCCCCCACAGCTTCAGCACTCCCACAGCTTTGCCAGCCTTGAGGGGCAGTGCCAAGCCAGTGATGGCAGAGCCAGCACAATGCTGGCTTGCCCCCTCAAAGCTGGTGAAGCTGTGGGAGAACTGAAGCCGGGGGGAGGGGCAAGCTGTGGCCTGGCTCCGCCCCCTCCCCCAGCTTAAGTGCCCTCATAGCTTCTCCAGCCTTGAGGGGGGCAGTGCCAAGCCAGCGGTGGCAGAGCCCGCACAATGCTGGCTTGGCACTGCCCCCTCAAGGCTGGCGGCTGTGGGAGAACTGAAGCTGGGGGAGAGGGGCGGGGCTTGGTGTGGCCTGGCTCCTCCCTGGCTTCGGCACTCCCAGCAGCTGCTCCCAGCAGCTCACCATCCCCCAGCCGTTCTTTACTGTGTTACAGTGTCATTTTGGTTGGTGGTGTGCCCCCAGATTTTTTTAATGTTAAAAGTGTGCCGCGGCTCAAAAAAGGTTGGGAAACACTGCATTAGGAGACAAATTCTCATAATTCTTGCCTCTCATTTCTTCTTCCTGACTAGGTTTCTTCAGTGTCAGAGAAGCTATTTTTCCTTCATTAAACAAATAATGAATTTTTTTCACTTTCTACTTTGAAATCATACAAACTTACAATTAGCAGCTTATTATTACTAGTACTATAGTTTAGATCTAGAAAGGGTTGTATTAGCATTTTACTTGCAAGCAATTTGCACTTGTCAAATATTTATTTATTTATTTATTTACAATATTTCTACTCCGCCTTTCTCGAACCCTATTTGATGCCATTAAAACAATGTAAAAATGGCAATAAACATTTGAAACAGAATTACAAAATGCATACATTAATACCTTTAAAAACATATAGAACCACTACCTTCACAATTAGCCTCGTTGTCCAAAAACATAGTCTATCAATTAGCATTTATTAACTGAATTAACAGTCAAAATTAGCCTCGTTGTCCAAAAGCATGGTCCTTCCATTAGCATTTATTAACTGAATTAACAGTCAAAATTATTTCTAAGCAGACTACAGTGAAGCTGTCTGAGACAACTGACTCTGACTAGAAAAAGGTTTGGCATGATTGCAGTCACTGCAAATTTTAGGAGATTAAATCCTTGATCTTCTACAGTGTTGTAAGAAAATGGTTTTTTTTTGAAGCAGTGACCTTTTAGTATGGCGTTAAGTTATGCTGAAGTCTGCTGGGCCCCTTGGCCATTGTGACTTGCTGTTACAGTAACTTTGATCACTAGAGTAGATATTGAAAGGAATATGTTGCATACCTTTGGTACAGATTCTTTTTATAGTTACACTTGGAGTTCAACTAACATGTGAGAACAAGTGAATGTGTTGATTCAGTTGGGC
This sequence comes from Anolis apletophallus, assembly GCA_030556195.1. Taxonomy (NCBI): domain Eukaryota; kingdom Metazoa; phylum Chordata; class Lepidosauria; order Squamata; family Anolidae; genus Anolis; species Anolis apletophallus. The sequence goes on from JARBWK010000012.1 coordinate 27,622,349, forward strand.
CCCTGACTCCTGCTTTTGCCTTGAAAACTCCACATGCAGATTTCAGTGTGAGAGTGATATAATTAAATAATATGAAGGTACCACAGAAGAATTATGAATCCGTTCTTCATGCATTTATCCTGCACCCAGAAAGGAGTTCTATAGTTCATATGCTGTTGAGATCAGGTTGTGATAGTATATTTTTCATCGGCATGGCATTGCTACTGGAAAACCCTTCCTGTCTAAATGTGTCACCCACTGGGCCCTTGGGACCTGACCTCCCTGGATAAACCACACAGCAGCTGAGGTACAACGGGTTTTATTGAGAAATAAAAAAGGTATAGGAAAGTGTTTGGGGCAATCTTTATAGTGCCTCCAAATAGCAGCAAATATCAGGATTCAGCAGGGAGTATATAATCCTGCGGCAACAGGAATCCAAGCGGATGAAAACAGGAAACAAGCCGGATGCAAAGGAAAGTCTCTTAAAGGTTTCCAACCGGGTTAGCAATGGCAGGAAAGGTCTTCTTGGGAGTAATAGAGTTCAGTAGCTTGCAAAGTCTTTGCAGGAACAACACAGGAACGTGGCAACAAGCAGGAACAAGGCAGCCCAATGCTGGCTGGCTGACGCAGGCTTCTGGAAGGCCCGAAGCGGCCTCTCTCACAGAAGCATCCTCCAAACACGATGTTGGTACGAGATACCCCCAACGGGCACCTCTGGGCAGTTATAGGGTTCACTGGCTTTGATCTCAGTGCGTCGAGTGTCAGAGTTCCATGATTGATGACTGTCTATATGTTTTGCTACCTCAGTCTCTCTGGAATGCATAGCTTGTTAGCAACTTGCAGCTGGCCAAAAGGGAGCCGTACCTGAAGCATCTCCGAGGCACTCCACTTATCAGGGAGGTTCGTTTGAATAACCTTGGCCTATCCATGTTATGCATTCAGTACCGGTTTCACACGGGAAAGGCAGAGGGGCCCCGAGGGAAGCTCTGGAGTGAAACAAGCTGGCTTAGAAAGTACCTTGCAGCCGTCATGGCTGGAGGTTTGCTTAAGCAAAACCGATGCCTGAGGCCCTTGAGGTGTGACAATATGATTCTATCAACTAATATATTTCTTAAATTATGTAAATGATTATAAAAATGTAAAAGTATCTGCAGTAGCTTTTTTCCTAAGACATATGGTTCAAGATCTACTCTACTGTTTTCCCATATCAAAGTATGTTTCACCCCAGTCTAGAGAGCAGGAGAACTTTCTTTTATAACACTTTAGAGTCATGCACCTTGAGAATTTTCAGAGAAATATTGAGCAAGAAGTCATTCAAAGGCTAGTTGAAGCTTGTCTTGTTTCTGTACGCAGAAATCTCAAAACAGTCATATTTAGCTAGACCCTTTTCAACACATAGTTTGATCTTTATGATTCCTCCACACCTTCATAGATCCTTTAGTAGTTAGTAACATATATCTGGAGCAATCTCAGAAATGGTCTAAAAACTAGCTTTCTATGTTGACCCACAATCAGTTGTGTCCTATTATCAGTTGTCCTAATCCATCTAGGAGTTTTTAAATGTCAGCAGTCTATGAATCCAGGCTCATTGTTGCTGGACTTTTTTTAAAAAAATTGTGATACTTGCTGTTTTAGCATAGAGCATACTGCTCATCTTGATCATTTGTAGAAGGACAATTTTCTCCTATTTCATGAATTTAATAAAGGAGGGCATCAGAACCCCCCTAATATTCTGGATTTAAAAGAAGAAAATCTACAGATGTGAACTAATGTTTTCATTGTGCCATTGTGACCTCCAAGCTATTAGCTTTCAGCAAACACCAGTTCCTTTTTCACCTCCCAGGGCACAAAGCTTAAGAGGCTCATTTTTAGATACTCTCTCCCCTCTCCAGCAGATAATTCAAGAGTGCTCACCAATAATTTCCTGTCACGAATCCCCTTCTAACGATATGCTCCTGCAATAAGAGGATATAACCTTCCCAGTTGCGGCTAAAGGTCAATTCTCTTGAACCTAATCTCTTTGGAAGGCATTGTGAAACACCATCTGTCCCCTTGTCATTATGAGGTTAGGGATGAGTGGTTTTCTAGATAGTTTGCTGTGGTATGGACATGTCTAGGAAACTAGCTGAATTTGGGCTGTTTAATGCCTTGACAAAAACTGGTGCTATAATTTGATACAGTAGTGGAAGCAAGAGAGAAAAGTCAGCAAAAGCAATAAATTCATATTTTGAGATTACTCAATTTATAAAACTCACTGTTTTAATGGCTGTTTATTATTTTTAAGTGCATGTTTTAAATTGTTCTAATAGTGTTAATAATTTCCTTCTGTTTTTCATTATTGAACTTCTGTATGTTTCTAACTACAGTTATCCTTCCACATTTGCAGTTTTGATTATTCACAGATTTTAGTAAAACATCTCCTGGAATCTCTAGGTCCTCAAGTGTGACTGTATGTTCAACTTTCCCCAGTCATACTGGAGGACCTAGATATTTCTAGAGAGAACGTCTAGGACTAGGTCCTCCATGTGAGATTCCAGTAGAACTTGACCATAGAGTCATTCTAGAAGAACTAGAAATTCTTAGAGATTCTCTTGGATTTTGCTATCCTGGCTTTTATCATTTTAATATGTAAAACATCATGAATTCCTGAATTGGGTGGGGATTGAGGTATAAGTGGTGATGAAGATTACAATGGGAGCAGCAATAATAGTAGCAGTTAATATGAGCTGAGGATGTGAATGTATGAAGATGAATAAATGAAGCTTATTTTGGTTTTCATAGAGTCCATCAAACTGAATTGTAGAATTGTGCAAAACAAACTGATGCAGCACAAATGGCTCTATTCTCTTCCATGTGTTGTTGAAGGCTTTCATGGCTGAAATCACTGGGTTGTTGTAGGTTTTTCAGGCTGTATGGCCATGTTCTGGAAGCATTCTCTCCTGACATTTCACCTGCATCTATGGCAGGCATCCTCAGAGGTTGTGCGGTTCTCTGTTATTCTCTTCTGTTATTAAAAATGCTTAGAATTGGAAAGTCACCAAAGTAAAAGGCACTGATCCACACTTCTTTCGATAGAGCAGAACAAAAAAAATAAAGAAAAAATGAATTCACTGAGCAGGGGTTGGGTCCCAGCATTGAATCTCCTTTGAAAAGAGAACGCATAAGGGCTGAGTGAAACATTTGACATGCTAATTACTTATTTACGGCTCTTTGTCATGAGGATGAAGCAACAGCACCCCCTTGTGACGTAGTGCCCTGTGACGCAGCCAGAAGAAAAAGAAATCCTTCTAAACTGTACTTGTTGTATTGTAATTGTATGTCAACTGGCAGGAATTGTCTGCCGTATGTGTAATGTAATCCGCTCTGAGTCCCCTTCGGGTGAGAAGAGCGGAATATAAATAAAGTCTATTATTATGTATTACTATTATTATTTTAAAAGTGATTGTTTGTTCCATTATAATTTCACAGTTATATTAAAACTGCAGATAAAGACATTGGCAGGTTCACATTCCTTTATATTACACAGTTATATTAAAACTGCAGATAAAGACATTGGCAGGTTCACATTCCTTTAAAAACATGAGAACTGCCTTCTAGATAAGGCCAAAGATTAATTTAAATCACTGTTTCTCAAACTCTGCACCTCCAGATGTTTTGGATTTCAGCTCCCACAATTTCTAATGGCTGGTAAGCTGGCTGGAACCTTTGGGAGCTAAATTCCAAAACACCTGGAGGAGCAGAGTTTGAGACACACTGGTCTAAACTTTGGGCTCTGTTGCCCATCAGCTACCTTCAAGATTTATGCAAACCTGATACAAAAGGAACAACCGTCCTCACCTACTTTCCCCAGCATTTCTGGCTATTTCCTTTCAAGTGAAATCAATGAAGATGCAGCTCCATGTGGCGCAGCTGGCTAAGTGTCAGCTGCATAAGATCTCTCTGACCAGTAGGTCATGAGTTCAAGGCCTGCCCGGGTCGAGGTGGGTGCTTGACCTTTAAGTGTAGCCTGCTGTTGACTTTTGCAGCCTGAAAGACAGATGCATCTGTCAAGTAGGAGATAAAGGTATCACATTAAGTGGGGAGGCAAATTTTGACTGAATTATGAGGCCATTAAAGAACTCCAAGAACGCTGAGGAACATGGAAGGAACTACAAGGGACACTGGGAACGCTGAGAGATGAGGATTGCGTCAGCTCCCCCTGGTGGCCAGAGTTTGCCTCTATTCGTCTATATGTGTGTATGTGGAAACGGCAGGGATTGTCTGCTAAGTATGTGTACCTGTAATCCGCTCTGAGTCCCCTTCAGGGTGAGAAGAGCGGAATATAAATAAAGTGTATTATTATTATTTTCATCTTTTTTGTGGAACTATGTGCCTTGTAACTTGTTTTGCCAAGCTGGTGGTATTTTGCTTTTATTTCCTTTTATACATCATTGTTATGAACTGTATCTTTTTTCACAAAAATATCAGAAGCCTTTTGTACCGTCTAATCTATTATTTGTTTTCTCTCTTCTTCCTAATTCTCAGAGCTACATACACGGAAGCAGCCAGGCGCAGTTTGTGGCGGAGTCTCATATCATTCTGCTTCTGAGTATCCTTCAAATGTTGATGGATGGGAAATGGCAAGCCAAAACAGAGTCCACTATTAAATGAAATTGCATTGACAGTGAATATTATTGAGGGTTTGAACAGGTATTTCATTTCCTGCCTATTTACCGTATGATTAAGATGATATCCAATATTTTTGCTGTCTTATTTGTAGAAAATCTACCGCAATTTTGTGAGGATTTCCCCTCTACTATAGCCATTTCATTTTCTGCATTCAGTCTGGTTTTCCAATACCATACTATCTATGCTATCTGTTTTCTTTCTTTTGTATCAGAATTTTGACTTTCTTATAATGCACTGAGATCGGCTCATCATGTCAGCAATAGTAGTCATGAAGCAATAAGCTGACAATTTTGTGTTTTGATAAACTTGTCTGTCACTACTAAAAAGAGTTGGTTTGTTCAGACTGAATGCACAGCTTAGAAGTGGAATCAAGTTACAATTTCCTGCCTGTGAGCTCACAATATAGACATTCATGCAAATGCTAATGTGTGTATACACACCCATGCATATCATTATATGATCAGGAGTCTATTCCTGTACATCTTTAATGGATTAGTAGATCATAGAGGTAAAGTAAGTATCATTTATATATTGAATCAGAAAGCATATTCCATGTAGTGGGAAAAAATTACAGACAGAGAACCTGAGTGGGGATTCCAATCTAAACAAGTCTGAAATTCAAATAAACCATTAGAAAGGGGAAGATGTCAGCCCTAGTAGTGCAAGTTTATGGTATCACTGGAATTAGTTTTCTAGTGCAGCCAGTTCTCTGTATCCACACATTTTGCAAATATAGATTCAACTATCCACAGCTATGTTTTCGCTTTCATGTACCATACTTGGTTGGTGGAATAACTTTTCATAGTTTTTTCTCTCTCCTGTGGCTCTCAGAGATGCACACATATTTATAGCTTTGCAGCTGACAGTTCCAGCTTCATACAATGCCGTGTAAGGGGGGGCATAAATGAATCCCCAAGTAAAAGAATGCTATGTGAGGTTTTGTGTGTGAAATAAAAGCACCCCAGTTCCCAAGTTACTTTTGATAAAGTCCACAGTGTTTAAACAATGTTTCTAATTCAAATGCATTTGACTCTTCAAAAGGATGAAGAGGTTTAATCCTATAACAAAGTTACTATGTGACCAAATCCCATTACTTGTATGAAACTGAGTCCACAAATAAATGTCCACAGATACAGTAAATATCCAAGTAGCCTATTGGTGGAATGGTGGATTTAATCCCTCTGGCATTACTTTGCGAACGAAGATTCTTAGGAAGGAATCATCCCACGCTTTTTACAAGCGCATTGATGACCAAGGTTGGATGTGTCCTTCGAGCCTGTGCAATTGATTTTTCTGGTGGAGTGCAGTGTGCACAGAACTGGCCTCACCCTTTAAACCAAAGGTTCATCTGCCGGGGCCTAGCAAGCTTGGACGGTGGCAGCGAGGTCCTCAGGTCATAGGTTTGATTTGAGTTTCCTTCTCTAGATGGTTGACCTTACAGGGTTAGACGAGCACCATCTCCCCGGGTTCGAAATTAGAGTTTTCCTTCTCTTAGGATGGTTGCCAAAAGGCTAGAGAGCCCATCCTACCCGTTGACGCTCTTTGTCAGACCCTTCGGTTGTGATCTGTCTGGCATGGGAGGCCCTACCAGTGGCTATTATGCCACCGCCAGCATCGCTCACAAATTACATTAAGTACTCACAGTGTTGATAGAACAAATAATTTCACTTGGCATCATAGTCTTCCAGCAAGAGTTCTGAAAGTTTTATGTCATAGTTCAAACCAAACAATGGACCACAAAGAGCTTTCATGACCAATCTACAGACTTCCATACGAACTTTTAGTAGTTGCGCTTTAGATCATTTCTTAGCTTTATCCTCTTCGTGACAATTAGAAGCTCTGAATTTCTTCTTTTAAAAAAATCTTAATGCATGTAGAAAAATGATGGAAGTCCATTTTCCTGAACAATGCTATTGAACTCAGCAGAATTTTTTTTTTAAAAAAAAATATACCGTTGTTATGTAGCAACTTGTTTTTCTGGCATTAGGAATAAGGATGTAGGTTGCAATTTAGCCAACAATGACCACATTTCTGTGAGTCAGAATTTGATCCTCTGCTATGGCTAGGGTTTCTGGGTTTCTGTTTTGATCCCAAACAGTTGATCATGTGGTGTCCATGCAATACAGCATTATCTCTGCTTTATGGCAAGAAATAGATAATCTCAATTGCATACAAGGAAACCAAGTAGGAACACATCTTTTGAAAGTAGAATTGGGTGATTCCCCCCTTTCTGGCTCTCTGATCAGCAGGCTCCTTACTGCTGCTAGGATGTGTTAGTGCTGATATCTGCACACTGACGCCTGGCTGTTGGACTCTGGGGATGTTGGGGTGGATTATTGTCTCTTTTTTAGATGGGAAGTAGGAAAGTTTAATAATGAAAAACCTGTTTCTATAATTCCGATTCAAGAAGTCCAGATGTTGACATTCTCAACTGATCCTCTTTACCAGTGTAGGTCCTAATGGCTTCATGACTACAACAACAACAAAACTTTATTACGGTCACTGACCAGCACAAAGCGGGCACAAGCGCCCTAAGAAGGAAAGGACAACTCCCTAGTAAACAGTTATTTAAAATTAAATTAGAAATCAGTATAAAAATATATTTTAAAAGACAGGAACCGAAGGGGGAGGGGAGTGGTTGATGAGAGAGGTCGAAAACACTGGTGGGGGGCACTAAAGGAGAAGGGGGGGCACACTGCGAGTCTAGTAGCATTTCAGCTGTAACATGTTGCTCTAACTGCATTCCCAGCAGGGCGCTGCCTAACAGTATCAGTCATCAACCGTCTGTTTATAAGTGCAGCAGCACATAACTTAGCAACACTGTAAGTTATTGTAGTGTTAGAGACCGAAAGCAGCTGGATGGAATAATACTACTTTTCCTCCATGATGCTTCACACATTTCCTATTTTGGAAACAGGAATAAATTTCCAGCGATGCGCCACATTCATAGATATCTACCATATAGGCGCACTGCTTGGGAAACTATCGCCATTAATTGTCCAAAGAGCTCACAGTATTGTGTCAGTTTAGATATACTCCCCTATTCTGGTGGTTTGGTTATATAGAGGTGAGTGGCAGAAAGCTCAGTGAAAATGTTAATCAAATCTGCAAATAATCAAACCTGCCAAAGTCAAACCCACAAATGTAGAGGGCTAACTGTATAGAGAAAGTCCGGAGCCCTTACAGTCATATTAGTCTTGTTGCTTTAGCTAGTCCGGTTGGCATGCCGGTATGTTATCTCTCAGGAGGCAACTGGCATAACATTGCACATGATTATGCTAGGACATGGAGGAGAAGTTCAGATGTAACTCCCTGTGCATAAATCATTTCAGTCGCACTGGCTTCTAATATCCTTTTTGTTTTCTTGACAGCATGTTTGCTTAAGACAGTTTTCAGGTAGTACAGAATTAAGTCTGTAAACGTACTCATAAGAGGCTGTCAAAGCAAACTGCCATAAGCTTACATGGATTGCCCTCCTGCTCCTCCTGCTGCTTCCATCTAGCAAGTTTCATACAGTATTGAATATTGTGCTTGTCTCATTTACATCAAAGTAAATCCAGGGTAATTCTGTCAAAGTGTATTCATTTAGGCCTGTCTAAAGCTTGCTTAAGGGATAACAAGGCTCACTAAGTCAGTTTTATCTTGCACAGCAACATTTTGCAAGGTAAACTTGCCAAATATGTGCATCTTGTTCCCAGAAATGATACAGATTAACTTCAGTTTCCAGTTTCCTTTACATGCAGTGCATTTGAGAACAGATATTTTCAGGAGAAGAAAAAATAATGCTTTATCTTAAACTGGCAAAGCCCTGTTTTCTTTCCTAGGAAAGATCTTGTTATCAGGTGCAACTGAGAATTAAACTTTATGTTTTAAACTTTATGTACACAGATTTCTCACTAGATCAGTTGGAGGATTATTGGAGGATTATTGCCTGAAGGTGCTGCATGTAATTTACAAAAATAATATTTTTTTTATTTTAAGTAGGCTTGCTCAATATTATAGTTGCCTTGAGGATTGATCTGTCTGCCTGTCTTCTTTTCCTCCTCCTCCTCCTTGAAAATTAGCAAAAAATCATGCCGAAAGGTGATTTTATTTAAAGGAGTTAAACAACGTTCAATACATATGAACCAATCAAATCGAAATCAGTTTTAATCATCTTCACCTAAGTTAAATCCTCATTACCAATATGAATTCATGCTTGTTTGGCAGCAACTATGGTCTGGTAGTTTTAATTTTCATGTTCTCAACATGAAAAGCATACAATCAGATATACATACTTCCCTTTCGTAGTCACTGTGAATCGTACCCTTGGTATTGAGGGCCAGCACAATGCAATGTCGGAACCTTCTAGAAATACAAATGTCAATCATTAATGAAGTCCCGCCCACCTCCCTTATAAATAGCCCACCTCAGGGCTGACCTCTCGGTTCTCTTTTTCCGCCGAGCAAGCAATAAGGAACCTTCGCTTGTCTGCTCGGATAGATCACAGAGAGCTAGGACTACTTACCAGGTTATCTCAAGTTAAGGAAAATGTCAGCAACAACTTCCTTTAAGCGATGTGCCAACTGTCCAAATAATTTTCCAGACAATGATGGCCACGCTCTTTGTCTGGTGTGTCTAGGGGAAGGACATTTAACTCAGAAGTGTAAGATCTGCAGGGCTTTTACTCAAACGAGGAAGAACAGAGAGGCAAGGCTTAAAGCAGCCTTATATGAGAAAATCTTTCATGCCCAGCCTTCCCCAGACAACCAGGCAGTTCAGAAAGAAGAAAACCAGAAAAAATTAAAACGTCAAGTTTATTGATTAAAAAACAGAAGAAAAAAGCCAAAAATGCCTCCCCTATGGACCTGATCATTGACAGCCATAAGCAGGGAAGACCGTTAGGTCTGCTACAACCGTTGGCCAGCCTGGCTCAGGCACGCGCCCAACCTAACTGCCCTGCAATGGATGGAATGCTCACAGCAAATGATCATGATGATCAACTGATGCAGAGGCAGCCCTTGCCAGATATGCAAGCACTGATGCCTAACAATACCCCAGTATCGGGCAGAGGCGAAGGGGAGGAGCCAGCCGGTACCGCAGACGCCTGCATACCGAGGACTGAGCTTGACAGCGGCATGGGCAATTCAGTTGGAGATGGGGTGGAGCAAGAAGCTTAGACACCCGGGCCACCGCCTCCATCAGAGCCATATGAGAGAGAGCCCCGCTCGCCACCAGCGCAATCTCCCCAAAGGCTGGGGCAGCGCTCACCTTCTCAATCAGTGGTGCCGGCCCCATACCGGGAAGGAGCACGCTCCCCGGTGTCGACGCTCCACAGAGCGGGGACGCGCTCACCGGAATCAGGAAGGCAGCGGAAGACAAGGGCACGCCCCCCCCATCCTGAGAGGCCAGCAAGGGATCGAGAAGGAGAAGGCGCAGACGGAGCTCCTCCTCCAGCAGCGATTCCTCCTCCTCTGGGAGCAGAGAATATACAAGGAGGGAAAGGGGGAGGAAAAGGAATAGAAGTCACATTTCTATTCCAGCATGGAGAGAGTATGAGCAACCGCCTCCATACCCACCTAATGCTCATCGGTATGGAGATTATGACCAATATCACCACTCCTGTAATCCATACCCTCCTCATCCTTATCATAAAATGGACCACATGCATGGATACAGGCAAGAGGAACCTCATTGTTCTGCATACCCTCCATATCCATATCCTTGTTACTATGGAGGTGGACATTGTGGCCCTAATCAAAGAGACTGGAGTCATGACCACTTCAGTCATCCAACAGTGCGCCAGGGACAAGAGCCCAATCAAAGGCGACAGGATGGCATTGCGATGCAAGGTAGCAAACAACAATTACATCATGCACCTGTACAAGCGACACGCCCAGCAAACATTTCAACTGAAAATCCAGTGGCTGAAATAGAACCATCAGATCAAACTCAAATCCTTAGAGAATCATCTCCACTAAGGAGATCAGAAACAGTGGAGGTTTTAGACTCTGATGAGACTGATGAGGATAAAGAAGGAAATGAGGACACTCAGTGGCAATCAGAACTTAACAGCTTCTTAGCAATGATGAATAGAGTAATTAGAGCCCTAGATTTGCCTGCACCAAAGGCACAAGGATCAGTGGAAGATCCATTGTGGCCATCTGAGGAACAGGATACACCTGTTTCTCAGGCATTACCACAGCGGGTCTGCGCTGCTCGTGTTATTGGACCTCACGGCAGTGTTTGACACGGTCGACCACAATCTATTGATCCACCGCCTGGCCATGGCTGGAGTGAGGGGGACAGCTCTTAAATGGCTGACCTTCTTCCTCCACCAGCGGTCTCAGCGTGTGAGGAGGGGCGAGGTGGTCTCCGAGGGCTCCCCATTAGTTTGTGGAGTTCTACAAGGGGCCATTCTCTCCCCTCTGTTATTTAAGAACATAAGAACATAAGAAGAGCCATGCTGAATCGGACCTCAGCCCATCTAGTCCAGCATTCTGTATCACACAGTGGCCCACCAGTTGTACACGGGGATCTCGAGCAGAAGGGAGGGCAAAACCCTGACCTGCTCCCGACCCCCCACAACCAGTACCCAGGGAAATCGTGCCTACCTCAACCAACTCCGAGGTGGCACTTGAATGTCCTTTTCAGTAACTATTTAACATCTACATGCAGCCGCTTGCACAGCTGGTGCGGAGTTATGGGCTGGAGTGTCACCAGTACGCTGATGACACCCAGCTCATTCTGAGGATGGAGGGCAGGCCGGGATCCGTCCCCGATAATTTCCAACATTGCCTCGAAGCCGTTACTGGATGGCTGTGAGCCAGTAGGTTGAGTGTGAATCCGGCGAAGACGGAGATCTTGTGGTTGGGCCGCCCGGGTGATGTAGGTGTCCAGCTTCCGAGCCTGGACGGTGTGGCGTTATGCCCATCGTCTTCCGTTAAGAGCCTGGGGGTCCACTTGGACTCCCAGCTGACCATGGAGGCCCAGGTCTCTGCAGTCAGCAAGATTGCCTTTTTTCATCTGCGATAGGCAAGGAGGCTGGCCCCCTATCTCTCCCGGAACGACCTGGCCACGGTGATCCAAGCCACGGTCATCTCAAGGCTAGATTACTGCAACGCGCTCTACGTTGGCCTTCCTCTGTCGGCGACCCGGAAGCTCAGGCTGGTGCAGAACACTGCCGCTCGGCTCCTGTCTGGCACCCCAACAGGCTGCCACATAACACCTGTCTTGCAGGATCTGCACTGGCTGCCAATTGAGCACCGGATCGCCTTCAAAGTGCTGGTTCTTACCTTCAAGGCCTTGCACGGCCTGGGGCCAGCGTATCTGAGGGACCGTCTCACCCCATATTGCCCTCCGAGATCACTGCGGTCTGAGGATTCCAACTTCCTGGAGGTTCCTTCGGCGGAACTTGTAAGACTGACATCCACCCGCCGGAGGGCGTTTTCTGCCATAGCCCCTACGTTGTGGAACGCCCTCCCGGCTGGAAGTCGGGCCATGAAGGACCTGCTCCCGTTTAGACGGGCCTGTAAAACCTACCTGTTCAAGCAGGCCTTTGGCGGGTAGGCTTCTGCTCATGTCCCGCTACGTGCTCGTTCGACCCGAGATGTTGTGTTGCTCGCTGTGGAGTTGTGCCATTGTTTTATTATGCTACTGTTGTTTTTAATTGTTTTTATTATCTTGTGTTTTATTGTGCCCCTTGGCTCCTGTAAGCCGCCGCGAGCCTCAGGGAGTCGGCGGCATAGAAGCCTGAATAAATAAATAAATAAATAAATAAATAAAATATTTATTGAAACTAGCTATGTTGTCAGCTATGTCTCCTGCGGCAGCTCCCGCAGTCCCAAGAAGGGTAGATTTAATGTATAAAATAGATTTGTCTGCTTCAGAATGGGCAGCTCGCCCTACAGTTCCAAACACAGTAGTAGCAGAAGTGTCCAAATCAAAACGGCCGAAAGGTCCGACCACAACGCCATTAGATAAGGAAGGGAAAAGGTTGGATTTAATAGGGAAGAAGGTACACTTATCAGCAGGCCTCTTCACGCGTATTGCCCATTATATAACGTATATGAGTGGATACCACACCTATTTGTGGTCTAGGATAATGCCATATTTGGAGTTGCTTCCCATAGAGGAACAACGTTGTCCCAAAACTATTTATAAGGAGGCTCTAGCGCTATCAAAGTTTCAAAAGAATGTGGGAAAACATGTGGCCAGTACAGCAGGCAAATTGTTTGCCTCAGCTACTAATTTACGACGTTATGCGTGGCTAAGAACCGCCACTTTATCAGATGAGAGGAAAGCATTGGCAGAGGAACTGGCCATGAATGAACAAGGTTTATTTCACCCGGATACGGATGATAAAATCAAACATGCGTCAAGGAGGTGTGTCAAGCAGCTCACAAGTTAGGGCAACCCACTCAGCCCTTTTACCAACAAAGGCCTAGGGGGTAAAACTCAACTCCATATATTACCGAAGACCATTCAATAATAGGTCTAAGGGATGGGTAAATAATAGATATCAAAACAATAGAAAGCAGGCATACCTACCAAAGGCAAAATATCAACCATTCCAGGGAAAACCGAGGAATCAGGGGCAGCCGAAACGGCGTCTTTGATGGTTCTAATGACCACCAGAGTGAAGCTGGAATTAGTCTTCTTAGTAGTAAGGTTGTTAGCATAGTTCAGTTAGGCAACATAGAAGAACGGCAGGAGGAAGTTCATAGCGACTCAATTTACTTTAAGGATAGGTTACACCCATATGCAAATGCATGGAGGTTAATTACTACAGATAAGTGGGTTCTCAAGATAATAGAGTATGGTTACTCCCTAGAATTTGCAGATCTCCCACCGGTAGGTTGTATAAAATCTACACCAGCCTCCTCAGCTCTGTTGGAGAAGATTAATACTTTACTTAGTAAAGGTGCTATTTCAATGTTAGATCCTTCGGAGTTTGGAAACTGTTTTTTCTCCCGTTATTTTTTAATTGCTAAGAAGAATGGGGGTGTCAGACCCATTCTAGATTTAAGAGAAGATAATGAGTTTGTGGATTATAAAAAGTTCAGAATGGTGTCTATCACTTCGATATTAACACTGTTAAATAAAGGGTGCTGGTTTGCAACCATTGATTTGAAGTATTCGAGCTAGTACTCAGAGGTCTTGTGATACAGCTGTTGACAGACAACACAACAGTTATGCATTACATAAACAAGCAAGGGGGCACACACTCACAAACACTACTGCGCATAACTTTGCAGTTATGGGATTGGTGCATAGAAAGAGGCATCTACATCTTTGCGATTCATCTGCCAGGAGAGACAAACACCAGAGCAGATGCGCTCAGAAGAACCCTGCTGGCAAGCCACGAGTGGTCACTGCATCAGGCCGAGGTCAATCGTATATTCAAAGCATGGGGTGTTCCGGACATAGATTTATTCGCTACTCAAAGGAACATGAAATGCAGACTATTTTGTGCCCGACAAAGAGTGGATCTAGGCAAAGGTTGCCTAGGGGATGCATTCCTAAGAGTATGGAAGGGATGCCTTCATTATATATTCCCACCATTTCCATTGTTACTGAAGGTGGTAGCAAAGATTCAGACAGACAGGACAGACGCGATAGTCATCACACCATAGTGGCCAAGATAAACGTGGTTCTCAATCCTTTTGGCACAGAGCAAAGGAATGTTTGTGCGTCTACAGAACCGAATAGATCTACTGTCCACACAGGAGGGGCAAGTTCTGTATCCAGAGGCGTCCAAACTGAGGCTGATGGCATGGCGAATTTGCCCAGCCGAATACTAGAAGCACCTCAGCCGAAAGTTGCTCAACCTCAGCTATCGTCTCAAGTGCTGAAGGTCATTGAAGCGGCACACCGAGAGTCCACAAAACGGTCATACACATGTAAATGGGCGCGCTTCTCTAAGTTTGCACAATCTCAGGCTGAGAACCCTTTACAGTCATCTATTAAGTTGGTACTAGACTTTATTTTTTCTTTAACAGATTCAGGTTTGTCTCTACAATCCTTGAAATGTTACTTAGCAGCCATTTCATGGTATAGGAGAAAATCCGGGTTATCATCTTGTTTTATGGATCCATTAGTATCCTTCCTCAGAGGATACAACAATACCCACCCACAAGTGTCACCGGTGGTGCCAGCGTGGGATCTACATTTGGTTCTAACACGTCTTGCTAACAGTCCATTCGAACCAATGGCAACAATAGATATATCTTTTTTATCTTGGAAAACTGCATTGCTGATAGCTTTGGTGTCAGCAAGGAGGGCTAGTGAACTATGTGCGTTGCGGTATGATGCCCCATATGTAAGATTCCATAAGGATACGGTGGTGTTAAGAACTGATGTGTCATTCTTACCAAAGGTGGCTACTAAGTTTCACACATCCCAAGAGATAATTCTTCCAGCATTTTTTCAGAGCCCAACAACTGTTTTGGAAAAACCATTACATTGCCTAGATGTCAGAAGAGCCTTGGCCTTCTATTTGGAAAGAACATCTGGTTTTAGGAAAACAAATAGACTATTTGTTAAGTACAGGAAAGATGCTGAAGGGCTTCCACTGCCATCCCAGAAGTTGTCTTCCTGGATTGTCTTGGCAATTCGCCAAGCCTATAAGATGGCAGGTAAAGTTCCTCCCTCACAGGTGAAGGGCCATTCCACACAAGCGGTGGCTACATCAACAGCCTTCATGAAGGGAGTCCCACTGGATATTGTGTGCTGTGCGGCTACCTGGTCTACTCCGCATACCTTCATGACTCACGAAGTGGATGTGGAGTTGAGGAAGGAGTCGGGGTTCGGCAGAGCAGTCCTGTTTTCTGCGGTGGCATGACGCCCACCATCCAAGGTTAGTAGCTCGCTATTCTACCAAGGGTACGATTCACAGTGACTACGAAAGGGAATTATTGGTTGCTTACCTGTAACCGTAGTTCCCTGAGTAGTCACCTGTGAAATCGTACAATCCTGCCCGGTCCTCCCCATGGGTCATGCCTCCTCCTTCTAGCTACCATGAGTGGCGGAAGAGAACTGAGAGGTCAGCCCTGAGGTGGGCTATTTATAAGGGAGGTGGGCGGGACTTCATTAATGATTGACATTTGTATTTCTAGACGGTTCCGACATTGCATTGTGCTGGCGCTCAATACCAAGGGTACGATTTCACAGGTGACTACTCAGGGAACTACGGTTACAGGTAAGCAACCAATAATACCCTTTTTTCTATTTTTTCAAAGAGCCCTTTGCAACCTCTCAATTTTTTTTGTCTTCCCGGCTTGTTTTAGACCCAGAAGGTTTTGTTTTGTTTCAAAACCAAAAAAAACCCCTGAACCTCATCCAAGTTGAAGACAAAAATAAGGCAAATACCCCCCCCCCCCCCCCAATCCTACTAGAGGTGTTTTATTTATTTATTTTAATCTCCTGCTTTTTGAATTGCTATCAAATATTATCTTGTGTCTGGTATCCCCAAACATGAAATTCCAGAACATCCTGCAATGGGGCCAGAGACCCTTTAAATCTGTTGTTGTCATCACCACCACCACCACCATCATCAGGGGGTGTGCTGGACAGGACCGCTGTGTAGCTTCTTGGTAGAAAATGCTTCATGTAGGAAGGAAGATTGTATGTCATGGGAAATGATTATATTAAGAACTAGCTTGGGGACCTGGCGGTGCCCGGGTTATTTGAGGAAGGCATTGTATGCCATAGTTCGTCATTGGTGTGGGCCACAGTGCTCTAAGGAAGTGAATTGAAGTACTGCAAGTCCCATCATCCATGGTCTATCCTCCCTCAAACTGCACCAGGATGTAGGGTGCACCTTTAGGGGGGGGGGGGTCTGTGTGCCAAGTTTGGTCTTGTTCTGTCATTGTTGGTCTGTGATGTATAGGGGCTGCAGTGTTGTTTGGGAAGTGAATGAGGTGAAGGTACTGCAAATCCCATCATTCGTGGCCCATTCTGCCCTAAATCACACCAGGTTGTGAAGTGGACCATTGGGCCCCTGTTTGGCAAGTTTGGTCCTGATCCATCATTGCTGTGGGCCACAGTGGCTGACTGCCTGAGGCCTTTCATTTTCCCTCTATGTATAGGGGCTGCAGTGTTGGTGAAGGTACTGAACATTCCATTTCCAACAGAAAAAACTGTCAACTGGCTAACTTCAACTCCAGCCATTTATGCCTGCCTCAGGCCCTTTCCTTTCCTCTCTGTGCTGTGTTGGAATGTTGGGTGGCTGGCCAGTCAGATCCATTTATGCAAATAATCCCGGAGTGGCAGCCAATCGAAACGCTGCCACATATTCCTCCCACCGCTCAGCCGCAAACACTGACTTTTATTATATACATAGATAGGAATAAACCCAATGAAACCCAACATTGGTTTGTTATATGGCATTGTCTACTTGTTAATAATTTGTCCCTGTAATCTGTAATGATACAGTCTAGTGAGAACTTCAGGGGACTTACAGCTTTTGCAGCATGCTTCAGATTTAACACATAGTTTTAGAAATAGCAAATGGGCAACATACTTTTGGAATTCAGGTGGGGAACACTATTGTTGTCCCTACTTGTTTGTTATCAGCTTTACCATTCCTTGACTGTACTGGTGCCTTCTTTGAATACCACCTAGGTCTTCCCACTCACTTTGCACAGCGTATGCATCCACATAGCTATAAATTAGCTTTCATTCTTTCATCCTACTAAAAACATGCATCAAATTTGTTGCACATTTTGGTTTAAGCTTGTTTCTGTTTCCTCGCACTAGAACACTGAAGCTTAGCAACAAAAATGTGTGCTGCATTCAGACTTGCTGTTGCAGTAATATTCCACTTACTGCAATTTAAGTAGTAAATATTTTCTATATCAAAAAGTTTTCATGTATTTGCTTATATGGCAAGTAATAACTTTGAAGGTCATCTAATGGGAACTTATATTAACCTGCAGGATTTCTTTCCCCTCATGATTCATTGTTTTCTGAAACACGTTGAATGCAGTTAGAATGTTGGTAACTAAGGCTACTAAAAGTATTCGGTTTTCTAATGAGATGTTTTAAGATCATTTATAGCATGGCAGCTTCTTGCTCTATAGCCATGAAGAATTCCTATGTATAACATTAATTCATGGTTTGGCACCATAAATGTACATAGGACTTTACATGTGAACATAGGTAAATCGGGAAAAGGTTGTTCTGTACCCTGGAGATTTTACAATCTAAATCTCAGCAGGGAAGCCATCAAAAGAAGTAGGTACTCTATAAACTCATGTATAAGTCTTGACATTTGATTAAAAAAATTTGATTTAAAATACTTTGGGTCAACTTATTCATGGATCAATATAAGTACTGTATTTTAATTCTTATCAAAAAAAAAGAGCCACCCCCCTTTTAGACTACAGTGGCAAAGAGCAAGAGCTTAATCTGTTTTAGAAAAATTCAAAATAAACACTTACACCCCCTTGTCTTCACTACAATAACATTTCTGGCCTTTTTCAAGGCCTGGGCAGGAAAACGATGGCAGCCGCCAGAGGCAACTGGCCTCCAGAGGTGTCCATGGCCCTTTCCACTTTCTGGAGAATGACTCTCAGCCGTGGGTCACATCAAAATCCATTTTTGAGTACCAAAACCTGCCCTCAACTTATACATGTGCTCTACTTAAATATGAGTATATACAGTATTTAAGTAAAATGGTTCTTTAGTGTGATGGGATGTGCATGAGAAAAAATGACTTTCTACAACCTGATGCACACCCGATATTCTGGCCTTTGATCATTAGTGATGCTGGCTCAGGAATAGGGAAACTAGTCCAGTACGTTTGGAATATGCTTGGTGAAGTGTTTACACTATGTAACAAAATTTGGAAAATTTTCAGTGGCTGGTTTGAATGTGTTATTTCCTGTTTCATTGTGGGGTCCTTACTTTGGAAGTAGTTGCTATACTCCTGAAATTTTGTTTTTGTGGCTGCCAAAACTTATATTGAATTAGTTGAGACTCTGTGAGATATTTATTCAAAAACTATGTCAAAATGTGCTGGAGGATTCCTGCAAAAACAAAGTTTTTGCAATTTAATAAACCTTTTCCATGTTTTTATGATAGAACCAATAAGGACATGATATTTATAACTCAGGAACAATAATAATGTTGCATAGTGTTAGATATGTGCACGCCTATCCTCCTAAAATTGGAAATTAGACAAAGTTTCAAATCAGCAATATCCTTTGAGGAGAAACTTGAAGGATGAGCGAGAAGTATCACAATGTAAATGATTGGGAATGCTGTTTGAAACTTAAATGGAATGGGCTATCATTTACAGAACAAATGACATTTTTATTTTTATTTTATTAAAAATTTTGTACCCGACCTTCTCACCTCTATAGAGGCATTCAGACCAGCTTACAGCAAAATTCAATGCTATACAATTTTAAAACCAGTTACAACGATATATTAAAAACGTAAAACACCAAAATACATACATACAAATCACATTGCCATTTAAAACAAATTCAACTCGATCTGTAAACGTGATCACTCATTTCAAACTATAATCAATCTCAGCCTATTCTGGGAAAGCTTCGTTCCACAACTAAGTCTTCACCCACCTCCTGAAAGACAACAGGGAGGGGGCAGATCTAACATCACCTGGGAGAGAGTTCCACAGCCGAGGGGCCACCACAGAGAAGGCCCTGTCCCTCGTCCCCACCAGACGCGCTTGCGAAGATGGTGGGACCGAGAGCAGGACCTCTCCGGAGGATTTTAATGTACTTGATGGTTCATAAGGGAGAATCCATTCAGACAGGTAAACAGGGCTGGAACCGTTTAGAGTTTTGTAGGTTAAAACCAGCACTTTGAATTGTGCTCGGAGCTAATTGGCAGCCAGTGGAGCTGGCGTAGCAAGGGATTTGTATGCTTCCTGTGCACTACTCCTGTTAGTAACCTGGCTGCCAAGTGTTAGACTAATTGCAACTTCCAAACAGTTTTCAGAGGCAACCCCACGTAGAGAGCGTTACAGTAGTCTATTTGGGATGTAACCAGAGCGAGGACCACAGTGGCCAAGTCAGACTTCCCAAGGTACGGGCACAGCTGGCGCACAAGCTTTAACTGTGCAAAAGCTCTCCCGACCACTGCTGAGACCTGGGGTTCCAGGCTCAGCGATGAGTCCAGGATCACTCCCAAACTGCGAACCTGCGCCTTCAGGGGGAGTGTAACCCCATCAAGCACAGGCTATAACCCTATGCCCTGTTCAGCCTTATGACTGACCAAGAGTACCTCTGTCTTGTCTTGATTTAGTATCAATTTGTTTGCCCTCATCCAGTCCATTACAGTGGCCAAGCACCAGTTCAGGACTTGAACAGCCTCCTTAGTAGCAGGTGGGAAGGAGTGACAGAGTTGGACATCGTCTGCGTACAGATGACACCGCACCCCGAAACTCCGGATGATCTCCTCCAATGGCTTCATTATATGTTAAATAACATAGGGGACAGTATTGAGACATGACAATCAGCTCAATTAGCCAATAGAACTGATAGAAAAAGAAATTGATACGAGACCTGGGGCATCACATTTTCCCAACAAACCCATGTATTTGTTTTACTGTATACTTCTGTTTCCACTTCTCTAAAGTAAACACAGATATTTCTTTCTTCAGAAAACAAATCAATGTTTCATCTGATATCTTGGGTTGTAGGGATTGTTTTTTCCTCCTCAAGTATAATTGTATATCAGTGTTTCAACATTTATTTGGGATTCTTGTTTTCAAGCTTTTCAAAACCTATTTTCTCCAACCAGTGTGACTGGCATCTTTCTAAGTAGCTCAGGTGTTATCTCTCTGAAAAGGAAAACTCTGAAAGTTAGTGGTCTGTCATTCGGTCAGTGCAGTTCCGTACTTTGCTTGTTGTACCTGGTCTGGGCTGAAATGGATTTTAAATGTTTACCTTCACGGATCTAATGATTTCAGATAGAATGTCAGTTCACAGCAGCAGAGATCATCAACAATAGTCCAGCATCATACGATCTTACCTTTGGGGTGGCTGTTTGAAAAACAATATACCTTTCAACTGCTTGATATTCCTTTTGGAATTATGTACTCAGCTTGGTGCAGATAATTCCACTCTTCTAATGAGGTGACTGAAAAACCTATCCAGCAATGTAGCTTTTAGTTTCAAGTGGATTCCTTGAAATTCCTGCAAATGCTAATATGAAAAGCCTCTCTCTTCTTTTTGAGCAGAGGAATGTATTATTCTATAGCCCTGGAAAGATCTGATTATCTTTCTCAAAGAGATAATTCCCAAAAGAATGGCTGCTTGCAAAAATAAGGAGGCAGGTGAAGAAGTTGAATCAACAGAAATATTGATGGAATCCTAGAGTGAAGGCCTGGGGATTTCCAAACTTAAGATAATAATTCAGGATGCTCCAAATATATAGTTAGGCAATGGGCACAGCTTGCAAAGAGAAATAGGTCACTAGAAAAGAGATTATCCTGTAAATCACCTTGAGTCCCACTCTTGGGAAAAGGCAAAGTAGAGATGAAGTGGTGATTGATTGATTAATTGAATGACTGACCAACTGACTAAAGTATAGATAAGCATAGGCCTAAGAACCGCTGTCATTCATGTATGTACTAGCACATTCTATATCCAGGGACCTCTTTGGGGTACAATCTTCCTTGCCATTGCTAAATGTACAAGGTGGGCTGATTGGAGAACCAAGTATTTTAGGCCTAATTTACCAATCATCAGGAAGATCTGATCAGTTTAAACATTTCATAATAACTGTTCACATTTCATTTTATTTACTCTCATCAGCATTGATGAATTGATATGTTAATATTGGAAAACAAGGGAAATGTTTCTGAGGTATGCATGTTGCTGGCAATGCAATGCAACACATAAATGTGCCAGGACAAATGGTAAGTGCATTTGAACATGGCCAAGAATGCATAGAATGCTTAAGCGTATTAGATAAATTTTTGGTTCATCCATGTGACTCCCTGATAAGCTTCTACTCAAACGATTTCGTCTGCATAATGCACACATACTGCACCTTCCAAGTGGCACTGCTGGCAGTGTATTAAACTCTAATTGTTGGGTTGAATGTCACGGAATGCTAATATAGTTTAGTGAAGTGACTCTTGGTTACGGATATTGATCTACATTCCCCCTTACCATGAACATGTTGGGTGACCATTTAAAAACTTCATTTGTTGTTATGCCTGGTGTCTCTGATTTTATACATTTAGAATGATTTGTATCATCATAGCTAAGGTACCACAGGAATAAGAGTGAAACTATGTGTCAGGATTCCATTTTCCAGCCTTTTGGGCACAGGTTGGGAAACAGAAGCCTGATTTGTTCACACCACCATAACATCGCAATAACATTGATAAGCACCTGGCTGGCTGACCTTGGGTGCTGGGCCTGGCGGGAAAAACTGGCTGGGCTGTTGCTGGGGAGAAACTGGTCTCTGGGGCCTGTGGGGGGAGCTATATAAGAGAATGCCCGGCAGTGTGCCGGCATTCTCTAGCATTAAATTGTACAGTTTCCATTTCAATAAAGGCTATGTTGCAGCATCCGAGGTCTCCTTGTGAGTTGATCCGTGGCATTGGAGTGTGAGCTGCTTACACTATGCTCCACATCCCATGTGCTACTTGTGACATGGAGGAAAGTATTTGGATGATTCTCTGTGCCTTACTGCCAGCAAGGAAACTGCCTAGAATCCTAGAATCATGGAGTTGGAAGAGACTTCATGGGCCATCCAGTCCAACCCCCTGCCAAGAATCAGGACAATTGCGTTCAAAGCACCCCCGACAGATGGCCATCCGGCCTCTGCTTAAAAGCCTCCAAAGAAGGAGCCTCCACCACACTTTGGGGTAAAGAGTTCCACTGCTGAACAGCTCTCATAGTTAGGAAGTTCTTCCTAATGTTCAGGTGGAATCTCCTTTCCTGTAGTTTAAAGCTATTGCTATGCGCACTAGTTTCCAGAGCACCAGAAAACAAGCTTGCTCCCTCCTCCCTATGACTTCACGTCACATATTTATACATGGCTATCATGTCTCCTCTCAGTCTTCTCTTCTGCAGGCTAAACATGCCCAGCTCTTTAAGCCACTCCTCATAGGGCTTCTTCTTCAGACCCTTGATCATTTTAGTCACCCTCCTCTGGACATATTCCAGCTTCTCAATATCTCTCTTCAATTGTGGTGCCCAGAATTGGACACAGTATTCCAGGTGTGGTCTAACCAAAGTAGAATAGAGGGATACCATGACTTCCCTGGATCTAGACACTAGACTCCTATTATGCAGGCCAAAAGCCCCTGTGCATTTCAAACAATTGCACTTACACATAAGCTTGTTGTGTGTTCAGATCCTAGACTCTGAACACACTAAAATGGGATTTTCTCCCCTATGCAGTGAAGCTGGCAAAGCCTTCAGTGAGGTTTCTGAGCAATTAAATCCAAAAAAACCAGGAGGGCCAAAGTTCAAGAACCACTCTGTTGATTATTGTAGCTTTTGTATAGAAATAAATTGTAACTCTTATCACCTCTCATTTATGCATAACTTATTGTGCTGTGTCTGCCGTTAAAATGAAGCAATGCAGACAATCCCTGAGTTAAAAACATCCAGATTACATACGACTCATAGTTAAGAACAGGGTGTGATAACAGGAAGTGAGAGAAATCTGTCCCTTGGAAGGGAAAAGGTGTCCCCTCTGAAGCTTTATCACTAATCCTTTTTTCCACAACAAGCCAATTTTTTTCCAAATCCAATTCTCATAGGGACAGAAAGTTAGGTGAAATCTGCTGAACAGGGTCACTGATAGCAAAACAAGCTATCCAAAGTGTGTGTGGAGAGAGAGAGAGAGAGAGAGAGAGAGAGAGAGAGAGAGAGAGAGAGAGAGAGCTGGGGTTAGACTTAAAAATATACCCATTCTGACTTACATACAAATTTAACTTCAGAACAAACCTACAGAACCTATCTAACAAGTAGATAAGTAGACAAGTTACAAACACGTAACTTGGGGACTGTATGTACAGAATACCCTTGTTATCCTATGTGCTCTATATCATAGTCATCCTACTGATGTTTCAGTAATGTACAGAGGACCATTCTCCATCAGAAAGGACCGAAATGTGAGCTAAATGGCTAGACAGGAACAGCATGCTATATACATTGTGCACTTGAGTCACGCTTAAGTGCTCCTGACTTGAGGGCAAATCAGAATTTCAAGGAACCGCTCGAAAGATGAGAAGAGGATTGCAGAAGAAGACGTTCCAAAAAGATCAATGTGCTGTAGTGGCAGGGAAATAAAAATGTTGTAATCAAAAGTTACAGAAGGAGTTCCAATTAGTATTTGATGTAGCTGCCTAATGACACATAGTGTGTTGGCTAGCCTCAGTGTCATTTCTCGGCTTTTATTAGCAATCTCTCTGTGTGTTAGAGGGTGATGACACTTCTGTTCAAACAGATTTTTCTTTCACAAGAATCTCCAAATTATGCTCCATTCCCAGATGGTATACCTGAAGTTTTAAGATTTTTTACAATTTCACCTGGGTTTTAGCAACAACAACAACAACAAAAACGCATCTGGCAATAAGACACATTTTAAAGTTCCATAGCAGGACTATTTGGATGTAGTTTGATTGTGTCTTATCCAAATTCCTTTGCTCCCTAGGAATAGTGTGGTTCTCTTCTCCATTGCAACCCCAGTGTAATATATAAAGGAAGCACTTACAGCACAGCTATAGAGCCAAAGGTTTTATATCTGTTTGCAAAGATGTCCCCTATTCTCTGCTGGTTCAGTCAGAAAGTGTGGCAAGCAGCTTAACCATCAGGGTGCTTTCCCATTTTGGCAGGTACTAATCATGTGAAGGTGAGGACTGACTGATAGGGCAGTTTTCCTCTGGACACCAGATTGACAGGTTGCTTCAACTGCCACTCTCAGCTTGCTCTTTGAAAAAACAGTCTGGGCTTGAAGAAGCTCGGCATGGAAGTTACTACTAGTGCTTCCTATTTTCTGATGTTCCACTACAACCACCTCCCACAGAGACACGCTCTCTTCCCAAAAAATGTTGCTATCTCTTCAGCCATAGCCAGGCATTGCAGAAGGGAGGATTATACAACCACTGGAACCAAAGAGCATTGGGAAGCTGGCAGCATTCTTTGCCTCGTTGGCCATGCTTGCAGGCACTGACCTCTTCAATGCTGCCAGAGTTTGATAAATGTTGGTAATTATTACCCTATGAATAAATGCATTCAATAAATAATGGCTTGGGTTAGATTTGGAGTCATTGGGAAGCTTTCAATTCTGGTGTCATTGGGAAGCTTGAGGTTTTAATTTAAAAATTAAAGTGGATACTTGAGTGGCCAGCTCAAGCCAATGACCTTTTATTTATTTATACACTTGTAATTTATTTGCTCAGGATATCTTGGCTCAGATGTAGCATCTGGTTTTTCTGTGAGATTTTACTTTTTCAATTTTCCAGATGAGTTGCCTGAAGGACAAGGAGGCCAAGTGTCTGCCTGTTCACATACAATGAGTGAACAAGTCTCCCAGCTTTATTTTTATGCTTTAAAAATATGCATGGCCAGACGTGCCAATGTCCCTTGCATTCCTGAAGGTCATTTGCTTTTTGAATGAATCAGTACCTCTGATTTTCAGTAGACCTTCCTACATCATGGTTAGAGCTATCTTGATGGCCCTTGCATTAAATACCTAAGGAAGCAATGGGTGCCCCAAAATTCTTCTGGATATTTAGAGTTTCAATTATTTGGACTAAGACACTTTTCATTGCATCGGAACGCTGGCTAACTTATTTGTATTCCACTGCTACTATAGTACATGTTAAAGATCAACCATGATAGCTATTTTTATGTATAATAATTGTTCTCTTAGGGTTTATGTTTTAATTGTTAATTATGTTATTAGTATAATTATGTCTATTTGATTACTTGTATCCTGTTTTTCATTTTGATAATTTTGCTTTTGCTATAAGTTTATGGTTATTATTTTGCATTATTTTGAGGTGTCTGCATTATGTGCATTGAATATTTGCCTTTTTTGTGTGTAAACCAGCATGAGTCCCCTCGAGAAGAGACGGTGGTCTATAAACAAAAGTATTATTATTATTTTACTGACACAAAAACACAGTATGCCACACCAAACGAGATATATATGCTGGATTTCGTATCACAAAATCACAAGTCAAACACTTCCCAAGCATCTAGGTACTGATTATTATTATTATTTTCTGATATCTACAAATGGATTTATTATGTTGGATTTGTTGTTATTTCTGAATTTTGTACAGGCTGCTATGAACTTGTATTTTGTAGGAAATTTCAGGTTTTTTGTGTCCTTCTCTCCCAGCCCAATCTATATTGTGAGTGTCCACAGAGAAAAAACAGCATAACACAAAATGTGCTTAATACAGTTGTATTAATAAGTTAGAATGCATGAAGTTGTTCCTGACTTTGAACAACAAGGACCTTGTTGCAATCATGAAAATATTTGTATTATATTTTCTTTTTCTTTCTTTTCACATTTTTATCAGTGCATATCTAAAAACACAGTGGAATTGTATAACAGATAACAAAAGATCCAAGAAACTAAAAACTGTAGAAAAATAAGTAAGCAAATTCCAAAGTGTATTGTCAGGTGCTTCTAGCTAAGCTAAAATTCTTGAAAGACTTGAAATCCAGGGCAACAATCAAATAATGGGATGGAGAAAACCCTCTCGTTTCATTAAGTGAATCACATTGTTGATTATCTAGTTTATCATATCTTAGCATTTAGTGGTGAGAGGAAATGTTAGTTTGGGTTTCTGCCTCAAGCACCCATCATTTCTGCCACCTTGGAGAAGGAAGGGTGGAGATGTAGTTATAAATATCAGCTTTAAATAATGAAGAAAAAAATTAAGACCAAACACTACTCACCAGGACATGGCAAAGAAGGATTCTTATTAAAGATTAAATAATATCCATCTTGTGTTCCTGGTAAAAGAAGCACAATGAATCACCTTTCATGTTCTAGCTTTGGCCTTCACTCGTGATTTCAGGGATCAGATAGTTGAAAATGCCTGTCCCACAACCTTTAACACAAAGTTGAGTTTATTCTATTTAAAAGAGTTTGATTGACAGAAGCACTGTCCACAGTTAAATGTGTGACTGGAGTTTAAAAGTATTTTAATGACACTACAAAGGTTGTCATGAGACCCACCATCTTGGAAGGTGCTTTGCTTCTCAAGTGGGAGAAAAGGTGAGGGCACCTTTTAAGACAATAGTCAGCTGTGACACCTGTGTGTCATCTAAAAACAGAGCATGCTTTTAAAATCAAAAATCTTCATGTTTATCCTAATAAAAAGTGTTAATATTTATCCACCCTACTAAAACATTTACAGTTGATCAACTGAGGTTACGACCTAGAAATAAAATCCATTAATCACTAGCAAGCTTTCTTCTGAGCAGATAGATATATGCTACAAGGTTTGTTTATGAGTGACATATTTTTTAACCATGCAAACTCATGAAATGTTGATCTTTGTATGAAACTTTCCAAGGACATGGGCTACTTGTAAATATTATCATGAGTGTTAAATGCAGTTGCTCTTATTAACTGACAACTTGTTGACGAAGCTAAATAAAAATGTTGAGATCAAAAAGTGACTATGTCCAGGTCACATTCATGCTGACTACACAGGGTTTGATTACCAAAAAGAATTGCTACAGTTATTTATAGAACATCCTCAATAGTCAGAGACCTGTACAGGTTGGCCATTCCTTATCCGAAAATCCGAATTGCTCCAAAATCCAAAATTGCCCTCATGGGTGACTGAGATAGTGACAGCTTTGTTTTATGATGGTTCAGTATATAAAAACACCATTTCATACACAAGATTATTCAAAATATTGTATAAGATTGTCTTCAAGGTATGTGTATATGAAACACAAATGAACTTCATGTTTCTGAGATATTTCATTACATATGTATAGACAAATGTGGGTATTTCAAAATCTGGAAAGAATCGAAATGCAAAACACTTCTTAATTGATTCTAGCCAACCCCATTTAAAAATAGGAACAGGCCTCTAGATGCTCAGATTACTTTAGGACTATCCCAAAGGAAAGATATGAGCTTTATTGTCCATTCTCGTTTTTGGACAGACTGAGGCCTTCTTTGTCAAAGAAATTGGTTTGCCTCCCAGGTTTTGCCTATAGAAATTGGGGGAGGCTCTGTAAGATTAAACTCTTCATCTTATGTGGAGGAGAGCATATGGCCTTAAGGGTTTGTTTGTTGGGCCCATGGAGGCATGCCTTGGTGCAGCTTAGGGTTGCAATGCACTGCCAGCTCTGAATATTCTGGGGTGTTTTTTTTTAATCAGTGAAGGTGTCTCTGTAAGATTTCATACCCTCAAAAGCTCCTGATTAGTGTAGGACAGTCCCAAGTGATTCTCAGTTTTCCCAATTCTAAACTGCTTTTAAAAGTCTCTTCCTTTCACTTTGCCTTTCATCCTTAGCTTATGCCTTGCATTTAGTTAACTCAAATGAAGGGGTAGAAGAGGGGGCGATGCGGTCTTCCATTTCCCTGTAAACACTGACAAAAGTCAACAGCTGTAATCTCGCCTAAGTTTCTTCATTAATGTGTTTTGCCATCTTGCACACACTTTGATATAGTTTGGCTAGACATTTCCTAGTTTTCACTTGTTAAACATTGCAGGATATGGTTTATGTTTGTTTTGTTTTCATAACTTATATTGTGCATTCATATATTCTTTGTGTATGTCTTGTCATAGTACATAAATAGCTTTGTTTCATTTTGGTAATCCTAAAATGTGGCTGTCACCTAAGGAGATCACCCCCCCCCCCCCAAGAATCGTAAGACTAATAAGGAAAGTAGAAGCAGAGTCACTCTTCCAGGCCGCTTGCTGTTATATAAGAAAAGATGTGTCTTTGAAATGCTTTGTACTGTTATCAGCAGAGGAATTCAGATAACATTATAGATCTGGATTGTTGCAAGAACTATTTTCTATCTACAGTGTCTGTCTATAGGAGAAATCCCAAGCCAATTAATGTTTTGGGTCAAGCAAGATGGAAGTGACTTCTTGTAAATGTTCTTGGCTATGTTTTTGTATGATCGTTTTTAAGATGTAATTTTATGCGTTTTAATCTTAGGTGTTTTATATGCTGTTTTTATATGCTGTTTTTATATGTCGTAAACCGCCCTGAGCCTCGGGAAGGGCGGTTTATCAAGTCGAAATAAATAAATAATAATAATAACAACAACAATAATAATAAATTTTGAGTATTGTCCAACCAAGATCTTTTGATTCACTTATTTTCTTGGAAGACGGTTTATCACACGTTTGGCTATATTCCACTGAAATTGGTTTGGCATCTCTATCTATCATCTTTCATTTACTTATCTTCCTATTTAGGGAGCTGCCTATCAATGTTTTTTCACCCCTAAAAACCCCACACAGAAAGGCAACAAGATATATTCAGCTTTAGAAATAAGGTTAGCTTGTTTCATGTTTCTATCCCAAAGTCTTCCACGTTCTTGATGGTTCGGTCTGCTTTATATTATTAGCTAGTGTAACAAAATTTAATAATAAAGGACAAAAATCCTTAATATCCATGTATACTATTGGGTTTTTACAACAAAGATGATGCTGAGTTGATAAGTTTTCTTTAGTTAACTTGCATACAAACAATGCTATTGCTGTTGTTTTTCAACACATACTGTAGATTATAAAGTGTCAGAGTTCTTTTTTTCCTTTTCCCCTGAAGGCTAAAAATAGCTCTATGATATATCAATCCCCTTGCATTGTTTTTTCCCGACTACATAGAACAGATGTTAATTACAGTAGTAACGGTTGCCTTTCATGAATACTTTTTCAGGCAATTATGTGAACAGCTTAGGATCCTGGTAAATTAGTTAACATTATTTTATCATTATGTGCTTGTTTGCATTTGTAAAAGCTAGCAATTAAGTGCCAAAAAATGGCTAGTGACTGAAAACACTTGCCGCTGCAATGGTTTTCCCCTATTCTTGGGGTATATGACAAAGATACTATCTATCTCAGAAATATTAGTTGAAAAGCAGCATCATGTGTGCTATCTAAATGGTTAGGTATGCATCAGTTAATCAGAATTAATGTAATTATTTTTATGCACCTGTATCTGTCTCCTGGTGACATTCATTTTGTTCTACTAGACTTGCTACATGAGCTTTCAGCACTGTGTAGGTTTGAGGGCATTACAGTACTTGCTTCATGTAACAAAACACCATTAGTGTACTTAGTTTCCTTAAACCATTTGCTGTTCTACCGTCATAATTTATTTATTTATTTATTTATTTATTTATTTATTTATTTATTCGGTTTTATAAGAACATAAGAAGAGCCATGCTGAATCGGGCCTCAGCCCATCTAGTCCAGCATTCTGTGTCACACAGTGGCCCACTAGTTGTACACAGGGATCTCTAGCAGAAAGGAGGGCAGAACCCTCACCTGCTCCCGACCCCCCACAACCAGTACCCAGGGAAAATCCTGCCTGCCTCCATCAACACAGAGGTGGCATTTGGATGTCCATTTCAGTAGCTACTGATTCCCTTGGTATCCATGAATCTGTCTAATCCAATTTATATTCCGCTCCTCCCTGCAGGCTCGGGGCGGATCACAACACTCAATAAAAACATCAAGATACAACAATGTTAAGAAATTTTAAGATGGAATTTTAAGATGGATAGAGGAATCCAAGACCAGGAGAAAAGAAAGTTACATATACAGTGTTGATGAAATGTAGGAATTATCTCCATTTTAATGCTCCCTTTTCTCTTGACAGCTTTGCATATATTTACAATTCATAAACAGAATGTGCTTAACACTTTTTTTGAACTGTAAAATCAGTAATTCTTAACTTTAGAGATGCTTTGCTTTAGCTTTGTGAGATTTCTGCCTTGCCATTGTTTCCTTGACAGCAACAATATAGATGCTGCTATCACCATGGGAATGGTTCTTTTGAATGAAGCTGCTACCTCCAAAGGAGATGTTGGCAAAAGGAGAAGTAAGTTCTTCAATGTGCGGGGTCAAATTATGGCAGTTGTTATGAAGACATTAAAATATACCAAGTCCTACCTAAAAACTCACCGTTTTAAAATGTGTGTCCATCTTTTCTAGGGTATTTGCAAATATATTTATATATTCACCAACACATATCTATACACAGACTTGGGATCCAAAGAGCTTCCTGAAAGGTGGCTCTTGCATTTCAAAAACAGATCTCCAAGTTGGTTGAAGAAGTATTTCTTTGCTGGTCACAGTAAATTATAACAGGATCTCCATATCACTGTACACCAAACTAGCAGCTGTTTTCAAAATAAATCGGAAAAATGTCTGCAAGTTGGAGAGACAGGGAAGAAAATGGATTGTGAACCAGGCATACACTGTAATAGTTTTAATCCTTGCTTCCAGTTGCAGTCCTAATCTGCATGGCATATAGTTTGCATTTCCTCAAGAAGCATTTTTTTCCTTCATTGGTTAAAGCTCTTTTGCTGCATCTTACACACATACAGAGATTCCTAGTCTGCATGACCCTGACTTACATATTACTGTTTAAAAAGTCATTAACCCAACCCATTGTGCGGATGGTATTTTGTGTAGTTTTAGCCCTTTGCTTCATTAGAACCAACTGAGCCATCACTGCCGTTCTTCATTCAGTGGGTAGGATCCGGTTGCTGTGAATTTGACACTCTGTGGCAGCAGGCAATTAAGTTGTAACTTTTATTTTTTGGGATGAAGTTTCTAAAATAAACCTGAAATAATGTTTCCTGAAACATATAATTCCAAGTTCATGCATTCCTCTAGTAAAGTCTCAGCACTATGAAATGCTTGCTACATTGGCACCCACAGTTTTCTTTTTCTTCAAACAGCCATTTTCTTGTCATTTACAAAGACAAGGAAAAGCAAACTGTTTGAAATATTTTTAAAAATGGATTGTGTTACCTTAGCTAATGTAAGAAGAGTGCTTTAAGGTAATTTCATAGAGGGACGGTTCTAGTTAAGCCTTAGTCATTCCACTGTTTCAGTAGCTTTTCAAATGCTGCCTATTTTTAGTCGTCCTCATGCTCTTCCCTTTTGTCTCAGCTCTTTAACTGTGTGCAAAGCAGTTTGCACACAGTTAACTTAGCAGAAAGGGAGGACATGAAGGGACAGATTCTTGCCAAAGTGGGCTCAAGCAAAAGCAAAATGCTGCAGTATCTCCTGTCTTGTGTATACCTTCTTATTAATAACTGTTACTGCTCAAAATGGCCAGACTCAATTGCTCATTACAATCATCATATCACCACCACGATTGTGTTTAAGGCATTGAATTATTGCCTGTGTGTAAAACCACCCTTAGTCCCCTCCGAGGTGAGAAAGACAGGGTAGAAATGTTGTGATATATATATATATATATATATATATATATATATATATATATATATAAAACAACACTTTATTTATTTTCCGCCTTATCTCCCCTGGGGGACTCAGGGCGGATTCCAGCAAACAAAATGACAAACATTCAATGCCTCAATAACAGTAAATACAAATATAATAATCCAAAATAACCCCAAAATAATGTTTCAGTGTGCTCTGCCTCCAGTGACTTCATTCCTCTATGCTAGCCAAAAATAACAGAGTGTAGAAAATCACTCAGTAGCTTTCATTAGACAATCTGCAGGAAAGAGCCAAACTGGGAGATAATCCTATAAAGAAGAAAACGGTTATCTGAAAATTGCAAGTTTCAAAATGATGTATGTCATCAATTTTTTTCTTTATTAGCTTACAAAGGTCCCAATTAGTTATCCAATACTTGTTTTCCTACATAATATTTAAAAATTGATACATTGTCTCATTTACACATTGCTTGCCTATCTGGACTACAAAGCTTCAGACCATAATTTGCATCAAATTGTAATAGCAGAGGGAATGATTATTTCTATGTAAATGAAGACATTTCATCCAAAGGTTATGTTCATGAGGTCTATGGCCACCATATTTTAAACTGAGTAAAGCATGGCGATGTACCCTCTATCGCTATGAAACTATTTTTATGTGCCCTTTGTTTTAGCTTTGGAGTTAGCAGTACCTGGCCTTGACCCTGATCAGATACATAAAAATGGTTCATTACCATGGAAATGTGCATGTGTGTGCATTGGTGATTTTTTTTGGGTAGCATCATAACTTTACCATCTTAAACACATTCTGCTATTGCATAGCCATACTTGTCCTGGTTTTCATCTCTAAAATGATATAAGGCCAATTTTCTATTAATCAGGAGAAGGTATTTCAATGACATGGGGCCAGTTTTGTCCCCTAGAATCTGATGACTACCATATCACTTTTAAAAATTGAATTTTGTGGTGAAGAAAAAGAAGTGATTAGAAGTTTTTGGCATTTTGATCACACTCTGATGTTGCTTGTCCATATATATATACTATATATATATATATATATATATATATATATACACTGTATATATATATAGGTTTTCATCTATTAAATGTTGGAGTATATATTAGGCATGAGAAAAAAGTTATGAAAATCAAAAGAATTCGTAAGTGATTCGTATGTAATGGGACTTCCAAGTTTTTACGGATCGCAAGGCCAATCCCGGAAGTGGACTTTCTTTTTCAAACCCCCTGGGCCCAAAATTTCGTTAGAATTCTAAATATTTCAGAAGGCTCCCTATTACCCCCTCCAAAATCCAAAATCCCAGACATTACTCACAGTCAGATGGGGCCTTTCCATGCTCGAGGCCTACTTTAACTGAAAGGCCTTGCCTCCAGGAAGAGAAAAACCAGCCAGAACCATAGAGAGATCGAAACCGGAAGTCCTAGAGTGGCTGGAGGACTCAGGAAAAAAGCACTTTAAACTGCAGGGAAAGGAGCCTGGAAAGGGCTGCCGTGTGGGTGGCCCCTTCCCCGCTAAGAAATAACCCGATCCAGGCTTGGGTCGGCTTATCTTAGCGGGGGAAAGGGCTAGGGCGGCCCTTCCCCGCTAAGAAATAACCCGACCCAGGCTTGGGTCGGCCATATCTTAGCGGGGAAAGGGCTGCCCGGGCGGCCCCTTCCCCGCTAAGAAATAACCCGACCCAGGCTTGGGTCGGCTCTTAGCGGGAAAGGGCTGCCGTGCGGACGGCCCCTTCCCCGCTAAGAAAAAAACCGACCCAAGCCTGGGTCGGCTTATATCTTAGCAGGAAAGGCTGCCGCGGGCCCCCTTCCCCGCTAAGAAATAACCCGACCCAAGCCTGGGTCGGCTTATATCTCAGCCATGAAGACGCTGGCCACGGCCAGCCTCTTCTTGGCTAAGATATCAGCCGACTGAAGCCCAATGCAACCTGTGTTCCCCTTAACACGGGTTGGATTGTGAACTCGCAGGGGGGAAGGGTGGCATCGATGTCTCCCCCCCCTGCCAGGTCAGAATCCAACCCGTATTAAGGGGTACACGGGTTGATTGGGACCTCGCAGGAGGAAAGGGTGGCATCGATGCCTCCCTTAACCCCTGCAAGTTCCCAATCGGAGGAATTTCCTCCTGTTCTCCAGGCTCTCCCTCCGCTTCTGAGAGACAGCCTGGGAAACAGGAGGAAATTCCTCCGAATCAAGGCCCCGAGCTGCTTCCAAACGGCAACCCTTTCCCCGCTAAGATATAAGCCAACCCAAGCCTGGGTCGGGTTATATCTTAGCAGGAAAGGGGCCGCCCGCACGGCAGCCCTTTCCCCGCTAAGATATAAGCCGACCCAAGCCTGGGTCGGGTTATATCTTAGCAGGAAAGGCCGCCTGCACGGCAGCCCTTTCCCGCTAAGATATAAGCCGACCCAAGCCTGGGTCGGGTTATATCTTAGCAGGAAGGGGCAGTGCGGGCGGCCCCTTTCCTGCTAAGATATAACCTGACCCAGGCCAGTTGGACAGCCCTGTTCTAGTTTACCAAGAGCACGTTCCTCATACCCTCCAGGTCACTATCACCCTTACTACATTCTTACTATTAGAATTTATTATTTAATTCTAATAAATGCTCTGGAGAAGCAAGCCTTGACTATTTTATTTAATAATAATACTACTACTACTAATAATAATATATTAATGCTTTATATCTCCCTGCAAGGAAACCAAGGGAAATGTTGCCCCTTGATTTGCCTGTGCTTAAAACAGTGTCAGTCCTGTTTCCCTGCTCTTCAGACTTTAGAACCAATTTAGAATTTCGTTAGTAATTACATTACATTTTAGAACTTTTTGGAATTTTTTTTGTAAGTCTTTCTATTACTAATAACCCCCCAATTTGATTTTAGAATCGCGATTTTTGGGTTCTAAACCATGCCTAGTATATATATTACGTTATATTAAGGAAGTGTCTGTTTTAACCAGTATCAGAGCTTTTGAGGGAAAACTTATATATTGTTTGTCTTTTCCCCATAGTAATATGCCTGGTGGGATTGGGTCTCGTTGTTTTCTTCTTCAGCTTCCTGCTGTCCATATTCCGCTCCAAATACCATGGCTATCCATACAGGTAGGTCCCAGATAACATAGCTGTATATTTAACTAATTGTTGTCATACCCTTCCCCTTTGTTTAGCTGTGATTTATGAATCCCTGAACAGTCTTTTTTCTTGTATCTGATGAGTTTGTTATAACAATAATAATAATGTCCTTCAACCTATTTAGTGGGACATGGATTCAGTATGGTAACCAATTTTATTTATTTATTTATTTATTTCTTCAAACATCTATACTGCCACTCCCCGAGGGCTTGGAGCGGTTTACAAAGTTTGACATTAAACAGACAATAACAAAAAGAGTAACAGCAACAAAGAAGGGGGAAAAGGGAGGGAGGGGACAAGAGAGGATAGGGAGGGCAGAGTATGGATGGGCAGCTCAGGGCCCAACAGATGTATGCGTTGCCAGGAGGTAGTCTTGTGATAGACTCAATCCTGCAGTCAAAGGAAGGCAGTTTGGGAGTTCCTAGAAGAATATCTCAAAACTGTTTGCTGGCGGGAGGAAAAACATCTCTCCCTCTATGCAATGGTCCGATGGAGGAACTCCAGCCTGTTGGAACATCCTCCCTCCTGGGTTTGGAGCACGTCCAGGAGAGCTCCTGCCGCCTGAGGCTCGTGCTCCAGAAGGTCCTGGGCTGGAATATCCTCCGAGTCCTAGACTTAAATGTTCTGGGCCTCTTCCCCTCTGATGGGCCGGCAGAAGGCTTGGTAGTCTCAGGGGCTCCATGGTCGTGGCAGGACGCTGGCCCGCTCCGGTGCTCCACAAGGGGGTCGGAAGCTAAGTACTGGCGACTCTTCATCCTCCGGTGCCACTTCCGATTTCTTGAGCGACCGCGCAACCTCCACTGTAGGCAGGCATGTAGCCAGGGGGGGGGCTAAAGGGGCTTCACCCCCCCCGAAATTCTCAGGGTGGTCCGCGAAAAGGCCTTACTGGTACATTATTTAAACTGTTATGTTTATTCATATCATGATCTGATCACCATGCTCATTATATCCCACATTAATGAGGTTATTGGGATAACAATACAAAAGATTTGCTAGGGTAGACCCTCTGTAATGGTCTGTCGATTAGAGCTAGTGTTGCTCTTATCTCATACCCTTCCAGCAGGATAATCTCCACCAGGTGGTGGCCTTGGAGACATGCACAGAGCTGGAAATGTGCCTTAGGTCACACCACACCAACATGAGTAGCACTGACTGGTATATTGCTGACTCAGGCAGGATATGATGCAACCTTTCCTGGACATTGGGGTTGCTGAGTCGGGGGGATATGATGCAACCTCTGCTGGGCATTGCATGCCATGGGGGTTGGGCCTTTGAGATGATGGACAGGTGATGGGGGTGTGTTTTGTATAAGGTGTGTTTGTTCCTTGTGATGCCAATTCTGGCATCAAAAGCATTATACCTTCAATAAATCTCGTGGGATCGAATTGCCGTCTGCGCGTGATCCTTACAGAACATCACACCCTCTTCCACTCAGTCTCAGCCCCCCCCCCCCTCCTGAACCAAACTCAGCCCCCTCCGAAACAAAATCCTGGCTACGGCCCTGACTGTAGGTCATTTCCAGGTCTCCAATCCTCTGGGGGTGGGGACTTCCGCTGTAGGTCATTTCCGGGTCTCCAGTCCTCTGTGGGCAAAGACATCCGGCCTGGCTTAGCGTCTTCAAGATCGGTCGCCATTTTTTACCAACCCTCGTCCATTCGTCTCCCCCCCTGGTGATGCCATGGCTGTGGGGGCGCTGATCCCGGGCGGAGGACAGGATGTCTGAGATGTCCAATTTTGTCGTAGTGTCACAAAGATCGGGCCAATCCGAACCATCGCCCAGTGGGAGACACCCCAACGGCGGCACACTGCCTGGGTCCAGACCCGATCCATTTAACAGAGGTAGGTGGATAGATAGTGGCTCATCTATCTTATCCAGCCTCTGAGTCAGGCTTAGCTCAGAGGCAACTTTTTTGGTCAGCCTCTTCGCGCTTCTCACAGTAGCGGTTAGTCCATTTCCTACTTTGGTCTCTGGGCTCTCCAAATTTGCCCCAAGGTCCCCAGCTGGGAAATCCCAGGACTGGTCCCAGTGGAGGTCTGGGACTACAGGAGGGTCACGTTGGAATTTGTTTGCAGTAGCAGATCCGGGATCCATAGATGGATCTTGCGGGGTGAGAATGCCCAATCTTTTTAAGAGGTCGCCGAACTTTGTTAAAAAGGTCTATGAGCTTTCTATATTCATTAATCAGCTCCTCGATCATCAGGGAATCAGGCTGATCAAGATGTATGCCTTGTGTTCCTTGTAACCTCGGCGTAGGGCTGCCTCTCCGATTCTCGGAGGCCTTTGCCGAGTGTGATTCCACATTGGTTAGGTTCGCCCCCCTTATGGGAGTCGATCCCATTGGGCATCTCCTGCCAAGCGATCTTAAAATATATGCCATAGTAGCCGTCACCAGACGGATGACCCACCATTCTGGTTGTTCTCCATCTCCCTCTCCCGTTACAGGTCCTCGTTCATGCAGCGGGGTCACCCTCCCGCGGGGTCTCTGGGGCAGAGACGCTGCTTTCCCTAGCCAGATCAGACCATTTGGGGTCTGCAGATCACCAAGGACCACCTCTTGTGATCGGGGATCAGACGCAGACCCTCCAGGGTATGGTTTGCGGCACTGGTCAGTCGTAGCAATGGGTTTAGGCAAGCTGAGCTGGAGCTCACCCGAAGGGAGTTCTACAGCCACCACCATCTTGGATCTCAATACAAGATCAAGAAAATAAAATTTGGCTTATTTCTCTTCTTTTCCTTGTGCTGTGCATTTAGACTGGTTCAGTGTGGGGGTGAGGCAACCAGAACTCCCTCCTTCTCCTGTTCTGGCAGGCAGGGATGGTAAGCAACAGAGCAGCTGGAGACAAAAGGTTTTAAAGTCCCCTGCTCTGTTTGCTCCTTGTCTCACCGGTGTGGCGGTGAGGGGGTTATTAACAAAAAAAGAAACCGATTGCAAAATAGTCAATTTCGATTATTTGAGATTACTGCTGACGAAAATAGAGCCAAGGATTACTAGATTGGTAGCAGCATACCAGGTTCATCCTTCTCATTAAGATGATTTTGAATGTTTTAACTTTTTTTGTATTACCTTTCTATTCTAAGTTCAATAGTTTCATAATTTCAAACGTCAATGTTTCTAATTTACACCTTTCTTTATTATATTTTGCGAAAAAGGTAGAAATATTAATACATATATCTTTCTGTTTAATTGCTATTAAAAAATTAAAAAATAATTTCTAGGGGGGCGGTGAGTAATTTTTTTTCTGGAAAGGGGGCGGTAGGCCAAAAAAGTTTGAGAACCACTGTTCTAGACTGTATACTCCATTCATGCCGGGTATGCAGCCTGTTGGGCTACTGTTGAATGTTCATCCAATAATGTACCCAGCTCTCTCCTACTTCTGAACATTGCAGAGAAAGATTGGTATAGTATGAAAACTCTAGGTTTGTCTGCCATCGCTGTTCTTCTATGCATAAACTTCAGGCTTCTTGAGAACAAGATTGGAAAATCACTGATTTTGCTACATAACACACTGGCTCACCTGATCTAGGACCTCACATCTTGGTCATTTCTTTTTTATTCCTCAAAGCTGAGTTTTTGTTTCCCTTGACACTTTACTTCATTTTTAATTCATCCCTTCCCCCAGGGCAGATACAGATTGATAGATAGATAGACACACACACACACACACACACACACACTTGGGGGCCCTAATGGTGCAGTGGGTTAAACCACTGAGCTTGCTGAACTTGCTGATGGAAAGCTTGGCAGTTTGAATCAGGGGAGCAGGTGAGTTCCCATTGTTAGGCCCAGCTTCTGCCATCCTAGCAGTTTGAAAACATGCAAATGTGAGTAGGTCAATAGGTATCGCCTTGGTGGGAAGGTAATGGCACTCCATGCAGTCATGCCGGCCACATGACCTTGGAGGCACCTACGGACAACGCCGGCTCTTTGGCTTAGAAATGGAGTAGAGCACCACCCCCCAGAGTCTGACATGACTAGACTTAATGTCAAGGGAAAGCCTTTACCTTTACTCACACAGAGACACATACTGTATATATTTTATTTATTTATAAATTCGATTTGGTAGACCGCTCTCTCTGGAGCCCAGAGCGGTTTACAACATAAAATCAATAAAAACATCAATAAACAGATAAAAGACGTATACCCAAGAACCCCACTCCCCACAAATGATCCCAGCACATATGTGGGTGAGGCATATATTGTTTGCCAAGTAATTGGAATGATTTAACTCATACTTTAGTCAGTGTAGAAACCTTCAAACTGATGGCCGCACAACAATATTTAAAACCCTACATTTACTGGTTGTTCAGTCAATATTTTATAAATATTTTGGCCTTGTTATTTGTTCCAATGCTGCATCAATGTCATCCGTTCTTATGCTCTTGTTCTTAGGGACTTCTTACCTAACTCTCTGGGGATATTCTATTCACTGAGCAAAGCATTGCTGGATTCATTAAACTTTCCTTGAAAATCCATTTTCTCTCCTGGGGTATTCTTCACAAGCTGTGCTACTGTCTTGCCTGTCTACTTGGCTCCTGTATGTTTCACATTCTCCCTCCAGGCATACAAGTAATTCACATTAGTTTTAATGAAAAATATATGTATGTTCACTAATGACAACAGAAAAAAACTAAGGTTTGATGTTACTTAAATAATATGTTGATTTTGGAGGGTGGAGACTCTCTTTTGGTACTACTAATTGCTTGACCACAATTTATTTATCTTATTATTTTAGCCCATATTTTTCTGTTCTATCACAAAAGTTTGGGTTTGTGTGTGTGTGTGTGAAGCATACTGACTTTTCCCTCTTTTAAAAAGAGAAGAATCAGAAGTCCTCTATATATCTCTTCTGCATCCAGAACATTTTACCTATACTGTTTAAGTGAGTGCGAGGACATCCTATGATCCCAGTGGTTGAGCATTTTATTGTATAGGAGTAGAAACCTGAAGGAGAGCTACTTCCAATTCCAAATAAAGAGAGTGAGAACCATTTCCACATAGGATCTTGCATACTTCTCTGGTAATATCAGAAACAATGTGCTATGTCTACTAGAGCAGTGCATCTTAAGCTATCTGACATGGGGGAATCAGCAATAGTATTTTCCTCCAGTGTCTCAGCAACCAGTACCATATTTGTGCCCACTGGCTACTATTATTTCTTTTATTCTAGGAAACTCTGCAAGAAGTAGCAGCCAATAGCTTGGGTATTGGCACCAGCCCAGGGTCCACCATTTTGAGTAGCCTTGCAGTCTTTTCCTACCAAGCACGATTATTTATTTGTTTGTTTACATATGTATTTTTCACCTCTTTAACCAGAGATTTCAACGTGAAGTACAATAAAACCAGTCTTTTTTATAATATAATTTTTTTTGCAATATATAAAAAACAGAAACATACAATCTTCTATATCCAAACAATCAAAATACAGATATTATTTTCCCAGTCCCTCCCCATTCCTATCTGAACCACCAACCATTACTTCTGCCACCATGCCATATGGAACTAGTATCTAACAAAATTCTGCCGATCCACTTCCGAGCTCAATTCAAAGTGCTGGTTTTGACCTTTAAAGCTCTAGACGGTTCTGGCCCAGCTTACTTGTCCGAATGCATCTGCCTCTATGTCCCACCTCGTAATTTAAGATCATTCAGGGAGGCCCTGCTCTCGGTCCCGCCAACTTCTCAAACGCGGTTGGTGGGGACGAGAGATAGAGCCTTCTCGGTGGTGGTTCCCCGCTTGTGGAATGTGCTTCTAAGCGAAATACGATCGACCCCATCCCTCCTAGCATTCAGGGAAAAAGTAAAAACTTGGCTATGGGACTAGGCTTTTGCACATTAGCACAATGCAGCACTTTGGATTGGAATTGTACTGGCAAGTTGATGGATATGGCTCAATGCTTATGTTACGGACGGAACACTGTTTTAACTCAAATGAATGTGTATTATGTGTTTCATGTTAACTGTATTTTAATGCTGAATGTTTATGGTTTTATATTGTATACTAGCTTGGGGACCCGGCAGTACCCGGGTTATTTGAGAAAGGCATTGGTTGCCTGTGATGTAAATTGAGTCTAGATCCAATGTCAGCAGGGTTCAGTGGATACCAGTGAACTACTACTCTCATATGCATGTCCCATTGTCCATTTCTATCCTCCCCCAAACCACACCAGGATGTAGAGTGGGTCACGGGAATTCTGTGTGC
Organism: Anolis apletophallus; assembly: GCA_030556195.1. Lineage (NCBI taxonomy): Eukaryota > Metazoa > Chordata > Lepidosauria > Squamata > Anolidae > Anolis > Anolis apletophallus. Next base: position 27,663,731 of record JARBWK010000012.1, read on the forward strand.
CAAGTGTGGACTTGATCAGTCATTGGTATGGTTCATAGTTGTTTTTGGAAGTGAGTGAAGGTACTGGAAATCCCATCATCCATTGTGCGTTATCCCCAAATCCGCACCAGGATGTAGAGTGGATCATGGGGGCTCTGTGTGCCAACTTTGGCCCAGATCTGTCATTGGTGGGCTTCACAGTGGTGTATGGGAGCCGAAGAAAATTAAAGTACTGGAAATCCCATTATTTGTGGTCCATCCTCCCCTAAATGGCGCCGAGACGTAAAGTGGGTCATGGGGGTTATGTGTGCCAAGTTTGGTCCAGGTCTGTCATTCATGCGGGTCACAGTGGCCTGTGGAAGTGGGAGCCAATCATACACTGACTTTTATTATATGTACTAACTAGCTGTACCCGGCACGCGTTGCTGTGCCCTATTTTGGAGATGCAAGGAAGTCTGAGTATGTAAGGGTTTGGAGTTGTTGTTAGTTATGGTGTTGTTGGGGTCATGGCTGTGTGGTTGTGGGTTGTTTTGGTGGGTGGGATGTTGGAGTCCTGTGGAGTTGTTGTTGTGTGGTGTTGCTGGCGTTCCGGGTGCATAGCTTGTGGATATACAATGTTTTTGTCTTTCCGTCTGCTGTGTTGATGTAGAGGTTGATGCGTGTGTGGGTGGGGTACTTTGGAAGTGAGTGGAAGTACTTGAAATCCCATTATCCATGGTGTGTCCTCCTCTAATCTGTAGTCGGCTGGAGTGTGGGTCATGGGGTGCATTGTTTGCCAAGTTTGGTTTTTTTCGGTCTTGGTTCTTGGACACAGTGGTCTGTGGGGAATGATGGGTTTTGAAGTACTACAAATCCCATTATCCATGGAGGTACTTCAAGTCCCATAATCCATGGTCCACCCTCCTCCAAACTGTAGTAGAATGTAGCGTGGGTCATAGGGGCTCTGTGTGCCAAGGTAGGTTACTGTAAATTTAGGCCATACACAATGTCCCATGAGCTGAGGCCTAGTCAGGAACAGCAAGTTAATGAAGCCTTACTGTCATTTCAGGCCATACACAATGTCCAATGAGCTGAGGGCTAGTCGGGAAATCAAGTTAATGAAGCCTTACTGTCAATTCAGAGCGTAAACAGCTTTCCATTAAGTGAGGCCTAGTCAGGGAAATTAAGTTAATGAAGCCTTACTGTCAATTTTGGGCGTGGTCTGTGATTTTTAGGGGTGTAAATTTTCTGTGGGAAGTGAATTGGGTGTTTGTGTTTGTGCCTCAGCCCTTTGCCTTATCCTCCTCTGACAGTTTATTATGGGTCGGAATGTTCATGTTGGCTGGCCAGTACAGGAGTTATGCAAATCCGCCCTTATTGGCAGCCAATCATGTTGTCAGAATGTAGAGGCTGGGAGAGTCGTTGGCAGCCCCGGAGGATGCTGGGAAATGTAGTTTTTTTACTTGTTGTTTTGGGGGCCTTTTAGGTTGGGGGGGAGTTTCTTTGCTACAAACATACCTTGCCTGAGGCCTATTCCTGTTGGCAAGTTTTGGTGTTTCTGCGTTGTAAGGTTTCTCTGTTTGGGACGGTCGTTCCATGACGACTCTTCCTTTATATACTGTATATAGATTAGGGTACCTGGCAGTGCCAGGGATATTTGAAAAAAGGCATTGTTTGTTTTGGGGTGTGAGGTAATATCATGTAGTTAATTAGTAACATTATTTATTAGAAAAAGGCAGTCTTTGATTCAGTTTTTATTAGTGCTCCTGACAGAAAATACATAAGAATGTGGATGAACCTCAATTCCCAGAACCATGGGTCAATCCTCCCTAGACCAGGCCTGTATACACAGCTGGCCATGTTGAGTCTGTGCCAAGTTTTGTCCAGATCTGATGTCAGCTGGGGCTAGTACTTTCTGTATAAGAGTGAACTACAACTCCCATATGCCAAGGGCAGTCACCCCTGAACCCTCTAGTTGGTCATGTTGAGTCTGTGTGCCAAGTTTGGTCCAGATCCAACGTTGGCTGGGTTCAGTGCTCTTTGGATGCAGATGAACTACAACTCCTATAAATCAATGTCAATTTCCCTTAAACCTGGTCATTGGGGCTCTACATGCCGAATGTGATGCAGATCTATTATTGAAGGGGGTGTGCCTTGATGCAAGGTGAACTACAACCCCACCGTGTTGAATCAGTCCCCCAAACCCATCCAGTCTGTTCAGTTGCTGATCAATTCCTCTGTGCTGTGTGCCATAGGAAAGGGTAGGATGCAAATGGAAAGAGAAAGGAATCCTGGGATGCCTGGCTGTGGTGGAGGAAACACCTACATTCTAGGATCAAATTGTCCCTGAATGAAAGCATTTCTTGGATGGTGGGTCGTAGTGTGTGTGGAGGACATTGGAAGGGTTTGGGCCACATATTCATGGCACTCACTATAACCTGCATTGTCCAGGAAGGGAGTGGCTTGGAGGCTTCTCAGCACTTGGAACTATAGCCTGTTTGTGGAGGCCGGAGTCTGTCTGTGTAAGTGGACAACTCTGCCACATACATCCATACACATTTTTCACTTTTATTATGTGTATAGAGAGAGATTGTATATTGTATTTTGGCATTGAATTGCTGCCTTTTGTCAAGCTGCTCTGAGTCCCCCCTCGGGAGTTGAGAAGAGCGGGGTAGAAATAATGTAAATAAATAAATAAATATCTTTAATGCGTTAATAAATTCCCTGTGCAGCTATTTCAAGATCTCTTTTTGTTTACTTGTTTAAATACCCAAATGGAAGTCTCCATTTTCTAACACACTCTTCATTGTTTCCTCCCCTTACGCCATTTGAGAGGTTGGCCATTTGAATATACTCAACTGATTTTCTTCTCCAATCCTTAATGAATAGTTCTTTTCCCCCCTTCTCGCCACCACAAAACTATATTAGTAAATTTCTATATCATCTTTACTGATTCTCTCATGAAACAAACCCTGTAGGCATCTTTCTGGGGGTTTTCTTGACCTTTTTAGAAATCATTTTATTACTTTCTTTCATCACCTTTTTCCAAACATTTTTACCTCCTTACACATTCACCAAACTTGGAAGAAGATGCCTTTCTGCACGTTACACCTCCAACATTCCTCTTTTTCCCTTAGACTCTGGTTCAGGAAATCATTACTGTGTTTATTTGACTATCTTTCAGGTTATACTCTAGAACAGGGGTGCTCATTAGGTAGCTCGGGAGCTACTAGTAGATCTTCGTCCCTCTTCCAGGTGATCTTTGGGCCTCACCAGCCGGATGGGGCGCTCCTGCCATGCGCGCACACGCGCTCCTGCTGCTGGCTTCTGCTCTCGCGGTGCTTCTTTCGCCTGCGGGGCATTTCAGGGAGAAGGAAGCAAGAGGCAGGGCCTCTGGAGGGAGCACCCTGCCTCTCTTTCGTCCAGAAGCAGCTGTGCAGCCTCCGTTGCCGGCGAGACAGGCAGGGCGGAGCAGTCCCTCTGGATGCCCCGCCTCATGCTTTCTCCTTCTTGCAATGCCCCACAGGCGGAAGAAGCACTGCGCGGATGGAAAACAGCAGCAGGAGCATGTGCGGTGGCAAGAGCGTGCGATGGCGGGAATGCGCGGGAGCACATGGTGGCGGGGGCAGGTAGATCTTTTGGACTTGGTTGCTTTAAGAGTAGCTCGCATGCTGAAAAAGTGTGAGCACCCCTGCTCTAGAATGTATTTGTATAACCTGGAGATCAGTCCTTTATTTTTTTTTCTTCACCAAGATATTCCCCAGTTCTGATTTCCTTATGGGGAACCCATTTTAATATATTTCCTAAATATATCCTGTAGTTGAGAATACCTAAACCAGTCATTTACTGTATACTTAGCTCTTCTCTCCCTTTTAATTTCCAGTATCCTTTTTCTTCCATTAGGTATTCCCTATATGTTCTCAGTTCCTCATATGTTGGTTTTAGCACTACTTCCAGAGGTCGTAGCCATTAAGGGTTTTTTGGTTCCATCCCTTCTTTATATCTTTTCCACATTGCTAGAAGGCTAGCTCTTAATGGATCCCTATTAAAATCTTTGTTAGTTTTATCTTTCCTGTATCATAAAAAGACAATAAAACCAATCTAATACACCCTTTGAGTGTCTTATAAGAGAGAACAAGTAGAATATAAATAAATATAATAATAATGATAACTCGTTTAGCATATGTTACTGTGTCCTTCAGGTTATTTCTGACTTATGGTGACCCTATGGTTAGGTGCAAGCAGTCCTTCAGCTATCAAGAATCCAGGCCCTTTAAGTACCTCCAGTTCAGACCAAAGGTAGATTGGCAGCCAGTGCAATTGTTTTAAAGCCAATATTATATGGTTTGGGTTTTTTAAAAACTGATATACCCATCAGAAATCTAACTGATGCATTTTTCACCAGTTGCAGTTCCCCAGTCATCTGCAAGGACAGCCCCATGTTGTTTCAGGGTAGCCCCATTCATTCCACAAATTTGGAAAAGAAAAGAAAGCATCGCTTCCTAGTCTTGACCTATGACCCAGGACCTTTCTTTCATACTTTCTGCAGTAGGAAACCTAACTGTATGTCACCATTTCTTCCAAGCTTAGAAAAATATCTGAAAACAGATCGTTTCTACTTCAAAGTCTCCTTTTGTCTTTCTCTGAAGCTGAGAAGGAATGACTTGCCCAGGGTCACCCAGTGGGTTTCCAAGACTGAATGTGATTTCAATCCCTGGTCTCCAGTGTAATTGCTCAATGCTTAGACCACTGTACTATGCTGGTTAATGTTGGTTCCTTGTTTATAGCCTTCTATTATATTACTCTTTCAGTGCATCCCAGTGCTACAATAGTAATACTTGGGGGGGGGGGATAACATCTGTCTTGGAATCTCTAGATCCTCCAGCACAACTCTATAGAGATTCCTAGATATAATATTTTAATGCAAATGATTCAAACCTAGAAATGTGATAGTTCAACTGTACTGATGTGCAATGTATACTTCTTCAAACTGTAAGGAAAGGAAGCTGTCTCCTAAGTTCTCTCTATGTAAACCAAGTATTGGGAATATAGGTTGTTTTCCTCATCCTTCCTGCAGTAGTCCAGATCGCAGTGATGTTCCTGCATCATTCCAAAAGCTACAGCATTCAAATACCACCATGAGAGCCAAATGTTGAACAAATACACATACAAAGGCAGAACTGGAAAAAACCTCCAAGCTCATATAATGTAATCCTCTTCTGAATACAGGATTTGTAATGCAGGATACAATTACAGCATCTTTGACAGATGGCTTTTCATCCTGTGCTTAAATACGTCCAACAAACGGGAGTCCATCACCTCCCAAAACAGTCTGTTGGGCAATCTATATGAACAGTTAGCCTTATTTCAAAGCTCTGTTCAGATAGCTTTTCTCATTAGTGTCTCCTAAAATTTAGCTAAAACCAGCTTCTGTGCAATTTTCATCCATTTATTTTAGTCCTACACTAGGAGATTGGAACCAGCACTTTTAACTTTGTCCATCAACAGACCAACATCAGTGAAGCTGTTGCCATAACTGAGTTCCCTGTAATCAGCCCTAGTCAGCAGTCTGGGCATAATGTTTTGGACTCTCTGAAGTTTCCAAAGGCAGCCTTATGCAGAGCATATTACAGTAGTACAAATGGAATGCGATGAAGGCATGTGTCACTACAGCCTTATCTAACATCTCAAGGAATGAGCACAGATGAGTCCACCTCTTAATCTGAGATTTCAGGAGGTGGGTGTAATTCAATCAAGCACATGCTGAATCCCTGTTCCCTGATCTGTCTTTCAAATAACCAAAAGCACCTCTTGTTGTCTCAAACTTGAATATATTCAACCTCATCCAAACGATTGCTGATTGAAGACTGAAACAGCTTCATTTGAATTATATGGACAGGAGAAATAGAGTTATATGTCATCAGCATACTTAATCACCTTGCCCCAACATCGTGGGCATTCTGTTCCAGCAGTTTCATGTGTATATAAAACAGCAGGTGACCAGACTCAGCACAAGCGTAACCCACAAACCAATAACCAGGATATTAAACAAGAACCACCCACAGCATCTTCTGAAAAAGCTCTACTAGATGATGCTATTTTTATTTATTTATTTATTTATTCGATTTAGTAGACCGCTCTCTCCGGAGCCCAGGGCGGTTTACAACAATTAAAACCAATAAAACACAGGTTAAAACATAAAACAGAGTTCTAAAACCAATAAAAACCCCCTCCCAACAATAAAAACCTAGCAGATCGGCGACAGTGCAGGCGGCAAGACGCGGCAAGCTGGCAGGTTACAGCGGCATCAGTCGAGACCGAATGCCTGTCTGAACAGCCAGGTCTTTACGGACTTGCAAAAAGCCATCAAGCCCGATAGGGCTCGCATCTCCTCGGGCAACGAGTTCCAGAGGCTCGGCGCAGCCACTGTGAACGCCCTCTGCCTTGTAGTCGACAATCTGTAGGTCTTAATACCAGGCACCTCTAGTAGGTTGAGCCCCTCGGAACGCAGTGATCTTCTGGGCACATATGGGGTAAGCCGCTCCTTCAGGTACACTGGCCCCAAACCATATAAGGCCTTGAAAGTTAGAACTAACACCTTGAAGGCGACCCGGAATTCAATGGGAAGCCAGTGCAGTTCGCGCAGAAGTGGAGTCACATGGGCGGATCTTGGAGCTCCTGAGAGCAGGCACGCAGCTGCGTTCTGCACCAGCTTGAGTTTCCGGATCGCCGACAAGGGTAGGCCAATGTACAGCACATTACAGTAATCGAGCCTCGAGATGACCGTGGCTTGGATCACCGTGGCCAGGTCACAGCGGGAGAGGTAAGGAGCCAGACGTTTTGCCCGTCGCAGATGGTAAAACGCTGTCTTGCAGGCGCAGGCAATCTGCGTCTCCATAGACAGCTGGGAGTCCAGCCGGACTCCTAAGCTCTTTACTGACGGTTGCGGGCAAAGTGCCACGCCGTCGAACGTCGGCAACTGGGTCTCTACCCCCCCCCCCCCAGGCGGCCCAGCCACAAGATCTCCGTCTTCGCCAGGTTCACCTTCAACTTACTGGCTCGCAGCCATCCAGTTACGGCTTCTAGGCAGAGATGGAAATTATATACCAAAAAATTGGTGTATAAATTTTGCTATGTATATACCAATTTTGAAAGAGAAATGTGTTTTCTTCGATGGTGCTGTTGTCATAGCTAGGCTTTCCAATGGGATTTAGGCTATGCTTCGTTGGATCCATTCCAGGTTTTCTGCCATCACCTCTATCCCCTACAATGTTAATTTCATCAAATCTAGTAACTCAAAATGATCATTTGCCTCCATTTCTTCTCTATTTTTCAAGCACAGAGATTTACCAAAGCTTCAGCATGACCATTTATCAAGTTAACAAGATCATAAATAACCACCAGGAAGCCATTCAGATGTATCACACTCCTGGGCTTGATCATTCTGTTATCAGTACTAGTAATAGTACAGTGTTGGTCTAATTTCAGATCTAGCCAAAGCAAAGACATAACTTTGTTTACCTTGGTAGCTAACCTATGCAAGGAACTAGACAGGGAGATGGTATCCCTGCTGTATCTGCCAAACCTCTCAGTAACTTGCAATACCATTGACCATGACATCTTTCTGTGACTTTTTGGGTTCAGGCTTGGAAATGCTGTTTTACAGTGGCTCCATTATTTCCTGGGGGACAGCTCTTAGGGGATAGTGCTGGAAAATGCCTTGGCCATTTGGTCTGTGTTTCTCAGCATTCAGTCTTGTCCCCCTATGCTATTTAACATATACATGAAATGCTGGAAGACGTTGCCATTAGTTTTGGGGTCAAGTGTCACTAGTATTTACCAGCACTGTCATTCCACCTAATTCTAAGGATACTGGTGCCTGGTCGCTGTAATCGATTGTATGAGGGCAAACACATTGCAGCTTAATCTAGACAAGACAGAGGTGTTCCTGTTCAGTCAGAAGAGAGTTTGGGGATACTCCTGGAGGCTGGAGACCTAGGGCCTTCCCACACAACCATATAACCCAGAATATCAAAACAGAAAATCCCACAATATCTGCTTTGAACTGGGTTCATATATTCCAATTCTGGGGAACCTGTTTTTGGTTTTTTTGTTTTTTGTCTCTCTGTCCCACCACCTTCTCAGGCTCATTTGGTGGGAAATATCTTTCTACAAAGCTTATTGTGTGCTTTCAAATTATTTCCAGCTTCTAGTGATCCCAAGGCCATTGGGTTTTCTTGGCAAGATATGTTTAGGGAAGGGGTTGCTCAAGGTCACCCAGAAGTTTTCCATGGTTGAGCAGGGATTCAAACCTTAGCCTTTAGAGTCAGAGTCCAACGCGCTCAACTACTCTACTCTAGATGTGGGACTAGATAAGCTTTATTTTGGCAGTTGTCTTATATAACTTAAATTTCTTGAAGCACTGAACAATAATACCTACCTGTTAACTTCAATTAAACAGAGCCTCCAGCTAAGCTTCCGTATGGACAAACCATGTGATCAAATAAAGGGAAAGAAATTGCTTGGAAATTTTATCTCATACTCACAATATATTCCCCCAGCCATATGTCTTGGGGCTGTTCCTTTTACAAGTTTACAGATATGCAAATCACATTGGATGGTCTTGTAAGGGTATCTCACTGGCGCTAAATAGTCTGCTTTTTGTATTCATTTTCTTGGATGTGAATCTCTTCAGGGATAAAAATATGGAGTTTGCCAGGCTTTTCCTGGCATTAATTACGCTGTTCTCAGGAGAACTGTTCTCCCTATATGCATTTCTCAGCAGGGGATTTTCAAGGACATTAAAGAAGTTTAACCCTTGTTCCAGTGAGTGCCTTCAATCTGGAGTATTTTCTGACACCAATGAAAAGCTCTTGTGCACTGTGGGGTATAAAAGTGTCCCACTCCCCAATAGATTTATTGGGGCAATTCCTGTCTCAGCTGGTTGTTATCTAAATGTACATGACAGATGGCAGATACTCAGCAGCACTGTATAAAAATAATTCATGTGATGATTCGCGAAAATGTCTGTCTTATAGGTCTTGCCCTGTGTCAGATCATCAACAAAATGTAATGCTGGAAAACTAAAAGATCCCATTTTCCTAATTGGGGGTCATGGATAATTGCTATACTTTCCATCAACTAAAAACTATTATCACAGTTGTTACTATGTTTGAATCACAGGATCACTTGTGTGAATAACTTACCTGTGAGGTTAGCCCAGACACAGGTTTGCCGTTCATTTTTGATGGAGAGAAAGGGGGGGCACCATCAATACTAACTTCTGAGTATTATCCTCTGTATTAGCCATTCTGGTGACGACAATGGAAATTGCCGACCTACACATCCAGAAGATACAAGGCTGGCTAAAACTGATCTACACTAGCACTTCCAAGGATATCTGATATGAGGGAATAGCAATTTACCCTCATCCCAAGGTGCTGCTTTGGTGCCCACTGTTTGTACTTGTCTTTCTTTCTTGGAAACTTATAAGGGTCAAACAGCCAAACAGATTTTATAAAACCCCTTCTACACTGCCATTTAAAATCCAGATTATCTGCTTTGAACTGAATTATATGGCAGTGGAGACTCATATAATCCAGTTCAAAGCAGATAATGTGGATTATCTGTTTTGATAATCTGGATTTTATGGCAGTGTAGATTGGGCCTCAGTACTGATGTAGTGACCAGCACTTTGAGTAGTACTGATTATAAGACTGTCTCTGAATTGCACTCATTAAATGGTTCAATGAATAGATGTAAATGCCATTGACTTGGAACAACCTTCCATCTTCTCTATACGCCTTATGGAAAGCAGTTTGACATGTTTCTGAATACAATTGTGATATTAATTTCTAATATTATTTCCAGTTTTGTTAGGGATGTGTTGTTTTATAATTGTTTACTGGAACCAGGTCTTCGCCTCTCCTTGAGTCATACACGTCAGTCATAAATGTGGTAGAAGGTTTAATGTGCCCGTGAAAGTAGAAGGGAACTGCCAACTAAGATTATCTCCTCCCTGTCCTTTTTATGGTTTAATACCGAATATTTGTATAATATATTATATATTCCTCAGCAAAGAATTGTACATTGCATATTTTTCCATTTGAGTCTAATGTACTAGTGGGTATTCCTCACTCAAGGGCTTGCAAATCTCAATTTTTAGAAAACAGAAGGAAAGCGAAAATTACATGTGCACCTTTTCCAGCATTTAATCATATTTTTTTTCTTTCTTTACAGCTTCTTAATTAAATGAATTCAAGTGAGATTAGCAGAAGGCTAATGTTTACTAGGAAGATAAGCAGCTCCTGATAGTATCTGCTTACCAACATTACATTTCTTCAAGAAACTTTGCACTTGGTTCATCTGCTTCCTGTGATAAATTACAGCATTTGTGTGGAGGACAATATTGTGTTTGTACCTTATTAGCAAGTGATTCATCTAATTTATAATGCATAGTAAATTTTGGGTATCTAAGTGAAAGATATAGTAAATAGAAATGGGGCTATGATATGCTTGGTGACACTGAATTCAAATCAAGTTAACTTTATTGGGGAAGTCATAGGGGGGTTGTTCTGGTTGTTGTTTGTCTTCTTGTATTTCTGTTGCAGCTGTGTAGATTGTAGTTGGGGGGAAAGTCAAAAAACATTTGAGACTTTGAAACTATACTCCTGTGGCCTAAAGTAATGTAATATATATTAGTATTAAACCAGCTCTACCTAATAAAGAAGACAAAGTCCACACATCCATTGAAGACTACAAAGTCCTTTTTTAGCATGCATGGCACACTAGAAAAAAAATCTTAGTCTTTTTTTCAGTTGGCATTTTAATACCCAAGGGAGCAGCATTTTTAACATTCCAAAAATAGGAAAAGGTCCAGAGTTGTTCAGGAATATTTTTAATAGAAAACTAACAAGCACCCAACAATTCTTGAACATTGCTGACCTCCTTTCAAGCAATTCTAAGGTTATTTCAAGGAGAATTCCTAATTTTCTCCTTCCATCTTATTCTAATATGTTACATCAGCAGATCCGCATTTTTCCATTTTCGGCAGGCCAGGCAGCTGGCACCCTACCTATCCGGAAGTAACCTAGCTACGGTGATCCAGACGACGATCATTTCGAGATTAGACTACTGTAACGGCCACTACATTGGCCTTCCCTTGTCCATGATCCGGAAACTTAAGTTAGTGCAGAATGCCGCAGCACGACTACTCATCGGTGCGCTAGCGAGAGCGCACATTACTCCTATCCTGCTGCAACTACACTGGCTTCCTATAGAATACCGGATCATGTTCAAGGTGTTGGTTCTGACCTTTAAGGCCTACATGGTCTAGGGCCTGTGTACTTGAGGGACTGTCTCTCCCCGTACATTCCCCAGAGATCCCTATAGTCGGAGGATTCAAACCTACTAGTGGTCCCTTCAGTTCGGACATCTCATCTATCAGTAACCAGACAGAGGGCGATTACAGTGGTGGCTCCAGCATTGTGGAATGCCCTACCGGACGCGGCACAGAGAGAGCGGTATATTTTAGGCCTGGTTGATCCATGGTTCTAAATGCTTCAAAGTACTTACAAAACAAAAAAGTTCTGGTGGTGAACATTTCAGAACTCTATCAAAATTTCATTATTGTTTCATTATTGGCGATTTTTAAGACAGAACCAATTAAAAACTGCCATTTATAACAAAATTTTGAAAGTTTTGTTAGAGTTCTGAAATGTTCATTACCAGAACTTTTGTTTTGTAAGTACTTTTGAACCATTTAGAACCATGGATCAACCAGGCCTAGTGAATATCTTAATATTAATATAAACAGATTTGCATGTGCACGTATGAGATCCAGTGCATAACAGAGGGAATTTTTTAAAAAAATCTTCCATCAGATTTCTGTCTCCCCCCATTGTTAATTCGACCCCTGTTTAAGATTATAAAGTGTAAAAGAAAGTTTCAGGAAGTTCTAATTGCTTTCCATTAGCACTTCCCTTGAACCACCTGTGCGTCCGTTTGACAGCCCAATCAGCAGATCTGCTGTTTCGGGCTTTTTAAAAGCACACGTGCGCTGGAGCAGTCTACACAGGGGGGGAGGGAAGGAAAACATCTGCTTTGCATGACTGCAGAGATATACAGTCATGCAAAGATGCACATTTTTCAGCCGGAATGGAGTTATAAGCATATCTTTTTAACACATGCTTTTTTTACCTCTTAATCCGAATCCTCCTACATTTTGGCTAAGTGTTGTTTAGGCACCAACATGTTTCCTGGAAGAAAGCTTTGTTGATAGTGTTGGCAACAGAGTCATGTCCACTTTGGGGGCATCTGGTTGTGCCCCTGTTCTAAAGTGGCAGGGGTGTCATGTCCCACCTCTTGATAGTCCATTATCTAAGGATGAAGCAAACTCACCCAAGTCTTCAATCTTCCTGGGGGTTTGATTGTATTACTTCTACCTTCCTCCTACTGAGAATCCTATTGCTCTGAAGAAGAATGTGTCTGACCTCAGAATGAATGGATGAAGGTCTGGGATGCTTATAAGGTATTTGTTCAGTTGGATCTGCTTCATCCTCGAACAAAAAACTCTCGGGGGCATGACAAGGGGAACAACACAGTGACATCTTTTCATGTGGAATTGCACAGGATGAATGCCTGATTACTGGATTGGGCTACATGCCTCAACTGGAAGACAATTTACTCAGTTCTCACAGATCCTCTAAGCCTCTTTGCAGATGTACAATAAAATTGTGGCCTATTTATTACAATGTGTCTTGTGTGTTCACTCTTACACAGAGCTGAGGCTACTAGTGCTTTTGCTCATATTCCTGTCAAAATTGGATTTGAAGGCATATGTTTACTCAAAGAGGATCTAATTCAGCTGCTCATGCCCAGCGAGTATTATAGTTAATTTACAACTGTCCTTAGTTCACTGACCAATTCAATTTCATATTTTGTAATGTGAGTAAGTAAGAAATGTCTCCTTTGTGTCTAACTCAGTTCTCAGATTAAGATGACATGGAATAATGACCCATATTCCAGTGCACTTTCAGTTAAAGTACGCTTTAATTGCAAGTGACCATAAGACCAAATAATTAGTGTTAAGTAAACAGATGACTCACAAATGTATCTGTTTACATTGGGCAGACTGGGCATATTTGAACACCTACATCTGTAAGCTACATGTCAAAACCTGTATGTTTTAACAGATTCTGCCACCCAGAAAAGTAAAAGATACTGCACAATTTGTCTTAATACTCTGTACATATCATTCAGGCTTATTCTGAAGTAAGCATCACCAAACTCCTCAGAGCTGAATGCAAAGTGAAAATGTTTTGTAGCTTTTTGAGCTGCAGAATGTAAAAAAAAAAACCTCAAGGTAACCTTTAATGAAATTTAGCTGCAGGACTTCTTTTATAGATCAAGAACTGAAGAATATAGACCCACTTTATCACAGAGAGAATCCAAACGTAGGTTAAAGTTATGCTAACTGTGCCTAATAGTATGCTGGTGTTTCTACATTTAAATTCTCTTTTCACGTGACACAAGCAATGATCTGGAATAACAAGTAGCTATGCACATCACTTCTACCAGCAGGTTTTTCTTAGTGCTATAAAAAGAAACAAATTAAAGCTTTCTGGCTGCTTGTGCTCCTTTTGTGTTGTGTGTATTCCATACTTTAGTTAGTGTTACTGTTCCCCCGTCCCTATTTATAACACATATTTTCTTGATCAAATTCCTCTCTTATGACATTGTCTTGGCTGCAGGTTGACTGCATTTACTGACCCATTCATTCTGTTTATACTAAGAACCCTCTTTTCATTTCAATTTATTATTTGATGAGTCGCTCTCCACCGGAGTGCTCTGAGCGACTTACACAGCAATAAAACAACAAACATATCAACGATAAACCACAAATTAAAAGCTTTGACGAAAAACCAAGTTTTGAGAGCTTGAAAGACCACAAATCAGGTATAGCTCTAATGTATGGAGGTAAGGAATTCCACAAGGTTGGGGCAAGAACCGAGAAGGCCCTGCACCTAGTGGAGTCCAGGCTTGCTTCCCTAGGACCAGGAACAAACAGGTTTTCTTGAGCTGATCTTTGTGGTCTCTGATGACAAGTATGTGAGAGACAATATCTGAGGTATTTAGGGCCTTGACCATGGATGGCCCTGAAAGTCAGAACCAGTGTCATATAGGAAGCCCGATGTTCAATTGGGAGCCAATGGAGGTATTGTAACACTGGAGCTATGTGATGTCTCATTGGTGTCCGAGTAAGTAATCTGGCAGCTATGTTTTGAACCACTTGGATCTTCCGTGTCACTGAAAGAGGAGTCAAAGTAAGGTGCGTTAGTTCTCGGCGTATTCCAAAATGCGAGTCACAAGAACGCCAACACAACAAATGCTTTTCACCAATTCTATATTGTAGGTATATTGTAGGTATATTAATTTTCAGTCATCATATCAACACGGTAGCAGTGGAAACAAAATAAAGGTAATTGCCAACTTGTATCTTCCAAGTAAGTCTTCCCTAGGAGTCAAGGTCTCTGAAAGAGGAGTACCAGCGTGCAATGCATTACAGTAATCCAGCCTCGAGGTAACTGTGGCATAGATTATCGTTGCAAGGGCCTCTGTTGGAAGGTAAGAAGCCAGCTGCCTCGCTTGGCGGAGGTGGAAAAAGGCCTGCTTACTGATGGTGGAAATCTGAGCTTCCACCGTCAACTGGGAATCCAGCAAGATACCGAGGCTCTTCACCATAGCAGACGGTGCTAAGGATTCACCGTCAAAGGTGGGCAGAGGGCAGGCCAGTTCCCAGGGCCGACCGGGCCATAAGATTTCATTTATTTGCCCAGGACAAAATCCCATTAAATTTAAACCACATGTGTGCTGCTGCTGTTGTGGTGGTCTATGTAGACATGTGTTGACTTAATTCCTCATAGCAAAAAGAGACCATTTTTGCAGTTTCCCCCAAGGGGAGAACTTACTTCTGAGAAGTTGTCTCATCACGGATTACATGGAAATTGCAACCTCTATCCATATCAACCTGGGGTATGTCCTACTGACTTCAGCGGGTCTTACTTCTGAGAAGACTCTTAGAGTGAGACCAGTTTGCAACCCAGATAAGTTTATGTATCTTCCTTGGGGGAAAGTCCAATTGTGTCATGTATCATGTCCCATAGTTGATGGTGGTTGGTGGTGACAGACCTGGCAGTTGGTGATGGAAGAGTTAATGTAGGTCTTGGATCTAAAGGGCTGAGTAGTTTGTAAGCAACAGTTTACAGGTAAAAGCAGGTAAAAGCAATTAAGGGTGGAAACGTGCAGGGGATAGGTTGCAGCTGGGTGTTACTGGATTTAAGGAGCTAACCTTGGGACTGGTCTTCAGGGAGAAAAGTATTTTTTTGGTGGTAGATGCTGCCCCCCCCCCCCAAAAAAGAGGGTTGTTGGATTTTCAGTATCCTGACCTGTCTCCTGTAATCTTGGAACCCTGGATCCTTGAACCTCTGGACTGGCTTTTGACTACAGTATAGACTCTTGATCCCTAGACTTTGCTCACTGAACTCTTGACATTTGACTACTGGACTGGACCCTTTGACTACGGTGTAGTGTTTGCTATCAGTTTTTGTTTATTCTGTGGCTGAGTGCTATCATTATGTTCTATATTTTGGTCTATTAAAACAGCCAGAAAGTAAGTGATGTTTTAATTAAATTGTTTAACTGGGTTTTTGTTTGGTTCACCTCTGCTGGAAATAACGGCAGAGCCCTGGCAATGTGACAAATTGAAAGCATTGGGCTTACTTATGAGAATACCTGACTTTCTACTGGATAAAGCTTCAAAATGCTAGGAATTGTCGAACAATAGAAATTTAAAAATGAAACAAAAGATAAAGGTCACACACACCTTAAATAAGTAGGTTTTCATCAGGCCAGTGAGGCACTGAAAGCTTGGAAGTTATAGCTGTTGTGTGGAAGGAGGAAAAAACACCCACAGAATCAATAAACAGACTAAGTCATCGCTCCACATCTGAGGTTTTAGCTTTTGTAGATTTGATTGTTCACAGATTTAATTAAAACTTTTCTCTAGAAATCTAGGCTCACCAGTGTGACTCTGGTTGACTTCCTCCATTCATGCTGGAGGACCTACAGATTTCTAGAAAGAATTCCTCTCTAGGTTCTCGAATGTGATTCTGTGGAAGAAGTTGACCATAGAATCATACTGGAAGACCTAGAAATCCTTAGAGAGGTAAAGAAAATAGCAATTTCTTTATTCATGGTTTTTAAAACTTTCATAGTGGTTGTGCCCCTAACCTCAGCAAATGTGGAGGGGCAACTGCATTCACACACCAAACCATACCCGTTCTGAGCTAACCAACACAAACGGAAAAAGAGTGCACAGGATTAAAAGCCAGAAAATGTTTCTAAAAATTAATGTGGAATAACGACATCAATTTAACACAAAACAGTAATTTTTAAAATAACCGCATAATAAGCAATTGTGGAAAATATATGTTTGGTTGGATTTGCTATAATATACTATATACTATAATTTTGAGATTCATATGCATTTATTAGTAACCTATCTTCATAATAGATGGAGGTCCTGTAGCTCTCCAGATGTTTTTGGACCATGACTTGCATAAAACCTGGTAGTTGGCCATTTTACATCTGTATTATACATACAGAACCATAAAACCAATCTTTATTATGGCATAAAACTTTCATGGATTAGAGCCCACTTCATCAGGTTTGTGACATTTTGCCATCTGTAATCAACTTTCTGTGTCTAAAAAAATGTAAAGGCTGGAGTTCGATTGCAATGAAATGCAAAAACATTCAGTGACAATTCAATTAGAGCTTCAAGGTATGCAAAATAACCATAATAGTAATTTGTGCTAATGCAATCATTTTAGTGTGGCTGAATAAATTATCAGCAGTGGTAATACAAGAAGCCAATGCCTGTACTTTGATCCAGATAAAAACGAGTAAACATAGTTATTACTTCATATCCAGCAGTTTCAAGCTTATGTCTCCCAATTGGACAATGGCAACTTCCAGTTTAGCCATAGTTTCCAGGGAAATGGCTGTGTTGTCCTCCTGACTTCCAAATGTTACCTTTCTTGTGTCAAAATTGTGTTAATTTAGGACAGTGGTTCTCAACCTGTGGGTCTCCAGGTGTTTTGGCCTACAACTCCCAGAAATCCTAGTCAGTTTACCAGCTGTTAGGATTTCTGTGAGTTGAAAGCCAAAACATCTGGGGACCCACAGGTTGAGAACCACTGCTTTTGGAGGTCACATGCAACCCCCACCCCCCAAACTGGTTTCCACACACTTCTAAAACAGTTGATAGATAAAGCAACAGTGATCTTATTAGACAAAGCAGGGGACTTTCATCTGTAATCCAAGCTGCTTCATTTCTTAACTGTCTCTGAAGTATAGGGAAATAGGGGACGAGTTGGGTAGAAAGCGTCTTCTGAGTTCTCAGTTTGTGTGGAAATGAGATAAAGTGGGGAGAAACTTAGATTACAAGTCTTGGGAAGGAAAATAACCCATAGAAGTAGTGTCTCAAGAACTGAGTTTGGGAATGAAAGCTGCCCATAGATGTAGTGTCTCAAAAATGGGGTTTGGGAAGAAAAGCATCCCATAGAAGTGACTTCAATGATGCCTTGTGTCTTCTCTGAGCTGATGGTTGAGCTGGAGGTTGGAGGAGGCGATCCTGTGTAATGGCGATAACTAAATTCTCCTTCTTTAAATATGAAACACCACATAAAGAACACAATTCTACATGAAAAGAAGATTATTACCCCAGTATCCTCAATTCCGTGTGATGAAGTCCCTTATCTTCACGTGACAAGACTAGCTTGTTATATTAACAGGAGAAGGCAAAAGCTGTCATATGATATAAACACAATATACAATGTGCAGATAAATGGGTCACTGATGTTGTTGCTGATGCCTTATGATGTGATGGATTGAGGGACAGAGCTGACAACTAGCCATTTTCAAGCGTCTAGTAGCTAAGCTATGCGTGTTTCTTTTATGCAGCTTAGCATTCCTGGTGAGCAGGTGGATGAAGTTTTGTCACCCAAGCCCTATGAGAAAATATCATTAACTAGGACATTGTCATTGTGCATAGAACAACAGAGTAATAACATTAGATATACCTGGGAAATGCTAATCCAACTCTCTGCTCAGTGTATGATCTATAATAAAAGATGCAGTTACAGCAACAAGTCTCAAATAATTCTCATGAAGGAGAATCTGCCACAATTCACTATTGAAGAGCTAATGCAGTTAGGAACATTCTCCTAAGGCCTAGCCATTATCGTCTTTGTGCAATTTATTACTAGATGCCCTTAGCTCTTATGGGTAAGTGTGGAATATAAATCAAATAAATAATATTATTCCCCTATAAATGTGTTTCAACTTGAAAACTATACTTGCACAAGTAACTTTCTGCCTTTAGGGGACAGTAGAGGTAACGGTGGGTAGTTTAGGGCTGCCTGGTATATTCGCTCTTCCTCTTACCTGCTCTGCTGCTTCCTAAAATGTAGACTGTTATTTTAGGGCTGGGTTTAATTTCCCCATGCAACTTTCTTTCCCCCCAAATATTTAATTAGCTAATAAAGATTTCTCTTCAATGAAAATGACTTTTTGCAGATGATTCAAAACCCCAGTTTCCATACCAGCTAGCATGGTTCCAGTCCTTCTGGAGCATCAGAAAACAACTTGGTTCCACCTTCTTTCTGAAAGCCTTTGGAAAGAACCTAAAAGTCTTTAAAAACTTCAAACTTTTGCCTTCTGAAGCAGTTTTGAACCACGCAAGAAAGGTGGGAGGGGCAAATCTGAAATTGAACCACTTATCTTTTTTTTTGGAAATATTCCATAATGTTCGGATTTCTCCCAGGGTTATTTTATTCCTTCCTCTCCACTTTTCCTCCCTCTTCTTGTCCCTCTCGCTCGGCTTGAGCCTTGCAAGTGAGAAGAAGGGGGGGGGGGGGGAACTGGAGAAGGAAGGAATGAACTCATCCAGTTTTCCCACCTCTTCTTCTCCCTCGTGAGCAAGAGGGACAAGAAGAAGGGCAAAAGCAGATTAACTCCTCCACCCCCCATCTCTTCTTCTCCCTTGCAAGTGAGAGGGACAAGAAGAGGGGGAAAACTAGATTAGTTAATTCCATCCTTCTCCTGTCCTCCCCACCTCTTCTACTCCCTCTTGAGTGAGAGCGACAAGAAGAAAGGCAAAACCGGATTAACTCCTCCAATTCCCGCCCCCTTCTTCTCCCTCACAAGCAAGAGGGACAAGAAGAAGGGCAAAACTGGAGGAGTCAATTCCTTCCTTCTCTGGTTTTGCCCTTCTTGTTGTCCCTGTCACTCGAGAGGGAGAAGAAGGGGGGGGGGGACCAAAGAAGGAAGGAATTGACTCCTCCGCTTTTCCCACCTGGCTGGTGGCCTGAGACGCAGTGGAGAAGGCCTGCCTGCTGCTGTTTGCGTGGCTCCGGAGGCCAGGGAGGCAGGCAGGCACAGTTGCACAAGTGCTCCAAGTCGCGGGAGGGCAAGCGAAGCTGAAGGAACACTCCCGAAAAGAGAGGGATCACTGTACTATGATTTATTCTCTTCACTACTTTAACACAGTTTGCGCCACACAAACAAAGTTTGTGGAGTGGAACAACTACTTTCAAAGTTAAGATCATCCAATGAAATAGGAAATAATATTTTCAAACCATTAACGAAGCAAATTGGAAATTTTGGAAAATTCTAAAAGTTATGATTTCCCCCCCTGAAAATTCGGAATTTAATTCTGAATTGAACCACCAGCGCCCCCTACATCCGAAACGAGTTTTGAACATTTTTTTCTTTCATCAACCAAGCCTAATATATAGAACAACACCTGCATCCACAGGGGATACACTCCTGAACTTCACGTAGATATGCAAAATCATGGATAATGGAGAGCCCTATTGAACTGAAGGACTTTGAGCCAAAGAATACCATAGATTTGTGCTAGAAAATGCCATAGATTTGACATATTTTGTCAGACCTGGATAACAAAAACCATTGATAAATTTCAAGAAATACACGGATCCAACTGTATTCAGTTTTTGCCTCCTCCAAGTTAAACGTACATGGCTGTTTCAACTGCTATTCACAGAACCTGGTTTCCAAACACTATGTCACCTTCCAAACACTATGCCATGCTATCTCTAATTTGTTTATGTTCTCCTTAAATGTGGCACATACTGGGCGTTTAAGAAAATCATATTAATCCAAGAGTGTCCCACCTAATGTGGAATAGTGTGAAAGGATACATGCTGGCTAGGATTGATGGGAGATGTCATTTGCCTACATTTAGAGGACCTCTTGTCCCCCACACCAGACATATAGCTCCACATTTCAAACAGGAAGGTTGCAAGACCTTTATTTCAGGATGACAAGAAGAAGTCACCTTGCGACAAGACTATTATGTTCCAAAGGTATCTCCCATGAGGAAAGCTGTGTGAGAGCTTGTGTGGGTCCTTGACCCCTGAAAGGACAACCTGATATTTAAAAAATGTTTTACAACACTTGCTGTGAAAGAAAGGCTCAAAATGTTCTATGCACATCTCAGACATCAATATACTTCTTTCTATGAATGCCTTCCATAATTTGATAGAAAGGAGAAAATGTATAATACCACTCTCTCCTTGGAGACTCTTGCAGTATTCAATGTTTTGTGTACTGGCAGTCTTTTATATTCAGGATTTTGAGTTATCTGGAGCCCGCAGTATGAAGCCCCCAAAGAGTAAATTGAAAAGGCTAATGTGCAATAGCAAGAGAAGCAAACAGCTAGAGAGGCCAGTGGGTTTTTGTTGTCAGAAACTGCTGGTATTCATAAGAAATGCAAAAGAAAGGATTGTGTGATCTTTGCTTTCCATCCTCAATGAGAATTAAGCATTATTCAGCCTAGACTCTACGACATGTTCCATACAGATTCCAACTATAAAAACATGAGTGAACAATTGGGAAAAATGAAGGCAACAATAAAGAGTATTGATTTTTTAAGTACTGGGATGTTATCAGTTTATTGGCTGTCTTAGTTGTGATCTCTCTTCCCAAAGAC
The DNA here is from genome assembly GCA_030556195.1 of Anolis apletophallus. Taxonomy (NCBI): domain Eukaryota; kingdom Metazoa; phylum Chordata; class Lepidosauria; order Squamata; family Anolidae; genus Anolis; species Anolis apletophallus. The sequence continues at coordinate 27,684,765 of JARBWK010000012.1, forward strand.
TGATTTACTCTTAGGCTGAGGTTAATAGTCTTGTATTGAGGAGGATGGTATGGTATTGAAGCATGCTTTGAAGCCTCATAATATTCGCATATTCGGATTATGGCATGTCTTGTTTTTAAAAGGGTCCAAATTTGAAATACAAAGAGAGCCAGGTGTATCTGTGCTCTACCCACTTCATCCATTTACAATTTCTGCAAAGTAAAATATACTACTTGAGAGTACGAATTCATGCAGTTGTTAACATAAGCTGTACTACATGTACAAAATGGCTCATCCTGAAATGTACAAAATGGCTCATCCTGTCCCTGATAATTTCCAACACTGCCTCGAAGCCGTTACTGGATGGCTGCGAGCCAGTAGGTTGAGGGTGAATCCGGCGAAGACGGAGATCTTGTGGCTGGGTCGCCCGGGTGATGTTAATGTCCAGCTTCCGAGCCTAGACGGTGCGGTGTTATGCCCATCGCCTTCCGTAAAGAGCCTGGGGGTCCATTTGGACTCCCAGCTGACCATGGAGGCCCAGGTCTCTGCGGTCAGCAAGATCGCTTTTTTTCATCTGCGACAGGCAAGGAGGCTGGCCCCTATCTCTCCCGGAACGATCTGGCCACGGTGATCCAAGCCACAGTCATCTCAAGGCTGGATTACTGCAACGCGCTCACGTTGGCCTTCCTCTGTCGGTGACCGGAAGCTCAGGCTAGTGCAGAACACTGCCGCCCGGCTCCTGTCTGGCACGCCAGCTGGCGCCCACATAACACCTGTTTTGCAGGATCTGCACTGGCTGCCAATTAAGCACGGATCGCCTTCAAAGTGTTGGTTCTTACCTTTAAGGCCTTGCACGGCCTGGGGCCAGCGTACCTGAGGGACCGTCTCACTCCATATTGCCCTTCGAGATCACTACGGTCCGAGGATGCTAACTTCCTGGAGATACCATCGACAAAGTTGGCACGCCTAACATCCACTCGCCGGAGGGCGTTCTCTGTCATAGCTCCCACGCTGTGGAACGCCCTCCCGGCCGAAACCAGGGCCTTGAGGGACCTGCTCCCGTTTAGACAGGCATGCAAAACCCATCTGTTCAAGCAGGCCTTTGGCGAGTAGGCCCGTGTATCTTTAAGTATGCTATTGCTGAACTGTGTTGTTGTTCCTGCTACCATTGCTATTTTAACTGTTTTTATTGTTTTTATTGTTGTTATTGTTTTGTTTTTACTGTGCCTTTGGCTCTGTGAGCCGCCGCGAGCCTCCGGGAATCGGCGGCATAGAAGCCTGAATAAATAAATAAATAAATAAATAAATAAATATATTGTAAATCTGTTAGTCTTTAATAACATTTGTTGTTTTTTAAACTTTCCAAAGAAGAAATGATCTTTAGCACACAATAGATGAACATGCATCTGCCTGTTATTTGTTCCTTTAGTGGCAACTCACAAAAGGCCTGTGCTTTTTTCTCACTGATGGGATCAGCAGCTTCTGTTGCCCAAAAAGCCTAAATCGATGAAGCGAGAGCAGAAGAGGAAACAGCTGGAGATTACTTTTAATTTCCCCAACAAGGAAATGAATAAGTGAAATATTCATAGATCTATTATATAAAGGGGTTCCCGTCATGGAACGACCGTCCCAAACAGAGAAACCTTACAATGCAGAAACACTAAACTTGTCAACAGAAATAGGCCTCAAGCTGAAGCAGGTTTGGTACTTTTCCGAGCATAAAAAGTACAGTCAGAGAGTGATGCTACTTGCGTGTCAACTCTGAAAAGAGGGGTTTGGTGCCAAAAATCAGACAGGCACTTGCTATGGAAGACTAACACCCTGATTAAATGCATTTTTAATACACCCTGTGCCCGATTTGAGATTCTTTAGGCTAGATGGGTGAAAACAGTGCAGTTTGAGCTATGAAAGTTAATGGGAATTTATGAAAACAGCATTGCGCATGGCAGAGTTTGTCCTGCTCCACTGCTGGCAGGGAGCCCGGAAATATTGTTTCAATCCAAGAACAGAGAGGCTCAGCATTGATAGCTTGCACTGTGAGAAAGGAATACCTTATAGATGGCTATTGTTCTCATTTTTAGTGATGACAGAGAAATGATGCAAATGATTTGTGCAATGTTTATTGGATTAATGAAATGTCATGTAACAACAGTAATCACCAGCCAATTATGATTGTTTTAACCATGAAGAAGGGGTGGGTTTAACTGAATGGACTCCATTGGGGTATAAATGTCTTTGTATGAGATGTAACGGGGTCTTTTGCCCTATCTGCAGCTGTGTTCTGCTGGCAAAACCCACCAGCTGGTGCCAGGAATAAAACCTTTTTGCTTTTCACCCTACTTCACAGTTGTCGCGTGTTCTCCCTCATCCTAGTATCCGCACGTTCGGGCAGCTTTGGTAAGGTTAACTTGGTACTTGGAGTTCCATAACTCCCGGTTCTGCTTCATTTGGTGACCCCGACGTGATTTAAAAGGTATCTAGACGGGTCTGTGTTGAGGGAAAACAAACGTGATCTCCGTTGCTGACAGCGCTCGCTCCCCGGCTAGTAAGGTGAGGCAATTCAGGAGGGCTGGGAAGGGGCGCCCCGCTTGTTTTTGACCGTTTTTACACTGAGCCGGCCGCCTGACTCGCCCCAAACGAACGCCGGTGACCCGAGAGAGACTGCAACTAACGTTGAGGGTGAAAACAAAGCCCGAAGGGAGAGGCTGGCTGGGAAGCGGCCTCTGGAGAGCCGGCTAGTATAAGTCCAGGGACACCCTAATACGGTGCCCAGCCAAAGAGGGCTAGCAAACTGGCATAAGCGCGCAGAGAGTCGGAGGCGACGTCAGGTCCGATCGCCAAGAGCCGACGCAACTCGATTGGTGACGTGGGAAGGCGAGACGCGAGTCCCAGGGTCTGCAGGACATCGGCAAGTATAGTTTATTTCGTGCACTCTAACACTGAGGGAACACACATTGGGGAGGGGGGAAAGCACTGAAGTGGGGTTTGATCTCAGGCAGGAGAGATGGGGAGTGCAGGCTCAAAGCAGAAGAAAGAGACCCCTTTGCAGTGTGTGCTAGATAATTGGGACAGGTTTTGTTTGCTGGCAGTTGAGGGAAACACCCAGGAGATGAAATCTTTTGAACTTAGTAATCTGTGCACAGAGGTTTGGCCATCTGTCCGAGAGATCGGATGGCCAAGCGAGGGAACCTGGGATTGGGATAAGTGTCAGCGCCTTGAAGATTATTGCTACGCAGTACATCCAAATGATCAATGGATATATTCCGCAGCATGGGTGCGAATGGTTGCAGAAGGGGTGTGGTGGGCTGGCCCAAAGTGTCGTGAGAAGAAGATTTGCTTTGTAAACAGAAAAGTAGAGAAAAGTCCTCCCGGTGCTGCCGGGCGGAGCAAGAAGAACTCCTCCCGCTAAGGAGGAGAGAGAGAGAGAGGTTATTGCCCCAACCGGAGCCTGGGAGCAGCCCCAGCGTCCC
>JARBWK010000012.1:27688313-27760813 GCA_030556195.1 Anolis apletophallus
GGACATTGTGTTAGTAGGTCATGGTCCACAGTGTTGAATGCTGCGGTGAGATCGAGAAGCACCAGCAACACCGATCAAGCCTGGTTGAGTTGGCGACGGATGTCATCAGAGACGGCATCCGTTCCATGGCCCGGGCGGAAACTGGATTGAAAAGAGTCCAGTCTGTTTGTGTCATCTAAGAACTGTTGAAGTTGACCCACCACTGCTCGTTCGATCATCTTACCCAGGAACAGGAGATTTGACACTGGACGATAGTTCAATGGAATTGATGGATCCAAACCCAACTTCTTCATGAGAGGACGAACTATTGCCCCCTTCAGACTCTCTGGGAAAAAAACCTGCTCCAAAGAGCTGTTGATTATGGACTCCTACCTGCTCGTTAAACTGTAAGCTTAACTTTTTAAATCTGTTTCTTTTATAACATGTTTTAAATCTGCTTCTTTATCTGACCAACTTGGGAACTGCGATTCCCTCTCCTTGGGCACCTGTGCCCCATTCTATGTTGTGCTGGTCATAGACCGTAATAAATCATTGATTGATACTAAGAATCCAAAAGCCGCACTATTCTCAAATTATTTTTCTTTCTTAAATTTACACACTTTTCTTTTCAAATAGGTAGAGTTAGAACACATATGCCTATGATATTGACTCACCATTTCTTTCCAGTGAAGGGAAGGGCAGAAGGAATATCTTCCGAGGGCAGGCATGAGTAAATTTCACTGAAGTGAATGGGGCTCCATTCCAAGAAGGCTTGTATTCTGGGGCTTGAGAAGAAGGCAGGAAGACATCTTTTTCTCAGCCCAAAATCAAGAATTCTTCGCAATCCTTCCACAAGATCACTGAATTCTCTTTCCATACCTCCCACCTCTACACCCACCAAAATGTGCAGCTGAAGTCACACATTTATATGCCCAGGACAAAATCCCATTAAATTTAAACCACATGTGTGCTGCGCTGTTGTGGTGGTGGTCTCTGTAGACATGTGTTGACTTAATTCCTCATAGCAAAAAGAGACCATTTTGCAGTTTCCCCCAAGGGGAGAACTTACTTCTGAGAAGTTGTCTCATCACGGATTACATGGAAATTGCAACCTCTATCCATATCAACCTGGGGTATGTCCTACTGACGTCAGCGGGTCTTACTTCTGAGAAGACTCTTAGAGTGAGACCAGTTTGCAACCCAGATAAGTTTATGTATCTTCCTTGGGGAAAAGTCCAATTGTGTCATGTATCATGTCCCATAGTTGATGGTGGTTGGTGGTGACAGACCTGGCAGTTGGTGATGGAAGGGTTAATGTAGGTCTTGGTTCTCAAGGGCTGAGTAGTTTGTAAGCAACAGTTTACAGGTAAAAGCAATTAAGGGTGGAAACGTGCAGGGGATAGGTTGCAGCTGGGTGTTACTGGATTTAAGGAGCTAACCTTAGGACTGGTCTTCAGGGAGAAAAGTATTTTTTTGGTGGTAGATGCTGCCCCCCAAAAAAAAGAGGGTTGTTGATTTTCAGTATCCTGACCTGTCTCCTGTAATCTTGGAACCCTGGATCCTTGAACCTCTGGACTGGCTTTTGACTACAGTATAGACTCTTGATCCCTAGACTTTGCTCACTGAACTCTTGACATTTGACTACTGGACTGGACCCTTTGACTACGGTGTAGTGTTTGCTATCAGTTTTTGTTTATTCTGTGGCTGAGTGCTATCATTATGTTCTATATTTTGGTCTATTAAAACAGCCAGAAAGTAAGTGATGTTTTAATTAAATTGTTTAACTGGGTTTTTGTTTGGTTCACCTCTGCTGGAAATAACGGCAGAGCCCTGGCAATGTGACAAATTGAAAGCATTGGGCTTACTTATGAGAATACCTGACTTTCTACTGGATAAAAGCTTCAAAATGCTAGGAATTGTCGAACAATAGAAATTTTAAAATGAAACAAAAGATAAAGGTCATACACACCTTAAATAGCGATTCTTCTTATCTATCGCTCCCCCGGGACCCCGAAGGAGAGCTTACTCAATCTGCTCGATCTTGCCGCGGATTGGACACTTAGATTCCCAAGACTCATTGTTTTGGGAGATTTTAACATTCATGCAGACGCTAATATGCCATCCCCCCTAGCGAAGGAGTTCATCCGATCCATGGACACATTAGGACTCATTTTGATGGAGTCCGGCCCCACACACCAGGCCGGACATACCTTAGACCTGATCTTTGGGTACGGGTTGAGGGTTACGCAGCAAGTAACAACGAAGGTCCCCTGGTCAGATCATTTCACTCTGAAGGCCGACATCAGAATCCCCCTACCGGCAAGGCCAGAGCCAAAACCTATACTGGCACGCCAGAAGAGGCATATGGACTAGCTGCCGCAGCAGCCATTGAGCCGATGGAAGTTTCGGTGGGACCTTGAATCAACGGGTGGACAGATGGAATACAGTCCTGTCGAAAGCCATCGACCAAATAGCCCCCAGACGCCTGATCCGGCCACGAAGAGTCCTTTCTCCATGGTTCACGGACGACCTGCGGCTGCTGAAGCCGGCGGAAGCAGCTGGAGAGCGCGTGGCGTCGGAAACCAACTCAGACGTCGAGATCAGCCTTCAGAGATATGCAGGTCATATGAACGGGCGGTCAAAGAGGCCAAGAAGACCTATAACTCCTCCTTAATAGCGGCGGCAAGATCGCGCCAGCACAGATCTTTAAGATCGTCCGAGACCTAGCTATGCCCAACTCACTGCCGAGAGACAATGAAAATTCAGCTATCTCAGCGGAAGAATTTCAAGTTTTCTTCACTGAGAAAATAATTGCCCTTAGGCGTGATTTACCCTCTATACCTGAGGAGAGGAGCGGGATGGGTAAGGACCCAGCTCCATCGCCTAGCTTGAAACTCGACCAGTTCAAGGCCCTGAATTCAGAGGAGATTAATCAAATCTTGACCGCAGCAAGGGCAACCACTTGCTCTACAGACCCGTGCCCGTCCCATCTGATTAAGTCCCAAAGGGGAGCCTCCTGGCCACTCTGACAGGGTTGATAAATCACTCATTGGAGCTGGGAGTCTTTCCCGATGCGCTGAAGGAGGCTAGAGTCCGCCCGCTGCTGAAGAAGGCTAATTGGATCCAGCGGTGCCGGCAAACTACCGTCCGGTCTCAAACCTACCCTTCCTCGGGAAACTGATTGAACGGGCAGTAGCGATCCAATTACAGGAATTCTGGAAACCTCAGGAAGCCTGGACCCCTGCCAATCGGGTTTCCGCGCGGACACGGGACCGAGACCGCCTGGTGGCCATTACGGACGACATCCGCCGCCAATTGGAGAAGGGAGGTTCGGCTATCCTGGTGCTGCTTGACCTCACCGCGGCGTTCGACACGGTGGACCATGACTTGCTGTTGCGCGACTATCAGCCATTGGGATTCAAGGCACAGCTTTGGCCTGGTTCGATTCCTTCCCTGCGGGGCCGTTCGCAGCGTGTTGAGTGGCGAGGCCAAGCGTCCAAGAAATCCACCCTGGACTGTGGAGTCCCCAAGGCGCCATTTTGTCACCAACGCTTTTAACATCTACGCCCAACCCTTGGCAAGCATAGCCAGAAGTTTTGGATTGGGGTGCTACCAATATGCAGATGACACCCAGCTTCTGCTGAAGCTTGAGCCAGGTGTAACATCGGTGCCTGAGAACTTCAGACAAGGACTAGAGGCAGTGACCAGATGGCTCCGCTCATACAAACTCAAGATCAATCCATCAAAGACTGAGATTCTATGGCCGGGACGCCCAGAGCCACCCATTCCGCTGCCTCTCTTTGAGGGAGAGCCGCTGATCCCGCCCCGTCGGTGAAGAGTCTCGGTGATACTAGACTCGAGACTCTCACTGGAGGCCCAGGTTGCTGCGACAAGTAAGGGAGCTTCCACCTGCGCCAGGCACGTCAACTGGCACCTTACCTTCCATCAGATGCGCTGGCTACGGTGGTCCATGCCACAGTGACATCACGGCTGGACTACTGTAATGCCTTGTACGTGGGGTGCCGCAGTCAACCACTCGTAAAAATCCAGCTGGTGCAGAATGCAGCCGCCAGACTCCTCACCGGGACACCACTGAGATGCCATATCGCGCCATCTCTGCAGCGCCTGCACTGGCTGCCAGTCGAGCTCAGAGCCATCCACAAGATCCTGTCGCTTACCTTTAAGGCCCTCATGGTGCCGGCCCAGCTTATTTAAAAGACCGCTTGTCCGAACCAGCTCATTTAAGGTCGCCGCGCTCAGGAAACAGGACCTTCTCCGCATCCCAGGTGTGAGTGAGGCCCGCCTCGACACCACGAGACGGAGAGCTTTTTCCATCGCGCCCCTGTCCTTGGAACTTGATGCCGGCGGATCAGAGAGCCATCCGGGACATGCCCCAGTTCCTGACCGCACTGAAGACCTGGCTCTTCCGAAAGGCTTATGGCTAAGGACACCTCCCAGACTTAGCCTGAGCTACTGGAACTATTTTAATTAATCTTTTATTCTTTAGCTTTTAACTATTGAATTCTTTTATATGTTTTTGTGTGTAAGTCGCCCGGAGCACTGACGTGGAGGGCGACTCATAAATAATAAAATCAATCAATCAATCAATCAATCAAAAATAAGTAGGTTTTCATCAGGCCAGTGAGGCACTGAAAGCTTGGAAGTTATAGCTGTTGTGTGGAAGGAGGAAAAAAACACCCACAGAATCAATAAACAGACTAAGTCATCGCTCCACATCTGAGGTTTTAGCTTTTGTAGATTTGATTATTCACAGATTTAATTAAAACTTTTCTCTAGAAATCTAGGCTCTCCAGTGTGACTCTGGTTGACTTCCTCCATTCATGCTGGAGGACCTATAGATTTCTAGAAAGAATTCCTCTCTAGGTTCTCGAATGTGATTCTGTGGAAGAAGTTGACCATAGAATCATACTGGAAGACCTAGAAATCCTTAGAGAGGTAAAGAAAATAGCAATTTCTTTATTCATGGTTTTTAAAACTTTCATAGTGGTTATGCCCCTAACCTCAGCAAATGTGGAGGGGCAACTGCATTCACACACCAAACCATACCTGTTCTGAGCTAACCAACACAAACTGAAAAAGAGTGCACAGGATTAAAAGCCAGAAAATGTTTCTAAAAATTAATGTGGAATAACTATATCAATTTAACACAAAACAGTAATTTTTAAAATAACCGCATAATAAGCAATTGTGGAAAATATATGTTTGGTTGGATTTGCTATAATATACTATATACTATAATTTTGAGATTCATATGCATTTATTAGTAACCTATCTTCATAATAGATGGAGGTCCTGTAGCTCTCCAGATGTTTTTGGACCATGACTTGCATAAAACCTGGTAGTTGGCCATTTTACATCTGTATTATACATACAGAACCATAAAACCAATCTTTATTATGGCATAAAACTTTCATGGATTAGAGCCCACTTCATCAGGTTTGTGACATTTTGCCATCTGTAATCAACTTTCTGTGTCTAAAAAAATGTAAAGGCTGGAGTTCGATTGCAATGAAATGCAAAAACATTCAGTGACAATTCAATTAGAGCTTCAAGGTATGCAAAATAACCATAATAGTAATTTGTGCTAATGCAATCATTTTAGCGTGGCTGAATAAATTATCAGCAGTGGTAATACAAGAAGCCAAGCCTGTACTTTGATCCAGATAAAAACGAGTAAACATAGTTATTACTTCATATCCAGCAGTTTCACGCTTATGTCTCTCAATTGGACAATGGCAACTTCCAGTTTAGCCATAGTTTCAGGGAAATGGCTGTGTTGTCCTCCTGACTTCCAAATGTTACCTTTCTTGTGTCAAAATTGTGTTAATTTAGGACAGTGGTTCTCAACCTGTGGGTCTCCAGGTGTTTTGGCCATACAACTCCCAGAAATCCTAGTCAGTTTACCAGCTGTTAGGATTTCTGTGAGTTGAAAGTCAAAACATCTGGGGACCCACAGGTTGAGAACCACTGCTTTGGAGGTCACATGCAATTCCCCCCCCCCAAAAAACTGGTTTCCACACACTTCTAAAACAGTTGATAGATAAAGCAACAGTGATCTTATTCGACAAAGCAGGGGACTTTCATCTGTAATCCAAGCTGCTTCATTTCTTAACTGTCTCTGAAGTATAGGGAAATAGGGACGAAGGGTAGAAAGCGTCTTCTGAGTTCTCAGTTTGTGTGGAAATAGATAAAGTGGGGAGAAACTTAGATTACAAGTCTTGGGAAGGAAAACAACCCATAGAAGTAGTGTCTCAAGAACTGAGTTTGGGAATGAAAGCTGCCCATAGATGTAGTGTCTCAAAAATGGGGTTTGGGAAGAAAAGCATCCCATAGAAGTGACTTCAATGATGCCTTGTGTCTTCTGAGCTGATGGTTGAGCTGGAGGTTGGAGGAGGCGATCCTGTGTAATGGCGATAACTAAATTCTCCTTCTTTAAATATGAAACACCACATAAAGAAGACAATTCTACATGAAAAGAAGATTATTACCCCCAGTTTCCTCAATTCCGTCTGATGAAGTCCCTTATCTTCATTTGACAAGACTAGCTTGTTATATTAACAGGAGAAGGCAAAAGCTGTCATATGATATAAACACAATATACAATGTGCAGATAAATGGGTCACTGATGTTGTTGCTGATGCCTTATGATGTGATGGATTGAGGGACAGAGCTGACAACTAGCCATTTTCAAGTGTCTAGTAGCTAAGCTATGCGTGTTTCTTTTATGCAGCTTAGCATTCCTGGTGAGCAGGTGCTTTGGATGAAGTTTTGTCACCCAAGCCCTATGAGAAAATATCATTAGCTAGGACATTGTCATTGTGCATAGAACAACAGAGTAATAACGTTAGATATACCTGGGAAATGCTAATCCAACTGCTCAGTGTATGATCTATAATAAAAGATGCAGTTACAGCAACAAGTCTCTGCTCAAATAATTCTCATGAAGGAGAATCTGCCACAATTCACTATTGAAGAGCTAATGCAGTTAGGAACATTCTCCTAAGGCCTAGCCATTATCTTCTTTGTGCAATTTATTACTAAATGCCCTTAGCTCTTATGGGTAAGTGTGGAGTATAAATCAAATAAATAATATTATTCCCCTATAAATGTGTTTCAACTTGAAAACTATACTTGCACAAGTAACTTTCTGCCTTTAGGGGACAGTAGAGGTAATGGTGGGTAGTTTAGGGCTGCCTGGTATATTCGCTCTTCCTCTTACCTGCTCTGCTGCTTCCTAACATGTAGACTGTTATTTTAGGGCTGGGTTTAATTTCCCCATGCAACTTTCTTCCCCCCAAAATATTTAGTTAGCTAATAAAGATTTCTCTTCAATGAAAATGACTTTTTGCAGATGATTCCGAACCCCAGTTTCCATACCAGCTAGCATGGTTCCAGTCCTTCTGGAGCATCAGAAAACAACTTGGTTCGGATCCCCGACCGGGCGAAGATGGCGGCAGGACGGGCACTCTAAGGCTCCCTGGAGTGCCGCCTGCTTTTCTGGCTGGAGGGCGATCTACGCCTCCTCCTGCACGGACAGAAGCGTCCGAAGGGAGCGGCCGGGCGGGCGAGGTCCGACGGTCCCAGAGATCCCCCAAGAGGGAGAGATCGAGCGGACCCGGACTGCCGCCATAGCGGCAAGCAAGCCGGAAAGCAGGCAGCGGGTGGCGACCGCACTCACTGCCGGCCCAGCCCGACCTCCCCCACCCCCAAGCAGAGGGCAGGAGGAGAGGAAGAGGCAAGACCGGAGGAGGCTGTAAGTACAGGGAGCGACAACCCACAAGACAACGGGGAGACCCCATTGGAAACAGGGGGGAGGGGCACGAATGAGCGGCGGGGTCTCCATCAGCCCCCACGGAAACCCCCACATAAAGGGGATCGGGCCCCAACAAAAGGGAAGCAAGCATCCAGGGGGGGAAAGGCCTCACAGAGAGGCAGCCGGTCGTCCCTGGCAGGGACAGATCAAACGGGAGGAAAAGATTCAGTGGGCACCAAAATGGCGGAAGAATCCTCTTAGTCCAAGAAACAAGGAAGAAGAAGAGCCTTTTTGGCGGGAGCGCCATCTTGGAAAAGGAAAGTCCCATCTACAATAGCTAAGCAGGGGTCAGGAAAATAGAGCATGTCAGCACTAAAGGATTTGAACATGGGAGCAAAAAAACAGGAGAGAATGCAAAGAAGGAGATTAGAAGATGAAGAAGTAACCTTAAAGGACATCCTCAAAGCACTACGAAAATTAGGAGAAGCACAAGATGGGTGCCTTCAGAAGATTGAAATAGTGATGACCCGACAAGAAAAACAATTCAAAGCGTTCCAGGAACAATTCCAAAATGCAAGGGTAGAACCAATACAAAAAGAGATTCTACAAAGCCAGAGCTGAGAAACATCTCTGAGGGTGGAAACGTAGTACTCCAGGATAAGGAAAAAATACAGCATCACAGGAAAGTTTGGAGAAGGGAGTGGAGGAGGCTACAAGGCAGCAAGTAGTGCCAGAGGAAAGAGAATTTTATTCTAAAACCTATGTAGAAGCTCCACTGGAAGCTACAAGACTGACTACTAAGAACCCTGAGGTCTAGGCTCCTCAAAAAGGAGAAGAAGAAAGAAGCCAAGAGGTTGTTACAATACCTAAAAGCCCTACCCTATATGCAGACAAAAATAGGAAAAAAAGACTGGGGTACAGTCCAATAAAAAGAGAAGCTGGATGAGGGTAGTACAACAAAGAAGGAAGAAAATCTTAAAGGCAAGTTACCCTTACCCTTCAAGGAGGGTCACACATGATAGCCTTCCGAGCTGTGAGACCCCAGAGGTGGACGATGAAAGTCTAGAAGCTCCCAAAGAGAACGGCTAGGAAGGGGGCCAAGGAAAACGAAAGGGACAGATTCAGCGGCATTAAAGGGCAAGGAACGGACAATGGTCATGGCTTCTCTCACCAAAAATTTGAAGGTTTTTAATAGCTAGGAGAAAGAACCCCGGGGAGCGATTTGACAGGTGAAGCGAACCCCTCAACTAGTCGGGATCAGGAGGGGCCCAGCAGGAGACCAAAGACAAATAACAATCAAGAAAGGAGAAGACCCTTCCAGAAACTCAGAGACAATATTAGAAAAGAAAAGTCATCGCCCCTCCTAGAGACTGCCCCCACCCCCTCTTCTTCCCCCTCGTACCCCCCGGTTGCTTCTCTCCACGCCACCCGCCTTCCACCCCTGACCCCTTGCATGCCCTGGTTGTACTCCGCCACCCCCCACCTTCCTTCCCTCCCCAGTCCCCTCCCCAGATCCCCATGCCCTCCTCACCCCCACCTCCTCTTCCTCCCCGCAGGCCCACACTCCCCAACAAGTGTAAAAACCTCAATAAAAAATATTTTTAAAAAAGAAAACAACTTGGTTCCACCTTCTTTTTGAAAGTCTTTAGGAAGAACCTAAAAGTCTTTAAAAACTTCAAACTTTTGCCTTCCGAAGCAGTTTTGAACCACACAAGAAAGGTGGGAGGGCAAATCTGAAATTGAACCACTTATCTTTTTTTTTTTTGGAAATATTCCATAATGTTCGGTTTCTCCCAGGGTTATTTTATTCCTTCCTCTCCACTTTTCCCCCTCTTCTTGTCCCTCTCGCTCGGCTTGAGCCTTGCAAGTGAGAAGAAGAGGGGGGAAACTGGAGAAGGAAGGAATGAACTCATCCAGTTTTCCCACCTTTTCTTCTCCCTCGTGAGCAAGAGGGTCAACCAAGCCTAATATATAGAACAACACCTGCATCCACAGGGGATACACTCCTGAACTTCATGTAGATATGCAAAATCATGGATAATGGAGAGCCCTATTGAACTGAAGGACTTTGAGCCAAAGAATACCATAGTTTTGTGCTAGAAAATGCCATAGATTGAACATATTTTGTCAGACCTGGATAACAAAAACCATTGATAAATTTCCCAGAAACACACGGATCCAACTGTATTCAGTTTTTGGCTCCTCCAAGTTAAACGTACATGGCTGTTTCAACTGCTATTCACAGAACCTGGTTTCCAAACACTATGTCACCTTCCAAACACTATGCCATGCTATCTCTAATTTGTTTATGTTCTCCTTAAATGTGGCACATACTGGGCGTTTAAGAAAATCATATTAATCCAAGAGTGTCCCACCTAATGTGGAATAGTGTGAAAGGATACATGCTGGCTAGGATTGATGGGAGATGTGATTTGCCTACATTTAGAGGACCTCACACCAGACATATAGCTCCACATTTCAAACAGGAAGGTTGCAAGACCTTTATTTCAGGATGACAAGAAGAAGTCACCTTGCGACAAGACTATTATGTTCCAAAGGTATCTCCCATGAGGAAAGCTGTGAGAGCTTGTGTGGGTCCTTGACCCCTGAAAGGACAACCTGATATTTTAAAAATGTTTTACAACACTTGCTGTGAAAGAAAGGCTCAAAATGTTCTATGCACATCTCAGACATCAATACACTTCTTTCTATGAATGCCTTCCATAATTTGATAGAAAGGAGAAAATGTATAATACCACTCTCTCCTTGGAGACTCTTGCAGTATTCAATGTTTTGTGTACTGGCAGTCTTTTATATTCAGGATTTTGAGTTATCTGGAGCCCGCAGTATGAAGCCCCCAAAGAGTAAATTGAAAAGGCAATAGCAAGAGAAGCAAACAGCTGGAGAGGCCAGTGGGTTTTTGTTGTCAGAAACTGCTGGTATTCATAAGAAATGCAAAAGAAAGGATTGTGTGATCTTTGCTTTCCATCCTCAATGAGAATTAAGCATTATTCAGCCTAGACTCTACGACATGTTCCATACAGATTCCAACTATAAAAACATGAGTGAACAATTGGGAAAAATGAAGGCAACAATAAAGAGTATTGATTTTTTAAGTACTGGGATGTTATCAGTTTATTGGCTGTCTTAGTTGTGATCTCTCTTCCCAAAGACTGATTTACTCTTAGGCTGAGGTTAATAGTCTTGTATTGAGGAGGATGGTATGGTATTGAAGCATGCTTTGAAGCCTCCTAATATTCGCATATTCGGATTATGGCATGTCTTGTTTTTAAAAGGGTCCAAATTCGAAATGCAAAGAGAGCCAGGAGTATCTGTGCTCTACCCACTTCATCCATTTACAATTTCTGCAAAGTAAAATATGCTACTTGAGAGTACGAATTCATGCAGTTGTTAACATAAGCTGTACTACATGTACAAAATGGCTCATCCTGAAATGTATATATTGTAAATCTGTTAGTCTTTAATAACATTTGTTGTTTTTTTAACTTTCCAAAAAAGAAATGATCTTTAGCACACAATAGATGAACATGCATCTGCCTGTTATTTGTTCCTTTAGTGGCAACTCACAAATGGCCTGTGCTTTTTTCTCACTGATGGGATCAGCAGCTTCTGTTGCCCAAAAAGCCTAAATCGATGAAGCGAGAGCAGAAGAGGAAACAGCTGGAGATTACTTTTAATTTCCCCAACACTGAAATGAATAGGTGAAATATGTATAGATCTATTATATAAAGGGGTTCTCGTCATGGAACGACTGTCCCAAACAGAGAAACCTTACAATGCAGAAACACTAAACTTGTCAACAGAAATAGGCCTCAAGCAAGGTAGGTTTGTAGCAAAGAAACTTTCCCCCCCAAAACCTAAAAGGCCCCCAAAACAACGAGTAAAAAAACCTACATTTCCCAGCATCCTCTGGGGCTGCCAATGACTCTCCCAGCCTCTACATTCTGACAACATGATTGGCTGCCAATAAGGGTGGATTTGCATAACTCCTGTACTGGCCAGCCAACATGAACATTCCGACCCATAATAAACTGTCAAAGGAGGATAAGGCAAAGGGCTGAGGCACAAACACAAACACCCAATTCACTTCCCACAGAAAATTTACACCCCTACAAATCACAGACCATGCCCAAAATTGACAGTAAGGCTTCATTAACTTAATTTCCCTGACTAGGCCTCACTTAATGGAATGCTGCTTATGCTCTGAATTGACAGTAAGGCTTCATTAACTTGATTCTCCCGACTACGCCTCAGTTCATTGGACATTGTGTATGGCCTGAATTGACAGTAAGGCTTCATTAACTTGCTGTTCCTGACTAGGCCTCAGCTCATGGGCCTGAATTTACAGTAACCTACCTTGGTACACAGAGCCCCTATGACCCACGCTACATTCTACTACAGTTTGGAGGAGGGTGGACCATGGATTATGGGACTTGAAGTACCTCCATGGATAATGGGATTTGTACTACTTCAAAACCCATCATTCCCCACCGACCACTGTGGCCCAGAACCAAGACCGATAAAGACCAAACTTGGCACACAATGCCCCCCATGACCCACACTCCATCCGACTGCAGTTCAGAGGAGGACACACCATGGATAATGGGATTTCAAGTACCTCCACTCACTTCCCAAGTACCCCACGCACACAAGCATCAACCTCTACATCAACACAGCAGACGGAAAGACAAAAAGCATTGTATATCCACAAGCAATGCAGAACGCCAGCAACACTACACACCAACAACTCCCCAGGACTTCAACATCCCACCCACCAGAACAACCCACAACGACACAGCCATGGCCCCAACAACACCATAACTAACAACAATTCCAACCCTTACATACTCAGACTTTCTCGCATCTCCTAAATAGGGCACAGCAACGCGTGCCGGGTACAGCTAGTATGATATAAAATCAAGTGATTCGGGGGTGGGGGGGATCTCAACTCCAGAGATTCTTGGATGAAACTGATTGATCCATTGCAGTCTGGCTTTAGGCCTGGTCACAGAATGGAAACAGCTTTAGTTGCCTTGGTAGATGACCTCTGCAGATAACTAGACAGGGTCAGTGTGTGTGTCTGCTGGTTCTCTTGGACATCTCAGTGGCTTTCAATACCATCAACCATGGTATCCTTCTTGCTCTCTGGAATTTGTCTTGGGGGCACTGTGATGCAGTGCCTCTGCTCCTTCCTGAAGGATCGTACCCAGATGATGATGCTGGGGGACACCTGCTCGGATCCCTGGCCTTTGACCTGTGGGGTCCTGCAAGATTCCATTCTTTCCCCCATGCTTTTTAATATCTACATGAAACTGCTGGGTGAGGTCATCCAAAGTTTTGGAGTTGAGTGCCATTCTATGCAGATGGCATGCAACTTTACTACTCTTTTCCACTTCAATCCAAGGAAGCTCCTGGATCAGTGTGTGGTAGCTGTGATGGACTAGATGAGGGCCAACAAACTGAGACTTAATCCAGACAAGACAAAGGCCTTCCTGTTCAGTCGCAAGGCCAATTATGGCATAGGGTGGCAACCTGTGTCTGATGGGATTACACTCCCCCTGAAGACACAGGTCCACAGTCTGGGTGTCCTTCTGGGCTCATTGTTGGCACTTGACACTCATGTCTGTGGTGGCCAGGAGGGCCTTCGCACAGTTAAAACTTGTGTGCCAGCTGTGACTGTACCCAGAAAAATCTGACTTGGCCCCAGAGGACCATGTCTTAGTTACGAGTCCATCCAGAATGGACTACTCTAATGGGACTGCCTTTAAAGATGGTTCAGAAAATGCACTTAGTGCAAAGGTTGACTGCCAGATTACTAACTGGAGCTAGCTATAGGGAACATACTATGCCCTTACTCAAGCAACTCCACTAGCTTCAACAACTTTTTGGGCTCAATTCAAGGTGCAGATTATCACCTATAAACCCCTATGTGCTTTGGGTCCAACCTTTCTATGAACCAGCGTGGGTATTGAGATCGGCAGAGGAGGATCTTCTCTCAGTTCCACCAGTGCCTCAAGCGTGGCTGGTGGGGACAAGAGAGAGGGAGGACCTTCTCTGTAGTGGCTCCCTGTCCCTGAATACCCTCCTGAAAGAGATTAGATTAGCTCCCTTCCTTGAATCTTTCAAATCCAGCATGAAAACATGAATTTTAAACAGGCTTTTGGCCTCGAGTAGGCTGAAATGGGCCCATATGAGGTTGACATTCTGGAAGTTTAGTTTGAATTGATGGTAGCTAGTTTTAACTAGTAATGGTTTTGTTTTTAAAATTGTATTATTTTATTTTATGTGTTGATAGTGGTTGTTTTATAATTTTTATGTGACATGTTTTATACTCATGTATCATTTCTATTATATACTACACTGCAGGGTCTTGTAAGCCGCCCAAGTCCCTTTTGGGAGATGGTGGTGGGATAAAAATAAAGATTATTTATTGTTATTGTTATTATTATTAAAATTACTTTTAATGTACATTATGTCCAATTAGCATATGATCCAGCAAGCTACCAGCTTGTATTGGGGCATTCTAGGTGCTTAACAAACATGGCTGATAGAAAAAAGAGGAAGCTGAAAAGCCACAAGGGCGTTACTATGATGAGCGAGAGATCTATGGTCACATATGAGGACCTAAGTTGGGCAGGTCAGAGATCTATGATCTATAACATATTTAGGGACTCTGTGACATTGCTGAGTGTCTGCTTGAGCTGTTTCATATTTTTTGTCCAACAATTATAATATTAAACAGCCCACTTTTACTGCTTAACAGATTTTCCAAAACGCCGGGGAGATTACTCTGTGCTAATATTAATAATGTCTACTAATTTATGCACTGTGTTCTTAAAAACAAGGAAAGAGAGGAAACAGTGATAGGTACTTGAAGACTAAAAGATAAATGCCTTTGAAGAATTTGCATTGAAATGCTTATCCTGTGGTTCCTTGGTGCCCCAATTTACATTTGCTTTATTCTGCAAAGATATAGGGAACATGATTGAGGACTACCTTTTGTTTCCTTGTCAGGTTCCCTGGGATATGCAAGGCATATAAGAAACTTAATTGCATTGTCAGTATTCATTAAAATGAGTTGCGGATCTCTTTCCACTATGAATCGAACAGTACAAAAATCATCATAGCTTCTCTAGGAAAGATGGCCCGAATTCCTCAGTACTAGAGAACTGTACTTGAAAAGTTCTCAGAGTTTCAGGACTAGATGCTAGATATATATATATATATATATATATATATATATATATATATATACTGTATATACAAGGAAATCCAAAAAAATGATGTATATATGGGGGAGGGGATTCATTTCCAGGATAACAACAGATATCAGGAAGAAAAGAGAAGAATGAGAACTAATCTGTGAATGGCTACTATAGATTGGGGAGACCCACAAAAACAGGAGCATCCCAAGTTAGAATTCTGTAAGTCTGATTTTCTGATGAGATAACTCAGTGAATACTATGAAAATGTACCCAATTTGAACCAAGCCTCAACCCTGGTTCAAAAAGTCCAGCTCTGGTGCTTCTTGAGGCAGAGAAGGTCACATATGAGCATATCAAAATTGAAGCAGTACCCTACGTCATTAGTACTTCATAAAGACAAACACATGGCCTTCAGAAACCAGGGACCTCATTACACAAGGCTTGGGGGCTATCCTAGGATGCTTCCAGGATGGAGCCTGCCACAGCCCATCACACGACACAGGGCTACTTTCGGTGGGGCTATGTCCTGGAAGCCAGGGACAGCACAGGGGGGAGCTAGATTCCTCCCATGTTATGGGTAAGGGGGGGGGGGATCCGGAGTGCAGGATGACAGTTTCCCTCACTGCCTGCCAGATTTTCTCAACTGCCCCACAGATGTCCCCACTATCCCCCAGCTTGAGGACCTCAGTGTGATGAGGTCCCAGGTCTTTTTATGTTTCATTTATGTGAGAACATTAAAGTTGGGAGATAAAGGGATTGAATTGTCAGGTCATTTATTAACTAATATGTGACTGTTTTTATGTATACCACTTATTGTTTTTGTCTGGTTGTAAGCAGCCCAAGTCCCTCCAGGGAAATAAGGTAGGGTACAGATAAAGCTTATTATTATTATCCTGTGGCAGATCATCATATATTTTGATTGTTTTTACTCTTGCAAATAAAAATGGAAATCTTCAGGACTCTCCACTGTAGCTTAATCTACCAGGAAGCAAACCAGACATCAACAATATCTCCACTACTGGATGATATTGGATGTTTTTGATTCTCTCCAGGCATAGCACCAAACTCTCTTACCTTTCCCTTTTGGAACATCCATGGCACAGGTTAACCTAGTATGTGATATCCATTGTGCACAGAACAGAAAGAAACCGTTAACAACAACTATATTACGATTACAAAGAAGCAAAATTGGGTAAATATTACCATAGTTCAACTGATGATGGGAAGCAGCTTTAGGTAGGCTTTTCAAGCTTCTCTTCTCCCTTACTTTCTTTACCCTCTCTGTTTCTCTCTATTATTCTCTTCCCCCACCCTTCCCTCTTGACCAAATGTCTGAAAGAAATAAGTTGGAGGGTTTTTTTGTTTCAGGTGAACTACGTACAGTAAGCAGTTTCCAAACTTTCTCCTTTTGAGCAGGACTGAACTAAGGGCCCTGTCACACAGCCAGAATATCAGGTAGATAATCCACAATATCTGCTTTGAATCGGATTATTTGAGGCCACACTGCCATATAATCCAGTTCAATGTGGATGTTATACAGCTGTGTAGAAGTGGTCTAAGATGTTCTGCTGGCTAAGTTTGTGTTTACACCGTGAAATACATCAGAGAACTCTATTCCAGACTTGCCTCAGATACACCATAGGGACTGGAGTACTGTCATGGAAGCACCCCAAAGCCCCTTTACAGTCCACACTCTTGCCAAGTCAAAACAGTACCAGTGCTCTGTTCTCCTGGGGACTGCTGTTGCCACTTTTTTCAACCAGAAACAGCCCCCTGACAGATTCTTGTTGGCAATGTAGATTCTGGTGAGCTCAGAACAAGAGTGCTCAGCCATGTGATTACCAGAAACAACACTGAAACAGCACCAGTGGGACCCCTTCGACACAGCTGTATAAAATTCACATTGAATTTGATTATATGGCAATGCGGACTCAGATAACCCAGTTCACAGCAGATATAGTTGATTACCTGCCTTGATATTCTGGGTTATATGGTTGTGTGGAAAGACCCTGGGTCTTTTCTTTGTGCAGATCCACGGTGATCCAAGCCACGGTCATCTCGAGACTTGACTACTGCAACGCACTCTACGTTGGCCTTCCTCTGTTGGTGACCCGGAAGCTCAGGCTGGTGCAGAATTCTGCCGCCCGACTCCTGTCTGGAACACCAGCTGGCAGTCACATAACACCTGCCTTGCAGGACCTGCACTGGCTACCAATTGAGCACCGGATCACTTTCAAAATGTTGGTTCTTACCTTCAAGGCCCTACACGGCTCGGGGCCAGCATACCTGAGGGACCGTCTCTCCCCTTATTGCCCAATGAGATCACTGCGGTCAGAGGGTGCCAACCTTTTAGACGTTCCCTCGGCGAGGCTTGTGCGCCTGACAGCAACCCGTAGGAGGACGTTCTCCGTCATTTCGCCCACTCTGTGGAACGCCCTCCCGGCGGAAACACGCGCCATTCAGGACTTGCTCTCCTTTAGACGGGCCTGTAAGACTCATCTCTTTCGCCAGGCTTTTGACCTGTAGGCCTGCCCTTCCGCAGCCCTCCTGCTTTAACAGCTATCTGTGGTGATGTGTTGCACCTCAGATTTTTAACTATTGTATTATTTTATTCGCCGATCGGTTGTTGTTTTACCACTGTTGTTGTTTTTATTGCGCCTGTACGGCTTTTGTGAGCCGCCCCGAGCCCCTCCGGGAGTGGCGGCATAGAAGCGTGATTAATAAATAAAATAAGATACTGGATTGCCCTGGATGCAGCCATTCCCACATTAAAAACTCTGTTCATCACTCTGGAGTTTCCTTGAAGCGCTGGAATAACCTGTGGTTCTTCTTGTACCAATTAATGGCTGGAAGCAGTACTTCTGCTATGGAATTGTCCATACGTCATGTGAACTGCTCACAACAGGTTCAAGGTGAGTTCATCTTTATTTGGCCCATGTAGACACTGGATAGGGCAAAGAACAGTATGGTGCATACTATCTAATTGGACATAATGCATTAATTTTATTTTGATATTAAAGAAGACTTGCACACCTGGTTGGAATTTATTGTGTTTTATAGAACTTCCTGGGATGTTTCTAGTTCAGTTTAAGTTTGATTTATGCCTTCTTGCCATTCTACATGAACTGAAATTCTAAACCAGAATGCATACCTAAACTCTGCTGTGGCTGCACATTTGAGATGGAAATGAAATGAAATGATTTTATTGATCAGCCAATTGGCATTATCAAATAAGACAATATACACAACGTACAATATGCATCAGGTCTAAATAAAATTATTCAGACATTATTACCATTGAAAGCTTATCTGCTTTTGTTGATTTTTTTGTCAATAAGGCATCCCTGATAAGTTTCCAAGGATTTATGAGGTAGTAGCTAGTACCTACTTGGTGAGCAGTGTTTAGCATTGTGGACTGCTCAGTTTCAACTAAAACACCAAGCAGATTTACTGCCCGACCAACTTGGAAACCAGCTCCTGTTGAATTCAAGGTACCTTTAACCATAGATTGAACTCACTAAGCTGGATAATGTATTTGGGTACCTTTTGAACTTCTAATTTGCCATCTATATTAAAAGCAGCAAAGTAAAATTCAAGAACGGATCTTATCTTTAAGAATCTTTCAAGCTCTCTATGAAAATAGAGGTCAAGTTGTCCAACTGGGCTGTCATTCCAAACATAATTCGAAAGTGATATCAAAGGTTCTTTTTAATTATAAAAATAATAATGCAGATCTAGAGAAAAAATCCAATATGGTTACATAAGTATTTACATATTCTGCAAATGCCATGTAAATATCATAGTTATTATGTAAATTTTGAACCTATGGATCAAAGCACTCAGAATTTGCATATTTTCTCATTATGATACTCAGCGGTCAGTAACAATACTTTGTCCCATTGACACATTTGATAAAGCAGTTTCCTGGTGTTTACTTTTCAGAACTGCTGGAATGTGCTGGCACTTGGCCTGTTTTTCTTTGTAACACAGTAAAAGGTGGAATAACTGGTAAGAAAGCCACTTAGCAGGGAAATGAGCTGTGCTTAATGTGTTAATGAAATATGCCAGGGTTCAAGCCATCTATCATGTCATCTCTGTACTCTGGAAAATGTTTTCCTTGCTCTGTGATTGGTAAGAGCTCAATAACAGAGATGTGATGAATGCCTGTGATCTCCATCAGGAGGAAGAAATTCCTCCTTTCACAGCTAGAACTAAAACTCTCAAGTTGCGAAACTCCAGCCCTCCAAATTCAAGCATAATTATAAATAATTATGCATGATATTAATTTGCATTCTAATTATGTAAATTCATAACATCAATTGTTGCCTCTTTTTTCTACCACTTTGTGTCAGTCTTACTACATTTTTAAAGAAAAGTAACTGCTCTTCTAAGTAAACTGATTTGACTTATGTTTAGACTTAAAACAGAGACCCAAATTCATTTCTGCATGGTCAAGGAGTTTTAACCATGGAGCATCACTATCTCTCAGGAAATCTACCTCACAGGATTGTTGTAAGACCCGCCACTTCATCACACAGGTTGCTGCAAACATCATAGGATGCTTGCAGCACACTTGATCTACAGAACCCCATGGTACCCATCATATGACACACACTCGGTTCTGTCAGGACACCTTGGATCAGCTGTAGCACAGGCATCCTATGACACTCTACCCAGAACATGGGAAGCTTCCTGTGTTCCATAGAGACAGTGTGTGGTTTTTTTTGGGGGGGAGCCACATGTGATTGAGAAGCATTACTGCAGGCAATGATGATCATGGGGCAATGGGATTGCCCTGCTGCCTCTCATCAATGTGATGAGATTGTTGATGGTATCAAGGAGCTACAGCCATTGCTTACAAGAATAGGCAATGACAGTCCAAGATCATCAAAAAAGTATTAGTCACAAAGGGAATTCCCCTCGGCCAAAAATGCCAAAAAATGTACAGATCCATGAACAGGAAGCCATAGCTGTTGTCAGTTCCACAGAGGAAACTGCAAAGGAGAGTAAAGACACAGTTAGAAAATATACCGCCTTTCACTGCATTTTGCTTCATTTGACATCTCCTTACACCTTCAGTTGCCTACCTCATGATTTCATCTCCTTTGCCTCAACTTGTGCCCTCACACCTGCCAGAGCTCCTTATGCTACACTCTCTTCCTCACTTCTGCTTCACCTTGTTTTGCTTACTACAATCAGGCAATGATTGGCTCTTAACAATGGAACTATGAAAGGTTCCTCCACATCACCATCACCCCATTCAGCTCAGAAAAAAAGTCCAGAGTGTGCCCAGCAGCATGAATAGGACCAGATGAGTGCAGTGATGGACATAATACAGTGCTTGATCAGGGCCCAATAGCCTTGGTGGGAGCAAGTGTCTGACCAAGAACTTTTCATGAACATTCACCAATGTATGTACAATGCTGTAATCCACTCTTGAGTCCCCTGGAGAAGAAGGGTGGAATATAAATAAAGTGTATTATTATGTTGTTGCTATGTGCCTTCATGTCATTTCTGGCTTTGTCACCTCCAGATTGGACTACTGTAATGCACTCTATGTGGGGCTGTCTTTGAAGACGACCCGGAAGTTTCAATTGGTCCTACGGGCACCAGCCAGATTGCTAACTGTAGCGACTTACAGGAGCGGGCAAACCGTCTGTTTAAGGAGCTCCATTGGCTGCTGTTCATTTTCCGGTCCCAATTCAAAGTGCAGGTTCTTACCTATAAAGCCCTGAACGGTTTAGAACCCACCTACCTGCATGACCGCATTTCTATGTACTAACCCAGACGATCTCTTCAACCATCTGGAGAGGCCCTGCTCTCACTCCCGCCCCCTTCGCAGGCGTGATTGGTGGGGGATGAGGGAGAGGGCCTTCTCTGTGGTGGCCCCCCAACTCTGGAACTCACCCCCCAAGGATATCAGACAAGCCCCCACATTGGCTGTCTTTAGGAGGAGCCTGAAAACGTGGCTGTTCCAGTGTGCCTTCCCTGAATAAAGTAAATAATGCCCTGCTCTGACCAATTCCCTAAAAAATGTCCTCAGAAGCACTTTAACTACCTGTTGGGTTGATCTCCTCACATCATCCTTAAAACCCTCCTGCTTAGATACATCCTATCTCTGTTCGCGCCCAGTGTTTATTTATTTTAAAATGTTAATATACTACATCTGGCCCGACCATAAGGTTTTAATTTTTATGTTATTGTTTATATGTGAGTTATATTGATTGTACTGTTTTATTGTTTGTTGCTGTGTTGTTTTATTGATGTGTTATTGGGCTTGGCCTCATGTAAGCTGCCCCGAGTCCCCTTGAGATGGTGGCGGGGTATAAATAAAGTTTTATTATTATTTTATTATTCTTATTATAGTGATCCTGTTATAGTTTTCTTGATAAGATTTGGAAAATGGTTACCTATGTCAGAAAGTGCATAGAAATTTGACCTAGAGACTCAAGGTGAACTCACTTGGCCTATCTACCCACTGCCTTTGCCTCAGTAATAAAGATTGTTGTGACACGTTAAAACATATTTTTCATTGCAGAAATGGGCTTTTGAGAAAGCTGTGGGTTATTTCTGTTATTCCTCACCAAAACCCGACAGATAAAACTTAAAAAGAAAGAGTGCCACATTTTCAGCTTCTACTGATCCACAGTCATATCCTCTCTCTTCTTCCTCACAGGATTTTGTGTCTAATGTCTGGAAGCAAAGAGAAACCTGAAAATACCATCTGCTCTTGTCTTGTTTTTCAAGGGTAAAGTGATCCTTCAGGATTATCTCCTGAAATGTATACTGCTCTATTCCACACTCTGAGATTCCAGTAAAAGAATTGTTATGTTGATTTGCAGCCCGCTGTACTAGCTCTGCTAGGTAGATTATTCCTCAGAGGTGACAGCAAAACAATTTGAATATAACTAAAATTTTATTTCTCTGTCATGGACAGCAAGGAAGCGAGCCTTTCTCTAGCACTGTTCAGACAATGGCCAAGACTCAATATGTGCCTGTAGATCTGCATGCACTCTTCCAAATCTGCCTACCTCCTGGCAGATACCAAGCCATGGAAACAACCTCTGCTGATGCTTTATCATATTGATGGAGAAGCAGGGGTAATTCAGACTTTCAAGTAGCAGCTTCATCTGTTACACTTATAGCATTATGATTCTACTTAAATACCATGATTCCCTCCAATAAAATTCAGTGATTTGCACTTTAGGGGAGATATTTAGAATTCTCAGTCAGAGAACCTCAGTGCCTCACAAAATTACAAAGCCCAACATTCCAAAGAGTGCAGTTGGGTGATATAATTATTTAGTACTAGCTTGGGGATCCAGCGGTGCCCGGGTTATTTGAGAAAGGCATTGTGTGCCAAGGTTGGTCTTTGGTACTTCAAGTCCCATCATCCATGGTCCACCCTCCTGTAAAGTGTAGAAGGATGGAGACTGCGTCATGGGGGCACAGGGTGCCAAGTGTAGTTTTTTAAGGTCTTTGTTCAGGGCTGCAGTGGCCTGTGGGAAATGAAGGCTTTGAAAGTACTACAAATCCCATAATCCATGGAGGTACCTCAAGTCCCACTCTTCTCCATACGGCAGTAGAATGTAGAGTGGGTCATAGGGGCACTGTGTGTCAAGCTTGGTATTGCATTGGGCCTCTGTGTGGCAAGTGTGGTCCCGATCCGTCATTGGTGTGGGCCACTGTGCTCTAAGCAAGTGAGTTAAAGTACTGCAATTTCCGTCATCCATGGTGCATCCTACCTAAAACTGCACCAAGATTTAGAGTGCATCTTGGGGGGTCTGTGGGCCAAGTTTGGTCTTGTTCTGTCATTGTTGTGGACCTAGTCAGGAAAATGAAGTTGAGGAAGCCTTACTGTCAAATCTGGTTGTGGCCTAGTCAGGATAATTAAGTAGAGGAAGCCTTACTGTCAAATCAGGTTGTGGCCTAGTCTGGAAAATCAAGTAGAGGAAGCCTTACTGCCAAATCAGGCTGAGGTCTAGTTTGTTAAATCAGCTGAAGGAAGCCTTTTTTAAAGTGCACTCTCTGGCACCTTTGAGATTTTGGATGTTGGAATGTTGGCCATGCAGAGTCCGTTATGCAAATTTTCCCTCAGTGGCAACCAATCTTCTCTGTCTGGTGCCTTAGAGGGTTGGAGTTCTGAGGCTGGACAGTCAGAACCATTTATGCAAATAATCCCGGAGTGGCAGCCAATCAAAATTGGCTGCCGTCATTCGGCCCACCCGCCCACCGCCCGCAAAACACTGACTTTTATTATATGTTACAGATGAAAGGACCCCAGGTCCCTACTCAGAAGGCTAGAGAAATTAGGTTAAGCTCTCAAATGGAGAGTGCCTTCTTTTTCTTTCCACTCAGAGCAGCTAGATTTTCATGGTCTGAATTTTCTCCCCTTCTGGCTTTCAGACCCCTTCACATGGGACTAAATTTTGCAATATGCCCCAATTTAGCCACGGTCACCCACCGAGCTGGCTGGCTCCCATCTGATGATGTCGGCACAGCTCTGTGGGTGAAGGAGGGTGGAAACCGTGTTGCTGCTTGACTCAATGGGAGGAAGCTACATGCTCCATGCTTCCCTCAATGTGATTGCCCTTAACTGGAGCCGGATTCCCCATGCTTCTCAACAAAATGGAGTGATGCTGGTGGCTGTGTGACAAGGTCGAAGAAGGTGTAGCAGCAGCTTCTCTTGTAACTTGACAGCTGTCAGGCAATGGGAATTTTTGGATGAAAAACAAGGGCAGAAAAATAAATGTCTTGCTCAAAAAGACATATATGTGTGCATAAGCCATACTTATGCACACAAAAGCCACTAACAGGATGCTTTCCATTATGTTTTACTCATATACCAACCCACTGAGTTCTTAACCATCTCCACTGAGTTAGAAGGCAAGGGAGTTTCTATGCCTATTTCCCCAGATACAGGTGGACAAACCTGAAATCTTCTCCACTTGGAAGAAGACCAGTTATGCACTAATCACACATAACATCTGAGCGGAGTTGGTTTATTTATTTATTTACTTCATTTATGCCCCACTTTTCTCACCCTGCAGAAAACTCATGGCGACTTACAAAATTTCAGCAAAAAATCAATGCCGCACATAAACACCTCATTAAACTATAAAACAATTAAAACACATATGCAAATAAAACACATGGAACCATAAAACAGATTAAAACCATATAAAGACATATATGCTTCTGTGTAACTGGTATCAAAGACCTTGATTTCAGAATTGTACTCCTTTCATAGCTTCCAAACCAATTTTAGGTTTCATGGATAGTCTCTCCATACAAATTTCTACTGTATGCCTTTAAAGATGCATAAAAGCATATATTTCAACTTCTGACTGCTTAAATGCACAGTGTATTTCCATTTCTGTCTATAATTTGGGGACCTATTTTTGGCTAAATTGTAGCTCCCTTTCCATAGTGATACAGGCCAGAAATATTATTCTTTGAGACACTAAACCATCAATTCCTCCATAATGAGTCCACATCCTGTAGCACAGTGTTTTTCAACCTTTTTTGAGTCGCAGCACATTTTTTACAGTTACAAAATCCTGGGGCACACCACCAACCAAAATGACACAAAAGGACACTCTAACACAGTAATACATATACTGTAGTTAATATGTTTTAAAATGTATTTATATATTCCTGACTGTGAGAGCCGTTCAGCAGTGGAACTCTCTGCCCTGGAGTGCGGTGGAGGCTCCTTCTTTGGAGGTTTTTAAGCAGAGGCCATCTGTCAGGGGTGCTTTGAAGGCAATTTTCCTGCATTTTGGGTGAAAGAGGCCCACGAAGTCTCCTCCAACTCTAGGATTCTATGAATCTCTGGCTATTCCAAAGGAATTTCGACCTGTGAAGGCCAGAGAGCAGAGCTCAAGAGGCAAGAGGGGAAATGAAGCCGGAAGTCAAGAGGCAAGACTGGGCTGTCTGGCTCTCCCAAAGGGATCCGAGTCTCTTATGGTCGGATATGAGAGCTGAAGAGGTCGGAGGGGAGGCCAAACATAGAGGAAGAAGAAGGCAAGAGGCAGGGCAGGGGTATCTCTGGAGGGGAGGGGGAGGGGGGAAGGGAGGGAGACCTCACCACCTCCGAGGAGGCTAGTCATAAATGCAGAAGAAATTCCAGGAGAGCGTGCTTCAGGAAGGAAGGAAGGAAGGAAGGAAGGAAGGAAGGAAGGAAGGAAGGAAGGAAGGAAGGAAGGAAGGAAGGAGGGGAGAGCTGGGCCAGGCCACGGAAGAGGCAGCCTTTGGCTGGCAGGCAGGCAGGCAGGCGTGTTTGGGGAGGCCGCACCACCCCTTTCTTGGCCCCGGAGGGGTCACTCCACCCCTCTCCATCCCTAAGGCCACTTCCCCCACCCCTTTTCTACCATCTCCTTCCTCTTTGCCCGTCTCTGCCTCGTCAAAATGGCGGCGGCGGCGTTTGCTGCGAAGGGGACGGGGTCAGAGCGATGTCACTCCCTCCCTCCTCCCTCCGGAGAAGAGGAGGCCAATGGAAAGCCAAGGGACGGGGCCCCTACGCTCCCGATTGGCCGCCCTTCCGCCAGGCTCATTTCCATGCTTAAAGGTACAGAGGCTAATTTCCCACAGCACACCTGATGATCATTCACGGCACATTAGTTTGCCACGGCACACCGGTTGGGAAACACTGCTGTAGCAGCATAGTGTATAATATATAGCACTAGGGTTGCCCAATATCTAATACTGTCTTAGAAACACAGAATCATAGAGTTGGAAGAGACTTCATGGGCCATCCAGTCCAACCCCCTGCCAAGAAGCAGGACAATCACATTCAAAGCACCCCCAATAGATGGCCATCCAGCCTTTGTTTAAAAGCCTCCAAAGAAGGCTTTGTTTAAAAGCCTCCAAAGAAGGTTCCACTGCTGAACAGCTCTCAAAGTCAGAATGTTCTTCCTAATGTTCAGTTGGAATCTCCTTTCCTGTAGTTTGAAGCCATTGCTCAGCGTCCTAGTCTCCAGGGCAGCAGAAAACAAGCTTGCTCCCTCCTCCCTATGACTTCTTGTTATATATTTATACATGGCTATCATGCCTCCTCTCAGCCTTCTCTTCTGCAGCTAAACATGCCTAGCTCTTTAAGCCGCTACTCATAGGGCTTATTCTTCAGACCCTTGATCATTTTAGTCCCCCTCCTCAGGACACATTCCACTTTCTTAGTGCCCAGAACTTCACTGTGTAGTGTTTTGCTTCCTCAATGCATTTAAAACTTTTGACATACCTGAGCTATGTAGAGACATAACATTTTCAGAAAACATGCTCATTACAACCCCTATCCAGTGCCAGTAGAGGTATAGAATAGATATGATATTGGGGGGGGGGGGGCGCTATTTTCTCCTTTAGAAATGATTTCACACCGGTCTCTAACAATGGGCATTTTCCCACAAGCATTATAGAACAGAGACTATCATCTGCCAATCGTCTGAGTTGCTCCTTCAGAATTCAAGGAAATGTAGTTCTGGGAGGAGCCTTTGGAATTCTCAGCTTAGAGAGGGCCTTGGCTTCCCTAAACTACCTTCCCCAGAATTCTGCATGAGCAGATCGGATGATTGGCAGACAATACCTTCTGTTCTGTAATGCTAGTGGAAAACCAACCAGTGTCTGCTCATGACATCAGCCCTGGCAAAAGACTTGTTCTGTTTTAGTTTGCCCTTTCCTCCCTAAAGTTGTTGTACTACATACTTCAAGTATGTTAGATCCTGTGTGGGAGCCATGTTCTTATCTCCCTGGTAGATATAGGATTTATAGGGGTTACAACCTCTTTTGCATTGCTTTTGAAGGCAATTCAGAGTACTATCTGTTGCTCAGCTTGGTACATTTTGATATGTGTTTGTCGGGTTAAGAATTACATTGTCAATAATAGCCTAAATACCAGATTTGTAAGAGCCCTATTAGCATTTAAGTGACATTGAAAGAACATGGTCTTTAGAGGATGCTGATTGCTCGGTCTTCCATGAGATTTCTCTCCAGTGTGTCAACAATAGCTTGCACTTTGTATTACTGATGAAAATTAGAGAAGGGAGAAAATAGCTGTGCCCTTTGCTGGAATAATGCCTCTGGCAATTGGAGCTCAGGATGGGCACTGCATTGTTCTATACTTCCAACACAGGGGTGGCTCCAAATCCCTAAATATAGCCTGAAGGTTGTTTCTCATTCTATCAAATGCCTATCCGATATAGTTTCCTGTTGCTCTCTCTCTCTCTCTCTCTCTCTCTCTCTCTCTCTCTCTCTCTCTCTCTCTCTCTCTCTCTCTATATATATATATATATATATATATATGACAGAGAACAATACCAATCAAACTCACTTTTCTCTTGCCTTGACTAACAAGCTTCCTAGCTGCTACTGTTCACTTACCCTGCTTGGGCTTTGATCCTTTTTTGTTAACTCTGGCAGCAGTACTTTCATTGTAATCAAATGGCCTAGTGGCAGTCCATTTGATTAAGAAGATACTTTTTACTGCCTCAGGCTAAAATCCATAGGGCACTTACTTGGGAGAAAGTCTCACTGAATTCAGTAAGAATTTACCTCTGAGTAAATTCTTTTCATGTTGCTAATTATCTCCATACATAGTCCGCGAAGGACATATATATAGTCCTCTCTCCCTTGAAGACATTTTGGAGCATTCAGTACTATTTTTATAATCACAAAAACATACTGCAGAGTGTAGACCAGTGGTTCTCAACCTTTTTAATGCCACGACACATTAATACAATTCCTCACATTGTGGTGACCCCCAACCATAACATTATTTTTGTTGCTACTTCATAATTTTGCTGGCTGGCTCTTTGGCTGCCAGAGGTTGCCCGGCAGCCATTTCAGGGACGCAAAGGGGGCAGGGCCAAACAAAGTACTGTGACCCCTCAAAAATTGCCAAGTGGCCCTTCTGGGGGTTGCGACCCCCAGGTTGAGAACCACTGTGTAGACCAGGGGTGGGCAACCTACAGCCCGCGGGCCAGATCTAGCCAGGCAGCCGCTTCTGTCCGGCCCGGGGAGAAGGGCGTCGGGGGTGGGATCAAGAGGAAGGGGTGCTGCCGCCATCCCATCGCAGGCTCTGTGGGGCCTGTGTTGGCAGACAGGCCGGAGGAGCGGCAGCTTTGGAGTGCCTGCCATCCCTGGATGGGATCCAGGCCTGCAGCAGGAGCACTCTGCGACCTGCGGGGGCTTATTGCCCTGGCGACCCGGAATACTTGATTGTCTTCTGGGTCGCCAGGGCGAACAGCTGCCTCAGATCGCCGAGTGCTCCACCTGCAGGCCCGGATCCCATGCAGGGATGGCAGGCACTCCAAAGCCGCCGCTCCTCCGTCCTGTCTGCCAACACAGGCCCCACAGAACCCACGATGGGATCGCGGCAGCGACACACCATAGCAGGGTGATCAGCTGGGGAACGGCTGGGGGTGAGAGCAGGCGGAGGCCTGCAGCCTCCGATCGCCTGCTGCTCTGCTCTCCTCTGCTGCAGCGGTGGCTGGGTCCGCTTTGCCATCCTCTGGGCTGGGATCATTGGGCCATTCCATCTTGGGATCCTTCCTCTCTTCAGGATGTCAGCCTTCATCTTGGTTCGCATCTTGTCTTCTTGAATTTTATTTTATTTTAGTGGTTTTTATTATTATTTCATAATAATAATTTTATAATAATAATATAATAACATAATAAATAAATAATATAATAATGTTATATTATAATTTCAATATATTATAATGTCTATATATATACAGTATATACTATAATATAATAATTATGATATTAATACTAATAATATATGAATGTTTCTTGATATATTAATATGTTAATATTAATGATGTGTAATATATAGTAAATATCTCTCGGCATTACTTCGCGAACGAAGATTCAGGAAGGACTCATCCCACGCTTTTTACAAGCGCGTTGTAAAAATAGTAAGTAAATATAGTAAGTAAATAAATAAATTATGTAGATTAGCATGTAGTTCAGCCTTTAGGTGCGGCCCTCCATAATATTTTTTGGCTCTCGTGTGGCCCCTTGGAAAAAATAATTGCCCACCCCTGGTGTAGACTAAAGGTGCACTTACACTACACATGTCAAATGCAAGGCCTGCAGGAAAAATCCAGCTCGCCATGTCATATTCTGTGACTCACAAGCTATTTATTTATTTATTTATTTATTTATTTATTTATTATTCGATCTTCCGCTCGCAGGCATCACAAAAACTATAAAAGTCATAGGACTTGCAGCTTTACATAGTATAAACTCACAAGCTAAAACTGGCTAACTTGTTGCAAATTAGTTTGACACCCCTGATAGACACTATGAAGTTCAGTTTGCCACTATTTTAACTGACATGGCTCATTGCAATGGAATCATGAAAGTTGTAATTTTACACGGTTTTTAGCCTTCTCTGCCAAAGAATGCTGGGGCCTCGCCAAACTACAAATCCCAAAATTCCATAGCAATCTGCCATGACAGTTAAAGTGGTGTCAAGCCGCATTAATTCTACAGAGTTGATGCACCCTAAATTAGACTTTAAGGGAAGAAGTTGGTCAAGACCAAACCTTTTTCTTCATTCTTATGATGAGCTTTGAACTGTAATGCTGGCGATCTTACCCACTCTCATCTGCTATCCAGTCACTACCATTAATCATATTGTCTGGTCTTGAGCAGGTTGTTCCTTTACTAAAATGGTAATGACCAAAATGCTTTTAAAATCATTTTCAATAAACATTGGTACATTATAATATTATTCTTCTAGAATACTGTAATGCAGTAATATGAAAGATAATGCTATAATGCTATTAAAATGCAGTATTGTTATTTTAAAATGATGTTTTAAAATTAGCATTTTAGCAACTTTATGAGTGTAGCTATGAGCAGTGGGATGGGGGAATGTTTTGCTGTCTCCAAATAAGCATATGTCCCATGAAAGTTTCCTTCATACCTAACATTCTAGTATTGCAATCATCAAAAGGCTTAGTTGAGCATTTAGAAATCATGTTGAGACAACCAAAGAACAGGAGGAGGTAAAGTTACCAAGGGAATGTGAACACAGAACATTTTCAATGGCATACCCTCTGCAGTGAGAAGAATTTGGGGACTAATCAGATGGGAATTCTTATTTTACTTACCCCTTTTCTTAGACTCATGAGCAATTAGGTTAATGACAGAGATGAGGAAAACATTATAGCCCTCCTTCAGGCACATGTTAAAAACATCTATAGAGTGCCTTAATGGTGATATTATTTTAATTTCAATAAGTGTGCTATGTTATGTCTGCAGAGTAAAAAGTACTTTACAATTCCTAAACCACAAAACTCTATGTTCATACAATGTGGATTAATTGTTTCAAATTAGTATCAGCGCAAGCCCCCCGGTTTGCAAAACAAATGTATCCAATATAACCGCAATAGCTTTACAGACCAATATTTGTCCCTACAACTGGCGGGGACAAGAGACAGGACCTTCTCAGTGGTGGTGGCAGTCCCGTGGCTATGGAACTCCTTCCCTGGGAATATTAGATCTGCCCCCTCCCTCCTCACTTTCTGCAAGAAAGTGAAAACAAAGTCCTTTGACATTGTTCTCATTTGGGTACCTCTCATTTGGAAATCTAGTGCAATAGATAAACACAGAACTATGTGCAATTGACTATTAGAACGGCTCAGTCTATGACGTTGGACAACTAGGCTAACAGAGAAGGTATTGCTTTTATATGTTTTTAAATGTTTAATGTATGTATTTTATAACTGTTTGAAAATGCTGTTTTTGTTGCACATTGTTGAAGGCATCAAATGGTTGGCTGGTTGTAAAGCTGCCTTGAGTTGCCTCCGGGTTGGAAAAAGATGGGATAGAAATGTCATAAATAAATAAATAAATAAATAAATAAATAATTTTTAGTCTTATTTTTTAAAAAATCTGTCCAAGGCTGGTTTCTGCTTACAGCTCTTCGGATGACACCATCATAAAGTACCCGTCCTGTGGGCCTATTCCTATGTTAATTCTGCAATGAAATGCAACTCTGTGGAGTGAAATAACCTGTCTGTATGGATGAGAGTTAATGTGATGTGTTCGACAGACTGTTATAAGAGTACCAGGCCTCCTCTTTCCCCACCCCTATTTCCTATTTCACACTTATGGAATAATAATAACTGGGTACCTCTCATTGGGAAACAGCCCTTGATCACAGTGGAAGGTATAGAGCAGCACAACACAACAAAATGAAAGATTAATTTTCAAAAACTGCAGAATCCAACAGAGAAAGAAAAAAAGAGATCATTAATCTTTGATTACTGGTGCATTTTGAGAATAACTATCCAGAATTTCCAAATGAGTGCCCGAACATCTAGGTTCAATTTTTTTTCTTGAGTTTCTCTTCAGTATGTTTTGAAAGAATCCTGTTTGATCAGTTCATTGTGTAGTTTTACATATAGAAAGAAACTACAGTATGTTTCAGATAACCAACCCCTTTCCTGAATAGGGAAGATACATAATGCAGAACCAGCAAGGGTGCTGGCTGTGCATTGCTGTCCAATGCATATCAGGATTGATGTGGTGCACATCAATTGTTGTAATACAGATTGGGATCAATGTGTGTCAGGCACTTTGCTGACTCTGCTATTTAGTAATGTTATACCAACACAGTACTAAATATGGATATTACACAACTGTGAAACTGTAATTCCTAT
Organism: Anolis apletophallus; assembly: GCA_030556195.1. NCBI lineage: Eukaryota > Metazoa > Chordata > Lepidosauria > Squamata > Anolidae > Anolis > Anolis apletophallus. The sequence continues at coordinate 27,719,963 of JARBWK010000012.1, forward strand.
GCAAGTCCACTTATGATGGCATAATGGGATTCCAGCCAATTTCCCTTGATAAATAAGTATTGTTGATACACAAAATACTGGTGAAACCCACTTTCTTTTTATTGTCAAGTATTTTTATTATCTCTTTTTAAAAAGTCATTTTATCTTTTTTCCCCAATAAATTATCTGGAAACACAGGATGATGATGATGATAATGAGTAGAATAAGGGGAATTCCATTAATCATCAATGAGTATTCCTGTTCATAAAATATTGCAAACTGCAAGATTTGTTCACAGATTAGTAATCTAAAAGGGTTAACATTAAAAAGCAGCAAAGGCATAAGAAAGAGAAAGTGTACATTTTTCTCCAAAAATGTAAGTTTATTGCAGACAAGAGAACCAGTGCAATAGGATATTTTTAAAGAGTAAATCAAGTTATGCTACTTAAATATACCATCATTAAAAATAGCAAGAATGCTTGGTTTAGAGAAATTGTTTGCATTATGATGTGTGTGGCATATCCTGTAGTGTTGAGAAAGAAGGGGTCTAAAAAAGAGAAAAACTGTGTAATTAAAGCTACATAGGATGATCTGTGAAGTCTCGCATGCACCAATGGTGCTTAGTGTATTAGTGACAGTAATGTAAATGAAGTGATTGCCTACTTCTTCCAAACTTACAGTTAGCTCTACAATGATCTTGGTCTTATTGTGTTCATCAGCACCAGCATAATCTTTTTGCATGCATTCTCCACTGCATCTTTAATGACACTAGTAGTCCCCTTGGACCAATTAATTCTTCTGTTTAGATTTCCATTTGGTGAAGTTGCTCCCCGGTTTGGCATTAGTTGCCACAAGCAGGAAGCTAGTATTCTAATTTATTGTTCATTTGCTCTTCGGAGGTGATAAATTTAGGCTTTTCAAGGCACTCTTTATTAGCTAGATAAGTTTACATAACAATTTTTCAACTTGTAAATATTTATCAGCCTTGGAACTAGACTTGTAGTATAAGATGCTATGTTGATGCCTGGAAGTATTAAGAATTCCAGAAGAATTCAGAGCTGCCCCATCTCTGCTGAGTCTCCAGAAGTTGGTAAAGACCTTATTTAAGAAAGACTTTAACTAAAGATTGTATTTGTCAAGGCTGAGTTGAGTTTTAAGGTTTATCATTTGAATATTTAAGGGGTTTATACGGGGGGAGGTGGCAATGGGTTTTTAAATATGTGGTTTTAACAATGTCTTAACTTGTACTGTATGTTTTTATTTTGCTGTAAGCCACATTGAGTCCACTTGCAGAGAAAGGCAGAGTAAAAATATCTTAAATAAATAAGTACAAGACATTTCAGTACCTATGAAAGTTTCTTGACATCTGACCTAAGAAACCCTAGCATTCGAACTATCTGTAGATAGGTCATAAAAATAGGAGTTTTGTTTTGTTTTGTTTTTGTTTAAAGCCAATTACATGGAGCACATAGAGCAGTGTTTCTCAACCTGGGGGTCGGGACCCCCAGGGGGGTCGTGAGAGGGTTTCAGAGGGGTCACCAAAGACCATCAGAAAACATATATTTGTGATGGTCTTAGGAAACCCTTTGGTAGAGAAGATTGAAGATCTCTCCGCTTGTCCTTCTCTTTCTTTTTGGAAACAGACTGCGAATTCCCCGACCTAAAGCTCTCCTCTGCTGTGATTGGCAGGCTTCCCAGCCAATGAGGAGGGCTGTTTCTGAGACTCCAAGCAGGGAGGGGAGAGCAGGCGTGCTCGGCGCAGGGCAGCATGATGCACATGTGTAGGTGAGGGAGTGTGTGCGGGATGGAGGCTCACGCCAGCAAGTCCCTTCAAGGTATGAGGGTTCTGTGTAGGAAGTTCGACCCAATTCAATCATTGGTGGGGTGCAAGGGGCTCTTTGATTGTAGGTGAACTAAAAATCTCAGCAACTACAACTCCCAAATGTCAAGATCTATTTTCCCCAAACTCCACCAGTGTTGGTTTTTGGGTATATTTAGGATTCATGTCAAGTGTGGTCCAGATCCATAATTGTTGAGTCTATAGTGCTCTCTGGATGTAGGTGAACTACAACTCCCAAACTCAAGGTCAATGCCCACCAAACTCTTCCAGTATTTGCTGTTGGTCATAGGAGTTTTGTGTGCCAAGTTTGGTTCAATTCAATTGTTGGTGAGTTCAGAATGCTCTTTGATTGTAGGTGAACTATAAATCCCAGCAACTACAACTTCCAAATGACAAAATCACCCCCCCCCCCATACAGTTATGAAGTAGCAATGAAAATAATGTTATGGTTAGGGGTCACCACAACACGAGGAACTGTATTAAGAGGTCACAGCATTAAGAAGGTTGAGAAACACTGACATAGAGGATATATAAGAACCTGAGATGTGAAAAACACCACCCTTAGATTCTTCTTGGAACATCAGATAGTCAAGAAAAGTAGGGGCCTCTCCTACTGTCCTTTCTAGTTTCAATGAGTTTCGCTGAATCTCACCTGAATCTCACCTGAATCTCACCTGAATCTCACCTGAATTCCTATCCCATTTCTTTTTTGCATCAGACTCTGAGACTTCCCCTCCCCCCCAAATAGAAATAATTGACATTTTAATAGACATATTTTCTAAGTCTGATTCTTTTTTGCTTTTTGGCTAAATTACCTTGATTTAGATTTGTGTAATATAGTAAAGTTAAGGAGAAAGCTACAGTAAAGTAAAAAGGGAAGCAAGTGGGCTTCAGGGAAGCAGCCCCAGCAGTTGAAGGTAGTGGCAAATATTGCCCCCCACAACCATAACGCCCCATATACACCCTTCTTCCCCTGCTGTCCCTACCCTTCTCCAGCCTCACCTCCTTTCCTGCCCCAGCCTCTATCTTCACCTGTCTTCTTCCTTGCAACCCACCCGGGACTACAAATAGAGATGGATTGTAAAGAAGAGGAGGCCACTAAAGCCAGAAGGAAAGTGGAGGAAGAGAGCCCCCCCCCCCCCACTCACCTGAGCCTACAAATGATGTGTCAGCAACAGCAATCTCAAGTTTCAAGTAAGAAAGGAAGGGTCCAATGTCTCCGTTTCCACAGGAGAATAATGTGTGTAGGGAGATATTATGGCTGTGCTGTCTCCTTTTCACCTGAATTGGGCTTTAATTTTCTCAGAGAAGTACACACACACACACAATTTTCCAAGACTCTCGAGCTTCAAGGCAAACCCAAGCCTTATAATGTTTGCCAATGCATAGCATTTGTTAGCAAATATTTCTGGGAGTTTCAGGAATTTGAACATTAGGGTGCTGTTTACATTTGATGGCACACTAGATTCAAGTAAATACAGTATCCTGAACTTCTACATTGGCTACTTAGTTACATTTACATTAACTAAAGACCTCATCACATTGGTGAGGTCCCACAGCAATTCCCTTCTCTCCAACACTGCCTGGTCCACAGCAACTGTTTCCCATCACACATGTGGAAGCGTTACAATGTGACTTCCCCCAGGGCTGACCCGACTCTGAAACTGCCTGGTCCACAGCAACTGTCCCTTCTCTCAACACTGCCTGGTCCACAGCAACTGTTTCCCATCACACATGTGGAAGCGTTACAATGTGACTTCCCCCAGGGCTGACCCCATTGTTCTCTATGAAACATGGGAAGCCTCCCATGTTCTGAGGGAAGTGTCCTACCACACTATCAGAATGCTTCTTCCACAGAGCCCCGCTGGAAGTTGCAGTATGTCATATGATGGCATTTGATGGGCTCCGAGGAGGAAGTGTCTTGGCAGCATGCTAGAATGCTGATTTCACCTCGTGATGAGTTTGTAAGTAGCATCTCCAACCCACCACTTATAATGGCCATCAGCTATATGCAATGATGGAGCTAGACTAGGTGCAAAAATTTTCAACCTCCAGCTGCAATGAAGAAATGCTAGTGGTCCTCATTCAGATTGTCACAATCTTGCTCAGTGGCAAAATAAGACTGGAAAGATAATATTTCTTGTGCCCCAGGAAATGAAGAGATCTCCTTAACTTCATCCAGCTGCTGGCCAATAAAGTGAGCTTATGATTGTGGCACTAGTACTGTGATCATGATTACATAGTGTTACTGAAGATGGAGTATTTACTGATACATAACTCTAGGTTACAAATCTGTAATTGCAATACAGAGTGCCAGCCATTATTCATTTTAGCATTTTAGATGTTTACATTTTGAAAAATTACATATGAGTTTATACATATTTATCTCTTCCAAATCCAGATTTTTTTTGATGCAAGGTGCACATTCTTTCACAAAACTTCTCAAAAGAGGGGAAATTGAGAGTTTCATCAAAAAAAATCTTGGTTCCAAAAAGACACTATTCCATTCCCATGCTTGATCATTTTTACAATATAATAACAGCTGGATAACTTTTGTTTTTTCCTCTGAGATTTAACTTTAGGAATAGCACAAGGTTATTCCATGTTCCTGTTTCTTGTGTAGTTTCACATCTCCCAAGAAGACTTGTATTTTGGATTGCAGTTTTATCACTATGTTAATAACATCCAGATCTGTGTTTTTCAATTACATTGAAAATTCAGGAATAAACGGTATGCTGCAGAATCACAGGAAGAAGGTGTTTGATCATGCAGTACAGTTGTAGGTTCAAAATACACTTCAGTGCAATAGTCTTGTGTCAAAATGTATTTCTGTGCTGCCATTTCATATAAAGGACCTCATTGGTTCTCACAAAGCTTAAAATATAAATACAAAATTAATGTTACTGTCTTCCTACAGAGGCTAGACTGGTTTCCTCCTTTTTGTCCTTCTATTGGCAATGTAAAACATTTTATTCCCACAAGCATTTGCAAGCTGCTTTTACTAGGAATTAGTTTTTGTTTGTACATTACAAAAATACTGACGTGTTTTAAGTAATAATTATATAGATAGTTGAGTTGTATTTTAAGAATAGCTTTCCATATGTTTTAATATATGCAGTATCCCTTATCTAGCCACCCGGGAGTGGCGACTCATAAATTTGAACAATAAATAAATAAATCTACAAATCCAATATTTGAGAATTTATTTATTTTCTTCATTTCTATTCCGCCCTTCTCACCCTGCAGAGGACTCAGGGCGGATTACAATGTACACATTACATTTAGACACACAAACACACAAGCCAGACAGAGGCAATTTTTTAACATCTGGCCACCAGGGGGAGCTGTCGCACTCCTTCATTCCTCAGCGTGTTTCTGGAGATCTTTTTTTAATGGCCTTGTAAATCAGTTAAATTTGCCTCCCCGCTAAGTGGTACTTTTAATTTCCTACTTGACAGATACAACTGTCTTTCAGGTTGCAAAGGTCAACAACAGGCTACACAATAGGTCAAGAGCCCACCTCGTCCTGGGCAGGCCTCAAACTCATGACCTTCTGATCAGTAGAGATCTTATGCAGCTGAAACCCAGCCAGCTGTGCCACATTCCCGATGGGTGACTGAGATAGCTCCACTTTTGCTTTATCACAGTTTAATATACACAAACTTGTTTCATGCACACAATTATTCAATATATTCTATAAAATTTTGTTCAGGCTATGTGTATAAGGTATATTTGAAACATAACTCAATTTTATATTTAGACTTAAGTCCCATCAGCAAGATATCGCATTATGTACATATATGCAAATACAGGTATTCCAAAATAATTTTTTAAAAATATGAAAAACTAGGTCCTAGGCATTTCAGATAAAGAATGCACAATCTGTATGCAATTTTAATTATTATTATCTCTTTTTATTTGAAAAGATACTTTGAATTCTGTCTTTGGGAAATAGGGTAAAATTATCCAAAATAATTTTATAGTGGCAATGCAATAAAATGCATATAAAAATATTTTATAGAAGTCACTTATTTTATTTTCATATATGTGTTCTGCTATAATTTCATAAAATAGACATGATTAAGGACCTCTGAAGTTTCCCCATTCCAGAACATTTTCTACATCTTCCCAGGGGCAGAACAATATATTGCAAAATGGTTGTAAAATTAGCTGGCTGAAGAAGTGTTGTTGTCTTAATTGTGTTAAAACAGTGCTTTGGGCAGACACTTTAAGCAAAACCCAGCAATCTTCACAGAATGCATGCTTCCTGGTGATGCAGACTTCTTCGTGCATAACTACAATACATGGAAAGTATTCGGAATAAATGTAGATGCTGGGAGACATAAAATACCTGCTGTGAAACTTCAAAAATAGCAACCTGCAGACTTCTTTACCTTAACTAATAGGGCATGATTTGTAGGCATAAGTGTGTTTCATTCCACATTAATAATGCACAGGTTAGTCCATTTATGGATAAATGAAATATGGCAACTGGAGTGAACTGAGAATTATGAGGCATTATTTAAGGCATTAGATATGTAGACCTGGGCACTTGATGAAGTACGCTTACCATTACAATTTAATACAAGTAGTGTTGCCACAGTGCCCTAAAATCTGCAGTGTCATCAGATTCTAAGCTCTTCACCCAGCTACTGGACCAAATGACCTCTGTGTTCTCTCTATTAACATAAAAGTATTTCTTTAACTACATTACACATTTCCTTGTGATATTAAAAACACTTTATCACACAGAGTGGAAAACTGGCATAGAAACAGGACAGTCATGTATGGCAACAGTCCCTATTGAACGAAGCCATGCACAACCTATTGCCTTTTTGGCATCTTCCCATAAGAAACCCATTCCCTGCTATTGACAAGTAAAATCCATCAATGGCCCCACATCACATCACCATGCCACAACTTACTTTGGGTGATAATTCCAATCCACTTCTATGCTGTGATGTCATTGGGTGGGATGGTCCTGCTCTCCACACCTCTTTCCTTCTCCCCCACTCTCTCCCTCAGTAATTAAAGAATAAAGGGTGGGTATTAAATTTAGCTGGAACTATTAAGTTGATTTCTTAACAAATAATTTTAAAAGAGGAGTGAAACTGCAGGAGGGTGGAATTTTGTCTCTAAAAGGAAATATGGTCATGGAACCAGATTAGCTAATTGTTGCTATAACACAACTTCAGACAGTTACAACACCAAGGGCGATCATCACTATATGTCTGAATGCCATGAAATAGTGGATTTGTGTGATAAAGTCCTTAGACTGGTATCCATTAACAAAAAAAAGCCAGATCTTCTGTAGATGATGCCTTTGTTGGCATTTTTTAAAGAAATTTTTTTAGCAGGGGATGCAGCAGAAGGTTTTGCCGTCCAAGATATCTTGGAGAGTCAATTGGCAGTTGCCCATCTCTGCATTAAAACCAAGAGGAAATATTTGTTTTAATGCCTACCTCTCATTTCAAAGAGTGGTTTTCAGACCATATTTTAGGGAACTATGGGGCTCTTTGGAAATAACATTATTTGAAGATATTTTAATATTATTTCATCTATTATCCTTTTCACATGTGTGGATCTGAATTATCTTGTTTTGTTCACAAAAGATCATACCCATGTCACCAACATTGCTACTCCTAGATGATGTGAACTCCTGGCCATCACAGGAGTCTAATGCTGAAATCAACAGAGGTACTTTTGAGACCAGGGGAAAGGTGAAGAGATCAGCTTCCTGGTCATATGGGTACCTTTGCTGATGTTTGTCAGCACAGGTTACTGCGACGATAGCTAGCTCACATGGAGCCCCATAGCCATATGGGAGCATTAAGGTGACAATTAAGTGGGACTGATGTGATTTTGGCCTGGCTGGACCATATAGTTTCTGACCCACCACTGTAGGGCTTGTTCTGGGATATTGGAGATTGCTGGCCCTCTGCATCAGTTGACTTAGGAAGCACCGTGTTTTATATGAGGATGAGGGGAGAGAAAAAGGGAAATGCAGAGTGTAGTACCGCTTTGATAATAATTTATTTTAAAAATGGAAAAATAAATGCCTAAATTTATTGTGTCAGCTCCTGGTAGGATTGCTAAACAAAGCATGCCCACAAAGTCTCTTTCAAAGGACATGAGTTTATTTAGGTCCTCACTCCAGTATGAAGAAAGAGAGATCCAACAGTTCCTGCGCAAACACACAATAAGACACCCCTCCTGAGCATCCCTCTTCCGCCCTCCCACCTTTTGGTCATCTACATTCCAAGGCGGCCATCTGGCCTGACTTCTTATCTGATGGCGGGCAAGACCCAGCCGCTTGTTTACCTAACGGCTCTGGTCACAGCCTGACATATTGTTTATTATCACAATACCACCCAGAGGCAAAGCAGTCCTATCTCAAATCCTTGGTAAACTGAGGCTGGATATACACTGTCCTATATCCCAGGATCTGATCCCAGATTATCTGCTTATCTGAGATTATCTGGCAGTGTAGACACATATGATCCAGTTCAATGCAGTTAACCTGGGATATAGGGCAGTGTAGATCTAGCCTGAATTCTCCTAAAAATACGTTGCAGGATACACTGTGGAAGACAATTGATATTATATGGCAGAGATTAAGTGGATCCTTAACAGAGAAGTTGGCATTAGGAAATAATGCTTAAAAACCATTGATATGTGGTATCGGGGTGGGGATAGGGGGATACTCAGTAATTTCAACCTATTGTAAAAACAAGGGAACATCATGAATCTTGCATTCAGAAAGTTCTTCGTTTTCAGCAAATTGTCACAGTACATTCAGAAATGTATTCATCCATTTTAAGAGTTATCACCAGTGTGGCACAATTCTGTCTCTCCTTCTTTCTTTGACCATCATAAAACACAATACCCCCCCCCCCTTTTTTTTAAAAGGCTGCTTTGGGCATTTCTCTTCAAGCTGTTTTCTATTAAAAGCACTGCTTGATATAATTCATCTTCTATTCCATGTTTCCTTTGGGCTTCTACTACACATGCTATGTCAGCCCCATTGTATCAGCAGCGATTATATACCGAAGTCATTAATCTGTCATAGATCTGGCTGGCATAGGTTGTGTTCAAATCCTAAATCTTCAGAGAGTCCCCCTTAACCAGCCCTGACCTTCTAGTTTCCAAGTGCAGTTTTACAGAGATAACATTTGATTTTGCTTGTGAATATAGTACGGATTCCAGGGGGATATATCATCCAGGTACAAGAAATCACTAGATAGACAAAGCCAGACAGACTAAATCTGTGTTATGGGTCAGTTCATCCTCTATTGCTCCATAAAAATATCTCACTGGTTCTTAAAATGATTTATGTTATTTGATTGTGTAGAAATGGGAAATTATTGTTTCCATTTGATGTTTTGTCTTATGTCTGCTATAACAGGCTGTGCTTTTTATTTAATTTTAGTTTGTTAAGTTATGATTTGTATTTATATGTTGGGTTGTATAAATTTGTTAGTATGGATGTATTGTTGTTGTATTCAGGCATTGAATGTTTGCCTTTTATGTTTGGAATCTGTCCTGAGTCCCTTTGGGAAGATAGAGAGGAATATAAATGAAGTATTATTATCATCTCCACTGGTGCCCCTTTGTCGTGGGGGAGAGGCTTGCGTACCCTAATGAAGTTGTGAGCTATGCTGGCGGTGGCCTAATAGCTACTGGTAGGATCTCCCATGCCAGACAGGTCACAACCGAAGGGTCTGACAAAAATCGTCAATGGGCAAAATGGGCTCTCTAGCCTTTTGGCAACCATCCTAAGAGACGGAAAACTCTAAATTCAAACCCGGGCAGATGGTGCTTGTCTAACCCTGTAAGATCAACCATCTAGAGAAGGAAACTCAAATCAAACCTACGCCCTGAGGACCTCGCTGACACCATCCAAGCCCCGGCAGATGAACCTTTGGTTTAAAGGGTGAGGCCAGTTCTGTGCACGCTGCGCTTTACCAGAAAAATCCATTGCATAGGCTCGAAGGACACATCCAACCTCCGAAAAAGCATCAGCGCGCTTGTAGAAAGCGTGGGAAAAGTTCTTCCTAAATATCTTTGTTCGTGAAGTAATGTCAGAGAGATCATCATCATCATCAAATAACCCTATGATTTGAGGTTTCTAGAATTTCTAGACATCTAGAAATTTTAGTCAAAATTTGACTGAAAAGCCTAGGTCAGGGCTGTCCAACTTCTACGGGCCCAAGGGCCGGAATTCCGGTCACTGATCACCTGGGGGGCCGAAGGGTCTGCCTCTGCCCCGGCCCTGCCCCCTCCCCGGCTCCGTCCCCACCCCAGCTCCGTCCCCTCCCCGGCTCCAATTTACTTACAATTGACCTTGAGTTGTGGAGTTGTAGTTCATCTCCATCGAGAGAGCTCAGGCCGGGCGCGGCGGCTCTCCCATCCGCGGGGCGGGAAGCGAGGACCCCCCCACAGGAAGAGGACGGAGCCAGGAGGGGCTTTCCCTGCCTCACTCCCCTCCTCCCTCTCTCTGAGGGAATGGGGGCTGGCTTGGAAGCAGCCGCGAGGGAGGAGGAGGCACGCGCCCAGGCCGGCCGCAAATCCCGCGTGACCCGAGATTTCAGCAGCTATCGTGAGACTATGCAGCCACAGACGGGATTTCGACCTCCCTCGAAATCTCGTCTGTGGCTGGCGTAGTCTCGCGATGCTTGCCTAAACCTGGAAGTAGGGGGTTTTTTTTTTAAAAAAATTTATTTTTAATTTGTATTTTATTAAAAACAAGTTAGGGGGCCGCAGGGAACGGGCTCGGGGGCCGTGTACGGCCCCAGGGCCGCCTGTTGGACAGCCCTGGCCTAGGTCAATTTATTTCTGGATCAATATGAGTATAGTGGAACATGAAGCTAGGGTGGGCCCTAAATATGAGCATAGAGAAAGACAACAAGCAACAAGGAACTACCAAACCCAGTACTTCTTTCATTCAGTCCAACCTGCTTGCAGATAAAGTTTATTTCAAGCACCAATATTTTATAGATCTTCAGAGTATGCAAAGACAGAGTGCACATAAGCAATATCTAATACAGTGTTTCCCAACCTTTTTTGAGCCGCGGCACATTTTTTACATTTACAAAATCCTGGGGCACACCATCAACCAAAATGACACAAAATGACACTCTAACACAGGAACTTCAATGCTTTCCAGTAAAGACGCTACAGAACTGCTTCTTCTTCCAGTGGTAGTTTATTGAAGACACAAAACCTATAAAGCTGAAGCACCCGCTTCCCATCACCACAATCCTTATATACTAATCCCTCCCCCATGCAATGCCTGGAGAGGGTTGCATCCTGACTCAGCAATCCCAGTGAGTCTTTGCATTACCCAGAGTTCCCTGGGTATTACATCATACCCCAGAGTCTTATCTAGACCAAAGGTCATAGTCCCAGTATATTCAACTGCAAAGAAATAGAGCAAAGTTCATGGTTGAGTCATCTCTCTCTGACTCAGCAACTCAGGTGAAAGTAGTAGGCTCATGGCAGGCTGGGATCTGTCTCTGGCCCCAGGCATAGAGATTCTAGCCCTGACAGTTAATGTTTTTAAATGTATTTATACACTCACTTAGTGTGAAACCTGGGCCTGTTTCGATTAACACAACATAAATATCCTGGCAGAAAGGCAGAAGGAATGGCAGAAAGACACACACAAAGGTCTTGCTCAACAGCTGTCAGTCTCTCTCTGTCTTTAGTTTTTACTGCAGTCACCTGGTCCTCAGGGAAAACGTACCCAGTCCTCAGGGAAGCTGGCTGGAAAGAGAGCAGCCAGATGGAAGCACACTCTGAGGTAGAGAGTTCCACTGCTGAACAGCTCTCACAGTCAGGATGTTCTTCCTAATGTTCACCCTCCTACACATCTTATACACAGAGTAAGGCTCTAATACTAACAGCACTTAAACACGCTATGAAAGCTAGCAAAGAATAAAGAATATGCAAAATTGTGTCTTTCACTTTTTTATATAAAAGTATCAAAGTATACCATTCAGGTATGGTGCAAGGTGTAGGTATATTTCACTATATAAATTCACAGTGTTCACATAATACATTCACATTTGTGACCATATATCAATCATTCATAATATGCATATAACAGTGTCACAAAGTGGATATCACAGTGTTAATATCACATAAATTCTAAAGCAAGGTACTGGTGTAACTATAACAGAACCAACAGTATAAACCTGTATTTCCACCGTAGGGTAAGTTCACTCCTAATGTTAGCATATAGTGTGGCTGGGAAGATCCCTGGATGTAAACAATGAACTGCTTCACCGCCTGGGAAGCAAACGCCGCTTGGCTGGAGTTCCGTATGGCTGCTAAATGCTGGCCGTCTGTCCTCCGCTGGGGTGGCAGAATGGGGTGGGCTAGGAGGCTGTGGTTCTGTGGATCCAGAGATGTTCGAGCAGTCCTACGCGGTTCGCCTGACGGTTTACTGTGCAGAGCTCGAACCGTTTCGGGGGGGCTCCTGGATGGTGGATGGAGCCCGTGGCTTCTTCAGAGGCTGCACCGGCGTTTGCCACATCGGCATGTACCCGCTGAGGAGGCTTGCGTCTGGGGGATGAATTGCATAATGGCTCGTAAATAGTCTGCTTTCCAAATTCCATAATAGTATCAGAGCTGACACATAGGGATGTAATACATACCGCTGCAGGAGGAATATTTTCACATCCAGTCCATGGCGAGCAGGCTTGACCATAAGGTGAGCAATATATATTACTGTGTTAGAGTGTCATTTTGTGTCATTTTGGTTGATGGTGTGCCCCAGGATTTTGTAAATGTAAAAAATGTGCCGCGGCTCAAAAAAGGTTGGGAAACACTGTATTAGATATTGCTTATGTGCACTCTGTCTTTGCATACTCTGAAGATCTATAAAATATTGGCGCTTGAAATAAACTTTATCTGCAAGCAGGTTGGACTGAATGAAAGAAGTACTGGGTTTGGTAGTTCCTTGTTGCTTGTTGTCTTTCTCTATGCTCATATTTAGGGCCCATCCTAGCTTCATGTTCCACTATACTCATATTGATCCAGAAATAAATTGACCTAGGCTTTTCAGTCAAATTTTGACTAAAATTTCTAGATGTCTAGAAATTCTAGAAACCTCAAATCATAGGGTTATTTGATGATGATGATCTCTCTGACATTACTTCACGAACAAAGATATTTAGGAAGAACTTTTCCCACGCTTTCTACAAGCGCGCTGATGCTTTTTCGGAGGTTGGATGTGTCCTTCGAGCCTATGCAATGGATTTTTCTGGTAAAGCGCAGCGTGCACAGAACTGGCCTCACCCTTTAAACCAAAGGTTCATCTGCCGGGGCTTGGATGGTGTCAGCGAGGTCCTCAGGGCGTAGGTTTGATTTGAGTTTCCTTCTCTAGATGGTTGATCTTACAGGGTTAGACAAGCACCATCTGCCCGGGTTTGAATTTAGAGTTTTCCGTCTCTTAGGATGGTTGCCAAAAGGCTAGAGAGCCCATTTTGCCCATTGACGATTTTTGTCAGACCCTTCGGTTGTGACCTGTCTGGCATGGGAGATCCTACCAGTAGCTGTTAGGCCACCGCCAGCATAGCTCACAACTTCATTAGGGTACGCAAGCCTCTCCCCCACGACAAAGGGGCACCAGTGGAGATGATAATAATACTTTATTTATATTCCTCTCTATCTTCCCAAAGGGACTCAGGACAGATTCCAAACATAAAAGGCAAACATTCAATGCCTGAATACAACAACAATACATCCATACTAACAAATTTATACAACCCAACATATAAATACAAATCATAACTTAACAAACTAAAATTAAATAAAAAGCACAGCCTGTTATAGCAGACATAAGACAAAACATCAAATGGAAACAATAATTTCCCATTTCTACACAATCAAATAACATAAATCATTTTAAGAACCAGTGAGATATTTTTATGGAGCAATAGAGGATGAACTGACCCATAAGCACCCTCCTACACAGACATGCTTTCTGCCTGCGCTGTTGTGCTCTCCCTCCCTCTCTCCCTCCCCCCCCTCTCTATATATTAGCTGTACCCGGCCACTCGTTGCTTTGGCAAAGAACAACAGCAACATCCCTTCTTGCCTTTCGTTCTTGCTCTCCCCCGTCTCCCTCATCCTTCAGCTCTTTCCTTCTCTTTTTCCTCCTTCCTTCCGTCTTTTCTTTCCCTCCTTTCCCCTATGCTTTCCTTTTCTCTATCACTCCTCCTTCCCTTTCTTTCCTTCCCTCAGTTCCCTTCCTCTTTTTATTTTCTTTATTTTTCTCCTACCCTCACCAGCTTCACCCTCCTTTATAGCCTTTTATTACCTTTGTCTTTGCTGTATAGTGTCTTCTTCTTTCCTGTGGTACCATTTTCCTTCCTTCCCTCCTTCCTTCTTTCCCTCCCTCCTCTCTTACCTTTCTTCCCCTTTTCCCTCTTTCATTCCTTGGCTTTTTCCCTTCCTCCTTTCTTCTTTCCTTCATTCCTGTTTGTTCACCTTCCTTCCTTCTTTACCCCTTTCATGCCTTTCATTTTTCTGTCCTTTCTGCTGTCTCTTCTTCCATCCTTGGGTATCTCTTTCCTTCTTTCCTCCCTTGCTTCCCTCCTTCCTTCTTTCCCTCCCTCCTTCTCTCTTACCTTTCTCTCCCCTCCTTCCTTCTTTCATTCCTTCTCTATTTCCCTCGCTTTCTTTTCTCCTTCCTTCCTGTCTGTTTGCCTTCCTTTCTTCTTTACCTCTTTCATGTCTTTCGTTTTTCTGTCCTGTCTGCTGTCTCTTCTTCCTTCCTTGGGTATCTCTTTCCTTCTTTCCTTCTTTCCTCCCTTCCTTCCCTCCTTCCTTCTTTTTCTCCTTCCTTCTCTCTGACCTTTCTCCCCCCTTCCTTCTTCCATTCCTTCCCTATTTCCCTGCCTTTCTTTTCTCCTTCCTTCCTTCCTTCCTTCCTTCCTTCCTTCCTTCCTTCCTTCCTTCCTTCCTTCCTTCCTTCCTGTCTGTTCACCTTCCTTCCTTCTTTACCTTTTTAGGTCTTCAGCAGCCAGCGCCGCTGCCAGCCATTCCCTGGCCGTGACGCTGGCTGCTGAAGACCTAAAAGGAGGAGGGAAGCCCACTGCCTTCGCCGAAGCCGGGACCTCGGTTGGTGTCGTGGCCCGGGCTGCGGAGGCCTTGGCGACAGCAATCAAACCACCTGCTTTGGTGATGACGACTGGCCTCCCTCCTCCTTTTACGTCTTCAGCAGCCAGCACCGCCACCAGCCATTCCTCGGCGGCGGCGCTAGCTGCTGAACACCTAAAAGGAGGAGGGAGGCCTGCTGTCTTCTGCGAAGCCGGGGCCTCGGTTGGTTTCACGGCCTGGGCTCTGGAGGCCTCCGCAATACCAACCGAGGCCTCAGCTTCACTCTTTTTAGGTGTTCAGCAGCCAACGCAGCCGCCGGGGAATGCCTGGAGGTGGCGCTGACTGCTGAAGACCTAAAAGGAGGAGGGAGGCCCATTGTCTTCTGCGAAGCCGGGGCCTCAGTTGGTGTCGCGGCCCGGGCTCCGGAGGCCTCTGCAACACCAACCGAAGCCTTGGCGTTGCTCTTTTTAGGTGTTCAGCAGCCAACGGTGCCGCTGGGGAATGGCTGGAGGCGGCGCTGGCTGCTGAAGACCTAAAAGGAGGAGAGAGGTCCGTCGTCCTCACCAGAGCCAGGGCCTCGATTGCTGCCACGGAGTCTTCCAGAGGCCGGGCGGCGACACCAACCAAGGCCCCAGCTTCAGAAAAGACAGCGGCCTCCCTCCTCTTTTTAGGCCTTGACAATGTCGCGCTGGAGGGCAGGCACCTGGCCCAAGTGACGTCACCCTCCCTCCTCCCTCAAGTGTGCGGTTTGGGAGGAAAAGGCCGAAGGAGGTGGCGCCCTGGCCCCTTCTTCTTTTTTGCTGCTGCCACCCGGCCCTTCCTCCTCCCCCCGCAAGCAGCAGCAGCAGGATGGGGAAGAAAGGGGGGAAGAGAGGTTTTTCCACGGCACACCAGGAGATAGCTCATGGCACACTAGTGTGCCATGGAACAGTGGTTGGGAAACACTTTATGTAGCCATGTCATCAGTTGGATGTCCCTAGTCACATAATATCATGGTTACAGCATTGCTAGCATCGCACAAATGACAGAGCTCAGCAAAACAATACAGATCAGGGGTTAGATGTCACCTATTATCAAAATTGAGTTGGCAGACCTACTATAACAGAAAGCTGAATTTGTAATTCTTATTTTATGCCAACAGGGCTACCAATGGAAAACTGCTTGTGTGTTCATCTATATCCATATTGCCAGGTTCAGGAGAATCAGAACCTTTAGGATCAGAAGAACCTATTTTGATACCAAAAATGAAAATGCAGCTTCCAATACAATTTTCTTCAGGCTGTAAGGCCACTGGCTCCCATAAAGAAATCTCCTGAAAACAACAAACATCTAAAGTCAGACATTTATTACTTTTTTCTCCTGAAATGTGGCTGACTGCACTGATTGTTCCATCGTATGTGTAGCCTTTGCACTCAGTTTCATTTAGATGTGCCAAATGAGAAAATATGCAGAAGGATTATAGTTAATGTTGTTTCTGGACAGCGAAGTGTTTTTCAGCAAGTTTGCTTGGTTTGTTTGTTATTCTTTTTATTTATTTTTGTTGGGTATTTTGGGTTTCTTTTCTTCTTTTGGCAAGGCAATTCTTAAACTGAATCGATTCTCCCTTTTTAAAGCTATGATTTGATTAGATCTAAATCGCCTGCTATCACTTCAAATGCAGCAATCACCCAGTTGCTGACTAGAAAAGCACTATGCAGCAAATCCAATGTAAATCTGATCATTCAGACTAACCGCTTCAGCTTTCGGCTTAAGTGGAAGCAACAGAGGTTGGAATAACAGTTGGAATATGCAAGCCACACAGTCTGTGTGTTATAAAATAAGAGATTATCCAGGGTACAGTAAAGCATTTGCAAAAACTGTCCTGTCTATACAAAGATTTATGTTGCAGATGAGCCATCTGTTTCCTGGTGGTCTTTGAAGAGATAGACTGCTACAGTTTTTCTAAGATGTTTCTCCATGTTAAAGTAGTAGGTACAACTCTTTTGGACTAATTTGTGCATTTTATTAAATAAAAGCTTCTTCTTTCCTTTCAAATTTGTCCACCATCTTTCCTGAGAAGGCAGGTTCTGGATTCAATCTATTTACTAGGCCTGTTTATCTACGCTTTGAAATTATTTGATATTGTTACTTTTCGTTACTTTAAAATTTTTTTTAATGTTTTTTGACCTTTCTTGGCGATCCCGGAAGTACAATTTCTTTTTCGACCTTTCCGGCCGCCATTTTTCTAAAGGGCAAAAATTGATTCGAAATTGCTTCTTGCCCTTAGGGATCTAGGCACGGGCAGAGGCAAAGCAGAGGCTCTCACTCGCACTCTCCCCCCTTTTCCTCTTCCTCCTCTTCAGGATATTGCTGCTGCTCCACGTGCTTGGAGGCGCGAGGCGAGCCTGGCGCCTAGCGAGGAGTTGAGCGCTCAGCCCACTCGCCTCCATCGCCCAGTCTTCTTTTCTCCCCCTGCCCTCTCTCTCTTTCTCCTCCCTCCCTTCCTTTCCTTCCACTCTTTTCTTCCTTCCCTCTTTCCTCCCTCCCTCCTTCCCCCCTCTCTTTCTCCTTCCTTCCTTCCTTCTACCCACCCAACCATCCACCCATCCACCCTTTCGTCCTCCCTCCCCCCTCTCTTTCTTATCTGCCGCTGCTGGAGAGCGAGGGCAGCGGCGCCACTGCCGAGGAGGACGAGGAGGGGGGCCCCAATGGCCGTGCGCCTTCCTCCACGCCTCCCTCCTTCCCTCTCTCTCTTTCTCCTCCCTCCCTCCCTTCCTTTCCTTCCACTCTTTCCTTTTTTCTTCCTTCCTTCTTTCCTCCCTCCCTCCTTCCCCCCTCTCCTTCCACCCACCCACCCATCCATCCACCCACCCTTTCGTCCTCCCTCCCTCCCTCCTTCCCCCCTCTATTTCTTGTCCGCTGCAATATAAAATCCATATGATCTGTTTTGTACTCTGCCCCCCTCCTCCCTCTGCCCTTCTTCTCCCATCACCTGCTTCCATTGCTTGCAGCAGGCAAGGGAATTGGGCCTGGCAGCTTTGCGCGAGGCCAGGCTGCGTGCTGCAAGTGCAGCTTAGCTGGCTTGTGCCCCTCACTGCGCGAGGCCCCTGCCCGAGCAAGGACACCCTGGAGCGCTTCCTCCAAATACTTCAAATGCTCTGCAACGTAAGTGAACTATACATTCCCAGCAACTACAACTCCCAAATGTCAAGGTCTATTTCCCCCAAACTCAATCTGTGTTCATATTTGAGCATATTGAGTATTCATGCCAAGTTTGGTCCAGATCCATCATTGTTTGAGTCCACAGTGCTCTCTGGATGGAAGGTGAACTACAACTTCCAAACTCAAGGTCAATGTGTCCACCAAACCCTTTTAGTATTTTCTGTTGGTCATGGGAGTCCTGTGTGCCAAGTTTGGTTCAATTCCATTGTTGCAAGAGTTCAGGATGCTCTTTGATTGTAGGTGAACTATAAATCCCAGCAACTACAACTCCCAAATGAAAAAATCAATTTTGACTAATGGTCCCTCCTTGGGTTAGTCTTGTGGCCAAATTTGGCAGCAATTTGTCAAGTGGTTTTTGAGTTATGTTAATCCCACAAATGAACATTACATTGAGAGAGAGAGAGAGAGAGAGAGAGAGAGAGAGAGAGAGAGAGAGAGAGAGAATATTATTTAATACTTATCTGATATTAGGTATTAAGTAATATATATTCAACATTATTTATTCCTATTTAATAGTGTGTATGTGTGTATGTATATATATATATAGAGAGAGAGAGTTATTATTATTTAATAACAATTTATATTAATACCAGGTAGTATAATCTTTATAAAATATAATGTGTATTTATATATTATAATTTATAATATAATATAATTAATATTAGTGCTGGCTATATAATATAATGGATTACCCAGTGACACAGTGGGTTAAACTGCTGAACTGCTGAACTTGCTGACTGAAAGGTCGGTGGTTCGAATCCGGGCAGCGGGGAGAGTTCCTGCTGTTAGCCCTAGCTCCTACCAACCTAGCAGTTTGAAAACATGCCGATGTGAGTAGATCAATAGGTACTGCACCGGCGGAAAGGTAACGGCGCTCAATGCAGTCATGCTGGCCACATGGCCTTGGAGGTGTCTATGGGCAGTGCCGGCTCTTCAGCTTATGAATGGCCTTGTAGGTGCCTGGCTCTTTGGCTTACGAATAGAGGTGTGCAGGCAAACAGGCCAAATGGCCTTCTAGGTGACTATGGGCAGCGCCGGCGCTTTGGCTTACGAATAGAGGTGAGCTGACATAAACCAAAAAAGGATTAAATACACACATAGAATAAAGTTAGGGGAGAACTGACAGGAAGGAAAGGTAGAAGGAAGGAGATAAGAAGAAGGCAAGGACAGAAAGAGATAGCGTAAATTGCTTTGCCCAATTTAGAACTAATTAAGAATTTTGTTATTAAATACGTTTCAATTAAGATTTTTTTTAAAAAAAATTGTAAGTATTTCTATTACTAATAAAAAAAAATCCCCCCCATTAGTAGTTTAGAATCAAAATTTTTATGGATCAAACACCCCTACTATTTACCACCACCAAAATCTAGCTGAAACTAAGGGTAAATTCACAAGGAAAATGTGTAACACAGAGAAGCTGGTTTTGGACCATGATTGGATCATGTTGAGATGATGTGGTCAATTATTGGAAAATTACAAAAAAGCAGTGATCCTCAGCTTTCTGTATTTTATCTGTCTTAGCCTTCTATGCAAGTGTCCAAAGGGACAGATTTACTTAAAGGAAACACTTACTTACTTACTTACTGGATTGTGGTAGACAATCCAGTTCAGGTCATACATGGATTTATCAAAAAGATGCAGGTAAACAAAGGGATAACCTCTCAACAAGCCCAGAGATCCCTCCACAAAGCTTGTTTTTGTTGTTGAATGCCTTCAAGTCATTTTCAACTTATGGTAACTCTAATATGAACCTATCACATTTTTGGCAAGATTTGTTCAGAGGAGATTAATCATTCACTTCTTCTGAGACTGAAAAGGTGTGACACCCCCAATGTATGGCAATTCCAACAACCTTGTGAAGCGGTTGCTTGTGGAGCCAGCATGGTGTACTGATTTGAGCATTAGAATATGACTCTGGAGGCCAGGGTTGGAATTCCTGCTCAACCATAAAAACTCACTAGATGACTATCTAGTGAGTTTTTATGGTTGAGCAGGAATTCCAACCCTGGCCTCCAGAGTCATATTCTAATGCTCAAATCAGTACACCATGCTGGCTCCACAAGCAACCGCTTCACAAGGTTGTTGGAATTGCCATACATTGTTGCAAATCTGGCAACCACCATCAGGGTATGTGGGAAACTCGTTGCCCCATACCCATCACCCAGGTTGCTAGGAAACTGATCTCATGGGGGAAGCATCGACTACACAGCTTCCCCCATTGCTTCCTGTGCAACACGGAATGTCCCCTGCATTGCCACCACAGTGACATTCAATGGCTTCACTCTAGTTCACCTATGGAGCTCCACCAGAAGTTCCTCTGCATCATGACATGGGAGCCAGCAGGCGGCATGGGTCAACTACAGCTGAATTGGCATATGCCACCAAAGTGAGCCTTGTCTGATAAGGTCAAAAGTTAGCAGTGCAGATATCAAAAGCTAAAAAGGGAGGCAAAAAAGTCATTAAATGTAGTTAGACCAAAGATCAGGAATTTCAGGAAACACGTGAATATCGAGTGTACAGATTCTGACCATCTATGAACAGTGAAGTCTTCCTACAGCTGTTGGGGGATTTATAGGTGTCTGCCTCTGGTTGTCAAGTGCTTGTTGAGCCAACATCAATTATTTATTTGACAGAGAGTTCCTATGAATTTTCCCCTGTCCTCTTTATTAGACCTCAAAGAGATCTCAGCCTCTGTCAAGTTCTGCTATGGCTTCTGCTACCATCTTCTTGGATTCAGAAGAAAAAACATCCTGAGCCCCACAATTCTTTGGAATGACTCCCACAATGTGAATTATGGCAGTTCCTTTACAGCAGAAAAATATCCAGAGTTGCTACTAGTATGAAGAAAGGTTACAAAAAGATAAACCATGGCAGGCAGGTATGCTAAAAATTGTATGTCACAGAGATGGAGGTAGGAAAAACCCTTCCTACCTATACATTCTGCATCCATGGATTAAACCCATCATGTCTTGAACATATTTTGAGGGCAGGAAATTCCAAACAAACAAACAAACCATGATTTTGTCATTTTGCATAAGGAACACACTTTTACTATTCCATTATATATAATGGGAACTGAGCATTCATGGATTTTGGTATTCACAGAAGGTTCTGTAACCAAACTCCAGTAAATACTGAGGCCCTACTGTCATTGTTACCAAAACCCTATTAGCCTACTTCTGCTTCTCACTTGTAATGACTGTACCACTGCTTGAGAAACACTGAGTCAAAGAATGGTGGTAACTGAAGTTTTTGTTAAAAAGAAAATCCCTGAGTTTAAGCATTAAGGTCACAGTTTCTATATATTTTTGACAACCATACTCATTTATCTTGAGGAAAGCTACAATGAATTCACTTTGAATTTACTTCTAACCAAGCATGTATAGGATTGTGATATCAATTGGGAGTTCAAATGTTGCATCTCGCTGCCTTTTCTCAGCAGTTCTGCTTTATGCTTCATTTTCTCAGTGAAGTAGTTTTGCCAGAGTTTTGAATTCCTATGTGTATATAGTATGTGCTCCTTTCTAAGAGGAGCTAGCTTCAAAAGGTTGTGGATCCAGCAGTCTGATCTAAGCCAATGCCAACAGAGACAGTGAGTGATAAGCAGTTGTTTTTTCCAAAATCCTTCCAGAAAACCTTTTAAAGAAATAAAATACTTTCTGGCTAACTACAGAAGCTCTAAGGTGTGTTTGTTCTGCTATGATTAGGCTCTCTAAATGCCCCCGTTTCTGCAAGACCTTTTTCCTCTATGTGACCCTTGTGTTTTCGACACTACTCCAGTTATCTCCCTCGAGTTTTTAAACATTTTATATGTTCATGTGGCCCGCCCTGTCGATTCTGTTTTAGACCCACCTGTGCTGTTGTGTTTTCACAGATGTATTTTATTGTGTTTATTGCTTTTATTGTGACTATTGTTTTTGATGTTGTTGATATCTTGTGATGTGCTGTTCGGGCTCGGCCCCATGTAAGCCGCTCCGAGTCCCCTCTGGAGAGATGGATGCGGGTTAGAAATAAAGTTTTTTTTCATTATTATTATTATAATCTGCTTGGGAAATAATTCTTTATTAAGTTTGTTATCAAAGGAAGCATCAAATTTTTTAAATCAATTTTCTTTCAACAGCATAAAGTCTTTGAAAAGTGTGCAGTTTTCAAAGATTATTTACAATTTGGGCAAAATTTACATGTGGCTTTTTGGACAGAAAACAGCTATTTATTTATTTATTTGCATACATGGGAAATTAGGTTATCTGTCCCAAGATAGTGAGAATTTGTTGTAGAAAGAGCTACAAAGATTATTGCCAGTCAAGGATGATTCTTCTCAGGAGTTTCTGACAATCAAGAAACACATTTTTCTTTGCCATTTAAAAAGAAAATGTATAATATTCTTCCCATTCTTACAATCGGCACATTATCTTATACCTTATTTTCGCATATTTTCCCCCAATAGTTCAGAAGGATTTCACTATAGTACTCAAAGAGTGAGATTAAAAATAAATATTTTGATATGAGATAGTGCAGTAATAACTGGAATATTGTTTACAGTTCAGGTTGATTAATGCTTGCTCTTCTTTTAAAAAAAATTACAGAGCTGGAAAGGAAGCCAAAATTATCAGATTCCAGGATCTACTTCAATGACAGTTGTTTATAATGTTTGATGGTTTATTAATTGCTTTGTTTTTTTTAAACAAAACATGATTAAAGCAAGATGGAATTGATTGGGTTTTTTTAAAAGTCATGGGCTAAACAAAACGAGTAGGAAAATATTATCTCCCTTTCTCACAGTTCTGGAAGCTAGGAGTACTCAATGAAGCCTCCTGGTAAGAGAGTAAGGACAGAAAAGGGAAGTATTTATTTGCAGAGTGGACAAGTATTTTACGGAATTTGGTACCATAGGATGGTTCCAAATGAGATTATTTATTTATTTTATTTTATTTCTTCGATTTTGTATTCCGCTCCTCCCCACAGGCTCGGGGCGGATAACAGCAATATATATGGGCATCATGTCGCAGACATGCAGCCCTACAATAAAAGCATAAAAACACATTAAAAACACAATACATCACATCACGAGGTGCAGGGTGACATACAAAAAGTTTCTTGGGGTACAATCCTTCTGTGCCTAGTTGAAGGCTAGTCCGAAGAGGGCAGTCTTACAGGCCCTTCTGAATGGAGCCAGCTCTGAGATGGCTCGAGCATTGTCCGGCAGAGAGTTCCACAGCGCCGGAGCTGCCGCAGAAAAGGCTCTCTGTCTAGTCACAGACAGGTGGCAGGAGTGGATTGATGGTATCGTCAGCAGATTCTGTTCATCTGAACGCAGTGATCTCGGGGGTGAATACGGGTAAGGCGGTCCCTCAAGTACGCAGGCCCTAGGCCGTGTAGGGCCTTAAAGGTCAATACCAACACCTTGAAGGCAATTCGTTACTAGATGGGAAGCCAGTGCAGCTGCCGAAGGATGGGCGTGATGTGCTCCCTCACCGACGAACCCGTCAGCAAGCGAGCGGCGGCGTTCTGCACTAGCTTGAGTTTCCGAATTGTTGACAAGGGAAGGCCAACGTAGAGGGCGTTACAGTAGTCCAGTCTCGAGATGACCGTCGCTTGGATTACCGTCGCCAGGTCGCTCCTGGACAGGTAGGGTGCCAGTCGCCTAGCCTGTCATAGGTGGATGAAAGACACCCTGCTGACCGCCGAGACCTGAGACTCCATGGTCAGCAGGGAGTCCAGCTGAACACCCAAGCTCTTAACCTAAGATGACGGGCTAAGCCGCTCGCCATCCAGGGTAGGCAACCGGCACCCACCCAGCCCAGGGCGACCAGGCCACAGGATCTCCGTCTTTGACAGATTCACCTTCAGCCGGCTGGCACGCAGCCAACCAGTCATGGCTTCAAGGCATCGATGGAAACAATCGGGTACGGTGTCCGGCCTGCCGTCCATTCTCAGCAGAAGCTGGGTGTCATCAGCGTACTGGTAACACTCCAGACCAAAGTCGCGGGCCAGCTGGGCCAGGGGGCGCATGTAAATGTTGAATAATAAGGGGGAGAGGATGGCCCCCTGGGGGACCCCACAATTAAGTGGGGATCTCCCGGAGACCTCCCCACCCCCCTCCACACGTTGTCCCCGGCCCTGGAGGAAGGAGGCCACCCATTGAAGGGCGGTCCCCCCGACCCCAGCGCCGGCTAAACGGTGGGTCAACAGTGCGTGATCTACCGTATCAAACGCTGCTGTCAGATCTAACAAGACAAGCAGGGCTGATCCACCCTGGTCCAGCTGGCGGCGAAGTTGGTCTGTAATGGCGACAAGCACGGTCTCCGTCCCATGCCCAATACGGAATTAGATAAATTTGTGGAGAAAAATTACATCAATGGCTTCTTCTATAAGGGTTAACATTTCATCAAGACTCAGAGGCAGGATATCTTTGAAGGCCAATTATGGAGGACCAGGAATGTAAATAAAATTATCCAGATGTTCTGAGCTTGAATGACTATAAATACCCTAAAGGTACCAAATCCCATCTGATCTTGGAAGTTAAGCAGGGTCAGCTCTGATTAGTATTGAAGAGATCACCAGTGAATACCTGGTACTATAGATTATATTTCAGGGGAAGCAACTGGCAAAACCACCTCTGAGTACTCCTTGCCTAAGAAAACCTGATACAATTCATTGGAGATGACTCACAAGCACCAAAAGCTTGCACCTGGTTGGTTGCAAGGGAAACATGATGCTGGATTAAATCTGATCCAGCATGCCATTTATCGGTCCTGTTTTTGGCTAATTCCTCATTCCGTTTACTGGGAAATGGCCAAAATGGGGGGGGGGGGGTGCAATTTTTGTTCAGAAAAGATTCTGCCCATTGGCTAAAATGGAGAAAATCTAGAGGCTCTATTCTCAGTCATTTTTAGGCCTATCTACATGAAACTTATGTCAGTTGTAGACCACATTTCTAACTGCAGGCTTACCAAGTTTCATAACAATTCGCAAATCATCTGACTTTTTGGAATTACTTTATTTTTTACCATAATGTTTTTTTTAAAAAATAAGACAAACCACAAAGGGGGGTTCTGGGAACTGAAGTTGCCAGTTGTGTCAATTCTCAGCCAAGCATGGACACAACCAGGCCTTTTATTGGCTGAGAAACAGAAAAAGAAAAAAAACTTCAACTTCCATCATGCCCTGAGAGGAGCTCAAAGGCTTTTCAATGCCCACCCCAGGCATGTAACTGGAAGAGGGGGGGTTTGGGGGCCCAAATTCTCAGGGTGGTCCACGAGAAGGTCTTACTGGTACATTATTTAAACTGTTATGTTTATTCATATCATGATCTGATCACCATGCTCAATATATCCCATATTCATGGGGGTATTGGGATAACAATAAAAAAAGGTTTGGTAGGGTAGACCCTCTCTCACTCAGACTCAGCCCCTCCCGAATCAAACTCAGCCCCCCCCCCCCAAATCAAAATCCTGGCGACGGCCCTGCCCACCCCATGCAAGTGCTGCTGGAAAAGTGAATTCCCAGCAGAGCCCTCTCTAGAGAAAGAGCCTAAGGAAGTTTTCCAAAAGAAATGGATGCTGCTGCTGGGGGAGAAGGAAGAGATGTTACAGTGCAGTTAACATCATCTCCAGGAACCCCCATGGCAGGCCTCTCAGATAAAGAGTAGTTAACTCCTCTATCTCCAATAGCCAAAAGATTCAGCTACTGTTGATTTGTTTCAGCCAGCCTTCTGGCTCCCCACCCCCACCTCCCAATCTGTTTTCAAGGATTTAGCAAACAAATCACTGATTTTTCCAAATCAGTTTCAGTCCAAATGGATATGTGCACAGCTCTACAGCCATGGTCTTATTACATCCGTATGATTGCCATTATGTTGACAAGATTGTCGCAGCCCTTCGACCAACCACCTGCTCCCTCGACCCGTGCCCCTCCACGCTGATTCGAGCTTGCGTGGAGGGGTTACGAGGCCCTCTGTTGAATATAGTCAACTGCTCGCTTGAGCAAGGAGCTTTTCCAGAGGAGTTAAAAGAGGCGATGGTTAGTCCATTGCTGAAGAAGCCCGGGCTAGATCCCGCGGCTCCCTCCAATTACCGCCCAGTGTCCAATTTACCGTACCTGGGCAAGGTAATTGAGAGGGCAGCAATGGACCAGCTGCAGACATTCTTGGATGATGCAACCTGGCTTGACCCCTTCCAGTCTGGCTTCCGTTCGGGCCATGGGACAGAGACCGTCCTGGTCTCCATCACAGACCTACTCCGATGCCACTTGGATCGAGGCGGATCTGTGCTGCTCGTGTTATTGGACCTCACGGCAGCGTTTGATACTGTCGATTACCAACTTTTGACACACCGCCTGGCGGTGGCGGGGGAGGGGACAGCCCTCAACTGGCTGTCCTCCTTCCTCCAAAACCGCCTGCAGCGAGTGAAGTGGGGAGGGGTGGTCTCCGAGGGCGCCCCCGTACAGTGTGGTGTCCTCAGGGGGCCATTCTCTCCCCGCTGTTATTTAACATCTATATGCGACCACTCACCCAATTGGTACAGAGTTTTGGGCTGGAGTGCCATCAGTACGCTGATGACACCCAGCTCATTCTGAGGATGGACCCCAGGGTGGAATCTGTACCCGATAATTTCCATCTCTGCCTAGAAGCCGTAACTGGATGGCTGCGAGCCAGTAAGTTGAAGGTGAACCCGGCGAAGACGGAGATCTTGTGGCTGGGCCGCCCGGGGGGAGTAGAGACCCAGCTGCCGACGTTTGATGGTGTGGCACTTCGCCCACAGCCCCTAGTTAAGAGCCTTGGGGTCCAGCTGGACACCCAACTGTCGATGGAAGCGCAGATTGCCTGCGCTTGCAAGACAGCGTTCTACCATCTGCGGCAGGCGAAACGTCTGGCTCCTTACCTCTCCCGCTGCAACCTGGCCACGGTGATCCAAGCCACGGTCATCTCGAGGCTCGATTACTGTAATGCGCTGTACATTGGCCTACCCTTGTCGATGATCCGGAAACTTAAGCTGGTGCAGAACGCAGCAGCGCGCCTGCTGTCGGGAGCTGCAAGATCTGCGCATGTGACTCCACTCCTGCGTGCACTGCACTGGCTTCCCATTGAATTCCGGATCTCCTTCAAGGTGTTAGTTCTAACTTTCAAGGCCTTATATGGCTTGGGGCCAGTGTACCTGAGGGAGCGTCTTACCCCATATAAACCCAGAAGATCACTGCGTTCAGAGGGGCTCAATCTACTAGAAGTCCCTAGTATTAAGATCTGTAGGCTGTCGAGCACCCGGCAGAGAGCATTTACAGTGGCCGCTCCGATCCTCTGGAATTCTCTACCGGAGGAGATACGAGCATTACGGGGCTTGCTGGCCTTCCGCAAGTCTGTGAAGACTTGGTTATATAGGCAGGCATTTGGTTCCAACTGATGCCTCCTATAGCTCGCCAGCGGCCATCATACCGTTTTGCCATGTATTGCTTGTACATTATTGCTGCCGGGGTTATTGTGGGGAGTGGGGCTTTTGGGTATTCGTTTTTATCTGTACTGATGTTTTACTGATTTTACTGATTTTACTGATTATGTTGTAAACCGCTCTGGGCTCCGGAGAGAGCGGTCTACCAAATCGAATTTATAAATATAAATAAATATATTATCGTATTTTTATATTGGCACAGTTTGAGGACTCATGATTCCAACTTATGGCAAAACACCAGTTTTTTCAATGTCAGTGTTCTGTTTCATTCTCAAACCTAGTTCCCTCTCTGCACGAACAAGCAAATATGCCATACTAATGAGCAATAATGAGCAATAATAAATGTTTTCTGGATTTATGAGCAGGTGCTTTCTTTTGCTTTGCTATGACATTCAACTAATTTATAACTTTATTTTGAGTAATAAAACAAAATAAGGATGAGCAATATTTTCTAAAAAATTTTTTTTAAGTATTTGGTACTTTTTTTGCATGTGTGTAGAATGTATTGAACCTTTTTCATAAGTCATTCTATTCATCAAGGGGCAGGGGCCCTGGTTTAATTATGTATGGCGCTGGAGTATGACTGCAGCATATATTGGAGTATTTTTTTCTTTTCCAAATACAAAATTCTGGATTGTTGTTTTCAGCCTTCAACACTCTGGAGAGTGTGCTTAATTAAAATGCACTTTTGTGTTGATAATAAATTGCAAAAAAATTGTAGCATAAATTGGAGCTCATTTTATTTATTTCTTTAAAATGCATAAGAGCATATGTGTTTCTTTTCCGCCCACATCCTCTTAATTTTTACAACAACCTTCCAAGGTACATTAAACGGAGAGATAGTAACTCGGTTATAGACATTTAAAAAGCATTTCTTTGCAATCCTCAATTGCAATAGGTGTTTGCTGATCACCTCACAGAATTAAAGTTTTGTGGCTAAGTTAAAATTTGGGTGTGGGTCTCTCTAATACTAGTTCAGTGTAATATTAATTATTTTTATTTTATTTATTTATTAAGTTCAACTTAATATACCGCTCTCTCTGGCCCCCAGAGCAGGATTGGTGTGTGAATAATTAGCTGGCTATTGAATATATAGAGAGAAATAGTTGTGATTATGTACTTTAACCCTAACACTATTTTAAAAACATTGCAGTATATTTTATTTATTTATTTATTTGTCACGTTTCTATACCGCCCCTCTCAGCCCGAAGGCGACTCGGGACGGTTTACACAGGCAGTCCCTGCCCTCAATACAACACAAACAAGGCAACCCCCCCAAACCATATAATAACAAATTAACAATTAAAAACATACAATTACAGTCTCAGCGTCATGTTGAAATCAGTTTCCGTTGCATCGTCGTCATTCCATATATCTCATCAAGCCTTATATTTCATCAGCAAATGCCTGCTCAAATAGCTAGGTCTTGACTTTCTTGAGAAATGTCAGGAGGGAGGGGGCCGATCTGATGTCTTTAGGGAGGGCACTCCAAAGCCGAGGAGCCACCACTGAAAAGGCCGTGTCTCTCGTCCCCGCTAGTCGCGCCTGCAAAGAAGGTGGGACCGAGAGCAGAGCCTCTCCAGATGATCTTAAACATCTCGATGGTTCATAGGGAGAGATGCATTTGGAGAGGTAAGTTGGACCCGAACCATTTAGGGCTTTAACGGCTAAAGCCAGCATTTTGAATTGTGCCCGGTAGCAAACTGGCAGCCAGTGGAGCTGGCACAACAGGGGAGTTGTACGCTCTCTGAATGCCACTCCTGTTATCAACCTGGCTGCTGTTCGTTAGACTAGTTGCAGCTTCCGAACAGTCTTCAAAGGCAACCCCACGTAGAGAGCATTGCAGTAATCTATACGGGATGTAACCAGAGCATGGACCACCGTGGCCAAGTCAGACTTCCCAAGGTACGGGCGCAGCTGGCGCACAAGTTTTAACTGTGAAAATGCTCCCCTGGTCACCGCCGAAACCTGGGGTTCCAGGCTCATCCAGGATACCCTGCATCCTGGATGTAGGACCTCAAGAGGAAGAGCTTACAACATTAGAATGTTAAATACCTACATGAAATGTCATCCACAGACATATACTGAAGTTTTTTAGTGACTTGGTATATCTTATGTTTCTGTTGTCTGCCTGGTACTGAAACAAAATGAGAATGGTACAGAGGATGGTACTGATGAACCTGGGCAGGACTGGCCTCACTATTAGGAAGTGTGAGGCACCTATGGCAGCATACCCAAAACTATTAACTGGGGAATGTAGCTGTATATTGTACAGACCTGCCTTTCCACTGCACAAGCTAATCTGCTACCCTCAATTGTAGTAAAAGAGCTTGCTAAATCAGCAGCATTGGAATAAACTTCAACTGCCAATCAGAGTATCCATATAAGGAATTGGACAGTGCATACCATTTTCTCCTTTTCTTCAGGCAGCAAAATGTTCTGAGGCAACCTTGCTGATAGATTTTTTTTGGCTTCGGAGATCACATTTAGGAAGCCTCCCCTGACCAGGAAAAGTGGTCTCTAAAGTTCTATTTTTCTTATATAATTTCCTTTTTATTTAATTTGGAATTTGTAAAACTTACTTTATGACCACATCTGTCAGCTCCTGGCAGGGCCTTCGAACAATCCACACTCATGCAGGTTCTTCCTGGGACAAGTAGTTTATTCGCTCCTATCGCACAGCTTGAAAAAGACAAAACTGAAAGGTTCCCGCTCAAACACACATTCAAACCTCCCTCAGTTCCCTCCTCCTTCTCCCTCCCACCGTTTGTCCTTTACAACATGCCCTCCTCCGGCCAGATGGTCTTCTTATCATCAGTCGTAGCCAGATTGTTTATATAACTGTCTCTGGCCGCAACTGACACACATCTCCCAAAATCCTTCACAGAACATGTGAATTTGAGGTCTAATGCCTAAATCCAACTTTCATAGAACATTGAATCAATAATATTTATGTAAATGTTGATTTACTATTTGTTGACTACCAGATCTCATCTGATTATGGAAGCTATGTAGTGCCAGCCCTGATTAGTACTTGAATGAAAGACCACCAATAAATCCCAGGTGTTGTAGGTTACATTTGGAGAAGAGTATTCCTTGCCTTTGAAAAACCCATGAAATTCCATGAGTTGCCATAAGTTGACAGTCAACTTGAAGGAACACATACAGATAGAATTTGGTATCAATTGGATTTAGGCTGAAAACTATGTTTTTCTAAGCTCTACTTTAAAATGAATCAGAGTTGCCAAAGGGTGTGCTGAGTGGCACATAATCAAAACCTTGAACCTGAATTTTATTTACACTGTCGATACATTCGGTTTATGAATAACGAAAAATGTATGTTGACATATGAATGAGGAATGCCACATATATTGGTCCTCCAAAAAAATAAATGGCAAAGAAGTTCTCAGCTTTAGTTACATTTGCTGTAATGGAAATGGGATAAAATGACTTTTTATGTAAATTAGAATTGCTACAGGAGGGCTGTTTTTCATTTTTCTAAGAGAAATTGAATGTCGTCCTACCAAACTCTATTTACATATGCTTTAGTCGATGGATTATATGTCTAAATTATGAAAATTATTGCTTACTTTTATTTTGATTTATTTCTGTTTCTATGTGGCAGTTCTGAAGCTAGAAAATAAGCAAAGGCTAGTAAACCAAGATTACCTGCAGTATTTTCTTGCAGAGATAAATATACTTTGCAGTCCCCCTTCCTGATTTCTATAATATTAACTTTTTTCAAAAATCTTATTTCATTAAGTAATCACATTTTTGGTGGCAAAGGAATGAAATTCACGCCATGTGGTGCTGTGATACAATATATTAATACAATTGCCTAGCGCCGCATTAATAAATTTCTCAGGGTTTTGAAAACTGATTTTTATTGCCCAAAGCTGCATTGGACTGCAGCAGTTTGACAGACAGGTCTATGAGAACCATTTCCTTCATTTCTGAGGAAATGGTTTCCTGAGAATCATTTTTATTTTCAGAACCAAAAGTCACTTCACAGATCAAAAATCAAATATCCCATAATTTTCATGTGGATCCCAGTGTATTAAAGGAAATGTAAGGGCTTGCCTCTGTGAGAATGAGGACATAGACACAGAATGAGCGTACTTGTGATTAATAGCTTGGCTAAACCATTGACATTACCAGGGAAAATGTCTTTGGATCTGTTCCATAACCAGTTAATTTTCCATTAGTTCACTTTAAGATCTGATTTGTTGACATGATTAAGGGGTTAATTAAAGGACCGAGTGCGTCGGGGAACAGACACCTTGGTTAATGAGGACTCTTGCCTTACCTTTTCCATCTTTTGTTAAGTGAGCACATAAACTATAGAATGGTCATTTGTCTTGAAAATAAAGGTGGGTAGAGTTGACAATTCAGCACAAACATGAATGACCCAAGAATGACCCACAATAACAAGCAAGAAGATATATCTGTTTGGTATTCCACAACAGTAAAGAAGCATTGCAACCTTGAATAAAAAGCATTTGATTATTGGACTTGGGCCCAGGGGACTAGGTCTGAAATTCACAGGACCATAAAGCTTGCTGGTGCCCTTGGACAGTCACGTCTCTATCCAAGGAGAACCTAGTATATCTCATGGCTAATGCAATGATAACATAGAATAAAGCTCCCGTATCCATGGGACTGTTAAGAATTGGGACAGGTGATGGTGGGGGTGTTCCCCAAGGGTGCCTGAAGGGCCACATATCATTCTTTATATCATGTCGCCTACCCTGTTTTTTAATTTTTATATTTATTTATTTAACACCATACCTTTCTCCTGGCAAATTAGATTTCAAAAACTCCAAAATGTACTAATTCAGCTAAAAATGCATAAAAACAGACCATTCCATTTTAAAATAACATAGTTAAAACAACCAAAGCCACTTTTAAATATGCAATCCACTACATTCAAAACATACTTCTCCCTCAAACTGAACCTCCCAGAGAGATGAATTTCACAGCTTGGGTGCACCGACTGAGAAGGCCCTCTCCTGCATCCTAACTCTGGGACCAACTAGGGACATGTTTCCACTGCATTTCACCACTACTTTTTTATATAGGTATACAGAACTTTAAAAATGGGAAGTGACCAGAGGCAACCTGGGGGCCACAAAATAATTTATGGAGCTGGCTTCCAAAAGTTGCCTAATTTATCTGAACAAATTTTACATTATTCGAAAAAAGAGTGCTTTTGCTATTTAAAAAATGCTAAAATTATTCTGCTATAAAATGCAATTGTCCAAGCCCTGTACGAAGTGATTTGATACAGTGTTATACTTTTCATCTCTACATAATATTCAACTCCTAAGAAACAATGTGCTATACCTCATTTTTCTTTCTTTCTTTTTGGAATTTGGTACCTTTTGGAAACAAACTCTACACATGGCCTATATATGGGCCAAGGATCACACTTTGCTCATCTTCAGCTTACATAAAGTGTTGTACAGCTTGGATTACGTTCATTCATTCATTGGATTAACACCCACCTTCTTCTCAAATTTGAATTCAAGAAGTGTATGGTATAAAGATAAATAAATGTCTCAGAAATTCACAGTTTCCTTAACTTAGATAGAGTGATTCTGCATCCAGTGACCTAGAAGCATTTTTCGTCCTTTTTGTGTCAAACAGTCAACAAAAGCACAGGATACAGAATTCTGAACTGGAAGCAGACTGCCAAAAGCCAGATGAAATACTGTAGAGAAGGCGTGGGCAATTGCCGGCCCTCCAGGTGTTTTTTGACTTCAAATCCCAAAAATCCTAACAGCTGGTAAACTGGCTAGGATTTCTGGGAGTTGAAGTCCAAAACCCCTGGAGGGCCGGCAATTGCCCACACCTGCTGTAGGGTAAGGGATATTTTCTCCTCCACAAGTGACACCATAAACTGCTTGTTATGAAATGCCAGAATATCTCTTCATTGCATCATATATGAGAAATGGGAAAGTAAGTCTGAATTATAAAATAATACTTATAGAAATATATAGAACCAAATGCAGTATAATTTGTTGGAATGACATAATCTCTTTATATGATCCCGTAGTCATTGAATTTTTCTAATGTCAATAACCCCCATGTTATTGAAACATTAAGTACTCAAAGGTAATGCTACAGGAAGACTCTTGGTATCCTTGCTCTCTGCTACCTCTAAATCTATAGGTAAATGCAGGTGTTACTGTGCATATGTTTACCAGATGTGGGAAATAAGAGGAGGGTGGTGTTGATATTGTGGTTGTTACAATGTTCTTTAGTTGAAGTGCCTAATGCCTATCCATTTAAGAAAGCTTTGGTGGTCATTGCTTAGTTAGCCAGGTGTCTAGCCACTCTTCTTAAGTATGAATGAGGGGTTGAAGTTTTTAATCTAAATCCAATAGTTAGTCCTGACTACAGCAGACCTATTAAATCAATGGTAAGTGAACTCTTATATGTTGACTTAACAAGTTTCTCCTGATTCAGAGGTCTACTCTAGTTGGACAAACAAGTGAATGCAGGCCTTCCTCTCCTAGATGAGAATAAGACATGAAAAGAATGACCTCATCAAACATGCCGTTGGAATCACCACAGACTGTGGTGATTCTGGCAGTGCCCATCTGGGGTTGTGGGGAGCCTGTCACCCCACACCCCACATTGCCCGACTCACCCAAGTCCCCATCCCACAGGCGGAAGCATCTGCCACCCAGCTTCTCCCCATTGATCCAAGGCAACAACGGAACCTTCTTGTGTTGCCACTGCCTTTCCCTTTAACATAGAACCTGCTGGAAATTGCAGTGCATCACAGCATGGCAGCCAATGGGCACCATCATAAAAGGATAGGTAAACTAGCACATGCCACCAAATTTTCCCCTATCTGGTGAGATCATTAGAGTTGATTTCTTATTTTTCCCTCTCCCATTCCATTCTGCTGCAACTTGGGAAAGCTTTTACTTCTCCTTACCCTCTTACTCCTGCTTCTTCTTTGTAGGGGAGACTGTAACTTTGAAAAAAAAATCAGGTGACATAGTCACTAGAGAATAAAAAGGTAACTTTCCAAGCTTGTCTTGCTTTCTTTTCTTTTTTATTTCTTTCTTTTTTTCTCTTAGGTGTTATAGGAAGCTATTTGTACCTTGATTTTTTTGTGTGTGTTTTAATCTGAATGATATATACTTTAAGTAGGTTGCACCATCTGGGATTACTGTGAGTTAAGTACGTGTTTGACTAAGGAAGACATGTTGACGAAAACCCTGAGTCATCACTTTATTGATAAGACATTCTTTGAATTAGACTCCAGGGATTCAGGGAACAGAACTCTCTTGAGGTCTGCCAGCCTCTCTCATCCCAAGTTCTTCATCAGAGGTCTGACTCAACTAGAACTCTCTTAATATTTTTTTAATGAGGTTGGGAGGACTGAAGCCTGCTAATGAAGATATAGAATTATCCACTACCTTATCCTATCCAAATTGGGTGGGAATTGAATATAAGTTGTGGTGCTTTAGGTCCTTTGAAATTACTTTAATAATAATGACCTTGCAATGTTTGTAAATCCAAAAACCTACCATCCTGATCTCTAGGCCTAAACCTAGTTCAGAGTTCCAAGTAGCTTGCATGACTTTGTATCTCCCAACTCCATCACTGACTCCCAATTCTGTTTGTTCATTTGAAGCAATGCTGAACATGGTGTCTCTGTAAGAAATATTTTGTACTTATGTTGAGAATAGTGCAAATGATTTGGCTGAACACCTCACAAGAAAGCAGTTTGGCCTGATTTGAGCCAATTTGTATAAGTTTGGAACAGAATGACCCAATTTGGTTCAAGAGGCAGACAGCTTTGAAAGAGATGGGGAAAGAGAAGTATGGGACACGAGTAATAAGTTTTCCATATCCCCCAGTTCAATAAAAAAGATTATCAAGAAGGAACAGAGAGATTGTCAGGAATGTTATCAGTTGAATTTATATAAATAAGGCATGCTCTCATTACTCCCCTTCTTATGCCACATATCTCAATCAGTAAGTTTACTAGTATAAGAAAGAAAGAAAGTGCCCTCTCTTAAAAACACATTACTTTATAAACAATGCCATTATAATATATCTTAGTTATACTGTAGCAAACTTAGCTGACTGCTATTTTACAAGGACAATGCCAGAAAAGAAGCTGCATGAAATTAAGAGCCAAGACTTAGCAGTCAACAACAGCTTTTGAAAATTTAAAAAAATATTTTGAAATCATGGGGTGAATTACTGGGTTGCTTTAATCCTGTCTCTATGAATATATCTAAACATTTATGTTTAATATTCTAGTACAGTGGAACCTCGACTTTAGAGAGTCCCAACTTAGGAGCATTTTGAGTTAAGAACCGTTGCTCTGCCCAGGTTTCACTTTGACATACAAGCAGCATTTTAAATGAAGAGCTAGCACCAGAGGGAGTGCTAGCACCACTTACTTAGGTGACCCCTCATTGTCTGAGTGTGATGGTCTTCCAAGTGAAGTGTCCTGGCAGGGGATATGTAGGTGACTGTGAAGCCTATTCTTGAACTGCATGTTCTTCCACAGTGAGGAGATTGGTTTCCAGGTAGAAGGCGGTCTCAATCAGGGTTGGTTTCATGCACCTTCCTCTTGACACATTTCTCCCTTTTTGCCCTCAATTTGTGCCTCTTTGAATTTCACAGCATTGTTGGTCACATCTGACCTCCAGTTAGAGTGCTCAAGGGCCAGAGCTTCCCAGTTCTCAGTGTCTATGTCACAGTTTTTAAGGTTAGCTTTAAGCCCATCTTTAAATCTTTTTTCCTGTCCACCAACATTTCATTTTCCGTTCTTGAGTTGGGAGTATAGTAACTGCTTTGGGAGATGGTGATCATTGATCACACATATGGACAACATGGGCAGTCCAGCGGAGTTGAAGCAGAGAGTGTTTGAGGATCGGGACATCCAACCCTGCTATATGCCTGCTAAATGTGGACAGTCTACAGACATCACACTCAATTCCTGGAACAAATCCATCAATGCTGCCTCTGAAAAATTCTGCAAATCTGTTGGGAAAACAGGCGGACAAATGTCAGTGTGCTGGAAGAAGCAAAAGCCACCAGCACTGAAGCCAGAGTACAGGGCTTTAGGGCCTCAAGGGAGAAGCCTCCTTGCCTCGCACCTCATGCTTGTCTGCTTTGGGAGATGGTTGTCTGCTTTGCTCGTGTCCGCTTTGAGGAATGTTGGGTTGGTTGATTTTGTGTGTGTTTTTATTCTTGGTATGTTTGGCACCATGAAGAGGGGGGGAGCAGGGGGGGAGGCTGGAAAGAGTACAGTATGAAGAAAATGATGCTTCTGCCTCTCAATTTGTGCTTCCTTACCACAACTTTGTGCTTTTACTATTTCAAAATTGATATTTTTATTATAAACATGTGAATATACACTTATGCATTATTTGTTACTTATAAAGTACATTTCCTTATTTAAAAACATGTAACAAAATTGACCGGGGGGTCAGGGATATAAACAGATTAATAACATTTCAACACATTTCTATGGAAGAGTGGTTTTGAGTTAAGAGCTTGGTCACTGAGCAAATCAAACTCTTAACGCAGGATACGTATCACTATATAAAGCAGTGGCCAGAAAATAAGTAAATGATAGTAATTTGTGTTAGGGTCAACACAGATCTGAAAGAAAGGCTCACGGCAATAAGGTAAACCCATCTCAGTTTGGATTTTAGGTCCAGATGGGAATGCATTAATCTAAATTGATGCACACTGAGTAAGAAATGCATGCACAGTCTGTATATAATCTGTATACCTTTATAAAACGGAATGTTTGTATGTGTGTATGCGGAGGGCGGAAGGGCGGATATGTGGCAGCTATTTGCATAAAGTCCTTTGACTGGACAGCCTCGCCACTCCAAAATTCTAAGGCACCAGACAGAAGGCATTGATAGCCACTGATTAGCCAGCATCCCAGAATCCAGGCCTCTACATTCAAACAACAGGATTTCTTCCCACTGAGGGGAAAAAAGCCAGCATCCCAGAATCCAGGCCTCTACATTCAAACAACAGGATTTCTTCCCACTGAGGGGAAAAAAGCCAGCATCCCAGAATCCAGGCCTCTACATTCAAACAACAGGATTTCTTCCCACTGAGGGAAAAAGCCAGCAACCCAGAATCCAGGCCTCTACATTCAAACAACAGGATTTCTTCCCACTGAGGGGAAAATGCACCATCAACATTCCTCCCCCAGTTGGCTCTGTGAAAACAAAATGGATTCCTGTATTCTCCTCCCCCTCAGCTTTTTAGAAAACGGCTGCCTGCCATTCGGCCTTTAAAGTTACCAATAGCAGGCCATAACATTACAGGCCCCAAAATAGAGTTTAGGGCAGGATGGCCGACGAATGATGGGATTTCCATCCCAATTCACTTCCCAGAAAACATTGTAGCCCCTACAAATCCCCTTCTCCCAGATAGGCCCAAAAGAGGCATCCATCTTCCCTCTTCAACACAGTGTCAGAGAAAGGCAGCTTCTGACAGGATCTTTAGAACAAGCACTGTCACTCTACAAGGTAAAAGGCCCTACTTCACTCAAAAAAAGACACAAGAGAAAACAATAAATACCTTTCTCTAATGCCTTTTAATGCTTATATAAATAATTCTGGCCCAAAGCCCCCTCACCCAGCCTCATTGGACCTTACTGCTAATTCCATGCAGGCCTTTTCCATTTTTTTTACTCCTTTCTGTTTTACACTGGTATACTTTCACAGGCCAGGGCGGATATGTGGCAGCCACTTTCACAGGCCAGGGCGGATATGTGGCAACCACTTTCACAGGCCACAGCGACCAGCGCGGGTGATGGACCTGCACCAAACTTGGTACACATAACCCCCCTATGACATGACCCATGTATTATGGGATTTGTAGTACTTTCCAAGACTTTGGTTCCCACAGACCCCTGAGGCCACCAAAAGGACCAATACAGACCACACTCAGCACACACAGCCCCCATGACCCACTCTATCTCCGGGTGCGGTTCGGAGGAGGGTGGACCTTGGCGGTTGGGACTTGAAGTACCTCTCCTCACTTCCCAAGTCCACTGCAACCCTCATCCAATCACTGATCGAGACCAAACTTGCCATACATAACCCCCATGACTGCCTTCACGTCCTGGTGAGGTTTGGGGGAGGACTGACAATGGATGATGGGATTTGTAGTACTTTTACACCCCTCTGTTCCCACAGACCACTGTGGCCCCCAACAAACACCGAGAAA
Source organism: Anolis apletophallus (assembly GCA_030556195.1). Taxonomy (NCBI): domain Eukaryota; kingdom Metazoa; phylum Chordata; class Lepidosauria; order Squamata; family Anolidae; genus Anolis; species Anolis apletophallus. The sequence goes on from JARBWK010000012.1 coordinate 27,758,765, forward strand.
GTCCACACTTGGCACACAGAGCCCCAGTGACCCACTCTATTTATTTATTTATTATTTATTAATTCACATTTGTATACTGCTTCATCCCGAAGGCTCTAAGTGGTTTACAGAATTTGGGTGCCCAGTGGCAACACCAACAAACACAAAAGTACAATAGACATGGGTAAAGAACACAAGGATGGGGAAGAGGGAGGGAGGGAGGGAGGAAAGAAGCCAACAGCGATACCTACTGAGACATCACCCCGCCGTCAAAAGAAGGTAGGCGGGGAGGGCTAGCACAATCGCTGGCACTAGGGTGCGGGCGGAGGGCAGAGAAGGCAGACTGCTGGTAAGTCGTCTGCCCTGGGTGGTCGGAAGCGTCCGCAGGCTGTCCAAGGCAGCAGTCCTTGCTGCTGAGGTTGCCACTCTGGATTCCAGCTGCCGATAGCTGGAGCTCCAGAAGGTCCTTGGTCGAAAGGTCCGGGGAATCCTCCCAGGCCTAGCCAACCTCTACATCCTACTGAAGTTTGGAGGGGGACAGAACATGGATGATGGGACTTGCAGTACCTTCCCTCACTTCCCAATCCTGCTACAAACCTAATCCAATGACTGATCAACACCAAATCTGGCACACAGAGCCCTCATGACCCACTCTACAGCCTGGTGCAGTTTACTGTGAGACGGACCACGGATGATGGGACTTGAAGTACTTCACTCACAAAAACAATGCATCCCTCATCCATTCACCAATACAGACCAAACTTAGCACACAGAGCCCCATGACCCAATCTACATCCTACTACACTTTGGGGGGACGGGACACACAGAGATGATGGGACTTGCACTACCTTCAGTAATTTCATGATACCACTGCAACTCCCAATAATGATGGATCAAGACTAAACTTGGCACACAGAGCCCCCATGACCCACTCTACATCCTGCTGCACTTCTCAAATGACCCGGGCAGGGCCGGGTCCCCAAGCTAGTAACAAAATAAATTATAACAATTTTGGCCTTTCTGTGATACCTAAAATACCTGCCTCATTTTACATAATGGTGGAATGAGCCTACACACAATTCCAGGTATAACAATACATAACACAATTGCTCCAAGCTGTGGTGGTGCCTCTAAAAAGCAATCTATAGACACTACAAAAACTAAAAAAATGTTCATGAAGTTCATTGTTTTGATGTGCCTTGTCATTATTACTTCCAGTTCAATGCTGGATTCAACTACTTTGCTCTCTAAATTTTTCTTGGGATCAGTTTTGTATCCACATTAGAGAAGAACAGAATTGCTCACAAATGCTTGCTTTAAATCTATACTTCCTCCCACTTGTTTATGTTACTGCAGTTCAGACAGTGATAGAAGGAGAAGCTCTTTGTACACAGTTCTCCTGTTTGACACTGTTGTGACACTAAGGTAAATAGAAGGAGGAGAAGAAGAAGGAGGAGATGGAAGTGGAAATTGCATGGGAGTGGAAGTGGTCAGCAGAAAGACCAAGGTCTGGTGCACTCCCTTGATGTAATTATGAGTGCAAGGGAGGCCAGCCTTAGCTCATAATTCATCAAGTCAGCTCCATTTGCTCAAATCAATTATTAAACATTTCCCCCTTTCCCTGTGTATACCTGTGGAGGAACAATGGTGAGAAAGAAAGAAAGAAAGAGGACTAAAAATCCAAAGTAGATGACAACCTTTGGGGGGGGGTGAAAAAACTTACCCAATGCCTCTCCCCACATTGTACCAGCACTATCCACATAAGTAAAGAAATGGCTGCATATTTTGAAACGGAGAGATCTGGAAATGTGCCTTGGAGAGAAATCAGATTTATCTTGTCCAGTTCAAATGCTCAACTGCATTAGGGGGATTTGTAAACCCACATCTCCTTACACAGATATTTCCTTCCATGTCCTCCACATTTTGTTGGGAGAATTTTGCTAGCACTTCCTTTTCCTCATTGCATGCTGCTAAATATATCCGTGTAGCATTCAAGAGGTGCTTAGATTGGCTTTTCAGATGTGTTGGAGCACAACTGCTATCATCCATAACTTCAATATATTGTGCAGG